>CM035806.1:56192915-56792915 GCA_020466095.1 Chlorops oryzae | reverse complement strand
AACGTTTTCAAGATACTTAGCAAATACATGCGCTTTTTCTTCGTCCTTTCTAGCCCAGCTTCCAGTGTTAGTACGCAGTGGTGCTACGTTTGTTTTGGGTGCCTTCATCTTTTTATTTGCTTTCCAAAGAGAATAGTTTGATTCTGCTGTGGGGCTCAAATTTCGAGTGTAATTTTCTAGATTAGTTTTCAGATCATTATCAAGAGCTTCTCCCAGGCGCTTAGTCGCTTGCACTAAGTTAACTTTCGCGGTGGGTGATCGTTGTCGCTGCCATTCCCTTCGTAGGCGTCTTTTTTCTCGTACAAGAGTTTCGATCTCGCTTGAAGTATATCTTCGAGGTTCTTTTGGGTTGCTGATTATTTTTGGGGTTGCATGAACTACTGCCGATATCATGATATTGTTTACCTCTGTTACGGCATCGTCAATATCACATTCGCTTCGGAGTATAGAGCTCTCGTTCAAATGCGAGCTTATATATTTTTTGTATTTAAGCCAGTGGGTTTTATTTGTTACAATTCTGCCGGGTTTTTCGATGAATGTGGGCAAGCCCATCATTTTAATTATAACAGGGGAATGGTCGGATGAAAGATCTAAGTTGGGTTCAGCATGTACTTCGCTACGATCGAAGTTTTTGCTGATCGCAAAATCAATGAGGTTGGGTTTTTTTTGTAAATCGGACGGCCAGTAGGTGGGTTGACCTGTTGTAATACAGTCAAAATTTTGATGACTGTTTATAATTAGTGAATATAACTGTCGGCCTTTGGGGTTTATCAATCTTGAGCCCCAGTGTGGGTGCTTGGCATTATAGTCTCCAGCTGCTATGAATTTGTTTCCGAGCGTTTTGAAGTACTCCATGAATTGAGTTTGAGTAACTGAGTACCTGGGAGGGCAGTATACTGCACTTAAGGCGACAATGCTGTTACCATATTGCAGTGAAATGGAGGTTGCTTGCAAATAATTTAATGAAAAGTCATTCATCGAATTGTGTTTTATTCGGGTTCTTATCAGTATACCGGTGCCGCCGTGTGCCTTTCCATCTGGGTGATGAGTGCCATAAAACGTATAATTTGTAATAGTAAAATTATTTTTGCTTGTGAGGTGGGTTTCACTGACGAGCATTACATCAATTGAATGTAATTCAAGAAATTTTTGAATTTCAAGCTTGTGTTGTCGAATGCCGTTAGCATTCCAATGACAAATTTTTAGGACACTCATTTCTTTGCAATTAGAATTTGCAAGAGTTGGCTTTGAGCCCGCATCATTTCTTGCAGCATTGATTGCACAGTTGAAGTGAACTACATCATGCAGTTTGTCAAATTCGAGATCATTGATTCCAAATTTGATATGGCACCTTGAGGGTGTACCGCAGTGTTCGATCTGACAGCGTCAGCGTACGAAATAGTCATAGGAGTTCGACCAGGATGTGCTGCTGTCGCAAGAGACGCTTGAGCTTGGGTCGCAGTGTTAGACTTTACTGCGTCAGCATATGAAAATGCTTTGGGAGGAAGAGCAGCTGATGCTGGCCCTTGCTGGCTCGGCAGGAAGTTCGGAACTTCTTGATGAGTTTTCCGCTTGGGTTGGTCTTTTTTTTTATTGCCATGTAGATTGGGCATCCACGATAACTCGCTTTGTGGTTACCACTACAGTTGCTGCATTTTCTTACATCAGGGTTGTCTTGATCAACTTGACAAGAGTTCGAAGAATTGCACACGGGGTGCAATGTGCAATAGTTTTGCGTGTGACCAAATTCTTGGCAATTAGAACATTGAACCGGTCCTTTCCGCTTATGAGGCTCTTCGACCGTAATTTTGCGGTGTAACAAAAATTGCAGATTGTATATTGGGTGGACCTCGTTCTTTTTAAGTTTTTGGGAGTTGGCTGAAGGATCAAGCTCAATCCGATATAGGGGTTGCGGAATATTTTGTTTGTTTTTAATATTAAAAACGGTTTTCGTTGGAAAACCTGCAGCTTGCAGAGTGCCTTTGATCTCTGCTGGGTCAACTGAGGGCTCGATGCCTTTTATTACTACCACTAAACCTTTGCTTGCTTTAAGCTGGTAGGTATAGTAGCTTCTTTTGAGTGTATTAAAGTGATTCACCAGGGTACGATAGTAGGTTTCCGTATAAATTTGTATTTTAGTTTCTTTCACGTTACCCCTTTTAATGGAAACAACGTGAAAGTTGCTGCTGCCTATGGAACGAGCAATAGTTGCTACTAGAGCGTTTGAACATTCCTCACGCAAGTAGATTGGGGGAGGTTTAATTTTTTTGGTGGGGTTAGAGTTAGATGGTTCTTGATCATCGCTGCTAGCAAGGAGCGCAAACCTATTTTGGCTTGGGCTAGGAGAAATATTTGTTGTTGTGTTCGGTTTTAGTTGTTTTTGAGCTTTCTGTCCTTGCATTTTTTGTGGGCTCAGTTATCGCTTTATGTTCACGTAGCGATCCATGCCTGTCTGCACTGCCGATCCTTTTTGTTTTTCGTGGACGCAAACGTTTTTTGTAATAGCGGCAGCGGCGCTAGAAATTGCTTGGGCAGAGCGCGAAGCTGAGCTCTGAGCTGCTGTTTGAGCGCCAATTTCGGCTTCGTTGTGTCTGTTTTCTTCTCCTATGCTAGCTTTGGTGCTTGTTTGTGTGTTGCTAGATTGCTCTTCTGTTGGTAGTGTTGAGGTCAGGCTTGCAATGAGAGCCGAGACCGTTGATGTTGATGCTATTGCTGTATATTTAGGAAGAGCATAAGTAGAAGTTAGCGTACTTACTGCGGTGCAGGGAGCAAGAGAGTTTGTAGGCGGTAGGGGCAAAGTATTTGCTGCTTCGTTCTGCTGCGATGTGCGGGGGAGCTTGCCTAGAGGCACCGAGTGAAGGCTCGTCGTGACATTTTGTTGTTGGAAAGCATCCGAAACTCTGTGCGAGCGACGTCGACGGCACGGCGGAGAGCGTTGGACACTTATTTTCGTAGCTTTAGCTTTTCTTAGTTTTTATTTTATTTTTTTTTTTTTTTAGTACAAAATTTCGTTTTGTTTATATATATATGAATATATATATATATATAAATAATTATATTTTTATATTTTTTTAAGAGTCACTGTCTCACTGTTTTGGATCATTTATATATGTTTTTTATATATTAATAAACTTTATTGTTTATATTATTTAATTTTTTTTTCCTGTTTTTTTCTTTCTCTTTTGAGAGACTTGCGGTCGAATTTAAAACGCGTCCGACAGGTGCGTTGACTTGAGAGAGAATCACTGAGCGTATATTTAAGCCTCCGATTATAGTTCAACAAAAATTGGAAAAGTGGGCGTGGCAAAGGGGCAGTTTTCATAAAGAAATCTATCAAAAGTCGGTATATGGGGCCCCTTATGGTCTCAAACACCTCTTGATATTAAAAATTATTTGAACATGTGTGTATGTGTCGGGTATTCTATTGTCAGGCTCGCCTGACTATAACACGCTTACTTGTTTTTTACTGAACCGCGGCCAGCCGTCAGAAAATCCGCGTGAAATTTCTGTCTGGAATTTTCTGAAGCTTTTTATGCCCGACACACTCTGTGTGGGTATATTGCGTTTGTGTGGTTGTGGGTAACATCCAAAACCAGTCGAGATAGACCATACAAAATATATATAGAAATGATCAGCGTCACCAGGAGATTCGATTTAGCCATGTCCGTCCGTCTGTCCGTCTGTTTGTATACAGTTTTCTTATCGAAGAAGTTGAGATATCTTGACAAAATTTGGTTTGCGTGCTCACGGGGACATGAGTAAGAACAATTCGAAAATGGACGCGATCGGACCATTTTTAGGGGTACCTCCAGTACTAGGGTCTATTACGAAAATCACAAAAACTGCTTTTAAATCGGAGTTTTTCAACATATTTTGATGAAATTTGATATTTGAACATGTTTGAAGGCAATTAACCCTCCGTTTGGCACACCTCAGCGGACACACATTCGTACCACAGTGGTCTGGCCAGACCACCATATGTTTTCATACATTTGTATGGGATTTGTATGGGTTTTTTACCTGATTTTATATGCATATATGAGGTCGTCAGGTATAAACTTTTGGTTGTTCATCATTCAGAATGTGTTTCTTAAGAACTAAATTGCCTGTTTAGGTAGAAATATCAAGAAAAAAAAAATTTTTGAGTAAAAGAAAACAGTTCGGTTTTTGTTCATTTTTTCTTTATTTCAAGGCGTATTAGGGCAATTAACATGCGATTTTATGTATTTTTTTGTTATGAAATTTGATAATTCTTCGGTTTCTTCTTGGTTCTTGCAACTAAAACAAGTATAATCCATGATACGAGAAAACAAGATAGCGCCACTTCAGTACCGCTATTTTGAGGCTCTCTTTGAGAGCCGAAAATTGAGTTTGTGACGTCACTGAGCGAGAAATTGTTGTTGTTTCCCATGCTATTCAAAAAAGTAAAAAGCCGGTTTAACATGGGAAACAACAACAACGAATCGCGATTTTGAGTCTGTGACGTTTCCTCTCTCAAGTGGCGCTATCTTGTTTTCTTGTATCATGGAAATTTGCATTAAATACTCGCAAAGCTCCCAGTTCAAGGTCATTTCAATTATTATTTGTTTCTTATAGGGAAACCATCAGCTTTGCAAAAGCATAAATAAAATAGAGCAAATTAAAATATGAAACAAACAGTGTTTTTTCCTGTGCTTCACTTGAATTTGCCACCAGTGGCATAGTTTGGCATACACTGGTCTAAATGCTCGCCAATGTGTGTACAAGCAATGCTGGAATATTCTTTTAGCAGCTGGAACTCAAAAACATAAAAAACAATACGAATTTACTACACGTATATGTGTAAATCATGTTATATCCCATACTTTTCTATATGAATTACATGGGTGGTCTGGCCAGACCACTATGGTACAAATGTGATATGACGACCAAAATGTCCTAACAATTATCCTTCTGTAGCACGGATCCTTACAAAATTATTTTCAAATGAAAGAGGACAAAAAGTTAGGAAAAGTCAATGAATTTCAAGTGTCTAGCTCAATTAGAAGTATGTTATAATTACAGTCAAAGTTGAAAATGGTCTGGCCAGACCACCGTGCCAAACGGAGGGTTAATACGATTTCCAAAAATTTTCGAAGTGGGTGTGGCAGAGGGCCGTTTTTCGATAATTTTCCCCTACACCCGAAATGCAAATGGAACTTGAAATTTGGCAGTTATGCTTCCTTTGTAGCCATTAACATCCTCCCAAAAAATTTCCTTGGTCGGTCCATTATTAAGGGTAGCTCCAGTACTAGGGTCTGTCACAAAAATCCCAAAATCCGACTTTTTCGAAATATTTCAATGAAACTTAGCATTTGTCCGTATATTTAAGCCTCCGATTAGAATTGCAAAAAAAATAGAAAAGTGGGCGTGGAAAAGGGGTGGTTTTCATAAAGAAATATAACGAAAGTCGGTATGTTGGGCCCCTAATGGCCTTAAAAACCTCTTGAATATTCTTACTTAGTGGTACTGTTTTTAAGACGTGGTTCAAAAATGATTTAAACATGTCTGTCTGTGTCGGGTATTTTATTGTCAGGCTCGCCTGACTATAACACCCTTACTTGTTTTATTTGGAGTTTTTTATTACTAGCTGAACTGAGGCCATAGCTTTACTTGCATCATCTCGAAAATGTCCGTAGCTGTAAGTTTTAAAGACCGTTATAATTTTACAGCAAAAACTATTTGTTTGAAATACCTTGACCCTATTCAAAAGATTTTAGAAAAAACTTTCTCCTCTAAAATCTTATTTTTATCGTTAACGTCTATCTTGCCGTTAAGACGTGATATTGTTGCTTTAAAAAAAATTTGCGCCTTATTGAAAACTCGAGATTTTAAACGAATTAAAAAACAGAAGACTAAAGAGTTTTAAATAACAAAATTTAACATATGCTCCTTAAAACTCTGCCGATTCGAAGGTAAGTAAAGCTGTGCGGGTGCAAAATGCACAAAAGATGTAAGAATAAACTGGAATCGAGTAGAGCTTCAAAGCATATATTTAAAAACAATGGAAAATATATTGAAGTTTACATTATTTACGTCAATACGGTTAGTTAGAAATGTCTTAAAAACACTTTCTATCGGAAGACAATACAAGAATAACGTAAATCTTTCTATCAAACCTATAGATGAATTTAATTTCATACAAATCTTTTGTGTTAAATACAAATTTAAATATTATATTTTCACGATTCATCGTTTACTAATGTTTTAAAATATTTCATCCTATTTTCAAGGGATTCGTATTTGCTTTGCATATTTCCCAAATTTGAGATGTCGGGGCAGAGCACCTATATTAAGTTTTTATATTTTCGTGATTCAAGTGCGTAGGTTTAAAATTGTGGAATTTGAGTTACCCCTTTATACAGAGTGTTGGGGGTTGGAGCTTTTAGATTTCCAAAATTTATTCTGAATTTCTTCCGTTTAGAAACGTAATAAAATTGCATCAATGTCCTGGTTCACGTATCGTAAACCGGAATGACGGAGGAGGACGCATGCGCCTCCTTGAAAATTAAGCGTTTTCAGTCGCTTGCCAAGAGCCAATTGCCTAACGTAGTAAACTCCGCAAGACGCATTTGAAGGTGAAAACGATTTCTTTCGGGAATTCTTTGTGTATGTATGTATGTCTCAAAGTGATATGTCGATTGTGTTTGCTCCACTGAAGTTGTTATAACTTTTCCGAATTCAATCTGTTATTCCGCTGTCGTCAGAACTGGTAAAGATAGAGCGAACTCCGGAACTATGTCTGTAAGAATGCTTTTTATTCGCTCACTGACTTAACAGTTGTTATTTTCCATTTCTTAAACTTTTTGAACTCTACAATCTTTGCGGTGTGACACTTTAAATTTTATAAATGATGTATGTATATTATAGGTTTAGTTTGCTATTTTTCTTGCCTTATGATTTTAAGATATAGTGATACAAACACTTATATTATTTATATATTTTTATACCCGACATCATCTGTGATGAGGGTATATTGCGTTTGTGGTGCTGTGTGTACACCCAGAATCAGTCGATATAGACCATACAAAATATAGAAAGCTTCATCAGGAGATTCGAACTAGCCATACCTGTCTGTCTGTATTTCTCTATACAGTTTTTTTTTTATCGCAGGAGTGGAGCTATCTTGACGGAATTTTGTATTCAGGGCAACATGAGTTCAAAACAAGGTCGAGAATGAACCGGATTCGACCATTTTTAAGGGTGCCTTCGGTACTAGGGTCTGCTGCGAAAACCACAAAAACTGCTTTACAGCTGGAAGTTTTTGAGATAATTTAAGGGAACTCGATATCTGAACATATTTTAGGGCAGGAAACAGCGATGCCAGATAAATTTTCTAACAAAGCGGAAATTTTTTTAAATTTGCCCAAAACATGCGGGATTTCATAAAAAATTGCGGGACAAATTTTAATTCATTTTTCCGAGACAACGAATGCAGAATTCCACAAAAACTTCTGTACCAAATGTATCTATATTAACTTGTTCTTTTTATGGCTTTATTTCTCTCCTTACACGATTTTTATGACTTCCATTTTGTAACGTTTTCAGATTATTTGTACTTTTCTGACCCATGCAAAGCATCTAAGATTTCCTTTTTATCTTCTTCATACTTATAAAACCGAAAAATGGAAGATTTCATTGGGGGAAAATTTAGATATGATATTTTATATAAGATTAACTTAGATTTTATCTAGCAATATTAATGAGCATAAAAGGGAAAAAATCATTTTGCAAATATTTGAAAATTGCGGAATTTTTTATGTTACATTTTAGTTTAAGGCCAAAAAGCGGGACGTCCCGCAAAATACGTCTGGCAGCGCTGGCTGAAAAGGTATTTAAAAAAAATTGAAAAGTGGACGGCGCAAAAGGCATTTTTCGTTATTTGTCTCTTACACCTTAAATTATCGTTGGACATGAACGAAAGTTGGCATGTAAGCTTCCCCGATAGTGATGAATAGAGCGGATGAAAGTAAGTATTTACCTATAAAAGCTTATCGAGCTTATTTTCATACATTTAACCTATAAACGCATATATCGGACGTTTGAACTTATAAGAGATGAAATCGATAAATTTGATGCAAGCCTATCTGTCAAACTGGCAAACACCGCGTGCCAGCAAAAAAACTTAGTTTTATCGTAACGCCACCGTTACAAAATTCCAAAACAAAAAGAAAGCAAAGAGTGTTTTTTTTTTTTCGAAGAGTCAGCGAGGAATACAAAGGTATCCTTCGCACGGATGAGACTGTGCTGTTTTACATGTATTGCAATTGCAATATAAACATGCCTAGAATGTTTAATGCTAAGCAGCACTTACAATCGGTAAAACATAACGAAGCAGCCTTGCGTAATAGCAAAAGCAAAAACCTGCAACAAACTCTTCTTGTTGAATATAAGGATCCACAGCAGTTAAGCCGTTCCACATGGATGTATGTAAACCTTTTTTAGAAGCTAACATACCGTTGTAAAAAATTACCAATCCGAGCATTGTACAGTGAGTCAATAAAGTAAGTATGCACTGCAAAAATTTGTGTTTTTTCCAATTTTCTTCTCTGTAAATAATTTTTTTGTGAATTTCATAATTTTCAATTATTATTATGTTTCAAACTAGACACAAAAAAATTTAATTTCTGAAAATTTCTTTAACAAAAAAAAAATTAAAATCATATGGTTCCAATTGACAACTTCAGTACCAATTTTGAGCTCGTTTTTCCATTAAAAATTCGAAAAAATACCAAAAGGGAAATTTTCGCTGGTTTTTTAATTTTGGTTTTTTCTTAACATTCCAAACATTCTAAAACTTACAACAATTAAAATATTGCACACCACAAAATGTATGGAAAATTTTAGAAAAATCGATTAATGAATTTATGATAAATCTGTAGTCGTATTTCACTACTAGTGACCCTAAGTTGGGTCAAACCATAGAATGTAGCCATAGCGTAAGCCTCTAAAGCCATATAATAAAGCCATAGATAATATAGCCCTGACATAAAACCCTGAAGCTTCTTTCTTCTGTGATCTGCGCTCGTTGAGAGAAAGCCAACAAAGTAAAAATCGAAGAAATAAAAACACCTCGAGCGCCATTAAATTTTGTCCATATGATCAACCTAATATTCTTTTTGTGGTTCACCACTATGAAGTCGTTGTGTCACCGAGCGCGACGATGTCGTATGTCCGCGATATATTTGAACAACTGACGGTGGTGCAGCAATCCACAGATGATGTGGATTCAGGTAGCCTCGTGAAGCTGAGTGCCCCAAATGCTGCTGTTTCTTCATCTGATGCCCAAAAAACGTGCGCTGCTCTTCCCAGCGATATGTCTGCAGCTTTTTCTAACGCTCCTGCTGTTCGAAAAGGTACATCTATTGCCTTCGCTCCTTCTCCTGCCGTGTCCATGAACGCTGCTCTGACCGATACTGTTGCTTTGTCTACTGATGGACCAAGTATTGTTGCTCCAAAGATTTCACGTCATTCCGTGGTCCCTTCTTCTGCCGTCTCAATGTACGCAGTTTCAGTCGATAACGCCACCAAAGTCGACGAACAAATTATTCAGTTGAGAATGGAGCGTGACTTACTAGTGCTGCAACGATAGGTCGCAGAATTAGGAGATGCCATTCCTTCCCCTGCACATAATGAGTATCGAAATAATGGTACAAAAATTCAAACCTGATGATAATTATGACATGCATAAATGGAACGATGAACTGGAATATTCATTTAACACTTTTAATCTGAATTCGAACCATTACTACTCATATATATAATATGAAACGCTGCCCACTATTTTGATTGTAAATCTGGGCGCAAGTATTCCCCGAACGAAATTTACACTCAATTATGGGCAAGACAGATCGAGCACATGCAGTTCGTTCGTCGTTTTGTGATCGAGATGTAAGAAATCGCATCCAGCGCAGTTAAAGAAGAATAAGTACACAGTAACATAATCGGAGAAATCGTCCGTGGATTGGGTAATTCGCCCGCTAGTGCATTTATGTTGTAAAGGGGCAAAAACATGCGCGAACTGAAGGCCTTCATGACGCCAAACCTGATGCTACATCCTCGCCTGCTGCTTCAAAGCCAACAAATCATACTTCTAATCATCCACTGCTGCTTCAGCTGAGAGTAAATTCAATATTTCAACTGTTTTTGGACCGAGTAATGGGTCTATGCAACAACACAAAAGCATACTTGATATATGAATGAAGATATGAATGTTATTTGGTCAGTAATCTTTTTAGAGTGAGGCGGTATCAAAAGTACTTAGAAATAGATAGAAAAACCTCATGGAACATTATCAGTGAAGAAATACCCACCAAATTACAATCAGCAGGAATTTTTCCAGATAGCTCTAGTCACGTTGGAACGGCTGATGGATTAGTACAGACAGTACAGAAAACGCTTATCATTGCAGCCCACATAGGCTTACTCAAGGAAGACGTCGTCACTGTTAGTTAATCGAGTCCGGCGGAACGGCTACAATTCATAAGGTCTTTATTATATTAAATAATACAAGGATGTATACCAATAAAGCAGCTAAGGTCAAGACGGCTTCGTTGCTGTCGGTCGCCAGAGCGCGAGCTTCACAAAATTTCCCCCCGGATGTCGTCGTGATTATCAGCTGTTGTTGACATCAACCTTTGTAGTTGTCTTGCTTCGGCGTTGCCACGTTACTCTTTAAGTGGTAGGATTTTATTCCTACAGTCACCTTCGTAGTTCTACTGAAATCACTGGATGGAATAATCCTCAGAATCGACACTTTAATTATGGTTGAAAAAAAAAGCCATAATAAAGGGACATTCGACTTGGATTACCCGACAAAGAAGTCCTTGAAGCTGATTTAGAAGACTCCAATTCAAGAATATTGCAACAAAAGAAGTTTTTGAAACGCTACAGTAATTTTAATAACGCGAATTAAGACACTCAAAAAAATAAAATGTAATGACAACAATTTTATACTTTAGCCCAACAATTTTGTTGGTTTAATCGTTCCCCACAATTTTAATTGTTCTAAAAACAATGAAAGTTCTTAGAACAAAAAAAATTTTTCGCATGACCACAAAAATTGTTGCCCTGAGAATTAATTCTTGATGCAACAACTTTTTCCAAACATTGTCTCAACAAAGTAAAGTTCTTGAGAAACTTCTTGAGTGGAGAATTCAACCAAACCAAAAAACATCACAAAGCACGAAATTGTCATCAAGGATATTGGACGATTTAAGCAGCGCTATTTACCGAAGAACCCGACAATTGAGGAAGCAATTAACGAGAAGTGGACGAACTTATTCACTTGAATTTTATCGAACCTTCACCTTTCACTTACATTTCGCCTCTTGTCATGGCACGAAAGAAAAATGGCAAGTGGAGGCTATGTCTGGGCTTTCACCAACTGAATGAAATATCAACCAAGGATGTCTACCCGTTGCCTCGGATCAACTACACCTTGGGACGTTTACGGGAAGCCAAATATATAAGAAGTCTGGATCTTTTGGAAAATCCCAAGAAGCCAGCAAACAATACTCTCCATATGAATCATCGCCTCGAATAACATTGTAAGCGGTAAGTTTCACATCTTTTGAAATTTTTCATGTCAGACATTGCAAATAAAGTTATTTCACGTCTTTCATGTTCTGAAACGTTGAGAAATGTCCAAGAGTTGATCAAATAAAAACACATTTATGATAGCTTAAAAGGCTAGATTATTATGGGCAGTGAAAATCCGAAAAGTAGGTTTAAAATATTTGTCGCATTACAACATTATTCGATGATTCATATGCAGTACCCGGGAGAGGACTTTACCAGTTGAAGGCAGTGCCCTTCGGTTCACAATCCGCTCCAGCCACATTTTATCACATTCAGCCTATCCACGAAGAGATCCTGAGCAGTAAGAATTTTACTGCCAGTAAATAAAGTATCACAAGATATCCATACTGACCCATCTGAAAGTATCGAACATAAAAGAACTGCGCCCATGTTAAAAGGCCAAAAGATGGTATCGCCAATTTGTACTAGATTTGTCTTAACTTGTTCACCCTATTACGCTATTGCTGAGGAAGAACCACCGGTGGAAATGGACCCAGCACCAACAAACCGCACACATTTCATCCGAAATCCGCTGTCGTCGAGGCAAGTACAACGCCACTGGTGACGCGCTAACTCTCTTGAGAAAATTAGAAATAAAATCGTTATTTTTTTTCTGATCAACGCCTTAGATTGTGGAGAGCAGTCGTGTGATGGCTGGAACCTGGGACGTACTGAATTATTGTTTTAGTTTTTGGTACATTATTTTCGATAAAACGTTTGAAATTAAAGATTGTTTTTACACTATTTATTTTCAAGTTTTTAGTTTCTAGTTCCATTGAACGGTAGGGGAGCGGGGGGCATGTTGTAACACTTTTTGGTCTCTTGGCTATGAAAGCTTACTTGTTTGGTATTAAGGAAATCTAGCAGTACAATTCCAATTAACAACTATTCAACTATCAATTTCAAATAAAATTGTAGTCAAACTTATACGACTTTTTGAAGAAACGGCTTTGATGAAAAATTGACGAGTGTTCCAACTTACCCCATGATTGGGGCTAGTTGTAACGAGCTGGGGGCAAATTGTAACATAAGGAATTGAAACCCGTTTTAATGTTGTATAAAGATTTATTTGGCATAAAAACTTCAGACACGCCCAAACAGGTTTAAACTTTTAAGTTTTATTTGAAATCGAACAGAAAAATATACAAAGTTAATAAAAAGTTAACAAAATCATATTCATTGTTTACTTAAAGTATTTAGGATTTTAAACCTTAGGCACTTTACGACAAACTTAGGCTTTTATATTTTACTAGCGTTACCCGGTGCGCGTTGCTACGCCCCAAATTGAAAGTCGATTTAATGGAAACTCAGTAGTTTTATTGCATATGATAATTATAATATTTTACTTCGTGACAGACAGATTTCAAACTTCTTAATTTTTTTAAATTCAATAAAAAAAACCTTCAAACTGGTTCCAAAGATCAATTTACATTTGTCCGTCTACATCTTTGGAATCTCAGGCGACTCCTGGAAAAAGAACTAATTTCCTTATAGTATTGTAGGATTGCCAAAGAATCTATACAATTAAAAAATCTTTAAAAAATCCTCCATATTGAATCTGGATATATTATTTGAATGTATCCTTTGAAATCTTTTGAACTTCATGTCACTCTTGAAACCAAAAAGATGACAGTTTTCCTTACAGGATTGTAGGATATACCAAATGATCATCTACACAATTAAAAACATCTCTATTAAATAGAAATTTTGAATTTCATGCGACTTCTGGAAAAAGGACTAATTTCCTTACAGGATTGCAGGATTGCCAATGGATCTATACAATTAAAAAACCTTTAAGAAATCCTCCATATTGAATCTGGATGTATTATTTGAATGTATCCGTTGAAATCTTTTGAACTTCAGGTCACTCTTCAAACCAAAAAGATGACAGTTTTCGTTACAGGATTGTAGGATATGCCAAACCAACATCTAAACAATCAACATTTAAGGAATTAAAAAAATCTCTATTAAATAGAACTGCGTTTATAACTTTAATCTTCTGCCCACATCCAAACGCAAGTTCAATTTAACTCGTTATTTGTGGGCGCAGCAGCTGCCGCTCATCTATAAGAAAATTACAAAAAAAGTCTTTTCACCCATTTTCTACCCTTCCCCCTTTCCTTCTTTTCCCCTTTTCTCCCTCTCCTTCCTCTTCTTCCTTTTCCACCTTTCCCTCTCTCTTCCCTCTCACCCCTCTTTCAAATATTGAAAATTAAAGCTTTGCAAAATTTCGGGTCATGGTCGTGGTCCGATTATAACCGCAATAAAGCAGGCATTCTTTCAAAGTTATACCGTACATACATATAACTACGCATTACCAGCTTTAAAACGATACCCACTTCACAATTTCAGGATAAGTGGTTTAAAATTTGCCAATTTCTCTGCGTACTACCCATCCAATTTTTTGCCACTATTCCAGTTATATCAAGGAAGTCTTAACAAACATTTTCACCTCAGTACATCAACTTTTTTAAATATTTTTTAAATTTTCAATTTTCGCGGTTTGTGGTAGTCATTCTTTTAAAATTATAGCCTACATATATCTACTCGTAAATAGCTTTCCAACGATACCCATTTCACAACTTAAGCATAAGTGGTTTAAAACTTACCAATTACTCGCGAACTACCTCATCTAGCGGTATCAAATAAACCCATAAACCTTCTCCACTACCTACTAAGTATACATACCAATTTTCATAAAAATCGGTCGAGCGGTTTCGGCTTCCATCGATCACAAATATACAAACATCCATTTTTATATATATATAGATTCTTAGGTAATCTTATAGAAAAATATTTTAAAAAAATAACAAAAACATTCTTTCTTCAACCAAAAAGGAACTTTAGGCTCACAGCCATTTATATTAACATGTTACAACTAGCCCCGTAAAAGTGTTACAAGATACCCCACAGCAAGGTTTTTTGAAATAACTTCTATTAAAAAAAATCCCTTACTTGACGTAAAATTACAGTTAACTATAATCAAAATAAGGACATGTTTAGTATATTTGTAAAAATCAACAACTGCTAAGCTATTTGAAATAAACGCAAATCAATTTCTAAAAAACAAAAAAACAATCCATTACCTTGCTTTTTCGGAGCGCCTGCACAGCACCGCTTCGTACGCCATCCGACGAGATGCTGACCGCGCTTATGTGATGCATTGCGTATTAAATAGTAGGTTAGGTTGAAAACCAAACAAATATTGTTTTACTGTGTAGGTCAAAAATGCTTGTTACTACTTGCCCTTGTTACAACTAGCCCCCCGCTCCACTACTTCTGTACTTCAATACAACCTTTTCAATTACAAATTTTTTTTACATTACTCATTTTAGATTAAGCATTTGTCATTATTTTAATATTGTTATTTCAAAGTGAATTGTTTGCTACTAGCCAAACACTTTCATTTAATATTCCTAGAGTGCTAGCGGCGGCCATATTGTATTTTAGTTGATCATCGCAAATAAATGTTTTCTGCTACTTAATATCTTTCATTTGATACCCATATAGAGGGTTTTAAGAAACTATGTAACTGACCATTTTGTTGGCGGCCATCGTAGATTTTAATATATATCATAGCGAACTCTGTTCTACTAGTCAAGCTCTTTCATTTGATACCCATTTTAATGTTTTTCTTATTAATACTTTGTTGTCCGTTGTCGTTTACACTTACGTTTGTCAAGTTCTCTATAATTTATTAAAATCTTTTGAGTTTTTCTGTCATCTGTTCTTGTCTACGATGGCAACCCTTTCTATTTAAGAGTAAATTAAGAAAGTGAAATTTAACTCAAAATGAAATGTAATTTTTCACTCAAATTGTTGTTACACTCATAAGTCGTGAAATGTACTCGAACACATTGTAAGAAGAAAAGAGAAACATATAAGAAAGATCGAAAGGGCTCAATTGTTGTCCGAGACCCTTAGCGCATGGCCGAACCCGAAACGATCTGTTTTATTTTCAAAGAGTTTAGGCATTTTTATACCCAGCGTAAGCGGGGTATATTAGTTTTGTGCAAATCTTGTAACAGGGAGAATTAAGCTCCGGAGATATAGAAAAATATATACAGAAATGATCAGGATCAAAAACTGAATCGATTTAGACATGTCCGTCTGTCCGTCTGACCGTCTGTCCGTCTTTCCGTCTGACCGTCTGTCCGTCCGTCCGTGGTCGGATCTCCTCCGAAACGGCTGAACCAATGAAGTCGAAATTTGGCACACATGTATATCGGGGTCCGAGTATGATCCTTAGTAAAAATGGGAGACATCCGCCCACTGCCACGCCCATAAATGAGTTTATTGTGTTTTCAATAAAATGCTTGTAACTTGCGAACCACTCAACCAATTCCATTGATATTTGGTTTGCTGGTAAACTATGAAAAGGGACATATCCTGGCAAAAAATGGACGCCGCCCTCCTCGAGCCACGCCCACAAATAAGCCCAAAAATAAGGGCTTATCGTAACTTGTGAAGTAAAAGGCGTAGAAGCTTCAAATTCTCAGCATAGGTGGACCAAGGCAAATGAAAGGAGTAGGAACAAAAATTTATAAAGCCCGCCCACTGCCACGCCCACAAATGAAGATTTTTCGTAACTTCCGAAGTAAAAGGCGTAGAAGCTTCAAATTCGCAACATAGGTTCACCAAGGCGAATGAAAGGTGTAGGGAAATAAATTATGTTTCCCTCCCACTGCCACGCCCACAATTAGAGAAGCAAAATATAGTGCGCTCATAATGTCGGGACGCTGGGTATTTCAAAGTCGGGCTTGACCGACTTTAGCTTTCTTACTTGTTTAAATTAGCTTAATTAATAGGCCAGAGTCTTTTTTCAGTTCTCTTTATATATTTCTCGCCGCTGCGAACTCTGCTGCCGTCTTTTGGTTTCGCGGGCTCAGCGATCACTTCATGTACTTCAATTCCAATCTGCATTCTGTCAACTCTTCCGCAAACTTGGCTGTTCCGCATTGGGTCGCGTGCCGTCTTGACCCCGTTCGGTTTGGCTTCTTGCCATATTTTCTAACGGCTCATCACGGGTGCATTCTTGCTTTGACCCGTATTTGGTTTATTCAATTACAGTGAGTCATCGAATAGGCTCACAACACCATACTGAGCAAATCGTGGCAAAATTTTTAAAACGCCATTCCGTTGCACCGCCCATATTGGATTCACAATGGCAAATAATTAGTTTTATGGTATTCTCACCAGAACTTTAGGTGCGCACCACATTTCAGATCAATCCGTCAAAAGGAAGGTGGCAAAAGTTCAGTTACTAGATTTGATCCAAATATATATAAACATGGCAAACTAGCTTAGGCTATTTTGATTTGATTTGTCATCAGAACTTAAGGTGTGTACCAAGTTTCAAATCAATCCATCAACAGGAACGGGGTCAAATTTCAATTATAAGATTTGACCTCAAAAAAACAAACAAATAGGGGAAACTAAATAAAACCTTTTAAAAAACACATTAAGAAGACTATTGATCGTATCTGCACGCGATATTTGTTACCTGGTTTCGACTGCAATATAAGAAATTTCTTGAGGAAGTTTAAAACTTGTCAACGAGAAATAAAATTTCAAAAAAGGCAAGCGGGCTACTCGCGAACGCGTGGACCAATCCTCGAAATGAATAGAACTTGAACCCCACGAACCGCAACAAAAGAAACTGTCCAGAAAGCACCTATGGAACGTATAATCTCGTGGTATGATGTTCCTACTGCACTGATCAGCGACAATGGGACTCAATTTACTAGGTAGGTAGGTAGGTAGGTTGAAGTGGCTACCGTTCAACATAACTGAATTTTGAACAGTAGCATAAGAATGCCGTTGGTTCGAAAATCGATTAAGAAAGATGTGGATTTTAGATCCAATGAGTCAGATTAAGAAATATAAGCAAATTTCTTAGTTCAATACTGGAAATGGAAGTTAAGTCGCTTAGAAATGCAGAGCCAATAGTGCGATGCCTTCTCCTAGCTAGCGCTGGGCAGTGACATAAAAAGTGTTCAATAGTTTCCTTTTCATCGGGGCTATTGCAACTTCTGCAGTGTCTGTTGTGCACCAGCCCAAGCTTGGCTGCGTGCAACCCTATAGGCCAGTGTCCTGCACAGACTGCGGTAAGTCTGAAGATGTCCGATCTACTATGGGAAAGTAACTCCTTTGTTCTGCTACTGTTGAATGCAGGCCATATTAACTTTGAGATTCTACAAGTAGGCAAGTTTTTCCATTTTAACTGTGCCCTACCCATGAAAATGTCTGTAGATCTTGTCTTTGATCCATACTAATGAAGCTGCAACATGTAGCTCTTGTGAATTTTCTGACTGAGATTCCTGCTTCGCCAGAGTATATGCTGTTTCATTTTTTTGAAAGTCTTCATCTAGACTACAAGTCGGTACTGTATAATCTGTCGAAACCGGGATCGTGTTTCTAGACAGCTCACACAGTATTTTGCTGTGCCCAAAGGGTCTTTCCCTCCAACAGCCTGCTGCCCTGAGCCTGAGCCAATTTACTAGCAAAAAGTTTACTTATTTTCTCTCCAAACTAGAGCATCAGCGAATCGCCCTTTACACACAGAAGAATCTTGCGGAGCGAGCTCTTATCGATATATCAAAATTATTTTGGCACAGTACAAAAAGAATCAATGGAGTCTATATTTGTGGCCGTGGCAGAAAGCGCTATCGTTGAGTTTCTCTGTGTATAGCCAAGGATATTGTTTTTGTCTCCTGGGAAGTATATTTACTCTTCAACTTCATTACAAGTAAGGTGTCACTTTCCTTCTTCATTCGATAGGAACCACCAAAGCTGGTTTCTCGCTTGTGAAGTAAGACTTCGTCAGTCACGATCAATCATCTTTACTTTTCACTGGTCTGCCAATGAATGCTTTTCTCTGCCGAGCGCTCTTATGGTTGTTGCTGTGCTTTTGGTCTTTGTTTAGGCGCTACTTGTGTGCCACTGGGGTCAGTCATTGTATAGTTGATGTGCTGTGTGCACTTATGCGCTGTTGCAGTTGTTGTTTTGCGCCGTGAGTGATCGTTTTGGCCGTTACAATAGTTCGCAGTTAAATTAAAGTTTTATAAAAGTGCGTATATCAAATATTAAATATTAGAAAACATACAGAGGTCGACAAGAGAATTTCTTTATTGCATACTTGTTGGACCGTTATTTTAATTGAAAACTTTAACAAGGCAATACTTAAAAACAATTATATAAACAGGGGAGCTAAAATAAAACGTTCATAATACGGATTTCAGTGTGAAGAAGAGCGAGTTAAGCAAACTCAGAGGTATATCAATTATAAAAACATACCAGGTGGGATGTCTAGTATTTTAAAATTTTAACTATCGCTGAGTTGAATGGTGGGAGTTAGAATAATATTAACTTTTAAGATACAGTAAGCTTCATATTCGACATTTGCTAACTTCCAGACCAGTGAGTCTTTTACGCCAACTGCAAGAAATTAATGAAGAAAAATTTTGAAAAAAACGGCTTTCAGTTCATTTTATGGAAACATTTTTGAATCAATTTCGCGAACACAGATCTCTTTTGGACAAGGAAAGTAATCTGCGTACGTTTTCTTCCAGTGCATTTAACCGCAAACATTGCTGCTGTGGCTGAAAAATCTTTCCAGGTGAAGGTGGCCTAGTCCATAAGCCAAATTGCCTAAATGGGGTTCGGAGAGCCAACACTCCACCATTAAGAAACCAGCGCACGCAGAACGGGTCACTCTAGATTTTGGTGGTGTGGCATCATTGGGTCCATCACGGGTGAAGAATATGGCGTGGACGACATTAGGTTTAAATTAGACGGTGTCAAATGTCACACAGCCATTGAAACCATCGATCTCTTGCGCACTGTTTTTGAAAATCCACTTCTTCTTGCGTGTTCAATTGTCCCGGCTTATCCCGGAATCCGCAAAATGCGACCAGTACCTACATTTTGTTCTGTTCTGATCACGAATCGGTTGCAATCGACGACAAATTTCGTGTCTGTAGCTTGGTTGACAAACAGATTGCAAGTTTTACAAATTCTCATTTTCACTTTTTCGTTTTTGTTTTAACGGATTGATGGATTTGTTGAAGCGTTTGTGGGTAGTCTTTTTTGCAGAGCTGTCCTCATTTGCTCTCAAGGCGTAAAGGATAAATGTTACGAAAACGCCCCGGAGACAATTTCAGCATTGGAACATAAAATTCAAGTTGCCATTGAAGATTGTTTCGGAAATCGGAAATGTACCGGAAAATTGGGTGTCGTGTTGGTCATATGAATGATATATGTATTTAAATGACAAAGTTCATCCTTTCCAAAAAAAACCAGACCTTCAAAACAATAGTAAGAAGTTTCTTTTTATATCCGATTTCAGTTTAAAATTTTGAATGACCCACCCTGTACAAAGGTTCTAAAGCAATGAATATACCTTCGGAAATTTTGAGATAAGAAACTTGGTTTGTCGCATGTTATACGCTCTGACTCAATTCCTGACAGCATGGCAAATATTTAAAAAAGTGATTTTATTGGGAGATATATTCAAACGAGTATCAATTTTGGGCCTTTTGCATACCTACAGGTGAGTATGGCAAAAAAGTTATAATTCAATCGGTGATCATGCCATCTCGAAAATGTCATATGTTGGCACAATTTCCTGAGCCACCGCGTGGGTTGGCGCATTTCGATTTGTGTCCAAGACCCAAATGTACTTGCATATGGCCGTACTGAAAAATGTATGCCTTGTGTCCATAATAAGTAAGACTGTGTTTGAACTCTGATATTTGTCACATTTCGTAAACCATTACTTAATTTCTGTTTTAATTCTGTTGTCATAGCAAGTTTGTACTTACGTTACGCCTGAATTCCCGTTGTTCGATGTAGCTATTGGGGCTGTTGCATCTCGTGTGCCGAGTCCGCCTGTTGTTGCTGATGTCGGCGATGCAGCGAGCTCGGTATTTTGATGTTGGTGTTGTTGTTTCTGCTGCTGCAGCGAATGGGATACCGATGCCGATGATTTAGTGCCACTTGAAGTTTTTCCAGATGCCGTAGAACTTGTAGCTAATTTCTTCAAGCTGTTCGTCGTCGAATACTCCTAAAGAAATACATTGACAGTGTTTTGAAAAAGTATACAAAAATATCTGTATGGAAAAGTTTAAGTTGCAAGTTTGAAGCGTGAAATGCACAGAAATGTAAAAACATAAAGCTTGAAAAACTAAGTAGATTTTGAGAAGTGTTATGTTTGTATTTTTGTTCATACATGCACATCTTCAGCAACTGGTCGCTGATTGATAAGTGTAATTGGTGCAGCTGGAAGTGCTTCTTTCGATTTGCTACCCTTTGCAATATCGCGAAACTCCTCTGTGTAATCCTAAGCAAAAGGAAGAAAACGAGAAATGTAATGAAAAAGGAAAATACACAACATTCAACGGAAGAATTTTAACAAAACGAAAAGTTAATTATGGTTAATAGAATATCCATGCTCAGGGCTGATTCTCATTCTCGTAGTATTCTCTTTTTGTTGCGAAAAAAAATAATTCCAATCAATCAAATACCTACCACGAACTGCGGCCAATTCATTGCCATATTTACGCCGTGATTGTTCGACCACCATTTCAAGTCCTTTTGTTGGTCCGCGTTGTTGATTGTATGGTAAAACTCCTCATAGATTTGAGGCAAGCTGGAATTAATGTTAAAACAGAGCATTTTTAAATCACGATAATAGATATTTATCTTCTTCATTGAGCGAATAAAAAGGATCTCATATCTTCTACAAAAGTAATTTTTATTTCAAATGGAGTGTAGAAGTTGCTGTTCTTTGCCCACCAATGATATCATCCAAAGCAAAGATAGCCATTAATTTTGTAAATTTGCGACATCATCCGAAGCAGCGACATCTTGAGCTTTAATCTCAGCATCCAAATCTTGGGCGCCTCAACAAGGTCACTTTATTTTTATATTGTTTAAAAAATAGAATGGTCAGCATGCGAACAGTTTGTTCTAAAGCAAGCTAGAAATCAATTGATTCTACAGCTTGAATTAATGTCGAAATCATCTGGGCTGAAAAAGTCTTTACATGATCCTTACCTATATATTTCAATGCATTCATTGGAAAAGCATATATCTCAATTAGTACCGTCGTGACCAAATTTAAAAAACTAGCTTCATTACTTCAAAATCTCGCAGTGGTGAAACACCAATATAGATAATCAGACTGTCCCAGAAAAAACTGTCCTTTTGTTTTAAGGCTATTTATAAAAAAGTGTAAACTCTATGGCACTACATTTAGTAACTAAATAATATATAAATATAGCAGATTCTAAAAAACAAAATACTCGTTAGTAAAATAAAAGTCCTACTGAAAAGATGTCATATTAACCAGAAGAGAAGCGGAAAGCAATTTTTTGCAGATACCTAGAAAATCCAAAACCCACCTACAAAAAGATCGCTAAGGCAGTTGGCGTGTGCGTAAAAAATGTGGGAAGGACCGTAAAACTACACAAACAGATTACCCCTTTATCAAAAACACCAGCTCTGGTGGAAAACGTGGTCCGCCGAACCAGGCGGTGGCCCAAAAAGTTAAGCGGCTGTTTACTCAGCATTCAGGAACTTCGGTTCCTGATATGGCAGCAAAAGCGGGAACATCGAAGTCAACTTTACAACGGCTTAAGAAAATGTTCAACCTTAGGAGCTATAAAGTTCAAAAAGTACCCGCTAGGTCAGAAGATAAACATGGTTTCGCAGGCCATTTGCAAATGTGGCCTTCGATGTAAAGAATTTGTGCCATATCGCTTCATCAACACCGAAATTATTATCAGTGAGTGTCTAGAGAGGCTTTTGCTTCCATTTATACATCACCACCCAGGCTCAGTACTATTTTGATCGGACATAGCAACATCTCACTACGAGCATAGAGCTATGGATTGGTACCAAGCCTACAATGTCACTGTGGTACCAAGAGAAGCAAATCCTCCGAATTGCCCCGACCTTCGCGCTATCGAAAGCTATTGGGCTTTAATGAAAATAAATCTTAAGAAGACAAAACATTGAAATATTTCGACATAAATGGCGTCGGGCAGACAATAAAATGAACTAAAGATTGGTAAAAACCCAATGAAGTACCTAAATAAAAAAGTTCACAATTTTTTTTAAGCTTTTTTTTTTCAGTGTAACTAAAATTTTGATTGGTTTGCAATGTTCCTTTAATAATAAACTGCAAAAATTTAAAAAGAAATATAGAAACATTACGTTGAGCTTTAGAATTGCAGAGACGGTCTTCAGTGTATACAAAAATGGCACATTCTCTACACCCAACACACTTTTCTCTACGAAAAAACTCTATAGTTTATTTCAGGCTTTAGGATGCAATAAGGTATATCGCCGTACTTTGAAGCAGGGTTCGAAAGGCTGTCTGCCAAACATCCAAAGCACTAATAATATAGCTGTAGCTTTGGCTGCCGCTGTATAAAATTCAACAGCTCAGTTACAGCCACAGCTTCAAAATAATATCAATGTGCTGAAGCTGGTTCAGGCTGTGTAAATTTCAACAGCTCAGCTACAGCCACAGCTTTAAAATAATATCAATGTGCTGAAGCTGAGCTGAGGCTGTGTACATTTCAACAGCTCAGTTACAGCCACAGCTTCAAAATAATATCAATGTGCTGAAGCTGAGCTGAGGCTGTGTAAATTACGCAATGATTGAGTTGAATATGCAAACTGTGTAGACGTGTTTTTTTTCGGCGGTCTATTAACAATTTAATATTTTCGTTATCGTTTCAAAATCTCGGGCCGGTTCATACTGTCTCATACTTTTTGCCAAATCAACGTCTCTGTTTTTGCGGTTTATTATTCTAAGGTACAAAACGGCTGTGAATTTATTATTTTTGCTTAAAAATGAGCACTGGAACGCGAAATAGCACAAAAAAGAATTTGACTACTGGAGCAACAACAACACCTGTGACGAGTGTGCACAATAGTGGAGCAATGACACCCGTTATGAGCATGCATAAAACTCAATTGCCGTCTGAGAGCCCTTTTCCGAAAGCCTGGGTAAGTTCGATCGATTCCAAGCTAGAGAGCATCGTTTCTCTTATTAAAGCCTCGGAAAATAGAGTAATGGAGAGAATTGGCGAACTTGCCGCTGAGCTGCATAATTTGAGAGCTGATGTCGCACTTACCAAGCAAAGATTAGATGAGGTCAAAGAGGAGAGCAAAAGAGAGCTTGCGATTTTAAAAACTGAGATAAATCAGCTTAATACAAAAGTTGATCATTTTGAGAGCGCTTCTATAGCTACCGACCTTATCATAAATGGGATTCCGCATGCCGAGAGTGAAGACCTAGTTTCTCTTATGTCTCAAATATGTAATGCTGTTCATATCAAACTCCCTAACATCCGTGATGCTTTTCGTATGCGTGCGAAAAATAATCATGCCACTGCTTCTATCATAGTCAAACTTCAGACAGCCTTTGAACGGAACCAGTTATTTAAATCGATTGCGGGGTTTTGCAAAAAGAACAAGAGATCACTGCGGCTCTCCGATATTGGAACCATAGGAGAGAATAATATATATATACATGAATGTCTTACGAAGCCTAACCGTGAACTAATGCATCATGCATCTCTGCTAAAGAGACGTAAATTACTCTTGGCTGCTTTCTCAATTCGTGGACCAATATATGTAAGAGCGGCAGGGGATGCTGAATCGAAACTTGTTGGAAATATCTCCGACGTTAATAGGATTGCCGGTGTTAAGAGCTAGTTATGTTATTTGCTGTGGCTAAATTATTGCAATTTGTATACTTTCTTTATTTTTCTTCTCTTAAACCTGGTTATTTCTCTTCATACACTCTTCTATTCTTTTTCAGAAATCAATTTCCCTGTAGGAAAATTTTCACCACAATATTGAGCCGATTTGTAATTGCCCTGCTAATAATTAATTATGTTTAACTCTTCTTCGAGTTTCGACACTGACGCTGACTACTTGACGATTCTATTGAAAGTTATTCAAACCCGCCAACATGGTTTCCAATTTTGCTACTTTAATGCTCGTAGCTTAAACTCTGATAAGCTCGATTACTTTAACAATGTTTTTTGTGATCATTGCTTTGATGTCATATGTGTCACTGAGACATGGTTTAGAGCTGACCTAAGTGATGATGTTTATGCGCTTTACGACTATAATTTATGTAGACTTGATCGTAGATCTGGTGCGCGTGGTGGAGGTATTGCTGTGTATACTAAGAAGTATCTTAAATTCAAGATAATTTGCACATCTGAAGCTTTGGACCCTGTTGAATTTTTGTTTATTGAATTTTGGGACTCTGCTACTAAATTACTCCTAGTGTGTGCTTATAACCCTCATAAATCATGTAATCTCTCTAAACTATTTGAAAATTTGAGCAAATATAATTTGGAGTACGAACACATAGTGATGTGCGGGGATTTTAATTGTGACATCTTGATTCATGATTCTGCGTCCGAGGGATTTCTCAACTCTATAAATAGTGCCGGTATTAGCATTCTCAATAATTTTGCTACGAGATTTGCTCCCAAAAAAAAACCTACTCTTCTGGACTTAATGTGTGTCTGCGATTTAGACAGCGTTCTTCACCATGACCAACTGTCTCTGCCCGGCATTTCTGATCATGACATGCTTGTTATGACTTATAATATACAAATTGCAAATAATGCTGAAAGTTCGACATTTTGTTTTAGAAATTTTAACAGCATAAACAAAGACATCTTGTTAATGGAGGCTAGTTTGGTCCATTGGAATGCATGTTGGTTCTATGCAGATATAAATGAAAAGCTCAATTGATTTACTTCAAATGTTGAGGGTCTCTTCAATAGACATGCGAAGTTGATCGAAAAATCGGTTCGTAATTTTAAGCCACCTTGGTTTACTATTGAAGTGAGAAATTCCATTCGTGAAAGATTTAGGTGCTATATGCTATGGAAAAGATCTCCAACTAATGAAAACTGGGAAGTATTTCGTCTATCTCGAAATCGGGCTAATTCAATTATTAGGAATTCTAAGCGGGCTTTCTACTGTAATAAGCTTAGTGCTAATTTACCTGTCAAAACTTTGTGGAGCAATTTAAAACGGATTGGTGTGATCTCCAGACCTCAGTCTGGATGCAATGTGGATGTCGACCAATTGAATGAGTATTTTGTTCCATCAATGAATGACTATTCAGGCCCATCACTCTCTATACCAAACGAAATTGGAATGGAGATTCCTGTGCATAACTTTTCTTTTAGCTGTCTCTCCGAAGCTGATGTTCTAAAAGGCCTTTATGCCATTAAATCGGGTGCTATTGGCGAAGATAACATTAGTTTAAGATTTGTGAAATTATTGCTGCCTTTTATTCTTCCACCTCTGACACATATATTGAATTTTTGCATCACAACATCGACCTTTCCCGATAAGTGGAAAATTGCCAAAGTAATACCGATTGCGAAAAACAGTTCCCCAAGTTCCCTTAGCGATTTCCGTCCAATAAGTATCTTGCCATGCCTTTCCAAGGTTTTTGAAAAGTGCTTATCGTTTCAGATAATTAATCATCTTGAATTGAATATCCTTCTTAGTACAAACCAATCTGGTTTTCGCAAATATCACAGCTGTACAACTGCTATGCTAAAGATCTTTGAAGATATACGACCGGCATACGACCGCGGTGACATTACTATTCTTGCCTTACTAGACTTTTCTAAGGCTTTTGATAAAGTCAACCATGATCTTATTGTCGAAAAACTTGTGCGCTATTATAGTTTCAGTAGGAGTGCAGCAGGTTTAATAAAGAGTTATCTGTCTGGTCGACTCCAAAGAGTTTACCTAAACGGTAGTTTCTCTGCCGTGCGGTCAGTTAAGACTGGTGTTCCACAGGGATCCATACTAGGACCCATTTTGTTTGTAATTTTTATAAATGACCTCATCTCCTGCTATAAAAATTCGTTCACACATTTGTATGCTGATGATGCCCAGATCTATCTCTCAAGACCCGCGGGCCTGATGGAGGATCTTGTCTACAGACTAAATGAGGACATTCAGCAAATCGTAATATGGTCTGAGCGTAATGGACTGTTTCTAAATGCGGGAAAAACTAAAGCCCTATTTGTGTGTCATAAAAGTTATAATCTTGATAACCTTCCACCACTGATGATATATGGGCAGTGTATTAAGTATGATGAAAATGCAATAAGTCTAGGTTTCAAAATGAACTCCAAGCTATCTTGCACGGACCATATAAATACCTGCATTAGTAAAGCATATTTTGTACTTAGAAAATTGTGGAAGAGGCAATGTTTATTCCGCAAGACACTAAGATGTTGCTAACTCGTGCACTTATCATACCATTACTCATGTACGGCTCTGCTCTCTATCCTAGCATTGATGCAGCTTCTCACGCCAAATTGAGACTATTAATGAACAACT
Organism: Chlorops oryzae; assembly: GCA_020466095.1. Lineage (NCBI taxonomy): Eukaryota > Metazoa > Arthropoda > Insecta > Diptera > Chloropidae > Chlorops > Chlorops oryzae. Next base: position 56,765,912 of record CM035806.1, on the reverse strand, counting down.
CTGCGAGGTATATCTTTAATAAGAGGAGATATGATCACATTTCGGAGTACTCAGTCAAAATACTAAATCGTTCTCTTGAGTCTCATTTTAATATACGAAATATCGTCTTTCTTCATAGCCTATTCTATGGCAGGGGTCCTGAATATCTGAGGCGCAGCTTACATTATGCTCGTTCCTCCCGTACCTTAAATTTGATTCCACCCATCTGTACTTATCTGTCAACCTCTCGCATGTTTTTTGTCAGTGTTGTCAAACTTTGGAATTCATTACCTAATAGCATTAAAACAATCGTTAATCCTTGGCTAAAAACCATAGAGAAATCTTTTTAACTTTGTTATAGTTTAGTCGGATTTTATGTGCATTTTTGGCTGTGTGTGCAGTCGATGATATCGCACACCCTTTTCTAAGGTGACACAACTCAAAAATCGTCAATTTTGAGTTAACATATGGAACTTGATCATAGTTCACCTCTCTTCCTGCACCAAAAATTCTATTCCGTGTGTATTACTCGACACGTTTAAGACTATCTGTCTTTTTTGCCACCAGTAAAAATCGTGTGGACAAAAAGAGACAGATAGACTTAAGTGTGTTGAGTGAACACGTATCTAGCGGGTCGTGTAAACATGTTAAATGACGATAAAAAAAATAGCCACATCTTACACCAAGTCCTAACTTTAGCCAAAGATGCACCTTTTGGAAGCTTTTAGATTTTCGGCACAAACGTAATAAATAAGGTTTGTACGCATTTACACGTTAAGACATATCGATAATGAAACACATTTTTTGTAGGCCAGGCGCGAGGGGATGTGTCATGCAAGTGCTTTTCTCCCTCTTCGTACGTCCCTTGCTGGCGAAAATTGTTTTCACTGTATGTCGGGTCAGATTTGTGAAACATGTTTCGAAAATATCCCATTTGAATGCATGGGAAAAAAAGAGAAGCATTGATTGAAGTATGAAGAAGATTGTTCCGGGAAAATTAACAAACACCGCCTCTTTTCTTCTTACGTCTTTCTCTACTTACATAATTTTCTCAAATGTTTACATAATTTTTTGCCCACAAAACACGACCAATAAAAAAGAATATTTTAGAGATTTTTTAAGCCATAAGGGGCCCCATATACTGACTTTTCTTCAATTTCTTTATAAAACCTGCCCCCTTGGCACGCTCCCTTTCCCAAATTTTTTGAATTCAAATCGGAGGCTTAAATATATGATTAATTCTGAATTTCATTCAAATGTTTTGAAAAAGATCGATTTTGGGGCAGTTTTGGGTTTTTTTTATTGACCCTATGAGTGGAGGTAACCTTAATAATGGACCGACCAAGAAAATTTTTGGAGAAGATTTTTATGGCTACAAAGGAAGCATACGTGCCAACTTTCGTTCAAGTTCCATTTGAATTTCGGCTGTAGGAGAGAATTTTCGAAAAACGCCCTTCTGCCACGCCCAATTTTCAATTTTCGGAAATCACAGCAACTGCCTTAAAATATGTCGAAATTTCAAATTTCATCAAAATAAATTTACAAACTCCAGACTTAGACCAGTTTTTTGATTTTCATAACAGACTTTAGTACTGAAGGTACTCTTTGTAGTAGTGTAGTCAATGGAATGACTTAGTAGTCGGGAAAAGTATATAATTTTGTTTTAAAAATTAATGTTATAAGTCTTTTCAAAATATTAAATATTAAGAATTTGTGATTTGATAAATCGAATTTGTGTTGTGTTGTAATATAGAAGGAATCTTCATTACAATTCTGCGGACAGGATCTACAAGTTTTGAAAAGAATGCGAGCGACGAAAAGTGATATGCTGTTAATGTTGGACCAGGACAATGTAGAAGTTTCGCCGACCGCCACAATCGCTCAGATTCGAGAACTATACAATCAGTTACCACATATCAAATCCTCCGGTCTGGTTGAGCCAAGCGCTCCGGTGTCTGTCAGCAATCAAATTAGTGATTATCCTTCTGTCCTGACATCTTCCGTTGAATCAAGCGTCCTTGAGTCTGCCGTTAGCCAAACCACTGCTGTTCCGTTGTATCCTTCTGTCCTGATGTCCTCGGATCCTTCTGTCCTGATGTCTTCCGTTGCATCAAGTGCATCGGTGCCTACTGTTACCGAAACTACTTCCGATTCTGCTGTTCCGTCGTATCCTTCTGTCCTGATGTCTTCCGTTGCACCAAGTGCATCGGTGCCTGCGGTTAGCCAAGCTACTTCCGATTCTGCCATCCCATCGTATCCTTCCGGCCTGATGTCTTCTGTCACACCAAGTGTAAGGGTATCCGCTTCTATTTTGGGTATGTCCATTGAAGAAAAAATCACTCAGTTGCAACAAGAACGAGAGCTATTATTGTTACAACGAGAAGTTACAAATCTACGCAGCAACACACCAAATACTATCTCAGCTCCTCGAATGGACATCAGTATTATTGAATCTATGGTACAAAAATTCAATGGAGATGCCAACTACGATGTAATTAAATGGATTGACGACTTAGAAGACGCATTTAAAATACTGCAGTTTGATGATCCAATACGCTTTGTTGCCACTCGTCGGCTGTTGGATGGAACCGCGAAAGTTTTTGTACGGACTATAAGCGTTCATACATATGAAATGCTACGGAGCTCTTTGATCAACGAGTTCGGAAGGAAATACTCAACTGAGGAAATTTATATTCAATTACGGGCGCGACGACTGAGACAAAATGAGAGCATTCATCGCTATATCCTTGAAATGCAGGAAATTGCTGTACGTGCAAAAATAACTGAAGATGAGTTGGTGGATATTATCATTAATGGTATTATCAATGGTTTGGGTAATACGGCAAATGGTGCTATTATGCTGTATAATGCTAAAAACCTCCAAGAATTAAAAGCCTTGGTTACGCGTTATGAAAAATGGCGTGCACCGTATGTCAACTCTAGCCAAACTCGACGTTTAACTCAATCCGGAACCAGTAATGGCATACGATCCTCTTCGGGTGGAATTAGTACAGGGTCAAACATCAATCAATCCTCAGTTAATCGTTCTGCTAGCACTGCTATAAATGATTCAATGACTCGATGCTTTAATTGCTCTCGGTTTGGCCATTTCCAGAAAAATTGTCCAATGCCAAAACGTTTGGAAGGTTCCTGTTTCCGTTGCGGAAAATTAGATCACATCTTCCGCAACTGTCCTCATCGTCCAGGGTTACCGAATGCCAACCAGTCAGTGGGGATACTTCACGAAAAAGAAGTCGATTTCAAAGAATTAGATGCAATGCAAATGGTAAGTGCTTCTTTAGGAAATACCGATCTTAAGCATGCCAGATTTAAACAGATGTATTCCCTTCTTGATTCGGGTAGCCCTAAATGCCTAGTACGATTCTCTGATGTTCAGAATTTTACGGAAAATAAGTTAACCGAAACCAAATATCGCGGCATAGGGAACAAACCACTGTTGTCCTATGGTGAAGTTTTTGGTTATGTGAAACTAAACGATCGGATAATAAAGCATAGTTTCCTTGTTATACCTGACGAGTTGTTATTTATGCCTTTAATTATTGGCAGGGATCTGCTCAACAAAGCAAACATAAAACTAGTTCAAGTTAAGAAACGTTATTCGAAGGACGAGCTTTTGAGTTTAAGTCGCGATAATTTTATTAGCTTTGATTTAAAACATCTTCTTAATTCGTTTGGCATGCTTAAGTCTTCAAACAGCTTGAACCGCAGAGATAATATGTTTGGTATTGAAAGTAATCTGACTGCTCCATTAAAACAAACGGAAGATATATCTGATCACTTTTCAAACTTATGTGCTATTGACTTGACTTCAAATTGTGTCGAACTTTTTGAAATAAATTTGTCGCTTCCTTCTGATCAACAACGTTGGCTTCGCTCTGCCATTTATGACGCGTATTTTAACAGCAAAATTAACCCCTCTGTCCTTGATGACTATTGCATGAGAATCGATGTTACCAATCAGGTTCCAATTTATCATCGACCTCGCCGTCTATCTCATCAGTTACGTCTCGAAATAAGAAAATTTATTGATGACTTACTGAACAGAGGTATTATTCGTCCTAGCAATTCACCCTATGCTTCTGCCATAGTACCCGTACGTAAGAAGTCGGGGGATATTAGGAAATGTGTTGACTATCGTCCACTGAACAAAATCACTTTACGAGATAACTATCCTTTGCCCTTACCAGACGATTGTTTAGAACATTTAGGTAATAAAACTTTTTTTACTTTACTTGATTTAAAGAATGGATTCAATCAAATTAAAATGCACAAAGATTCAATTAAGTATACCTCTTTTGTTACACCAGATGGACAATACGAATACTTGCGAATGCCATTTGGCCTGAAGAATGGGCCCGCTGTTTTCCAGCGTTTTGTTAATAATATTTTAAGAGACCTAATAGCTGCTGGACTAGTTGTGGTTTATATAGACGATATCCTTATAACATCAATTGATTTCCCATCCCATTTGAATACAGTTATAAAAGTTATTAAGATATTAAGATCTTTTAACCTTGAACTTAATTTAAGCAAATGCAAATTTGCTCAATCTGAGATTGAATACTTAGGTTTTCGGGCAAATTCATCTGGACTTCTTCCTAGCGACCGTCATTTACAAGCTATAAAGCGATATCCTATACCGAAGAACCATAAGCAATTACAAGCTTGCCTTGGACTTTTTTCATTTTTTCGTCGATTTGTGCCTTCGTTCTCAAATATTGCCTACCCGTTAACCCAACTGTTGAAAAAAGATAAACATATACTGAATGCTACAGGTACTCCGCGAGCTAATGGTCAAGTAGAACGAGTTAATCGTGTTTTGACTCCGATAATAAGCAAAGCATGCCGAAAAGAGGGCAATATTGACTGGTCTCAAACAATTCGAAATACTGAGTATATTCTTAACAATACCATCCATACATCAACGAAAGAAACTCCTTCTATCCTGCTTTTTGGGGTAGCTCAACGAGGTGATAATGTTGATGAGTTAGCTGAATACTTGGAAGAGCGCAGTGATAAAGTTGATCGTGACCTGCCCAACCTAAGACAGTTAGCATCAGAAAGTATTCTAAAATCACAGGAAGCAAATTACGACAGATTTTTGAAGCATAGTCAACCGGCTGAAACTTTTGTAAAGGGTGATTATGTGGGTATAAGGTATACAAATACTGGTTCGGGTTCCAGTAAAAAATTGGATCCAAAATTTCGCGGTCCATATGTAATTCACAAGGTGTTACCACACGATAGATATGTGATTCGAGATATTGATGGCTGTCAGATTACTCAAATACCATATAATGGTATTCTTGATTCAGGCAAATTAAAAAAATGGATGAACGAATATGCGGATCTAGTTGTCGATCAAAATCCTAAAGAAGCACGTATCAGGTCAAAACCCGAGCATGGGAACGAATATACAAAAAAGTTTAAAAATGATTGTGTTATAACAAATTGAGGGCAATTTGAGGTCAGAATGGCCGAGCTGTAGTAGTGTAGTCAATGGAATGACTTAGTAGTCGGGAAAAGTATATAATTTTGTTTTAAAAATTAATGTTATAAGTCTTTTCAAAATATTAAATATTAAGAATTTGTGATTTGATAAATCGAATTTGTGTTGTGTTGTAATATAGAAGGAATCTTCATTACATCTTAAAAATTCAAATTAGGTTTTCTGGTCGAAAACGCATTAAACGGTTATTATTTTTGTGTAGAGTAATTCAAAATAGAAAACCGAGTACCCATTCAACAGATTTTTTCGATATCTCAAGTTTTTTGGACACGTTTAGTTGGGCTCGGTCTTCTTGAACACACTGTGCCTATAAATAGCGAAATAGTTTAAACGAACACTTTTCTTCCGCCTCAGGTCTCAATGCTAGTGTAGGTATAAATGGTGTGAATTCGTCGGATTTTAAATGCTTTTCTCACAACGCTTTTTGTTGCAAACGACGCGGATTTGGTGTGCTGTAAGTCTAAAATCACTTCAAATGCTGTTATTTAAGATGGCTTGCCAAACTTCCATATAAAGTAAGCACCATTATATGCAATTTCAATCGTATCTTCACCACCTGTACTGTTCCTAAAATGTAATTCCGTGTGCCAAAAAGATCCCTGTAGAGAGAAGCAGCAGATAATTGGCCAATAACGATATTACCATGCCCCTCAAAACTTTTCGAAATGCTGATGGCCGGACAATTCAAAGTAATTTTTAACTCCAGCTTTCGATCAATAACTTCACAATAGAAAGCCAACAACTTTAAAAATACTAGAAAAAATCTCTTATAATAAGTCAAATTGGAAAACCTATATCGAATATCTCCAAAAAGCTCTGTCAAAACGACTTAATACTATAAAGTTTTAACATCCTAACAATCATCAGTTCTTCAATCATTTTTTTAATCAACTACGGTCATAACTCTATCTATCTAGACAAATAAAGTATTATAAGCAAAATAAAATAATCACAACTTCGATACGAAGAGAAACAAGCGTGTTGAAACGCAAACCTATCAACAACATATAATATTATATGAAAGAAAACTGGAAGCTTTACAAACTCTTATCAAAATAGAATTATAAAATAATTTAAAATTCTATGGGCGTAGGTCCGGCTAAAATAGTATTGATCCTTGATGTTGAGATATAAAAGGCAGCAAACGCCGCCACAGACACTATCTGATGTAAATTTCGGAGTCGATTCCTTACTTGAAAAGCCACATTTGCAAATGGTCAGCCAAACTATGTATTTCTTTGGAAATTTCGTACACAAAGCGAAAAGACCACATAAAATACCTTATAAATCAGAGCAAAGTTTAGAAGAGTTGTCTATAGTTTTCTCTTAGACGAGTTCCGTCTAAATTTTATTGGGAATAACTTTGTAATAAAAATAAAATGATGCCTCGCAAAAATTATAAGGAATGTCTTTTTAAATAATTAGACATTGCCTCAAAATCCGATGTTGGCGGGTTCAATTCCCGCGGGTTCAATTCAGCACGATAATGCTCCCATACACTCGAGCAAGCAGACATTAAACTGCTTAAGAAGTAAAAACATCGAAACAATGATATGACCCGCCTGCTCTCCGGACATGAACCCGATAGAGAATTTTTGGGGGATACTTGTACGTCGAATTTATGCCAACAGTAAGCAATTCGAGACAATTGCGGAGCTTAAAATGGCAATATTTTCGAATTGGGAATCTCTCGAGTCGAGCACTCTCCAATCGCTCATCGGCAGCATGCCGCGTAGAACTTTTGAGTTAATTGAAAGGAAAGGAGGACCAAATCACTATTAAAATAACCTTTTCCTTCTTTTTTGTCAGCTTTAAACTTTTACTTGAAGTAATAAGAACGGCGGCTAATTCTATGGACACCCCAAAAAGTACATAAATGCGTGTAACGGAATTAAAGCGGGAGCGTTTTTTGTTGTTTTTACTGAGAAACCTGTTTTATGCACATCTACTTCGATCATCATTTTCGGTTTTTCTCGTTTCGTTTTAATACTCTTGCTACACCAACAAAACATAGTGCGGCTAATTCACTGGACATGAGTGTACATGCTTATCGCGTTTGTAGACATAGAGTAGGCGTTCAACAACGTCTGCCCAAAATTTGTGACGTCGACTTTATCAAACTTGGGAGTTGTGCTCTTCTCCAGAGGATACCAGATCCCATCTTTCAACCTACCAAAATTAAAGGGGGTTGTCTTGAAACTAAGCAGCCAAGTCAAATACTTAGAGCTGAAACTCGATTTTAAGCTCCTATGGAGAGAACACACCAAGGAGAAAGCCAGAAAAGCACTCTGTGCGTTACACTGCTGTAAAAGGGCAAGGGCTTAACCTTTTGGTGGCCGATCATCTTTAAATCCTCGTATATTCAAGCCTTTGACAGGGTGAGGAGACAGTCCGCTTTACTGGTAACAAGAGCACTGAGGACTACCCCTTCCAAGGAAATTTCTACACTCCTTTGTTGGCTACCAACATCACTCCTCCTCAGACAACAACCAAAAATCGGTTGCCGTTGCGCGATCGAACTGTCTGCCCATGGACCAGAGCAGGCACCAGTCACTCACAAATCTTGACAAAAGATTTCAGAATCCCGACTGATATTCTTCCAAAAATTAAAGTTCAGCATCTTAGTAATAATAAGGTGAAGATCTGTTAGAAACAAAAAGTTTTGCATCTGAATTGAACTGTTTTTAATCATATTTTGACGCATAAATCAATTTTTTACGCAACAACACTGACGAATAAGAAGTCATATTCTACGTTTAAGCCGATTGCCCTTTCAATAAATTGAAGACAAAACAATAAGAAAATTTTTGAAGTATAGATTTCGTAAATTTTTCCCCTGGCAATCTCCATGGTCACGAAGCCTATTTGGACGTCAATCTCCTTACTTTTGGACGTTCTGTATATGATTTTCTGTTAAAAGTTTGGAGGACACTCCACCCTTTTTAACCGCACTGTTCGCCGCTGAACCTGTTCGGGTGCTCGTCAAGAAGCCGACCCTGCACAACCAAACTCTACATAATTTAATTACTCTCACAGAGCTAAACCGGTTTTTTCCTATTTATCGCGCAATTTTGCTTACATATCCAATTGTTATAGAACATTTACTCCTTCTAGTTCAATGCAATTGATTTCGGAACATTTTTCTTTGTCAGGTTCAGTTCGCATAAATCATCGAAAGAAAAGAGAAGCAAAAATAAAGCAAACTTTATGCAATTGAATTTTTGTCTTCAGTTCGATTCGTTGGTTTTATTTTTGTTTCGGTTTTTATCGAAAATATTAGCATCAGTCTGAACAAAACAATTCAGGCTCAAAACATTTGGTGACCCCGACGTGATTCTTAGTATTCGGAATCGCGCGATAAAACTTAAAAATTGTTAATTCTTTAGACGCGATTCATTTCGGTAACACACATTCGTATTTCTTTGCAACAAAATGCAGGAGACTGAAGCAAGGAATCTTCTCCACACAAAAGGCGAACCAGGACATTTGTCAAATTATTGGAATCCATGGAAATCGGATTTGTCTACCTCGTTGGACAGCTATGACGAAGCAAACTTATCGGTTCGCATGGATTATGTGGAGCTCATAAATCGGTCATTTGACGAGGCTCAATCATGTTTGGAAGAAAGAGACAGCACTTGTGTTGAAGATGATCATCGTATGACCTTCATGTCTTTATACTTCGATGTAAAAACAACGCTGGCTCGTAAAAGGCTCCGGATGCAAGCAAATAGACCATCATCCTCGTTACGGCAGTTTTCGGTCGATGAACCGCAGTTTTTCCAACAAACTACCTCGTTGCGGAAAACAAAACTGCCTGAAATACAAATACCTAAACTTAGCGGTTCCTACACGTATTGGCCGAATTTCTTCGCACTTTTTGCTACCGTTGTTGATGACAATGATGAGCTCAGCGACTTGGAAAAATTTCATCATCTGCGTTCAAGCCTATCCGATGCAGCGCTTAATACAATCGCCTCATTGGAACTCAATCAAGATAATTATCGGGCAGCTATTAAAATATTGAAAAATCGTTTTGATAATAAGCTTTAAAAATCTTATTGATAAAGCTGCAGAAATTGAAATCAAATCCATACATAGCGAATTTTCAACAACTTGCGCTGTCCTGCTTGTGCCCACTATAACGAACTATCAACCAAGTGTTCATCTCGATCCTGCAGATTGGAAAGTTCCAAAAAATATACAGCTCGCCGATCCTTTATTTAGCAAGGCCAATCGTATCGACATTTTGATTGGAGCAGAACTGTTCTTCAACCTGATGGCTGTTGGGCAAATAAAACTCGCTCCAAATTTACCAGTTTTGCAAAAAAAACAATGCTTGGCTGGGTCATTGTAGGAGGCGCTAGTGTGCGACCGCGCCAAACATGGTCTTTGATAACGGCCTGCAATAAGCAAGAAGACGAGGAGGATCTGGCATCCATTCTCAAAGAGTTTTGGGAAATTGAAAACGGTCTCACGGCTGTTGAAACGCAAACAGACGAAGAGAAACTTTGTGAGCATCATTTCTCTAAAAACACCGTTCGTCTTCCGTCGGGTGCATACTCGGTGCGCCTTCCTCAGATAAAGAGTCGTGGTACTGCTTCTCTAGGAGACTCCTTTCAGTGCGCGTTTCAACGTTTCATTAGTCTAGAAAGAAGAGTGAAGAGGTTTCCAGAAATCAAGGAACAATATATTTCCTTCATGCGTGAGTATACTTCACTCAACCACATGTCATTAATCCCATCTCACGTGCAGATGAAGCAATATTTCCTGCCTCCCACAGCGTCCATAAGCCAGATAGTACATCAAAAAATCTAAGAGTAGTCTTCGATGGCCCCGCGAAGACCACAAGTGGCTATTCTCTTAATGACGTCTTGCACACCGGGCCCTCCATCCAGCAGAAGCTTTTCAACACTCTTCTTAGGTATCGCTGCTTCCAAATTGCACTCAGCGGCGATATTTGCAAGATGTACAGATACGTTCGAGTTTCGCATCCTGATGACTACCTCCAATGTGTACTTTGGCGCGAAAATCCAAGCAACGAAATAAAGATGTACAAGTTAAATACGGTCACATACAGAATTCGGCCTGCTGCTTTTGTGTCAATTCGAACAATGCATCAGCTTGCAATAAATGAAGAAGTGCATTTTCCAATTGGTGCAAAAATAGTGCGTCGAGAATTCTACGTAGACGACATGTTGACTGGGGGCGATTCTGTGCAAGAAGTGAGGGAAATTAGAAAACAAGTCGCCAATCTTCTTCAGCGAGGTGAGTTCGTTATGCGCCAATGGTGTTCCAACGACCCAGCCGTCCTTAAGGACGTGCCAATCGATGAAAGGGAACTATTCGTGAAGTTTCATCATGAATCAAACATCACTAAAATACTTGGACTTTTATGGGATCCAAGTACCGACAACTTCATTTTTTCGTTTATACCTCCCGAAGGCAAAACAAAATTAACAAAGCGCTCCATTTTATCCTGGATTTCTAAGCTTTACGATCCACTGGGAGCTTGTTCACTTCGCAACTGAGCACAAGACTTTAAAGAAATTTATGGGAGTGGTACCACCCAGTCAGCTATACTCTTTGTCGCCAATATTGGAAAAATTTAGGCTCATACGCGTTGGTGGTCGTCTCCAGCACTCAAACTTAGAATATAGTGCTCAGCATTCAATCATTCTGCCTAAAGGGCATCCACTCACAGTTGCCGTGATTTTGCATTTTCATAAAAAACTATTACATGCTGGTCCACAATGCCTGTTAGCTGCTGTTCGCGAACGATATTGGCCAATTGGTGGACGCAAATATGTAAGCAGCATAGTTTCGAAGTCTATTCGCTGTGTTAGAATGAAGCCAACACTAAGCAAGCATATTATGAGAGCGCTGCCTGCAGACTGTGTAAGACCAAGCAATGTATTTAATACAACCGGAATCGACTTTTGTGGGCCGTTTTATTATAAATCGAAAATTCGCAATCGCCCGCCGATAAAGTGCTACATTTCAATCTTTATATGTTTTTCAACCAAAGCCTCGCACCTTGAAATAGTACAAGATTTATCAACAGCCTCATTTTTATCTGCACTTCACCGGTTCATTGATATAAGAGGGAAACCAAAAACCATTTGGTCAGATAATGCCACAAACTTCGTTGGCGCAAAAAAACAGGATGTCAGATTTAAGGCAGCTGTTCAACTCTCAATCGCTTCAAAATAAGGTCCAAAAGCAATGCTTTGATGAAGGCATAAATTGGAGATTCATAACCCCCCCCCCCAGATCGCCTCATTTCGGGGGCTTTGGGATGCTGCCGTTAAGGTCGCAAAAACTCACTATCTGCGCACCGTTGGTCTTCACATTTTAACATTAAACGAATTACGTACGCTAACTTGCCAAATCTCAGCTATCATGAATTCGCGGCCACTATGTCCGTTAACGGAGTACCCTGACGACTTGGATGTACTTACCCCAGCTCATTTTCTGACAGGTGGCCCGGTAGTGTCAATAGCAGAGCCAAGTTTGACTGACATCGATATCAATCGCCTCAGCAGATGGCAAAGAGTGTGCCAAATGCAGCAAATTTTTTGGAAAAGGTGGAGCCATGCATACCTCTCACTTCTACAAGAGAGATCTAAGTGGCGAGATAGTGCCGAAAATGTTCGTATAGGGGCAATGATACTATTAAAAGACGAGAACTCTCCCCCATTGAAATGGCAACTGGCTCGAGTACTTCGACTGGTCCCTGGCGATGAGTTGCCTGAGTAGCTGTTGTTCTCACAAGCAACGACATTGTCAAGCGTTCCGTATCAAAGCTAGCAGTTTTGCCAATCGATGTAATTGTTGAAGCGCCTAAGCGTTCAACGGTGGGAGGATGTTAGCCGCTGAACCCGCCTTGTACGGGTGCTCGTCAAGAAGCCGACCCTGCACAACCAAACTCTACATAATTTAATGACTCTCACAGAGCTAACCCGTTTTTTTCCTATTTATCGCACAATTTTGCTTACATATCCAATTTTTATAGAACAGTTATTCCTTCTAGTTCAATGCAATTGATTTCGGAACATTTTTCTTTGTCAAGTTCAGTTCGCATAAATCATCGAATTAAAAGAGAAGCAAAAATAATTTGAAGCTCTTCTTCGGTTTGGTAGCGATGTTGCTAACCAAAGCGATAAAAGTAGGACTATCGCTCTATAATAAAAATTAGTATTTGTGACATACATTAACTTCGCAGAAAGGAGTTCATATAATGGGGAAAATCTCATAAGAAACTTACCATTGAACCTTTGTAAGATCCAAGGTGGCATGTATATTGAATAGAACCTCTTTGAAAAACATTAAGCGTGTCTTCTCCATGGCTTGGCACTTTTCGAACACCGATGTCATATCTTCGATATACACAGAGTTATATTTATTTATCTCAACAATGGCCTGTTCGTACTTCTCGCGGCATTTTTGAACTTGATCTTTCGTTTTCTGCACACGATCTTGCACTTTCTTGAACTAAAAAGATAAGAAGAAATTTTTTATGCATTGATATCGGATAAATTAAAATACTTGTAGTTGAAAAGTGACGTATTGTAGAAATATAGAGGAATATTTCTGGTATAACAAACTCCATTTGTAATATTGAGACTTATTATGCTTTCCAGACGTGCAACGAAATCTTGAGATTTCAGACAATTTGAGAAGAAATTTGACATTTGAAATCCGGGCGATTTCAATTTTGTTCTTAAATCCCGAAATTTCGTTGAAGGTCTGGAAAGGATGTATTATAATAAAATAAAAAATAAAAAATTTTAAGCAAAATTTAAAAAAAAAATTTCGTCACAGAAAATTTTACAAAAATGGCCTAGGGCGTTCAAATAAATGTAAGAGAAAAAATACTAAGCTCTGCAACTGCCCAGTTTTCCTTTTCTATTGTTCTTAAGACACAACATTACATATTTGTAAAGTGCATCTCTGTATCCGTTACATATATTCAATTTCTGAAGTGCGTCGCTCTGCTATATTACTCTTTATTATAATACTATATACTCTGGACTTGTTTAATTCATTCATCAACCTGCTTATTTCGAACGGCTCTGTTATAAATTTTTTGTTTTTGCGATTCTCATGGATAGTTTGGTTTTATTCCCGGGAACACGATCATTTTCGCACGACGTATTATAGTATTAACTTAAAATTTTTTTTACTACGTTTATACGATAGCTGTTTGAAATTAAAAATAAATTTCAACTAATTTGAAAGTAACTCGAAAAGGTTTGAAATGTTGGACAACCAATTGCAGCGACTGTCGGTTTTAATTATAAAAACATATTTTTCGTTTTTACTGCGCACTTTGATTTCACCAATTAAACATATCCCAGGGGCCAAAATGCTGCCTAGAAGCGATGAACCGGAAGACATTTTGTAGGCCGTGGGCGGCAGAGCTGAAAAATTCAATTACAATTACCAGTACAATTACAAATACTCCGTAATTGAAAAACCTAAATACCAAGTTCACTTACGTTTTATTTGTACTAAGTGATTAATAATAATAATAATAATAATAATAAAAAATAGGAAAAATCAATACAATCAGACAAAATCTAGGACGACTCACCCAATACATTAGAGGAAATAGAACAAGAAATCTACTCAAAGATATAACAAAACTCCAAAAAGAATGTAATGAACAGGAACCCTCAGTAATAATTGATAGCTTAAAACAGAAATTAGCAGTCTATGCAAGCCGACTCAGACGATATAAAGAATCACATCAACGAAGAATAGATAACAATCTGTTTAAAACTAACAAAAAGATTTTTTTACCGTAAAATTGCGTCAACAGAAAATATCCAACAAACCGAAGTCATATCAGAGCAAGAAATAACCAATTTCTGGGAGAAATATGGTCAGAACCTATTCAACATAAAATAACAGCCAAATGGATAGAGGAAGAAGAAGATGCACAAACAAATACTTTGCGGCAAAATAACTACATTATAAGCCTACAGGAAATAACAGACGTAATCAAGAAATCACATAACTGGAAATGCCTAGGACCCGATACGATACACAACTTTAGGTACAAGAAATTAACATCCACCCATACATGCATAACGAAGCTGATTAACACGATAATAGAAAACCCGTCCGAGTTTCCCGAATTCCTAGGAGTCGGAAGAACATTTATAAAACCAAAAAACGACCGTACAACAAACCCAGCAAATTAAAGACCCATAACATGCCTATCAACCCTATACAAAATAATCACAGCCACAATATGTAAAAAAAATTGACAAACATCTAACATCACAGAATCTAATAACAATATAACAAAAAGGATGCAAAAACATAGTAGAGGGTGCAAAGAACAACTAATAATAGATAACATACAGTTATAACCAAACAAGCAATCACACAACAACGAAACCTGCACTACTGCTTCATTGATTACAAAAAAGCTTTTGATTCAGTCCCACATAGCTGGCTCAAAAAGTACTGGAAATATATAAGATTCACCCAAGATTTATTGATCTCCTAAAGCACCTAATGCAAACATGGAAAACAACAATAAACATCAAGACAGAAACTGCATATATACAAACCGAAGAAATAGAAATCAACAGAGGTATCTTCCAGAGAGACTCCCTCAGTGCCCTCTGGTTCTGCCTTTGCCTCAACCCATTGTCTAACGCCCTCAACAATACATCCCATGGATATAACATAAAACATCAATCAAAAGTTAACCACAAAATAAATCATCTCCTCTATATGGATGATATCAAGATTTACGCTGCTACCCAAACGCAACTACACAGTCTCCTTAAAGTCACAGAACAAATAACAACAGATATAGGAATGGAATTCGGAATAAATAAATGCAAAGCACAACACATGGAAAAAGGCAGATGGACAAACTCGCAAGAAACAGTGACATTAAACAACGAAATCCTAGAAAACATGAACCGTGGAGAGGAATACAAATACTTAGGTTTCCAGCAAAATACAAAAATAAATCACACTTCTATCAAGAAACAGCTTACACAGATATACATACAAAGACTCAAACACATTTTAAAATCCTACCTCACTTCTAGAAACCTTTTTGAAGCCATAAACACATATGCCATCCCGATTCTTACATACTCGTTTGGGATAATAAAATGGTCAAACACCGATTTAAATAACCTGGAAATAAACCCGAGAACATTACTGACCAAAATCCGGAAACTTCAACCAAATTCGTGCATCCAGAGAATATCACTTCCATGGTCAGAAGGCGGAAGAGGAATGAAAGACATACTCAACCTTCACAATAGCCAAATCTCAAACCTTCGAGCTTACTTCCTTCTCAACTCATCTAACCTACATCGTGCAGCAGTTCTGGCAGATTAAAAGTACACACCACTTAACCTTAACGACCATGAATATACACTAACCAATAGAACAATACAGAACAAAAGAGATGCATGGGCAGAAAAAGAATTACATGGTAAACATCCTTTTATCATGCAGAGCAGTAATATAGACCGCAAAAGCTCGTACACGTGGTTAAAGAAAGGGGAGCTTAACCCAGAGATCGAAGGGTTCCTCATAGCCATTCAAGACAATGTGATCGCTACAAAAAATTATATCAAATACATGCTCAAAGACCCCAATACAGTGTCCGATAAATGTAGAAAATGCCACCAAAAGCCAGAAACAATGGACCATATAATTACAGGATGCCAAATACTAGCTGAAACACAATACACAGAGCGACAAAACATAGTTGCCAAAATAATCCACCAACAAATAGCCCTCAAATCCAAACTACTGACTGAGTACACACCACACTACAACTACACTCCCCAGAATATTCTTGAAAATGAGACCTTCAAAATATACTGGGACAGCACCATTCAAACAGATCACACTATAGCACACAATACACCAGACATTACCCTCATCAATAAAATCAATAAAAAAACATTTTTAACCCTTCTGCACTCTTTGGGTCAAAATGACCCAATTTCGAATTAAATTTCGTTGAATGACCGACTTCAACTTTCTGTATTGATGTAATGTTTTATTTTATCTATTAAAATATCAAATAGATGGGATATCTTTAAAAAACAATAAAATAATTTTACTTTTGTTTTACATAGAAGCATAAATAGGTTTCTCAAACACATGAAGCGTTTGTGGGTCATTTTGACCCCATTGACATTTTAGTTGGCCGACAGAATGATAAATTCCTATATTATATGGACTGAAATTAACCGTTCTTGGAACAGGAACAAAATGTTCAGACGCCGATTGTACCTCGCGGAGCTAGGAAATCAGTTGATAAGACCACATATTTTGCGACGGCAAAGACTACCTTACGGAAAATCGGCCAAGAATGTTGTACAAGCAATTCAAAACACAAGACAAAGGTCAGAACGTGCCCTTGAAATGGCATCCGGTTCGGAATCTCCTTCCACAAGTAAGAATGCCAGCCGTGTGTCTTTCATCGAGCCTTCAGGAAAAAGACAGCGCTGTTTTTTTTTGTCCCCATGATAAAAATTCAAATAAATATTCAACTATTTGCGAAAAATGCCGAAAATATGTTTGCAAGGAACACAGTACCAAGGCTATTGTCTGCCTAGATTTTGGAAATAAGTCTTAAAATAACTTAATGTAATATTTATCTTTATAAATATGAAACAAAAAACCTTAAATTTATAAAAAAAAAATAAAATAAAATTAATTTAAAAAAAAAAATTATTTTTATTATCTTGGGTCATTTTGACCCAAAAGACAAAAAGTGTTACTTTTTTGAAAGAATGCAGAAGGGTTAATAGAAATAAGCACCCCATCCGATCATAACTTACACCGCAAATATACAGAAAAACTAGAGAAATACTTCGACTTAGCCCAAGAAATAAAAAAAAACTGGAAACAAAAAACTGTAGAAATAGTCCATTTTATAATATCACCGACCTGTATACTTCACAACACATTTATAGCCAACCTAGAGAAACTGAACATACCCCTTAACTACCACTACTTCATTCAAAAAGCAATAGCCTTAAAAACGTGCAACATAGTACGTAAATTCCTAGCCCAATAGAAACTGAAATAGAAACAATTTCCGACTTGCAGAAAATTAATCTGCCGTCGGATTGTTGTAAACAAAAGGTCCCTCGAACAAATATGGATGGGGTGAGAACAATAAAATAATAATAATAATGTGCGACGTTGGAGAGCCTCAGCTCTCATCAAGTTGCCCCACCGAATTGAAGGATTAGCCGTGATCTACGGCAGCGTTGTAACCATTTTCGTCCCTCAAGACTCCTTAAGAGAGCTGAAGCCCTAAATTAGGCATCCGTTCTTATGAAGAGTCTCTGTATGGGACTGATGTTTGTCGTTTGTAATCTCCTAGGACTGATAGCGATTGTTTCCATCGTACGTCCCACGGAGTTCCTGACGAGCACGTCAGTACCGATCTGTTAGCCGGCGTTAACCGTGTGATGCTAACTGTTGCGGCTAGGATTTCAGAAATCCCCGCCCCACTCGTTAGATTTCACTAGATGCGTCGTCTTGGCTGTTGTGCCGAAAACCGTTCGGTCTCAACCCTAATGACTACGCTATCCGTAATTGCAAGGAGGTCTTTCACCTTAGGCCTGGAAAACTCATCCTCACCAAACCAATGGTGTCCCGCGAATGCCATTCTTCTTCTTGATAGTGCAGTAGTACGTGTGTCGTCCTCAGCAAGACTCATATTTCTGAGGTGGCTCAAGAAATTGCCATGCCTTGTTACCAATGATGTCAACCAGCTGAGGGTGCTTCGTTTAAGACAGAGCGCCCTCGTTGCCTCCGTGACCCATGGCTTCTTCATCGCCAACTTCGCCTGTCTGCTTTTGGGCCGGGCCAGCTGGTTTTACCATATATCGTGCATCTGCTTTACGCTTGCGAGCGTTCTTGCTGGTGCTCAGTTGTGGCTCCCACGTATTTGACGCAGACTCAGCCCCGCTTACTACCCTTGAGGGTTGTCCACTGTGTACGTCTTTCGGTCTAGTTTGGTTGACAGCCTTTGAGGCCTGTCCACCAACTTTGGCCTTACGTCTGCTCTGCAGGGCGTCCTTCTTGGGATGCTACCTCTTTAGGAGTTGAGCTGACTGAAGGAACACTCGGGATAGCGCCCTTGTGTCTCTTCGTCTGCTGCTCCTCCACTAGGGTTGACTCCCCGTGCGTGAGTTCACTTAGTCGACTGGCTGAGAGCCAATTTCACCAAAGGCATTTAATTTTAATCACCCATTGGCATTTAACTACGGATTTAATTTTCATCCCATTTCACCAAATTAAAAATTCAATATCGCGGAAGTACGGCAGAACCTTTTATTTTTCGTGCAACACCGTCTTTATCATCTGATTACAAGAAAAAAAAAATGTGAAGGAAAATGTCAATAAAAATACCCAGCAAGCATTTCCATAAACATTTTAGAATGGTGCTTTCTACTAATATGTTTCCAAGTAACTTTCCAAATTCCTTCCAAGCATTTGTGTTCTGTAAAATATTCAAGCACTTCGCAAATGTGGTTGAGAAACGTAAAATTTAAAGTAGTTCAAAAGTCCAACTAAAATGGAATCAGCGAAAACTGTTTGATATATTTAAGTAACTTTAATAATTGCTGGGTAGCTCTTCAAAAATAAAATTTTTCTTCTTAAATCAGCTGTTTCCATTAGGAATACACAGGGCTGCATAAACTCTATTTAAGTGCCTGATATCGTACGTTTAAGTACGAGCTGCCATTTAGGATGGTGAAAATGAAAACCTGTGATTAAACGACAATGCGTATTTAAATATGCTTGGTGAAATTGGCTCTAAGTGCTCAACAGCTGCTTTTGCAGCTTTCCTTGTCCTTCTCCATTTCTGCTTTATTATTTTTTAGAGAGGTATTGGCAGCGGAGGAGAGCAAGGTTGCGGTAGACGTCTCGGTTCTTTGAGGAACCTCGCCGTCTACAGATGTGGTAATCAGCTCGGCCCCTTGCGGAGCCTCACTGTCCACCTCACATTGTCCACCCGCCTCTTGGCTGGTCGTACCCTTCCTCGGCTATATCCGTTAAGGATTCTACCGGTTCAGGGACTTTGGCGTTGCCGCCCATTTGTGGTTGTATTGAAAGTTTAATATTTTTCCCACGAGTAACTGGATTAAAATAGGAGGGCGCCAGGTATCCTGAGTTTGCTACTAGAGCTGTTCTACCTCACAGCCAAGCTCTTGTACTTGGTATATAGGGTTTTCAATTACTGTGTATTTGTTATTATCTAGTATTTACTTACAAATTTAATGAATACTTTACAGCTCTGGTAATTCACTCGATGTGATATACCCTCCTAGTATACTTTTGTAGAGTAAATGCCTACCACTTCCGCATAAAGTTAACTATTGGTAGGGAGTTCACCTTCAATCTCGTATACTTTGTAAGCTATTGGTAGGCAGTTCCCCTACAATCTTGTATACTTTGTAGTTATTAATATTGAGGTCGGTTACAGTCTCGTATACTTTTTAGGCAGTAGGCAATGGTAAGCCCTGGGATGACAGCGATTGCGGATATTCAAAATCAGTAAAATTGTTGTGGTAGCTGTTGTGTTGTTGAATTGTGGTAGCACCTGTAGGTTTATTGCAAATCGTTTTGATAATCACAACTTGGTTTCGCAACTTAGTTTATTGCAATTACAATTTTAAGTTAAGGTTTATATTGGGAAATTTGCGTTTTGGAATACTTTTGTTTGAAATTGTTACGGTTTAAGTCCAAAAAAAGATGTTTATTCATTAAGTTAGGAAACACAACTAACTGAAACATATTTCATTTGTTTTAACAATGACTAGAATTCAAAGAATATCTGATAACATATTGAATTCAATGGCTATATGATTATAAAATGAAAAGGTGTTTTCGTTACAGTGTTTGATTGCACTACAACATCTCCCTTCGTTTAAAAGATCTTACAATATAACAATTTAATATCTATTTGGAGGCTTCCGAATCCTTATGGATCTTCTAAGAGCAGGAGTTTCTGTAGAACCAGGTAGTAATGACGGATAATTTTGCATTGTTGTTGGGAGTGTAGAGTCTGGACTGAGATCAGGTGTTTCATCTTCCACTTGATCTGGTGCTGGATTATGGTCTGCATTTTTTTCAAGTTATTCCATACTGTCAGCATTAATATTCATCTGGGAAGTTTGCGATTCTCGATTGGTATTACAAAAATCGTATAAATTGAACATATCAAATAGCAAGTGCTTTGAATCGTCTGAACTAAATGTAGTATCATTGTATCTTCTCTTCAATTGATTTGCATGCGAGCGAATTAATTTTTCTTTGCTGCCGGCAGTAATTATCACATTGTAATTAACTGTGCCGACTTTTTCAATTATAGTACCTGGTACCCATGAATACTGGTTGTTTTTGAATACTTGGGCATATATCAATTCATTAGTCCGGAAACTTCTTTCTTTTGCACCGTGTTTCTTATTAAAAGCTTCTTCTTCCTGAGTATTTCGCTTGTGAGAGACATCTTCATTTTGAGGTCTTAGCAAATCCAAAGTAGTTTTTATTTTGCGTTTGAGAAATAGCTCTGCTGGTGATTTTGCGTCACATCTCGGCGTTGATCTGTACGTTTGCAGAAATGTCTCCAAGTTCTCCTTACTCGTCCCTTCGTTTTTAAGTTTTCTAAGAGCGCGCTTGAGAGTTTCGACAAACCTTTCGGCTTGACCGTTTGATTGTGGATGATAAGGTGCCGTTCTGAGATGTTTGATTCCCCGATCAGCAACAAATTTTTTGAATTGTGCGCTTACGAACTGAGTTCCATTATCTGAGACAATAGTGTCAGCATCGCCATATCTAGCAAACATTTCCGTTAGTTTTGAAACTATTGTTGATGATGAAATGTTTGAGATTTCGAAAATTTCTGGCCATTTTGAATAGGAGTCCACTATTACGAAATAGTACAGGCCATTGCAAGGACCTGCAATGTCGATGTGAATCCTTTCCAAAGGCTTTCTCGATAAAGGCCAAGACTGCAGTGTGTCGTCATCAATGCCAGGCCAGTATACATGACTTCTAGCTAAGAGTTTCATGCGTTCCTTTCCTGGATGTCCTCTGTGCAGCTGCTTTAATATACATTTTCTAAACTGCGCTGGTATGACAATCCTGTCGTTGAACATGAGGCACCCTTGAATAACGGAGAGCTGATCTCTTCTAGCGTAGAATGCTGCTAGTTCTGATTGCGTTTTGTTATTCCAACCATTGTTTAGAGCTGAAATAACGGATTGAATTGTTTTGCAATTCCGTGTGGCTTGTGAAACTAAATTGAACGTAATTGGTAAATTGTTGAAATGATCTGAAAGTGATGCGCTGCAATCATCTTCAAGTGTTGTACATGCAATAACAACGTCTTCATCAGGTTTGAGATTTGTATCGATGAGTCTTGACAACACATCAACACAACCAAATTCATGAGTGCTTATGTATTGAATCTTGAAATTATACATCATGAGTGTTAATGCCCAACGTTGAAATCGGTTTGCTGCATAGGCTGGGATACCAGATTTGCTTCCAAAAATTGACAAAAGCGGTTTGTGGTCGGTACATAACAGGAATGTACGCCCAAAAATATATCGATGAAATTTCTTGACCGCATAAACCAAAGCTAAGCCTTCTTTTTCTATCTGAGAGTAGTTTTTCTCAGCGGGTGTCAGCGTTCTTGAGGCATGAGCAATGACTTTTTCTGATTTATCTGGGAAAATATGGCATATGAAAGCACCAATACCTTTACCCGACGCATCAGCTGCAACCTTAATTGGCAATTCTGGGTTGTAATGCATGAGAAGTAAATCCGAATTCAATAAGGTTTTGAATTTTTGAAATGCCTTGTTACAATCTGGGGACCAATTGAACCTGACCCCATCCTTCAAAAGGTTGTCCAAAGGTGCTCTCAGGTCACTCATTTGACGAACAAATTTGCCATAATAGTTTATGGAACCGAGAAATGAGCGTAATTCTGAAACATCTTTCGGCGCTGGTAGCTCCAAGATAGATTTGATTTTATCTGGATCTGGCTTTAGACCATCTTGTGACATGATATGGCCTAGGTATTTGATTTGTTTGGCAAAAAACTTACATTTGTCGAATTTGATGTGGAAATTGTACTCCTTTAGTCTTTGAAGCACTTTCCTGACATTCGACAGGTGTATCTCTGCTGTACATCCACCAATGATAATGTCGTCTATGTATGCTGCGGCATCGCTGATTCCCATGAGCATTGTGTCCATTATTTGCTGAAAAGCACCAGGCGCGCTTTTTACGCCTGGGGCTAAGCGATTGAAGCTAAATAGACCTTTATGTGTGTTGATGGTTAAAAGTTTCGCTGAATCTACTGTGACTTCTGTTTGAAGATATGCATCGGAGAGATCAATGTGTGTAAACAGGCAACTTCTACCCATTTTGTGGTATAGATCCTCTGGTCTTGGAAGCGGATATTGATGTGGTTCTAAGCTGCTGTTTAGCCCGGTTGAGTAGTCTCCACAAATGCGAACCTTCCCATTTGGCTTTCTAATAGCGACAATGGGTGCTGCCCATTCTGAGAAATCGACTGGAGAAATGATTCCCAAGGACTGCAACCGTTGTAGTTCATCCTCTATGAGCGGACACGTAGCATATGCAACAGGCCTCTTTGCGCGAAAAATTGGCTTTGCATCAGCCTTTAAATGTAACTGCACTTTGGCTTTCACGCATTTTGCTGGCAAGTCATTAAAAATGCTAGCGAACTCTGTTTTTAAATTTGGTATGACATCTGAAGTAAGGTACTGTTGCTTGATTTCACAACAAACGGAATTGATTGGGTGTTCCCATAAATGGAAAACCTCGCACAAATCCGTACCAAATATAAAAAGAGCATCGATTTCTACGACGAAAATACGACATTTTTGTACTTCATCCTTTAGGGTGACTTGACAATCAAACTCTGCTAAAAGTTTGATTTTGTTGTTTGATGCACTGGTTACATACCGATCCTTGAATCGTTTTCCTGGATTACCCAATTTGTCCCAAAATGATTTTCCAACCATTGAGATATCTGAGGCTGTATCGATTTGAAGTTTGACTTCAAGCCCAAAATCATTTGATTGTATAGGTAAGCATTTGATGATCACCTTGACATATTTACGCCTTACCGCGTGCGAGAGTTTCTTGATTTGAACAATGTTCGATTTTGGTGAGTTTGAGTTACCCTTCTGATCATTGTTCTTTTTCTTATATGAATATTTCTTTTGTGATGATTTCCCTCTTTTGCAGTAGCCTTCCTTATGGCCCACGCCATTACATTGCGTACACTTATGGTTGATGAAATTGCAATTTTTTGAATAATGCATTGCACCACAATTCCAGCATGGAGTCTTAGGACGTTTGTTTGTGTCCTGCGGCTTGAATTCTTGAAAATTCGGTTTGGATTTGATGGCTTTAACAGACTGAACGCTGCTGTCTTCAACCATAGCCGTGTCATGTTTTAAATTTAGGAGCCTTTGCGCGGTCATTACCAATTTGGAAACTGTTTGGTTCGGATCGTCTTCCAAAAGTGATATGGACTTCGTCCGTACGTCAACCTCTGTATGAGATTGCAGTCCGCACACAAATATCAAACATTTAAATTGATCTGACTTCATATCTCTCAATTTAAATTGTTCACAGACTTCATTGACACGAGATGCATATGAAATCAAATCTTCTTGAGGACTTTTGACTGTTTTCAAACATTTGTACCGCAAGCTGAACAAGGATTCTTGAAAACCAAACATGTCCTTCAGCGTTTTCACCGTGTCCCGAAATGATAGGTCCCTTGGATTCTTGGGAAGAATGAATGCTGCGTATTTGCCATACGCGACGGTATTCAGTTTCCTCATTAAGAGTCTCACACGTGCTGCATCGTCCAAATCCTTACCATCAACGATGAAAACGTCTTCATAGCGGTTGAACCATATATTAAATGTGATGAAATTGGCAGGATCGAAAACGAATTCTGTTATGCTTTTCGATAATTTATCCATTAGTTGCTCCTGATTTGCTTGTCCTCCTGAAGTTAGCTTCTGAAGGATTTCGCTCTGCTTTTGCAACAACTGAATAAGATCCTGATTATTTTCCATCATCCTCGTCGCCACAATTTGTTACGGTTTAAGTCCAAAAAAAGATGTTTATTCATTAAGTTAGGAAACACAACTAACTGAAACATATTTCATTTGTTTTAAACAATGACTAGAATTCAAAGAATATCTGATAACATATTGAATTCAATGGCTATATGATTATAAAATGAAAAGGTGTTTTCGTTACAGTGTTTGATTGCACTACAACAGAAATAAAGGGGCTATTTCCTCTACAATGCATTAAGCATTTGCATCTCTTAGGCCCGTTTGCTACTGTTCCTGTTAAAGTTTTCGTTAGTTTATTTGAGCTTAAGTTTATCGAGGTGAAATTGTGACACTTCAGAATATTTGCTTCTTCGGGTGTTCAAAAATTTATTAAACAGATAAAAGTTTTATACCAGAAATTTGCAACACTGTATCTTAAAAGCTCAAGTCTCATTTCCGGAAATAATTGCAGAGACAGGGCGGGAAATAATTTGCATAGTCCGCAGAACTTTTGCTGCTTGAACTTGTGGAACCGAAGAAGGATATTTAAGAAACCAAGAACGGAGAAACGCGAGTCGCACCGGATTGATGGGGGTCCGCGGATGCAAAATGTGGCTGACGTATCACGAAGAGTTACATCGCTAATTGGGGACTCTGCAGTGTGGCTGTCTAATGTTTTTGATAGTGATTTTTGTAATCTCTTATTTATTTCAACCGCCACGTTTTTAAGAAGAGTCATGAATTTCGTTTGATACGTAGATACAGGTACAATGCTGTATGTAATGAGAAAATGTTATCAGTGCATGATCTTGTGTTTCGAAAGCCATTTTGCGACTCTGGAATGATATTTTGTTGTTCCAACCACAGGGAAAGGCGATCATATAGGATATGAGTAAAGATTTTTAAGATTGTATTGCATAAGGCGATGCCTCGATATTTTTCGGGGGAGTTAACATCTCCTTTCTTGTGGAACATTACTTGAATGGTCCGAGACCAGGATTGGGGTGTACAACCATTCGAGACGATATTATTAAATAGGGACTAAAGAATTTGAATCCATCGGTTCGGCAGATGTTTCAAGAACTCTGCTGCAATCATGTTTTCGCCAGAGGCTTTGCCGTTTTTAATTTTTTTTATTGCTGGTTTAATCTCAAAAATTGTAATTTGCGAATTTAGCGCTTCGACATAGTTGCCTGATAGTGTAAAGTCAGTGTTTGGTCGTGGTGGATAAATTTGTTCAAAGAAGCTTTCCAAACGGCGCTGGGTATCGGATTGGTAGTAAATGGTTTTCGGTTCTGAGATTAAATCAGACTCCAAAAGTCTTTCGTGTTTTTCACATTAAAAAATTTGTTTTTTACCTAATTTTCGTATTCAATTCTTTTTGTGGAAACCATATTTTTGTACGTAACTTTTAAGTCTATGCACACTTATTTGGTTTAAGCTGAAAAGCGCTGTCGCTTACATGTTTTTAAGGCGTTGTTTAAATTTTTCTTTAAGGTCCGAAGGTCCGAGTCAAACCAGGGCTTAGAACTATAGTTTGGCGGGCAAGCAGAATTTACAGTGATCATTTCTGCTTTTTGTGCAGATTTTTGTAAAGAGGCTATATTGAGATCGTTTTGTTGATCGATAGGAAGGGATGTTAATGTTTGATTTGTGTCTAATGACTCAAGACAATAGCTTTTTTGCATTGTGAAGACATCAGCCTTATTTATGTCCCATTTTCATCTTGTTCGCTTTTAACGATTTGCATATATAAGTTATCACATTCCTATAGGGGCACAGGCATAAACAAACGCTCACGCGGCACCCAACGTGCCCGATCGCATAAATAGTCAGCACATTCTTACCGACAGCCAACGTGTCCGATTGCATAAGCGTATGCAGGTAGCAACGATCCACCGGGATAACCAACCACTGTCAGCACTTTAGGTTTAAGATAACAAAAATGTATTGTCAGCTTTTTAGGAATAAGTTAGCTTAAAACTTTATTGCAATGTAAATTCAATTCGAATCGAAGCACGAGCGAGTGCACATTAAATTGTTCAAACTTTAAACCTTCGTCTTTTAAAAAAAGAGAAAAGATGTGAGCAAGTTGGCTCACTTCTTTGTATTTTTTTATCCTTATCCTGTAGGAAAAGGATAACTGGCGCCCGAGCAGGGACCTGCATAGCTGCATCCTACGGAAAAATCCGAGTGGAATAAATGCAGTGCGTGGAGCTGATCCTGCCCCAGTAGGATAATAAAAGCTATACCGCTTTTTACATGATCTCCAAAAAGGACTTTGGGACACTCCCAAAAAGCACGGTCGCTTTGCCGCCTTGAGTCGGCTAGAAAATTTTTATTTTCTCTCTTCGAAAAAAAAAAGAAGAAAGACAATTGTCTTTAGAAAATCGAAATTGATAAAAACGTGAAGTTATATTTGCCAAAGTGCCAAAGAAAATTTAAAGAGAATTTGTTTGAAAAAAAAAAATGGAAAATACCAATTAATCAAAAGAGTTTAAAATTTTTTAAGAATATTTGCTAAAGTGTTTAAGATTTAAAGAAAAATAAAAAAGAAAAAGTAATAATAAGAAAAAAAATAAAGTAGAAAATATATATAAAAGAGAAAGAAAAAGTCAATTAATCGGAAAAGATTCGATATTTTTAAATACAAATTGTTAAGTAATTTTACGAAATTTTTAATAATTAATTGCAAATTTCCAAAAAAAAAAAAAAAATATAAAAAAATAATAATAAGGAAAAATAAAAGAGAAAATAAGTAAAAATAAGCAAGCTGATAAAAATAAGTTTCAATTAAAGTTGCCCCACAAAAAAAAAATTAGACAAAAATCCTATATTCGTGCCAGAAGGACTCACGTTTGAAATTGAGTAACGAGCATCCTTGGACCAAATATATCGCAAAAGTGAACCTGACCGTGATGATAAGCTGCTTCTATATATTAATCCTTGCCACTACGGCAAACTGCTACAGCATCTTCAAATACGAGACCCACTGGTCACCATAAGAGATGGTAGAGGCTCCATAGTAAGCGGAATGTTCAAATTCGTGCATGTAATCGATCTCGAGGGGTACGATCAGATTATCAAAGAGGCATCAGAGGCAGTAGTGAACATGCAGGACTCCCAAAAACGGCCTCTCGCTTCCCACCACTTGGCACAGCTCAAAATGCAAATAGACGAACTTAAAGGCAAGACGACTCGAAATCGCCGTGCAATCAATTGGATCGGGTCAGCCTGGAAATGGGTAGCCGGTAACCCGGACGCCACAGATTGGGACGAAATCCTGCATAGTCAGAACGAACTGATTCAGAACAATAACCAGCAATTCCATATCAATAAACAAATTTTCGATAATGCAAATGACATTACAGGTCGCACCAATCAAATAGTCGATCCCTCGCAGAAGAGTCAGCCGTCGTTGCAGCCGAACGAGACGAACGGAATCTGATGAACAGGTAGTGGCGTTGAAGAGCGAAGTGGCAGAACTGATTTGAGCATGCCAACTGGCAAAGAAGGGGATCGTCAACACTAATCTACTTAACAAGGAGGAAATTGGCCAAATCATCTCCGAGATGCCTACTCTCCCTTATGCAAACGACGTCGAAGCGATCGAGTATAGTATGCCCTCTTTTTATACTAATAGTTCTCTGCTTCTTTACGTATTAGCTGTTCCGAAAATGCGAGACGAATCCTTCAACGTACTTAGTGTAAGGGCAACAACACTGAACGGCAAGCAAATTGAACTACCATACCAACAGGTGATGGTGAATGAGCTTCACACTTTTGTAATGGTGGGAAACTACCAAACGATCAGCAACTTGACTGTTTGTGAAGACAGAGAATTGGAAGAGATACCCAAGGACGCTTGTATCTCCCGTCTGCTAAAAGGAGGACACGCCAACTGCACCTTTGTAAGAAGCAATAGAGAGGTCATCGAGTTTCTGCACCAAGAACGCTGTTCGCGACGAACTTCAATGGCGAACTATCATCCGGAAATTTTTCAGTTCATCTAAGCGGCACTTACGTCATCCAACTGAAGAACGAAACGGTCACCCTTAAGAACGTCACGTATACCAGCAGAAGCGTCACAATGAGAGCCCAGGCTCTTCCCTCCGCGTTCGCGAGTATCACGGAAGCCAAGTTGGAATTGACTTGGAATATGTTCACGATGTGGCTCTGAAGAACACTCATCAGCTCATAAAGTTCGACCAGAGGATTAACGTGTCCCTACTCACGGAGATACTTATCTTGTCCTGCATAGCATCGGCTGTCTGCATCATTTGGCGTAAAATACATGGTAACGCCAACCTGCCTCCCGTAAGGATACCAGCATAACCGGCCTGCGAGGACGCAGACACTTGAAGGGGGAGGAGTTATCACATTCCTATAGGGGCACAGGCATAAACAAACGCTCACCGGCACCCAACGTGCCCGATCGCAAAAATAGTCAGCACATTCTTACCGGCAGCCAACGTGTCCAATTGCATAAGCGTATGCAGGTAGCAACGATCAACCGTGAGAACCAACCACTGTCAGCACTTTAGGTTTAAGATAACAAAATGTATTGTCAGCTTTTTTAGGAATAAGTTAGCTTAAAACTTTATTGCAATGTAAATTCAATTCGAATCGAAGCACGAGCGAGTGCACATTAAATTGTTCAAACTTTGAACCTTCGTCATTTTAAAAAAGAGAAAAGAAGCGAGCAAGTTGGCTCACTTCCTTGTATTTTTGTTTATCCTTATCCTGTAGGAAAAGGATAACTTATATTAGGTGTAGTAAAAAGATTTATTTTTGCATTAAATTGAGGGCTTTATTTAAGATAGTTAGAATGACCCGATTTAGGTCAAATATACGCCGTTTTGTTCGATAACTTGTTGCCATTTTAAAGGTAATTTCATTATGCCTCTCTCATAGAAGCCCTCGTTCCTATTAGCAAAAAATTGAGACAGTCGAATTTTCAGAAGCCTCTCTTGAAGCGAATGTTTCCACCAGCAAAATTGTTCGCCCATGGACAGGAACAGATGGTAATCACTTAGTGCCAGGTCCGGACTATAAGGTGGATGCAGAAGAACCTCCCAACCAAACTCCCGGAGCTTCTGGCGAGTCACTATCGATGTGTGTGGCCTGGCGTTGTCCTGATGGAACACAATTCCTCTCCTATTGGCCAAAGCTGGCCGCTTATGGGCGATTGCTTCCTTCAGACGGTCCCATTGTTGACAGTAGAGTTCCGAGTTAAGAGTTTTGCCGTAATGGGAGCAGCTCATAGTAGATAATTTCCCTGCCAATCCCACCAAACACACAGCAAAACCTTCCTGGCCGTCAATCCTGACTTGGCCACCGTTTCCGCCGGTTCACCCGTGTTTCGACCACGACCGTTTTCGCTTGACGTTGTCGTAAGTGACCCCACTTTTTTCATCACCAGTCACCAACCGCTTCAGAAATGGGTCGATTTTGTTGCGGTTCAGCAGCGATTCGCAGATGGAAATTCGGTCTATGAGGTTTTTTTGCGTTAACTCGTGTGGCACCCATACATCGAGCTTCTTTGTGTATCCAGCCTTATTCAAATGGTTCCAAACGGTTTTTTGTGCAATCTTTAGCTCTTTTGCAATCGAAACAGTGCTAACATGACGGTCGGACTCGATAATTTCCATGATTTTATCGACATTTTCGACAATTGGCCTTCCAGTGCGTGGTGCATCCTTGACATCGAAGTTACCGGAACGGAATCGAATTGCGCATGATTGGCTGTTACAGTATCAGGTCCATAAACGCTATTCACATTTTCAGCCGCCTGGCTTGCGTTTTCTCCCTTATCGAAGAAAAACTGTAAAATGTAGCGAATTTTCTCTTTGCTGATGTCCATCTTTGACAAGCTCTCAAACAAAACTGAATCAATCAATCAAAAAAGTGTCAAAAAAGTGTCAAAAAAGCTTTTTTAGTAGGAACTGTCATCTTTCTAATGCCCCCTAGCGGAACACGATCGGACTTATACAACGCGAGATGCAGATAAAAACGCCATCTATTGGAAAGATAATGGATTTTTTTTTTTACTACACCTAATATATTGTACTATGTTTTTGGTGGTTTTCCGAGAAAATTCAAAATATAGAGCGACAGGGAAGTGATCCGAACCAGTGGCTACTGAAAGAACTTCTAAGTTTTTTACAAACGGAATAGTGGCGATATTTACCTAAAATGAGGTCTATAACACTATTTCCGTTTTGTTAGAAAATTTGAAATTTTCCGGAATGTCACCGATTGTGCGGCCATTAAGCAGGATGAAGCCATTGTTTTTCTAGAATTTTAATATACTGTTACCACGCGGATTTAGAATTTTTATCATGTAGAGGTAGCTAACATACAAAGCTTTAACTACTGATCTATAAGAGGTACCCCTACGGGTTGAATTTTGAAAATTTTTTATTTTTTCTTAGTTAAATTCATTTAACCAAATGTGACAATTCTTACATTCACTGGACTACTCCTTCTCCTTTTTTCCAATGTATGAGGCTTCCTCACTGTGCGGAGTCAGGTGGCTCATGTGTAATTTAATATTTTGCAGGAATACACTCCTTTGCAATCGATCAGCGGCTGTCTGGAAATTCAGTTCACCTCTTCGGAAATGAACAGCACTAGTTCTTGTCAAGTGCTGCAGTGCAGTTTGTTGCCGTTCTTGCGCCAAAATTCCGAGTACGGCTTTATCTTTCAGCATGACAATGCAAGCATCCACGTTAGTCGTTAAAACGCGCGAGTGGCTTCAGGAGCGTTCAATCGACGTGATGAGTTGGCCTGCGTGTAGGCCTACTTAAATATAATAGAAAATGTCTGGGGAATCATGGGAGCATGAATAACCGAATCTATCATAAAAATTACGGTGGTATGACACAATATTAGAAAATTGTTAAACATGCATTACATCATCAATAAAGAACGTTACTAATGATTTTCAGAAGAGGTGTTTATTTTATGAAAAAGCAACATTTTGCGTTTCTATACAAAACAAACGATATTTTGCAGGAAACGTTTGTTTTTTCTTTGCATAGCAACGTATTTTACGAAACTCGTTCAAAAGGAAATGAAAAAAAGTGAGAAAAAATTACATTGAAAATAAAAAACGCTATTTTTCAAGTGGTGTTATACTTTTGCAAAGGAGTGTATTTACATTTACACGGACAGCCAGGCGGCTGTCAAACCCATCGATTGGAAAGCTTGTCAACGAATACTGAAAATCTCGTAACGAGATAGCGGAACATTTTTGCGGGTGTCTATGTACTGGGTACCGGGACAAAGGAACATCAAAGGAAACTGCGAGGCTGATGCACTTGGTAACAGAGATCCCCTTTTCCAAAACAGGGGTTCGACTGGCCACAGTGTAATTCCATTGAAAACAAGAATACCTCAACCTTGCAAACAAACGATGGATCGAATAGGACTTCTTGCTGGGTTACTGGACAAACTTCGCCATCCTGAGCAAGATGCGCTCCAGGGACCTAGTAAGACTAAAAGAAACGTCTCCATCCACCATTTGGTATCAATACTCACCCATTCACTGCCTGTTCCGCAGACATGCAGCTATGGTAGGTGTCCCTTATATTGATCTCGGACATTTCAAGAATAAGAATGTCCCTATAATGGTATGCCTTCTTCACCAGCCTCGCCGGACTGTCTGTTATCAATGTTTCGGACATTCCACGGTTCATCGGAAAATTAAATTGGCTTTCCACAATAAGTTGAGATGTGCCAGTCGTGCTAGAAAGATTTCTGAAATGTAACCCTTATGTCAAACGTTGCTAGAAGATGCAAATCCACAATTAAGCCCTGCATTACGCCATACGGAAGCCTCCCAATCTGATTTGAATGTAAATACAGGGTAAAATGAGCAAATTTATCAATTTTTACAATATTGTTTAATTTTTCAATTTTTTTGAATTCGGATCGCAGGATTAATTATACGCTCAAATTCTAAATTACATTAAAATATTTCGAAAAAGGCAGATTTTGTGGCAGTTTGAGATTTTTGTGACAAACCCTAACACTGGAGGTCCTTAGTAAGGAACCGATCAGGGAAGTTTTTTGGAAGGATGTTTTTGGCTACAAAGGAAGCATAAGTGCCAAAATTTCGTTAATGTTCCATTTGAATTTCGGTGTAGAAGACAATTTTCGAAAAAACGCCCCTTCTGCCACGCCTAAAAAGCAGTTTTTTGTGATTTTCGTAATAGACCCTAGTAGTGGAGGTACTCCTAAAAATTGTCCAATCAGGTCCGTTTCTCGAACTTATTCTTACTCATGTCCCCGTGAGCACGCCAACCAATTTTTTGCCAATAGCTCTACTCCTTTGATAAGAAAACTGATCTTGCTCATTGATACACCCAGGCAAAGTTTTGGCAATACCAATGAAGGCAATACAGTCAGGTTTTAACATGCCAGTGATCTTATGCAAAATTTCTTTTCAAGGGCGTGAAATAATTCGCAGCTCCATTTACCAATTTTTCAAATGCCTGAGGAAGCCCTGCAGGCACGAAACAAAGACATTCGAGGTTATCATCTGATTCCTACATCAGCAAACAGCCTTTTCGAAAAATCAAAGAGAGAAATAAGTAAAAAGTCTGGATGTTAATAAGCTCGGAAGCAAATTGACAGTTCACTTCAGACAGCAGCCGTATCGGCTCAACAAGCTATATTCCCTAGTCATTACCCCAAAAATTCCTATGGTGCCTTGGTGTCGTGGCCTTAAAAACCACCCAAGCAACCATTGTGGCTAGGCTCAAGATATTTCAAAAGTTAACCAACATAACCATAACAAGATGCCAAAGCAAAAATCGGCGCAAAACCAGATTGTAAGAACAGTTTAAATACAAAAATATATATATATTAAGGTGTAGTAAAAAGAAATCCATCATTTTTCCAATAGATGGCGTTATTTATCTGCATCTCGCGTTGTATAAGTCCGATCGTGTTCCGCTAGGG
Organism: Chlorops oryzae; assembly: GCA_020466095.1. Classification (NCBI taxonomy): domain Eukaryota; kingdom Metazoa; phylum Arthropoda; class Insecta; order Diptera; family Chloropidae; genus Chlorops; species Chlorops oryzae. Next base: position 56,732,306 of record CM035806.1, on the reverse strand, counting down.
GCATTAGAAAGATGACAGTTCCTACTAAAAAAACTTTTTGAACACTTTTTTGATTGATTGATTCAGTTTTGTTTGAGAGCTTGTTCAAAGATGGACATCAGCAAAGAGAAAATTCGCTACATTTTACAGTTTTTTCTTCGAATAAGGGAGAAAACGCAAGCCAGGCGGCTGAAAATGTGAATAGCGTTTATGGACCTGATACTGTAACAGCCAATCATGCGCAATTTGGTTTTCGTCGATTCCGTTCCGGTAACTTCGATGTCAAGGATGCACCACGCACTGGAAGGCCCAATTTGTCGAAAATGTCGATAAAATCATGGAAATTACGAGTCCGACCGTCATGTTAGCACTGTTTCGATTGCAAAAGAGCTAAAAGATTGCACAAAAAAACCGTTTGGAAAACCATTTGAATAAGGCTGGAAACACAAAGAAGCTCGATGTATGGGTTGCCACACGAGTTAACGCAAAAAAAACCTCATAGACCGAATTTTTCCATCTGCGAATCGCTGCTGAACCGCAACAAAATCGACCCATTTCTGAAGCGGTTTGGTGACTGGGATGAAAAGTGGGTCACTTACGACAACGTCAAGCGGAAAACGGTCGGGTCGAAACACGGTTGAACCGGCGGAAACGGTGGCCAAGCCGGATTGACGGCCAGGAAGGTTTTGCTGTGTGTTTGGTGGGATTGGCAGGGAATTAACTACTATGAGCTGCTCCCATACGGCAAAACTCTTAACTCGGAAACTCTACTGTCAACAATTGGACCGTCTGAAGGAAAGCAATCGCCCATAAGCGGCCAGCTTTGGCCAATAGGGAGGAATTGTGTTCCATCAGGACAACGCCAGGCCACACACATTCGAAAGTGACTCGCCAGAAGCCGGGGAGTTTGGTTGGGAGGTTTTTCTGCATCCACCTTAATAGTCCCGGACCTGGCACCAAGTGATTACCATCTGTTCCTGTCCATGGCGAACAATTTTGCTGGTGAAACATTCGCTTCAAGAGAGGGCTTCTAAATTTCGACTGGCTCAATTTTTTGCTAATAGGAACGAGGGCTTCTATGAGAGAGGCATAATGGAAATTACCTTTAAAAATGGAAACAAGTTATCGAACAAAACGGCGCATATTTGACCTTAAATCGGGTCATTCTAACTATCTTAAATAAAGCCCTCAATTTAATGCAAAAATAACGGATTTCTTTTTACTACACCTAATATATATATATTTAATGGAGACCTAGCAACACTAGAAACACACATGACTGAACTTGATTGACGGATGGATTTAAGACGAAAACATGTTCAGGTGCCGGAGTTTTGGGTTTGCAGAAAGTCAATTATATAGTAACGACAATTTTTCAATCAGATCCTCACCTTATTAATAACCACAGCCACCACAATACTCCCCGAAGGGCCGTTCCCAATAACCGGCTAACACACATCCCGGGGCACCGGTTCCCGTGGCACCATGTTATGTCTAGTTAACAGCGTGAATACAACTATAGCCAGTATAGCTGCGACATGCCATGCTAAGTATAGGTCGTATGGTAAAACCTGTCACACCGCACTATGACTCACGTTTGTGACTCCATAATCAGTCGGTCTGTATTGGCCATCAGTTGGCTAAGGTCCGCGGGATTGCCAGTTCCCGCAAATCACACAGAATTCCCCTCGCGGAAACCTATCGAAGGATATAAGTGGTGCTGAAATAGATACCAGCGCATAATGGGTTTGACAATAATAACATGACAGACGAATTGGCTAAGGCGGGGCTGCCAGCCAACTTTCTGGTCCTGAGCCAATAATTGGCGTTAACCGAAGCTATTATAAACACAAGATAACAGAAACATTTTTCCACACAAAGAACCGTGGATAGCACAGCTGGGCTAGTAACAAATGCGCAAAATGTTTTTTTTAACACTTACTGCAATAAAAAGAGCAACTTTCACAAACATCTCACCAGATTTAAACTAAGACTGATGGCAAAATTCCTAACAGGGCATTACCTGTTCAACCATCACATGAGACGTATTCGCGTGTCTAAAACTGATGAGTGCATACACTGAATGGAAAAGGATGCGATATCACAACGTTCAATAAGAGAATGTCCCGCTCTAATACACAGCACGAGGCGCACTCTTAGTACAGAAACACTGGATAGGCGAGAACTAGCCAGTGTAAAATAAGGAGGAACATTGTTCCTCCTACTATTTATCGGAGCACTTAAGCTGTTCCAGTAAGAACATAAGGAATTGGCCATAGTTGATTACTGAACGCAGTGACACGAGTTGTTGGTCGCGTTGACCAGTCATTAAATAATAATGGGATCCAAATCAAAAGAATGTACTAGCTCACGTCTCAATGCCCTGCTGATTGTAGTATTGTGGATTTCCAACCATAGATTTCGAAGAAGCTGTTCTTTCGGGTATCGTTCTTTAAACGTAAACGATAGATGCTTTTAATTTCAATGCATAGCTGTATCAACATCTCCTATGCTCACGCCTTATGAGGCCACTTGTCCTTTTTCATGGGCATAAAATATCTTACTTCGGTCTGAGGCGAGCTGTCCTTGGAATTCAAAATGTCTTTGTTGGCTTTTCGGAAATGAGTTCCAGTATTCGAGTACAACCAAGTTGAAAACCAAACTGTCTACTAAATTCATTATTGGTAAGGTCCAGGGCTGCATAGAGATGAACTGCTTGAGTAAACCTGCGGGTATATATAATTCCGTATATTTTCTCATTATTTTTATTGAGTGTAACTGGAATCAACACCAGGTTAAATAAAAGCTCTTTGAATAATAATTTTAAGCTTGCCGCGCAAACATTTACTTCCGGAAGAAAAAAGTAGTGTGAAGATTCTTTCCAAGTTGATTCTTCAACTTTACTCTGGCTTCCAGCTGTTTGAATACTCTTTAAATCTAATTAAAAGCGAGCATTTAAAGAAATACTACATGACCTTATAAAATTGAAGGGTGTTAATAAAGATATGGAATATTTAGAAAATGCAGGAAACAATACCACATCCAATAGGCTGTCACAGCATTGCAGCATTGCGGTACCTTCAAGTCTCGGTTCAGCTTTCACTCGTTGTCTTTTCATTACTCCAGACTGCTTTTAACGCTCTGTATATTGTGAAACAAGCCACTTTTAGTGGGGAAGTCGTGGTGGTTTCATTGGCACTTGTCATTTCGAGACTTGTATTTCCCACAACAAGCCGTTGTTCTCTGATAGTGAGTTGTGGTTTTCTTCCATAGTTCTTGTTACTTCCATAATTTTCCCCTTTTTTAAGAAAATTTTGTAAATATTTTTTTATAAGCCAATTTTCCTGACTTTTTCTCTAATTCTCGTTTTAAGAACTGAATACCCTTTTTCTTCTTCTGTCCACAGTTTTTTCCGCTCCCTTCTTTTTATTGCTCACAGATTCAATAAGAATCTTATAATAATTCCTAATCGTAAAGTTAAAAAAAACTGAAGTCTGAATAAAATATAAATAAGTGGTCTCATATTTTTTTCTCACCAAAAAAGTAAAAAAATTAACCAAAAATAAACAAAACAAAATACAATATTGTTGTTGGCAGACTAACAACTATTTGAGGTGTGATTTCTTTCCTCATACCACTAAGCAAATAGCATGTAGAGGTCTCACGTAGAACAAAAAATTGGCGGATATTAACGTTGGGTTCTAGCACCCCAAAAAGCAATTCAAGCTTTTGCGTTTGCAAATTGGTTTTGCTTTACATATCAAAGTCAAGTCAGTATGAATTGAAACTCCGAAGCGGAAGGTTGTCGCTTTGTTGAGTTGAATTTTTTTTTTTTTTTGTTATTCATATACATTTATTTCAGCACAACGAGCAAGGGCGTTCGGACTGTAGCTGCGTGAGTGAGTGTGCGTAAGTGAGCATGCTTAGGTATGTGCGCACTTCTCTATTGGAAATTTCAAGCCCAAATTCTAATCGCTGTCGATTTTATTATTCATACATGAGAGAAAAGATGCGTACAAATCGACCGAACTACTTAATGTTCTGTAGGGAGTTGCCATGAAGAAAGCAACAAGAAAACGAATAGAAATTTTCGGTAGTGGTCGACTATTTGCAATATTGGCGGTACGAATTTTTTATATTCTCACGAATATATGAATACTTCAATTTTTTTATGCACAGAAATCGTCGTCCACCTCGTTGTATGTAAATTGCATCAAGACCGCGAAAAATGGATCTTTTTATCGTAAAAAGCAAAACAAGGAGGCAATTGAACTAACGAAACAAATAGAAAAGTACAAGCGTGTTGCAAAACGATTCACTATTCAAAATGATTTGTTGCGAGCGGAAAGAAAAAAGAATTTGATTTTGAAACAGGCTTGTTAAAAATCAAAGAATGTTTCTTTTGCCATTGATAGTTTGCCGCATGTTTCCAAAAAAAAGTAAAGTTTTTTGTAAAATGCTTGTAAGCGATAAAAAGATATGGAACCGAATGTGAAAATGACAATAAAGAAAGCTCACAATCTATTTTCTACGTTGGAAAATGAGATATCCGAAGATTTCACGTCAGCAAGCTCTAAAGAACTCAAATATTCAGGCCTAGATGAAACAGTGTCAAATATTGCGGAAAACGTGTTTAACGATAATACGTTGCGATATTTTGCAGGCTATATACTTTTTAAATTCATGCAAAAACATGATTGTACAAAATGCTCACAGCTCTTAAGACAAGATGAAGGTATATCGACTCCTCTGAGTTATTTTTACAAAATAAGAACTATGCTTCTATGAGTAATTCATTGAAACTGAAGGCCCATTCTGACTTCTTATTCAAATTAAGTAGAAATCACTTCAAGGTTTTTAAAAGTTTCTTTGATAAAACTCCGCATTCTGCACAAATTAAAGAAAAAATATTTTAAAAAAAATACATTTCTGAAACCGAAAAACACTCAGAGTACAGTGAATGGTTTTTCGGAAAATGACAGCTGCTATGAGCACAAAATCTTTTTATTGAACCTTTTTCTTGTAATCCTTATTCGCAAAAATTGCATTTGGATTACCGACAAAATAACGCAGACAACATCAGGTTTAAAAAAAACTGAAAATACTTTCCGAATAATTTTTTAAGCATAAAATTTATCCAATGTTCCTTCAAAAGCGTTAACACCTTTAAGAAAGAGAGCTCGCATTTTCATATTTTAACCATATATGTACAGTCGTGTTCGAAATAATAAGAACAAACATCAAAAGATTGCAAACAGGCTCATAAGACTTTCCAAATGACTTTTAAAAATATTGCTTTATTTCTTATAAACAGTCTCAGATATTGGGCTCATAAAAATGAAGGTTACGACAGTCTGGAAAGTCTGAATTTTTTTTAGGAGCAACTTTGGCGCTTGAAGTCAAAAAAATGTCTGTTCGAAAAAATAAGAACAATGAAGGAAAAATGAGCTTTATTTGAATTGTATGTTTTAGAAATGGTAACAAGTTACCTCTCATTTTAATATGGAGTGTCCCCCATCATTTCCAATTATTTCGGCGCATCTGGAGCTCATTGACCCTTTAAAGATTGCGGCATCTTGCGGACGAGATATATTTCGCAGTTTTCTTCCCTGTTTGTCATAATTCTTCGGAAGTTTTGAGCCTAATATACCTAACCCCTTTTTTAACATCCATCCAAATATGTTATTTTCGGTTGAAAAAAAAACCGGTGATATCGCCGGCCATTTCAAATCGTTTATTGTTTGATCGAAAGCAACCTTTTGCTTTCTTTAAAGTGTGTTTTGGGTCATTGCTTGTTGAAAAAGCCAGTGTAAAGGCATTTTGTCTTCAAAATTTGGAAGGACAAAAGCTCCAAGGACATTTTGAACATAATAGTTGGCGTTCATATTGCGCAGGATATTAGCAATCGGTCGAATTTCATTCAGTGAAAAACATCCCAAAAACATAAATTTCCGGCCTCCGTAATTCACTGTCTCGGCAGTGAACTTTGCCTTCAATTCTTGCTTCTGGTGATGTCTAGCGTATTGCTTTTCCTTACCGTGATTAAGCTGCACAACCTCAGTCTCATCAGTCCACAATATGTTACGCCAAACTGTGTCGGGTTCCTAAACAAAATTTTGATTCTGCTTTTCAAATTTCGTGAGTGTATCATAGGTAATTTTCTTGGAGTATGTGCTTTAAGGTTAGCTAAGGTAAAACGTTACCTTATAGTGGAAGTAGCTATGGGTAGTTCTAGTTCGTGTTCGATCTGCGTAGTGGTAATAATGGGGTTCTGCGTGAAAGTTCTCCTGATCAATTTGTCTTAGGTTTCAGTGTTTTTCTTTTGTCTACCACGATTTTCGACCTGTGGTGAAAGTTTGTTGTCGTTTATCATCCCATTAGAAATGACGAGAGTCTCCCTAATAAAATCAAAAGTTTTCCGTTTATCGAGCAGTTTTTTGATGGATTTTCTAAGCTCAGGTCTACAATTTTTGTTTCATCTCATTCGGGCCTATTACGGTAGTCGCCGTCGACGCTAAAAATAGACGAAGCGACAGATTCGTATTACAGTAGTCGCCGTCGACGCAATATTGTCGTCGTCGTCGCTAAATACCTATTACCGTAGTCGCCGCGAGAGTCGCTTCTCGTCGCTTTCTGTCGCTATTTTTTTAGGTGACGACTAGCAGGCGAGCAGTGCGATAAAAGTAATAAAATGAAAACTATTTCACTCAATAGTGAGCCAGCTTGAAAAGAACCCAAGTATGGCAAGAGGTTAGCGAAAAGGCAATTTTAAGGAAGAATGGGAAGTCATTTCGTCAAAAATGAATTCACCTTGTCCTCCCATGCAAACTTAAAATATCCAATCTTTGTCTTAAAATTCTCCTCTGGTAATTACTTGAATGTCTTTAATTTTTGCTTGAGCTTTCAAAATTTTTTTTACTCTTAAAACTATGTCACACAAACAAATTTTGATTGATTGATTGATTGATTGATGAATTTATTAGTAAAAAAGAATTTACTTTAACAACACCCGTGATATATTACATAACTAATTATAACTAATTTAACAGAATACATCACATCAAGGTTCATTCTGACCATTATACAAAATACTTATTTTCAACGTTAACTCTTACTCAATATGCTCATTCTATCAATTCTTGTTTGACGTATGTTATACACTTTGTTTTGAAAACATTAAAATTTCTTTCATTTTTTATAAATAATGGTAATTCATTGAACAATCTTAGACCTTTATAGAAAATTGAATTTTGTGCACTTGTAGTTCTATGTAATGCTAATCTAAAATCTCCTGCGTTCCTTAGTAAGTAATTTTGAGCGTCTGCTACATACGTCACACTTTCAGTCATATATTTCGGAGCCAAGCTGTGTTTTATTTTAAAAATTGACATGAGAGTGTTTAGTTTGAGTCTTTGTTCAATACTTAGCCACTTCAGTGCATCGAGCATAAATTGAATTCCTGCGTATCTGTTTAACTTCAGTATTGACCTCCATCGCTTTATTTTGTAGTTTCTGCAATCTTTCCAAATCTGTTTGGTTGCATGATGTGTACAGTAGCGTTGAACAATATTCAAAATGTGGTTTGATCATCACGTTGTAAATATTTATAGCCATCATAATATCCATATTTGGACGCATCCGTTTAAAAAACCCAATTTTTTTAGCTATTTTTTTACATATATAATTAACGTGTTCGTTGAGTTTTAATTCTTTGTCTATAATAACACCTAAATACTTTATTTGACTCACTTTCTCGATTGTTTTTATTAATCTGTATATTTTCCTCACTTTCTATGTTCATTTCCATCAATTTTGTTTTTTTTTTTCGTTCAGTTTTAGTTTGTTCATTTTTAACCATTTCTTAATTCTACTGAAGTCGTTATTCAATTTATTTTTACATTCATCATAAGTTTTCGCCTTCCGCACATAGCAACGTATCGTCTGCATATAGCATTATTTCACATTCTCTAACCATATTTATATAATATCGTTAATGTATATTGCAAATAACAATGCACCAAGGATTGAACCTTGTGGCACACCATTTCACTTCTAAATACTCCGATATGTCGTCATTAACTTTTGTTCTTTGTGTCCTTTGACCAAGGTATGATTTAAACCACTCCGTTTTCTTTATTTTTTACACCATACTTTTTTAATTTATCAATGGCAATTTCTTTGTCGATCGTCTCAAAGGCTCTTTTGAAGTCTAACGATAAGACCATTCGCTTTGACTTTCCATTTGACTTCCATTTTCCAACTATAAAATTAACCGCCGTCTCGCAAGAGTGATGCTTCCTGAAACCCGACTGATACTTGCACAATAAATTATTCTCTTCAAAGTATGTTTGTAGCTGATTTTTTACAATAGATTCCAGTATTTTTTCCATAGTTCTAAGTGTGTTCACTGGCCTATATTCTTCACATTTCACGGTGTTATCCACTTTCTCGACGGGTGTTATCATTGAATCTTTCCATGATTTCGGAACTGTCCATTTCTCAATGATGCATTTATAACTTCCAGTAAAAACTGTCCCCATTATATGCCATTGCTCAACTATAATTTTTGGGCATATACCGTAGAAATCTGACTTGTTTTTTAAACTTTTAGTCACTTTAAGCAATTCAGTTTTTGTAATTTCTCTAAACACAAATGTCTTTTCCACTGTCTGAATACAGTTTGTATACGGAACATGTTCAATACTTTGTACTATTTCTTGTATGCTGGTAATAAAATAGTCATTGAATTTATTAGCAATTTCACAATTATTTGTAATACGTGCTTCATTAAACTGTATAACTTCAATTTTCTTATGATTTTGTTTAAGAACAAGTGTTTTTATGTGTCGCCACATTTCTTTTTGATTATAGGTGTTTCTTATTTATTTTTGATGTAGTTTCTTTTTTCTTTATTTATTTCATACTTGTATTTTTTCTTATTCTTCTATATTCGTTCCATTTTTCCTCATTACCAACCAATTTTGCAATTTTATATGCATTTGTTTTTGTTGATTTTTTGTATTTCTCAATTGTGTTGTAAACCATTTACCAGTCATGCTCGATTCTGTAATTTGCTTTTTCACTGTATTTTTCAACAGCACTTTTAAATATACTTTCAAGTATTTCGGCATTGCAATAAACTCATTGTATCTTCGTATCTAGAGCTCCTTTCTTGCAGTTGTGTGGAAAAAATCTGCTGGTTATAGCAGAATTTTTTGATTTCTTTTTTTGCACTCTATGATTTTCGACTAATACTGGTTTCGATATTTTGATTGTTTTTATGATCTGCAATTTTTGACTCATCATCTATGCTCACTAGGGCTGCTCTTAACTCTATGGAGAAATTTTGTAGCGAGTTTCTGATCGGTCTCAGGGTCCAGAAGTGTTCCATTAGACATGGAGGAGAAACGTGAGAAATTTTGGAGGCAATCGGATAACGGGAACCCGTGGCAGTTTTCAATTGAAGTTTGGGAAATTGGCAAAAATAGAGAGGAAACGGCCCTTAACTCCCCACAAGGCGCCCCTACGGATATATAAACGTATGGCCAACCCCCATTATTTTTTTACTCCGAACATTTTTTCTGAAACAAACCTACCCCCTATCTCCCCTCCTTAAGGGGGCTCCCATACAAAAATAATATTTTAAAAAAACTTTTCCCCCCATCTTCCTAACTAGCCCCAGAGTGCTCCTAGAGGAGTCAAATGTATGACCGACCCCCATTAACTTTGTCCCCCTAAATTTTTCTCCGAACATACTTAACCTCTATCTCCCCCCCTTAAGGGGGCTCCCATAAAAACTACCTTAATTTGAGCAAAAATTCATACAAAATGGCCGTCCTACAGTCAAACCCCTCCTAGGGGCTGATATATATGACCGACCCCCCATTATTTTTTTTACCCCAAACATTTTCTTCAAACATACCTACCCTCTTTCTCCCCTCGTTAGGGGGGTCCCCATACAAAATTAGGCTTAAATTTAAAGAAAAATGCCTCACGAACTTCCAATCTATAATATAGATGCCGTAGGAACAAGAAAGAGCATGTTCAGCATGCATATTCGAAAATTTACAAAATTACCTTTAAACGAGCCTAATATGAAGAATATTGGATTAGTTTTTGGTGTGTTTTTAATAATTTGATATATTTTATTACCTTTTTTTTTTTAAACTAAATTTTGGGTTCCATCCCCTAACTGGCCAAATAATGACCCTAGTAGAAAAAAAAATATATTTTCGAGTCAAATGCCGCAAACCTCAATCTATGACGAGTTTTTTGAGACTATAACCATTAAAATCGGTTAGTAATTTCTAGTCATAAAATTAATTCAAAACAAATATTTTTTAAACGCATTTTTTCACTGTTTTTACGTTCGTTTCTTAGGTTCCTCCGCATTTCTCTCTCGGTTCTGTAATGGCTCTCTCGGTCTGTAGCATGCAAAGACTCAAGAAACGAACGTAAAAAAGGAATAATGCGTTTCAAAAAAATTTGTTTTGAATTAATTTTATGATAAAAATTACAAACCGAATTTAATGGTTATAGTCTCAAAAAACTCGTCATAGATTGAGGTTTGCGGCATTTGACTCGAAAATATATTTTTTTTCTACTAGGGTCTTATTTGGCCAGTTAGGGGATGGAACCCAAAATTCAGTTTAAAAAAAAAGGTAATAAAATATATCAAATTATTAAAACACACAAAAACTAATCCAATAATTCTTCATATTAGGCTCGTTTAAAAGGTAATTTTGTAAAATTTTTCGAATATGCATGCTGAACATGCTCTTTCTTGTTCCTACGGCATCATATTATAGATTGAAGTTCGTGAGGCATTTTTCTTTAATTTAAGCCTAACTTTGTTATGGGGACCCCCCTAACGAGGGGAGATAGAGGGTAGGCATGTTTGAAGAAAATTTTTGGGGTAAAAAAATAATGGGGTCGGTCATATATATCAGCCCCCTAGGAGGGGTTTACTGTAGTGACGGCCATTTTGTATGAATTTTTGCTCAAATTAAGGTAGTTTTATATGGGGAGCCCCCTTAAGGGGGGGAGATAGAGGTTAAGTATGTTCGGAGAAAATTTAGGGGGACAAAGTAAATGGGGGTCTCATACATTTGACTCCTCTAGGAGCACTCTGGGGCTAGTTAGGAAGATGGGGGGAAAAGTTTTTAAAAAATTAATTTTTGTATGGGAGCCCCCTTAAGGAGGGAGATAGGGGGTAGGTTTGGTTCAGAAAAAATGTTCGGAGTAAAAAATAATGGGGGTTGGCCATACGTTATATATCCGGGGGCGCCTTGTGGGGAGTTAAGGGCCGTTTCCTCTCTATTTTTTTGCCAATTTCCCAAACTTCAATTGAAAACTGCCACGGGTTTCCCGTTATCCGATTGCTTCCAAATTTCTCACGTTTCTCCTCCATGTCCAATGGAACACTTCTGGACTCTGAGACCGATTGAAATTCCATTTCGGGAATTTAAGGCAGCCCTAATGCTCACTTTTAAATCTTTCATGTTTTGTAATTACGTAGTCTTTATTTGTCCTTGATGCATTTGTTATTCTTGTGTGACTATTCTTTATTTGTTTAAGCCCGTTGTCATTAATAATTTTTTCAATTTCTCGTTTGTATGTTGTATTTCTCGCCCAATCAATATTGAAATCACCAACTAAAACAATATTAGTACTGTACTCTGTTATTCTCTCTAAGTTTTCTTTCAGATAGATACAGAATTCTCTATCTGATGCACTTGGCGACTTATATAAAGTCGCCACTATTATTGATGTTTGCTTTATATTACATTGAGACACTATTATCCAAAACTTTTGATCCATAAAACTTTCATAAATTTTTTTAATTTTCCATTTCCTTTTAACATATATAATATTATTACACCTCCCGTTCTCGATGAAATTGAGTTGCATCTAACATGGTTATATTCACATAACTTTATTTCATTATCTTCAATCTGTTCGGTTACATGTGTTTTCTGATAACATTATAAAGTCTATTTCATTTTCTTCAACTATCGCTTCTATTTCATTGAAATTGTTTACAAGTCCCTGTATATTCGTATATATACCGTATAATTGATTTGATTGCTAATAACCAATCCTTTTTCTCTTTAAATCCATTTTATTCATGTAAACAGGACATTCCTTACTCTGTGTGGGATGATTCACATTCAATCCAAGATTCAGTCTTTCATTGGAACTTCAGGTTTATTGCACGCACTAGATCTATGTTTCTCTAAGCATTTGTAACATATTTCTTCATTTTGGCAGTTAATCGCTTTGTGATTATATCCTTGACATTTATAGCATCTTATAATTTCTACGCTATCAAAGACCTTGCACCTTTCCCATCCGATATTCACTTTTTCACCCGCTATAACTTTCGGAAAAGTCTCAGGGTCGATTTCAAAAATTGCATTATATAAAAGCCGATCATATTTTTTTACTTCATACATTTTTACTAGCTTTATTTCACTATTTTCTAATATTTTATTTTGTTTCTTTAGTTTCTCCATGTATTGACCTTTCATCATGCTTATATTCCATTAGCGATATCACAAATCTAGGTTTCATTGAATTTGGAATTCTTATTTCATATTTTTCTCCAATTCTACTTTCAATAGTATTTTTTATTTTTTCTCTTTCGGATTCATTTTCCGTTTCGATTACTATTGCACCATCCCTTCTAGATTCGACATTCGAAATTTTTAAATTCACTGGATCAACGTTTGCATTTAAATCTAATCTTGTTTTTTCACTTTTCTGCTTTATCTTTGGCTTAACAATCAAAGATATTTCTTTTCTTAAGTCTGGCATCACCGTAGAGATGTTATTTCTATTCCTCTTTATCGCTTGTGCGTATGACACTTGGCCGGTTTCGTTCGTTTTGTTTACATTTTTCAGTTCTTTTATTTGTTCAAAGATTTTGGAGTTCTCAACTTTATTCTCTTCTAATTTTTTACATATGTTATTACTTTGTGTGGAAAAGGACTTAGTTATTTCGTGCATTTTATTCATTTCTAATACACTTCGCTCACATACCTCCTGCGCTTTCTGCATTGCCAAAATTCTCTCACTATATTTCGTTTCAATCGCTTCCAGCAAACTCTTTATTTCTGTTTCGTTTGTTTTAATTGCTTTTTGGAACTCATATTTGTATTCTTTTAATCTAGCACTATTTTTTTCAACCACATTCTGAATCTCTTTAATTGCTAAGTCAACATTGCTAATATAAAGAACGCAGTCATCGCACATGTACCGAAGCATAGGAAATTCATATAGCTTTCCAATGGTATATTCGTCTATAGATAGGCATCCCGGTCGCGAGTGATACACTTTACCACATACCCCCGCACATCGTGTACCCGTTTCGCCACGAATTTGTGACTTGCACTTTTTGCAATCCATGGATTGCCTGGTTTTGTTTTTGTTTTCGATTTTTTTTTTTTTTTTTTTTTTTCTTTGTTCTGTTATTCTCTTTTCACTTCAGTTTATTAAAATGAGTCTCTATCAAAATCTTTCAAAACAACACACTTTGTTTCAAACGTGTCATTATTTTGTTTATTTTGCTCGAGTTTTTCAAATTTACAAAACAGCAAAAGTAAAGAATTATTCAAAAATCAATTTTCCGCGCTCTGCATACGATGTCGTCGGCTTGCCGTCATAAGATTGGTTCCATTTTCCGAATAAAAAATAAAAGTGCTACCAATTTCATTTAAAATTCGTCGTTGTCGTCTCGAACTAGTACCGTAATAGCTATTAAGGGGCGAAGCGGCGGCGACGACGACATCGTTGCTAAGTCGTCGACGACGATAGCGGCGACAACCGTAATAGGCCCGATTGTTCAGTTAAGATCACAAATATTTTATAACAATAGCAACTGAAAACTATGCCAACTGCACTTCTAAGGAATTGCCAATATTCACTGCTTGTTTTCAAAACCAAATCTTTGCAATTTTGGAGTTGTTCTTATTTTTTCGAACAGACATTTTTTGACTACAAGCGCCAAAGTTGCTCCTAAAAAAAAATTCAGGCTTTCCAGACCGTCGTAACCTTCATTTTTATGAGCCCAATATCTGAGACTGTTTATAAGAAATAAAGCAATATTTTTAAAAGTCATTTGGAAAGTCTTATGAGCCTGTTTGCAATCTTTTAATGTTTGTTCTTATTATTTCGAACACGACTGTACATATAAAAAAAAAAAACACAAAAAATTAAAGTATTCATATATTCGTGAGAATATAAAAAATTCGTACCGCCAATATTACAAACAGTCGACCACTACCGAAAATTTCTATTCGTTTTCTTGTTGCTTTCTTCATGGCAACTCCCTATAGAACATTAAATAGTTCGGTCGATATGTACGCATCTTTTCTCTCATGTATGAATAATAAAATCGACAGCGATTAGAATTTGGGCTTGAAATTTCCAATAGAGAAATGCGCACATACCTAAGCATGCTCACTTACGCACACTCACTCACGCAGCTACAGTCCGAACCAGTGTTGGAAAATGGAAATTTCAGGGTGTACCTAAAATGATCCATAAATTGTACCTAAATATAGTAAAGTGTACCTCATATAATCAGCCAGAATATTTTTCATAAATGACAAATAATATACCCAGCCGGAATTTTTCTCATAAATGGTAAATTCATTCATGTTTTCACCGAAGACATCAAGGGGAAAAATTTGAGTACTTCTCAAATCTGATGACATGGTCATTTAAAGGAGATGTTATTCATACCAATTCTAATGGAAATGTCATCGAGAGAAGTTGTTATTCACTCCCGAATGATGACATTGTCTTGCAAAAGGAGAGGTACTGATACGATGGAGTAGATCTATTCCAATTTCGATGACCAACCCGTGACATATATTCTTATGACGGCCAATGCCGCTTCTGTCTAAATTTCTTGAGAATGTTACAATAGAATCAGGAGTAGTTGCGGATAACCACAGCAGACCTTTCACCATTTCATTTACTAACGAAATTTCTTCCTCTTGAAATTGTACCTAAAATGGACAAATTGTACCTAATGTACCTTTGAAGTGAAAAAGGGCCGAAAAAAGTACAATTACACCTACTTTTCCAACACTGGTCCGAACGCCCTTGCTCGTTGTGCTGAAATAAATGTACATGAACAGCGGTGCTCAAAACACACATTCGTAAATGTATGCATGTATTGGGCGCGATTCAAAAAGTTTTTTTTTTTTGTGTAATCTCTCTAAGCACAAGTATTCTCTTATTGCGAGTGTCGACAACCTTCTCGTTCGGCAGTTCGCAATAGACTAAAATTTTTCTCTTCTTCGCTCACGCAATCTATGTGTGTGAAAGGCAAAAAAAATTTTTGCCACTGGTGGCATTTTTGAGCACGGTTGCCACTTATGGTAAAATTGTACCAAAACTGGTACATTTTTTATCGTTTGGTAATTGGTACACAATTTTGTCAAATTGGTACATTTTTCAGATGGTTACAAATCGAATGATACTAGGTATGTTCTCGGCTACACGAAACTGCCCAATTTTCCAAAACAATTTTTAAAAACATTGGCCAGTTTTTCGGCAGTTTCCGTGCAGTACGGGAACAGGCCTTAGTATTTAAAGAAAGTGATTTTGCGCCAAAACTGGTATAGCTGCAACAGTGATTGAGTTCATGGTGCGAGGCGTAGTGATGAAAAAAATCTCTATCCGATTCATCAGTAACACGAATAATCGAAGGCAAAATATATTTAATTGATGCCTTCTACAAACTCAATTGTATACCTCGATTCTGTATTCTAGGTGAGAATAAAAATAATCGGTCTGATTTATGTATTCCGACGGATCGAAATCCGTTCGGATTTTTCACATTTTTATGAATGAAAAAGCCTCTTTTTTTTTAGAGTTTTTGGCACAAGTTAAATAAGTTTCGATTTCAGTCGGGAAGATTTTTAAGCTTTAATTATCATTACACCTGCCAAAAGTTCTGTCAGAAGATGATGTTTCAATTTCGCCATTACTTGAGAATTTCAGTTATTTTTAAATTGAATGTGACCCTGATGTAATCGCAACTCAGTGGTCTCTTTTAAGGCTTTTCCAATATTGATTTTAAAAAAATTGCACCAGCTTGGAAACGTTTTGGGAAAAAGTAAGATTATTTAAAAATGGATTCGGTGAATTGCTTTTTAACGAATAGTTAAATTTGTTAATGACCAAATGTGCTTACCCCACAATTCTGCAGCTGCAGAAAGGAAAGTTTTTTCGATCTTTCTTTAATAAAAACGAAACTAAGAAATAAGTTTAGAATACGCCTCACTTAATAATATTATGCTGTCAAAAGAGCTATGTAAAACTAATTATGATTCTCATAACGTTTGGTCACCTAAAGACTGTTTTTTTTAGTATTATAATTTAAAAAATATTTTTTGCACAAAAAGCATTGTACCTTTTTATTTTGGTTTTTTGGCTGAATACTGTTTTTGTTATTACTTTTTTGTATAATAAATATGCGAAGCTAAAATATCTTTTTGGTACATTTTTTTCGGTTTTGGTACATTTTTTGGATTGGTCTGGTACAAAAATACTTAAGGCGAGTGGCAACCGTGTTTTTGAGCAGCGCTGTACATGAATAACAAAAAAAAAAAAAAAAAAAAATTCAACTCAACAAAGCGACAACCTTCCGCATTGGAGTTTCAATTCATACTGACTTGACTTTGATATGTGAGTGGCAACCGTGTTTTTGAGCAGCGCTGTACATGAATAACAAAAAAAAAAAAAAAAAAATTCAACTCAACAAAGCGACAACCTTCCGCATTGGAGTTTCAATTCATACTGACTTGACTTTGATATGTGAAGCAAAACGAATTTGCAAACGCAAAAGCAAAAACCGAATGCTTTCGAACGCTTGAATTGCTTTTTGGGGTGCTAGAACCCAACGTTAATATCCGCCAATTTTTTGTTCTACGTGAGACCTCTATATGTTATTTGCTTAGTGCTCATACTCACTTTTTTATCTTTTGCTCTCCACAACACTATGTTATACAAAATATCGGTGATCTCATCATTTTGCTCGGCAGTGTACGAGTACACTGAGCGATAAATAAAAAAAAAATAAAAAAATAAAATAAAAATAAACAAGTAAGGGTGTTATAGTCAGACGAGCCTGACAATAGAATACCCGACACATACACACATGTTCAAATAATTTTTAATATCAAGAGGTGTTTAAGACCATAAGGGGCCCCATATACCGACTTTTGATAGATTTCTTTATGAAAAATGCCCCTTTGCCACGCCCACTTTTCCAATTTTTGTTGAACTATAATCGGAGGCTTAAATATACGCTCAAATTTTAAGTTTCATTAAAATATTTCGAAAAAGTCCGATTTTAAGGCAGTTTTGTGATTTTCGTGACAGACCCTAGTACTGGAGGTACCCTTAAAAATGGACCGATCAAAGAAATTTTTTGGAAGGATGTTTAAGGCTTCAAAGGAAGCACAAGTGCCAAATTTCGTTCAAGTCCCATTTGAATTTAGGGTGAAGGAGACAATTTTCGAAAACCGCCCTTCTGCCACGCCCACATTTACAATTTTTGGAAATAATATTACTCTCCTTTAAATATAATCAAATATCAAAATTCATCAAAATATCTTGAAAAACTTCGATTTTAGAGCAGTTTTTGTGATTTTCGTAACAGACCCTAGTACTGGAGGTACCCCTAAAAATGGTCCGATCAGGTCCATACTCGAACTTGTTCTTAGTCATGCGCTTGTGAGTACGCATATCAAATTTTGCGATAGCTCAACTCCTTCTATAAGAAACCTGTATACAAACAGACGGACAGACAGACGGACAGACAGACGGACAGACAGACGGACATGTCTAAATCGAATCTCCTAGTGACGCTGATCATTTCTATATATATTTTGTATGGTCTATCTCGACTGGTTCTGGGTGTTACACACAACCACACAAACGCAATATACCCTCGACACAGAGTGTGTCGGGTATAAAAAGTACACTGAGCGAACTTAATCATGATTTTTTCAAAAGGGCGCATTGTTATTCACAGTCCTTTTGCACAAACAAACATTTCAAAAGAAAAATTGTTGAGTCAACAACATTTCGTTCGGTATAATTCTCATTTGTTTTATAAAATAGGAACCATTCCTCTCAAATAAATTTCGAGTCTCCGAGATTTTAAATTTATATATTTCCGGATGGGAGGAATTTGAGAGGTATGGTTCTCTGGGCAAAACTACTTGTTATGGCCCATAGTACCAGAATCGCGATTAGCACATGAAGTTTTTTTTAGCGTCGTAGAAATTGAACCGCTCTCTTATATACACTGGATGTATGTCTGGCTGGATCCTCTATAACTAGTAAAGAAGTTTCCTTCTTTACAAAATTTGGTTAACCGTGTAATGCATAAAACCGCATTAAGGCGGGCTTAAGTTAAAGTGCTATAAAATGAAAACAAATTAAATTTTTTAACGAAATTTTTTTGACACACTAAAAGAAGCTTAACTCTAACGATTGTTCTAACAGGCTGTTTCCACTATAGCCGCATCTTGCATCTTTCAGCATTTTGGTACGATGCGAAAAAATGCCGTATGAATATACATGCAATTGCTGTTGTTTGCTGAAGCGCATCTTTTTCTCATATTTTAAAGATGCGAAGAAAATGCGATATTTTTCCGATTACACTACACCACAAATTTTCAACGATTCTCATATCCTCGACACATACATCACAGCTATGTAGAATTTTCCACTGAATCCAAATATGAAGTCAGATAGTTCAAGTGAATAAAAACCCGGATTTTTTTTTTGCTACATTGCGAATAACTCAGTCAGTTTTTTCATCAATTTTAATCAAAATAGACTAAAAATGTTCGTAATAAAATAAAGTATTGACCTACATGGCGATATAAGGAGCGAGCATAACTCTTTTGTTCTTCCACGAGCATAACTCTTTTGTTTTTTGACGAATTGTAATCACTTTTTTACTTTAGAAAAGATTATTAAATTCTCTTTCATTTGATAAAACTAAAATATAAAAATCGGTTAACAAATATTGAAGATATAACATAAAAATTGTCATGTTTTTCTGTAACCAAAAAAACGGCAATAAAATAAAATCCAATATCTCAAAAACTGTTCTACTTTTAAATCTGACTTCATATTTGGATTCAGCGCAGAATTCTACATAGAAATGATGTATCATATTGGGGAAAGTATTCGATGGAGCCGATAATAAGCCATGACTTGCAATAGTTTTAAAGAGCTGTGCAAAAGACTGCATTTCAATGACAATTCAACTGCAATTTCCCGTATCATCCCGGATATGACGGATTACATAAAATGAGGCCACTTATCTCGTTTTTTGAATAAAAAAACTCCAGGCTATCCCTATGCCCCAACGTCTTTGTGTTGACGAACAAATGTGTTCTTCTAAAATTCAGGGACAACATTATTCTAAAAGACGACCCAGATCTTGGTGCTGCATCGAATGTAGTCGCATTTTGTATAGTTCGACAATACTTATACATCCGATGTTGAACTGACTGCAACAAGAGGTTCAACGTGGTTTTTTTTAGGAATTTGTTTTTGGTATAGATATATCAACGTTTTATGGTTTTGTGGTTAAAAACAGAAAGTGTCTCGTGGGGATCCAAAGAAAAAACAAAATATTTAGATTGATTGACCAATGATTATAACAGAGTTTATTTGCTGGATTGTCTGATTGGTCAATAACGTATCTACATGAAAACCAGGAAGTGGACAAATCGAATATTTTTTCATCTTATAGATATGGCCATGGTAAATGCCCATATACTATACCAGGGCTGTCCAAACTATTTTTTCTCTGAGCCAAAAATGTGGCCCGCGACAAGCCACTTTTCGAAAAATAAAATTTCGAACCTTCGCCCGCACGTGAATTTCTGGACAACTGGGCGTATTGAAATATAGCGCACACATGTAACAGAGCGCTGCATCTGTATGCGAATGAGTATAAACAAACGCAACATCACTCAGACGTGATGGGACAAGTAGTAAATTTAATGAACAAAAAAATGAAATTCGAGTTTCTCATCGCGGCGCGAGCCACTGATAAAAGCTCGCGAGCCTAAGTTTGGACAGCCCTGGGGCCCTACTCTGTATTGCGATGCGACAAAAAAAATGCGCAAAATCGAGTAATCGGTACTCTGTATTGCGATAGCCGCATTTGAAATTTTCGATATTCGAAATTTCCGCTAATCCCTCAGTTTCACGGTACTCTGAAATGCGATAGCGAGTGTCAAAACAACCCTTTTGTCGCAAATTTCATTCGCCAACTGTTTGGCTTGCGGAAAGGTAATGCGATGTGAGTAAATTGTCTTAATAAGTGCAATTTTTAATTACTTTCATTGTTTATTTTAATTATTTTATTAAAAGGGGAGCTAACAGGGTTATATTATAATATGTTATTGTTAATTACATAATTCATTTTTATTTACTATTCTTTTTTTTATAATATGAAGTTTTTTATTTTTATATTATTTATAATTTCAGATAGCTTAGTATATTCTTCATAATTTTTTTTTATTAGATTTATTAAGATTGGAAGTGAAAATCAGCGAGGTTATAGCTATACACAGAATTGCAAAAATTATAAGCAAACCAAAATTATCAAATCTCTATGTGCGCGTTTTGAGAAATGTTTTTATAATATAACTTATATATAGCATATATATATATAGCATCGAGGAACGTAAAAGCGAGGTCCATTTAATTTTCGGAAACATCACACTTTCTCATTTATAAATTCAAATTTCATATTCAAAAATACCGTAAGCAAAGAAACGTTAATTAAATCCATGATACAAAAAAACAAGAAAGCGCAACTTCACGTACCACATCCAAAAGAGAGAATCGATGTTGTTTTTTTTTTTTTTTTTTTTATGTTAAACCGACTTTTCATCTTTTGATGCGAATTTTGATTTTATTTGCAAATTTAGATATCTGATTTTTATACTTTTTTGTAAAGAAGTAATTTAAGGAATATTGAAACTTTTGGTTTCAAACAAAATAAAAGTTTTGGCTTTGTTATTTTTCAAGCTCACGATGTGATCGCCCAGGCAAACCAATGCAAAATGCTTCAAACCTCAAGCAAATGATTCTTTGCACGAGAAATCATAAATAAAAAAGTTATTATTTTGTAAAACCAGAATTAAGTACTTTTTTTTACAACATTTCTTTACATAGTAATGTAAAAATCGGTGATAAATAAATAAAAATAACAGTTATATTGGCATTAAAACATAACAAATCATTTAATAGTATGGAAAACAACAATAATGCCTCTGTCTCTTGTAGGTAATACGTCAACTTCGCTCTCATACCCAATGCTACAAAATAGCGGCACCCGTAATGGCGTTATCTTGTTTTCTTGTATCATGAATAAGAAATGTAAACAAACATACGTCCATATTTACAATTCGTATTTGACAAAAATGAATGCGAAGCATGCGACATAGTGCTTGCACCTTGTTTAAACACCTTGACTAGCTGCTTTTGGTTAAGAAACCGATAAATCTTCTCCATCAAAACAACATATTTTGACATTTCGAAATTCATTTTCAACTTCGAAAAACAGTGTTGCCTCCTTTTCATTTTTTTTTGCGGAAACAAATGCGATAGCAATTCAGGGTAGCGATTTCCTTGCGCATCGCATTCGACTTGCGCATCGCATTAATTTGCGCATCGCAATACAGAGTAGGGCCCCTGTACTATACCATCGAATACATGATGAACATCTAAAATGCCAATTTCCCGACTTTCGTTGCGGAGTAGCTCAATCTGTTCTTTGGATGGGTGAAAATCCATATTGACTCCAAATGAGCAGATTGAGACGTTAATGTATTATTATCCATTCTTATGATGAAGAATGTGATAATAACACAGATCAACTTGCAGCACTCAAAAGCCGCCTCCTGCCTCCTAGGTAGGCGAATTTCCTTGCTGCATACATCTCCACACATCATTGCCGTGCAGGAGCCATGGATACACAAACAGCGTATCTGTGGCTTGGGCGGGGTGTGTGGCACTACGATACTATATGATGAACGCTCGGTCCGTCCGAGAGTTTGTCTTATAGTGTCTGGTGACCTTACGGTGAACAGATTGGCTCAGTTTAGTGGGCAGGATCTGATCGCTGCGAGGATAAGCTACAAGAGCGCTGATGGGTGGAAGCACATCGTCATCGCCTCCGCCTATCTACCGTTTGACTCAATACTACCCCCGCCGACGAGGGAGGTAGATGAGCTTACAAGCTACTGTAGTAGAGTAAATCTGCCTCTAGTATTGTGCTGCGACGCTAATGCCCAACATACTATTTGGGGCAGTAGCAAGTGCAATGGTAGGGGTATAAAGCTGTTTGAGTACATCCTGTCTTCAGGCTTGTCAATACAAAATGTAGGCGCACGTCCTACCTTTGTGACTGCCATAAGGCAGGAAGTTATCGATCTGGCACTCTCTTTTAAGGTGGAAGATTTGATCAGTAACTGGAAAGTGTTGGATGAGGATAGCCTATCTGACCACAGATACATAGAGTTCACTCTTGGGGCAAGGGTTATGGACCCGGTGCCAAGGAGAAACCCTAGGAAAGCGGACTGGGAAAGGTACAGGTCTGAACTAAGGAACTGTAACTTTGGTCCGCTAAGTGAACGGAAAGAGCGGAGTATTGATGCTGCAGTGGAGCAACTTCACTGCAGTCTTACAGCCAGCTTTGAACGTGCTTGTCCACTTCAAGCGGGGCCTAGTAGAAAATCGGTTCCCTGGTGGAATGGTAATCTACAAAAGCTTAGGAATGAATCCAGGAGACTCCTCAATAAGGCTTTGAAGTAAAGGTCTGAGGGGCCCTGGAATCTTTATCGTTCCAAGCAAAAAGAGTATAAAAGCGCAGTTCGCAAAGCAAAAATTGAAGCTTTTAAAAGTTTTTGCAGCGGAATTGAATCCGTCAGTGAATTCAACAGAATGGTCAAGTTTTTAAAGCGGGATCATTCGGTCAAGCTGGATACACTGAGACGGGAGGATGGATCGGTAACTGAGTCGAAGGAAGAAGCTTATATGGAGCTGCTCGCGACTCACTTTCCGGGAAATCCAACACTGGTGTGCGACCACCCTGGTCCAATTGAGTGTGACTATGTCAGGCCGCACATAGATAAGCATAATTGGAGGATTGCGAGGCAGCTGGTGACGAAAGAGGTCATAAGGTATGCGGCTGCATCCTTTGACCCCTATAAATCGCCGGGGCCAGATGGAATCCTACCAATTATGATCAGGGAAGGAATTGAGATGCTGCTGCCTGTCATGAAAAAGATTTTTGTGGCATGCGTGGCAAGAGCATACATACCTACCCAATGGAGGACAGTCAAAGTGACGTTTATAACAAAGGTTGGTAGAGACGATTACTTTCTGCCAAAAAGTTTCAGACCTATAAGCATGATGTCTTTTATGCTAAAGAGTCTCGAAAGGATAGTTGAGCTGCACATTCGAGAGAAGGTTCTTTCGAGGCAGCCTCTGTCACCATGTCAACACGCGTACCAGCGCGGAAAATCTTGCGAAACTGCCCTACATCAACTCGTCTCTAGAGTTGAGAGAGCGTTCGATAAGAGAGAATACGCTGCAGGTATTTTTGTTGACATTGAGGGTGCCTTTGATAGTGCAACATTCGATGGAGTGTGCAGGGCAACTGCAGCTTTTGGCGTAGATAAGGTGATAGTTGACTGGATCAGGTCTCTTCTGTCACATAGGACGTTGGTGATGCAAGCAGACTGCGATAAATATGTCGTATCAGTAGTGAATAGAGGATGTCCACAAGGTGGCGTTCTCTCACCTCTGCTATGGTGTATTCAGGTCGACTCTCTGCTATGCGCGCTAAACTGCTCTGGTATTTACGCACAAGCTTACGCGGACGATGTTGCAGTACTGATCAGTGGATCATCGCTTCGTGACGTTAGCAGAAAAATGCAAGCGACACTAGATCGTATAGACGCCTGGTGCATTAGTAATGGGCTTTCCGTAAATCCTTCTAAGACTAGTGTAGTTCTCTTTACTAGAAGAAGAAGGATGGACAGACTGACTCTTCCAATGCTAAGGGGAGTTGATATTGCACTCTCAACGGAAGTCAAATATCTGCGAGTCATTCTAGATACCAAGCTTCTGTGGAGAAGGCATTTACAGGTCAAAATCTCAAAGGCGCTATCAGCTTTTTGGAAGTGTCAGAAGGTATTTGGCAAAACATGGGGTCTATCGCCGGGTAAAGTTCTTTGGATTTACAGAGTGCTGATCAGACCCATGATATCGTATGCGTCGGTGATTTGGTGGAGCGCAATGAAACGGAAATCCTCTGTTGCGGCGCTTGCCAAACTTCAAAGGGCTGTGAATCTAGGTTGTACTGGTGCTTTCACCACAACACCTGGGCCAGCTCTCGACGCCTTGTTAAATCTGGAACCACTTGATGTCTTTATCAAAGGACAAGCCATCAAGGCAGTCTGTAGATTAAAGCGCAATGGTTACTGGATAAGAACAGGGTGGGACGTGAGTGATGTAGCGGGGGGAGCGGGCATTGATACAAACACAATGCATATGCCGTCTGACGCGATCACTACCACCCTGATCTTGAAACGCAACTTTGAAGTTAAGCTGGATGAAGCTGAAGATGTTTCAGATCTTCTGGTTAACGCAAGTTCCATTTATACTGACGGCTCAAAAATGGAACTAGGTTCTGGAGCAGGAGTATTTATAAGGGAAGAGGAGGAACAGAAACTCTTTTTTCCACTTGGGAGCAAAGCGACAGTGTTTCAGGCTGAGGTTTTTGCTATCCTTCAAGCAATGGATCATGAAGTTGATAAAAGATGGCGGGGTAGAAGCATCTATGTCTTTAGTGACAGTCAGGCTGCGCTACTGGCAATGCTTAACCCTGCTGTCTCGTCAAATCTAGTAAAACAGTGCAAAAATAGAGTTAATTACGTCAGTAAATTCAACTCTGTGCAGCTCAGATGGGTGAGAGGACACTCTGGTGTTGAAGGCAACGAGGAAGCTGATAAGCTAGCCAAACTTGCATCTAATACACCTTTTCTTGGTCCGGAACCAGTCATAGGAGTTGCTACTGCCAACATAAGGACGGCTGTTGCGGAATGGGTTTTTCTAACCTGTTCACAGCAATGGCAAAATGTTTCTACGTGTAGGTTCTCGAAGCAAATGTTGCCATCTTTGTGTAGCAAATCTGCCAAATTTCTGCTGTCCCTACCTAGGGGAGACTGCAGACTTTTGGTTAATGCAATCATAGGGCATGGCGCTTTTGCAAAGCACCTCAAGGTGATAGGAGTCACCGAAAATGCTAACTGCCTGTGCTGCGGAGAGGAGGATGAGGAAACGGCTGAACATTATTTGTTCGACTGCCCGGCATTCTCACGAAGCAGACTGATGGCATTCGGTACGTGTGACATATACGGAAAGAATGCTCTTTCCTTATCTTTCAGGAATCTTTTAAGGTTCATCCATAGAACTGGGAAGACCCTGTAAAGAATATGCCATCTAGGGTCAGTACAATGGACAAATTGGAAGTCTGAGTGCTGCCTTTGAAAATAGGCGTTTATTTTAATAAAAAAAAAATAAAAAAATAAGGTCTGAAAACTCTTATTGGCAAACTAAGGCTCTCCAGCCAAAACCGCCCCGTGCTCCAGTTTCTGCTGCACGCAGCACCTCCCCAAGCACTCTGGCAGACAAGCAAAGTACCACAAAAAACCCAATCGCTACCGCCCCAAGCGCAATTCACTGCAACTCAAACTCTTAAGCTTCTCGCGGTATAAAAAAAATTTTTTTTTCTCTAAGCGAAAAAAACAATATTTGTGTATTTGTAACAATAAAATGTTAAAAAAATTTTCTCTCCTTAAAATAAACACATTACAGGTTTCGTTCGCATAGAGACACCGCGCGCAAGCGTATTTAATAAATATTTTGTCTAAAGCACACAATCACTTAAGTTAACACTTGTGCCACAGTTCAGGTCTCTACCTCAACCCGTTGAATTAATTGCACAAATCGCGATAAAATATTCAATTGCACCACGTAAACACTACATCAGAGTCTCACTTGGACTTCATTTTGAGCAACAATCTGGCAATAGCTAATAATGGCCATGCATGAATAAGCGAATAAGCAGCGGAATTGGTCACAAACTGGCGAGTCTCTAAGGAATGCTCCCTCTCGGATCATAGGTATATCAGATTCCAAGCAACATTAACTCAGAAGATCCAATGTGACCAGGTAACCTTGGCTGCATGCAGACGTAGGGGTAAGCCTAGGAGTAAGCCCAAACCTTACTGGTGGAGTAAACGCATAGCCGAGCTACACAGGGAATGTAGGAAAGGCTTCAACCTAGCAAAAATAAACAATAACTGGGCATTATACATTGAAAATCTAGGTATTTGAAACCGACACAAGAAAGTAAAACGCGCATCCTGGAGACACTTCTGCCACCAAGTAGAAAGCTTAAGCGAAACAGGCAGACTTCGCAAGCTTCTATCCCGTAACGGCACCAAAATCCGGTCAACTCAAACTATTAGCAGTAAATGAGTGGAGTTTTGTGTGGAAATGCTAGGGGGACCCTACTAAACACACATTTCCCAGGCAGCATAGACGTGCTCCCATGCCTTCAAATTTCCTAGCCCGGACGTTATCGTACCCACCGTTATACAGGCTTCTGTATCGGAGGCAACGCCGAAAGAATTCAGACCAATTCGTCTCTCATCCTTTGTTTTCACTACGCTTCAACGCGTCATCGATTACCACATAACATACATATACAAAAGGCCGATCTACGGTTCATAGCTCACTTCTGAGCTATAAATAGAAGTAACTTCACTGCAAACAGTACACCTTATCATCGTTTCTAACAGAGCTGTAAATGAATTAAATCACTTTCAAATTTCAGCCTTTTGAATTTCCTTTTAAAGATTTCATTCGAAAATTCGATATAATGAATTATGAATGAAAACTTTGAATTCATCATTCAGCTGTCAAAAATGATTTATGAATTCAATCTTATATGCCTGCCACACGTAGATCAAATTTGCTCAATTTCAAACAATTTCAGAACAAATCTGACATTTGAAATTGAGGCAATTTAAATTTTGTTCTGAAATTGCTCAATTTCGATCTACGTGTGGCAAGCATACTATAATTCCTTTTTTAAAGCTCCGAGTTAACTCATTTTGATCTTAGCTTAGAATTTTTAAATCAAATCAATTTGAAAACATTTTCCAGCCTTAGGATTGAAATCACAATTTCTAAAACAATGGCTATTAATGGGAAGTGGTAACGAATTTTGAGAATTCCCTTTTGCGTTGAAAAATGTTCGGACAAGTTTTGCAAATATTTGGCTATTGGCAAAAAAGTGTCTCAGATTTTTAATGGATAGTTTATTTATGTCTATAGAGGGGACATAGTTGAAGCATTTTTCGAATTCCTGTTTATTTGCTAAGGGAAAGAAAATAACTCCCAGATTTCAAAAATACAATTAGGGCTTTTCAAATGCGGACATAGGTTGTTTTAGAAATTGTGATTTCAATTCTAAGGCTGGAAAATGATTTACAAATTCTAAGCTAAAATCAAAATGAGTTAACTCGGAGCTTTAAAAATAGGAATTATAAAATTGAATTCATAAATCATTTTTGACAGCTGAATGATGAATTCAAAATTTTCATTCATAATTCGATTGTCGTAGAAATAAATTCAACCATAATTTGAAATTTTTAGCTGGGAATGAAAGTGACTTAAGCCTCAAATGAATGAATTCTTTTACGGCTCTGGTTTCTAGATATTCAAGGAGCCTTTAATAACATAGACCCGTTACAACGACCCTCAACAGGACGAAGGTTGAGAACAACCTGGTAAGTTCATATATATATCAGCTTCTTCCTGGCAGATGCATAAATACATCGATGGGCAACAAGCACTTGAGCCGAGCAACGAACCGAGTCACTCCTCAGGGGCGTTAATCCCCCGTTTATGTGCACCTTGTGGAAGAAAGCCTCCTTTAAAGTCTGACTTCAAAAAGAAGGGTTCAAGGTGTTTGGCTACGCTGACCACCTAGCCATATAACTCTCAGGGATTGACCAAAATAACCCTAGTAGATAGGGTACCAATCAACCTCTGAGCAGAGGTGAAATACCAAGGGGTGATTGTTGACTCGAAACTCTATTGGGACAAGGACTTGCTCGGGCGATGCGGAAAGGCACTAGCCGTTCTCTACTGCTGCAAGCAAGCCATTGGCAAAAGCAGGTGACTCAAACTCAGAGTCCTGATGTGACTGTATGTATCTGTAGTGGAGCCAATTTTTATTCTAGACGGTGCAGTAGCCAGGTGGCCAGCGATTTTCAGGCAGAAAACGTAAACACAAATGAACCGAGATACACCGAGCGCAGTTCTAATGATCACGCCGCAGAACCGCAAGCTGCAAAATACACTGGAATGGTTTTTGTCAAGAATCACGTAACCGAGCATGATACAAGAGTATAGTGGAGGCCCTATGCTCCACTGAGAGTCGAGGATGACAGAATAAGAAAACGCAAAAAACGAGTACAAAACTCAAATTGAGGGAGCCTTAGCCGAAGTGAGAGAGCAAGAACAAAATTGGCCTCGATGTTCACAAATGAAACGAGAGTATTTATGCAATAATAATTCCTGACCATTTCTTATTATATGACGAAATGATAGTCAGTTTAAAATTTTTTTTTTTATCAATTTCGCGTTGTCTTTCTTTCTTTTATCTGTTCGCATTTTTTGCACTTAGCTATTGAAAACATTTTGTAACCCCACCGTGCTGTCATAAAAAGCAATAATCAAAAAATTATCAATAATGAGAAATGAATCTTTCGATAACTTAAATATCATATTTTTAGTTAAATACCCTTTGGGGAGAAATGATTTTACCTGGTCCTGTGAAAGGGAACTATCCGCTTTGGCGTTCTGTTCCTGGTTCGTAGCGCTTCGCTCTGTTTTACATGCAGCATGGTAGTCCGCTTTTGCCTTTTCTACTTTTGCTAATAGCTTGGCCCATGGTTTCTGTGCTTTCTTAAAAAGATCTTCCATATCTTTACGCTCTTTTATTTGCATTAGCGTATGATGATAATTATCTTTT
Organism: Chlorops oryzae; assembly: GCA_020466095.1. Classification (NCBI taxonomy): domain Eukaryota; kingdom Metazoa; phylum Arthropoda; class Insecta; order Diptera; family Chloropidae; genus Chlorops; species Chlorops oryzae. The sequence goes on along the minus strand of CM035806.1, from coordinate 56,703,157 downwards.
TGCCAGCTCTTAATCTGAGAATTTACATCCGTGCATAAATTTTCTTTGATTTTGAGATGCACATCTGATAAGCGGTCAGCTTCGGTGAGGACACCTTTCCAAGCAGCTTCAGTGGTACCATATTCCGGACCTAACGAAGAAAGCAGATTAAAAATTATATGAAATAATTTAAAAAAAATTGTGTGTTTCAAAACTTTTTCAGGGGAAAAATATTATTGCAAAGAACAAGTATTTGTTATAAAGTTTGCACAGAATGGAGAAAGAAATGTATTTACCTTCTCACCGGAATGGTTAAGTGACCATTTAATGTTGTCTAAAGAAACTAACTCACAAAGGAAGATATGTGAACATCGCCACTTCGTAGTTAACCTATGGTTGTGATGTAATAACGGCTAGCGAGCGGAGCATTGTTTTTATTTTCTATTTTTTTCAAAGACTGATCTTGATGCGAATTAAAATTTTACTTAAAATTTTTGACAACCCACCAATTCGTTTGTGTTTTTAAGAAATGTTCAAAGAAAAATAGTTAGAATGACCCGATTTAGGTCAAATATGCGCCGTTTTGTTCGATAACTTGTTGCCATTTTAAAGGTAATTTCATTATGCCTCTCTCATAGAAGGCCTCGTTCCTATTAGCAAAAAATTGAGACAGTCGAATTTCAGAAGCCTCTCTTGAAGCGAATGTTTCACCAGCAAAATTGTTCGCCATGGACAGGAACAGATGGTAATCACTTGGTGCCAGGTCCGGACTATAAGGTGGATGCAGAAGAACCTCCCAACCAAACTCCCGGAGCTTCTGGCGAGTCACTATCGATGTGTGTGGCCTGGCGTTGTCCTGATGGCACACAATTACTCTCCAATTGGCCAAAGCTGGCCGCTTATGGGCGATTGCTTCCTTCAGACGGTCCAATTGTTGACAGTAGAGTTCCGAGTTAAGAGTTTTGCCGTATGGGAGCAGCTCATAGTAGATAATTCGCTGCCAATCCCACCAAACACACAGCAAAACCTTCCTGGCCGTCAATCCTGGCTTGGCCACCGTTTCCGCCGGTTCACCGTGTTTCGACCACGACCGTTTTCGCTTGACGTTGTCGTAAGTGACCCACTTTTCATCACCAGTCACCAACCGCTTCAGAAATGGGTCGATTTTGTTGCGGTTCAGCAGCGATTCGCAGATGGAAATTCGGTCTATGAGGTTTTTTGCGTTAACTCGTGTGGCACCCATACATCGAGCTTCTTTGTGTATCCAGCCTTATTCAAATGAATCCAAACGGTTTTTTGTGCAATCTTTAGCTCTTTTGCAATCGAAACAGTGCTAACATGACGGTCGGACTCGATAATTTCCATGATTTTATCGACATTTTCGACAATTGGCCTTCCAGTGCGTGGTGCATCCTTGACATCGAAGTTACCGGAACGGAATCGACGAAACCAAAATAGCGCATGATTGGCTGTTACAGTATAGGTCCATAAACGCTATTCACATTTTCAGCCGCCTGGCTTGCGTTTTCTCCCTTATCGAAGAAAAACTGTAAAATGTAGCGAATTTTCTCTTTGCTGATGTCCATCTTTGACAAGCTCTCAAACAAAACTGAATCAATCAATCAAAAAAGTGTCAAAAAAGCTTTTTTAGTTGGAACTGTCATCTTTCTAATGCCCCCTAGCGGAACACGATCGGACTTATACAACGCGAGATGCAGATAAATAACGCCATCTATTGGAAAAATAATGGATTTCTTTTTGCTACACCTAATACAAATTCTAAGCTAAAATCAAAATGAGTTAACTCGGAGCTTTAAAAATAGGAATTATAAAATTGAATTCATAAATCATTTTTGACAGCTGAATGATGAATTCAAAATTTTCATTCATAATTCGATTGTCGTAGAAATAAATTCAACCATAATTTGAAATTTTTAGCTGGGAATGAAAGTGACTTAAGCCTCAAATGAATGAATTCTTTTACGGCTCTGGTTTCTAGATATTCAAGGAGCCTTTAATAACATAGACCCGTTACAACGACCCTCAACAGGACGAAGGTTGAGAACATCCTGCTAAGTTCATATATCAGCTTCTTCCTGGCAGATGCATAAATACATCGATGGGCAACAAGCACTTGAGCCGAGCAACGAACCGAGTCACTCCTCAGGGGCGTTAATCCCCGTTTATGTGCACCTTGTGGAAGAAAAGCCTCCTTTAAAGTCTGACTTCAAAAAGAAGGGTTCAAGGTGTTTGGCTACGCTGACCACCTAGCCATATAACTCTCAGGGATTGACCAAAATAACCCTAGTAGATAGGGTACCAATCAACCTCTGAGCAGAGGTGAAATACCAAGGGGTGATTGTTGACTCGAAACTCTATTGGGACAAGGACTTGCTCGGGCGATGCGGAAAGGCACTAGCCGTTCTCTACTGCTGCAAGCAAGCCATTGGCAAAAGCAGGTGACTCAAACTCAGAGTCCTGATGTGACTGTATGTATCTGTAGTGGAGCCAATTTTTATTCTAGACGGTGCAGTAGCCAGGTGGCCAGCGATTTTCAGGCAGAAAACGTAAACACAAATGAACCGAGATACACCGAGCGCTGTTCTAATGATCACGCCGCAGAACCGCAAGCTGCAAAATACACTGGAATGGTTTTTGTCAAGAATCACGTAACCGAGCATGATACAAGAGTATAGTGGAGGCCCTATGCTCCACTGAGAGTCGAGGATGACAGAATAAGAAAACGCAAAAAACGAGTACAAAACTCAAATTGAGGGAGCCTTAGCCGAAGTGAGAGAGCAAGAACAAAATTGGCCTCGATGTTCACAAATGAAACGAGAGTATTTATGCAATAATAATTCCTGACTTAGCTATTGAAAACATTTTGTAACCCCACCGTGCTGTCATAAAAAGCAATAATCAAAAAATTATCAATAATGAGAAATGAATCTTTCGATAACTTAAATATCATATTTTTAGTTAAATACCCTTTGGGGAGAAATGATTTTACCTGGTCCTGTGAAAGGGAACTATCCGCTTTGGCGTTCTGTTCCTGGTTCGTAGCGCTTCGCTCTGTTTTACATGCAGCATGGTAGTCCGCTTTTGCCTTTTCTACTTTTGCTAATAGCTTGGCCCATGGTTTCTGTGCTTTCTTAAAAAGATCTTCCATATCTTTACGCTCTTTTATTTGCATTAGCGTATGATGATAATTATCTTTTTGCCAGCTCTTAATCTGAGAATTTACATCCGTGCATAAATTTTCTTTGATTTTGAGATGCACATCTGATAAGCGGTCAGCTTCGGTGAGGACACCTTTCCAAGCAGCTTCAGTGGTACCATATTCCGGACCTAACGAAGAAAGCAGATTAAAAATTATATGAAATAATTTAATAAAAAATATGTGTGTTTCAAAACTTTTTCAGGCGGAAAAATATTATTGCAAAGAACAAGTATTTGTTATAAAGTTTGCACAGAATGGAGAAAGAAATGTATTTACCTTCTCACCGGAATGGTTAAGTGACCATTTAATGTTGTCTAAAGAAACTAACTCACAAAGGAAGATATGTGAACATCGCCACTTCGTAGTTAACCTATGGTTGTGATGTAATAACGGCTAGCGAGCGGAGCATTGTTTTTATTTTCTATTTTTTTCAAAGACTGATCTTGATGCGAATTAAAATTTTACTTAAAATTTTTGACAACCCACCAATTCGTTTGTGTTTTAAGAAATGTTCAAAGAAAAATATTAAAACTACATGTTTAAAATAATAAGATTTAATTCATGATTTTCCAATCGAAGTTTTCTTCGAATCGCACGTATTTAATCGTCATTTCACCTTCCTCGTTGTGAGTACTCTAGTATCACAGTTTTGTACGATGCAACTTTCCACGGTTCACAATGCAAGTTGCCCCAAACAACCACAACTACACGGCAACAAGGATTTTGCTTCAGATGGTGCTGTGTATGAACTGAACTTGTATTTGAACCCTGCTCTAGTTTTATTGACCTTACGACAAATCCTGTTTCAAAAATTAATTTCACTTTTTTTTAAAGTATTTGGCTGAACGCTATTCTACTAATACAATCGAACCGGGCGACTATATGGTAACTAACATACGGCACCGAGCAATGATAGTGGCTCAGATTGGGAATCCTTTTAGTATCGAGATCCACTTGAAAACTGTTTGGGGTAATCAGATGAAGCCCTAACTATTTCACTGATCCTCCTAAAATCTCTATATACTTCAATAGTAAGAAGCCGTCTTGAATATTTCTTGTTCATATGGCGCCCATACTACAAAGTCCATAGCACAAAAATCTAGAAAGTCAAGAAGATTCTATTCAGAAAATAACTAAGAAAATTACATTGTCCTGCGGGCTTCCCGAGGTATACGAAGAGACGTAAACGGCTTGGTTTACAGTCTTTAGAGGCGTGCGAACAAATAATAATAATAACAAAAATATAATAGCAGTATTGCTTAAACGTTGAAGCTGAAAGTGGATAGAGAGATCAGTCATTAAAGGCTAGAGGTGGCAGTGAAATAGAAGCGGAAGCTAATAAGCCCTGACCAGACTTACCAGGTTGTTTTCAGCAGCGTATTTTAGGGACCGAATGACATTCTTAAGCAGGATACAAAAACCAAATTAGAGCAGACAAGGAAATCAGAGCCAAAGAAGAAAAAAATGGCACCACCCTACGCAGATATCGTAGGAATTATTACCGTCGCGATCCTCCCAGCGGATTATCCCTCAACACAGTTGAGTTTGGAGGAGAAGAATGAAATCTAGGGATCAATCAATAGGGAGATTCGCAATCTCTCTGATGATGCACCACAAGCCCTATTCCTAGATTGCTCCTTCCAACCGGGTTGGGTTCGGTTAAACTGTGCAGATGAAGCATCCAGAGACTGGCTCTAGTCTGTATTGGAGCGCACCCAGCCGAAAGGAAGGAAAGTGAACATAGTGAAAGTATGTGGAATCCAGAAGCCATGCATGTAATTGTAATTGAATTTTTTCAATTTCAATTACATGTAATTGTAATTGAAATTTTTCCAATTACAAGTAATTGTAATTGAAACACCTCAATTACATTGAAAAACAAGTAGGAAAGCTAAGGTTGGTCTAGCCCGAATACGGTATAGTCAGCTTTCTAATCTTTTGCCGTATAAATATTTAAATGTATAAAATATATAAGCTTCCTACTTGTTTTTCAATGTAATTGAGGTGTGTAAATTACAATTACTTGTAATTGGAAAAATTTCAGTTACAATTACATGTAATTGAAATTGAAAAAATTCAATTACAATTACATATAATTGTAACTGAGTAAATTCAATTACAATTACTTGTAATTGTAATTGGAAATTTTTCAATCACAATTACATGTAATTTTAATTGAGAAACTTCAATTAAAATTACTTGTAATTGTAATTGAAAAATTTTGTAATTGGGTTTGCCCAGGTCTGCTGCCGATATTGACGTATAAGAGGCGACGGTCGAGAAATTGCGGTCTTAAGCTGATTTAGCTATACAGGCTTTATGATTTGATAATACTCCCCACAATAATTAATATAAGTTAAGGTAATATGGTGGAAAAAATCCTGAGATTCCACAGCTATAAACATGCTAGATTGATTACAAACCACAGCAAATACATTCACAGCTAGATGCAGAAGAACCAAGAGCAAGAAGTCATAGCAAAAATATGAGTACTTCCTGTTGCCATTGATACACGCATACTAGACAGGGAAATATGGGATAATTATAGAACTATCCCTCAAGAAAATGATATGGTATGAGATAAATCGAAGATAGTGGATGGTTAAGGCTTTGGAATATATAGCCCTCGCAACCAGATATCTATCGGTCCGCTCCAAAATACAACTATATTTCAAGCGGGAGTGCTAGCCATCAACATATGTGCGCGACACGTCTAAGAGCTGTGAACACATAATAGATGTATTACAATATACAAGCTTAAGTCATTCATATTTGTAGGAAAATCTCTTTATAAACATACCGTGCAGGAGTGATTGCAGAAAATACAAAATGAAATGTTGCACACTACTGTGGGCCCAAAAAGGACGAAACTATTCTTCCCGCACTATTCTATAAAAAAAACCGGAGATATGTTCAAGGAAAACTTCAATTTACGTTATAGCATAACGGCTCGCTCTACAACAGGGGTCGGCAAAATGGGTATGTAATTGTGTGAGTGAGAGCAGAGCGGCTACTAAAAATAACTGAAAATAAACAACAAAAAATGCTGAAACTAGCTAAAAATAAAAGCTAGAAGTAGCATAAAAGAGCTGAAACTGACGGAAAAAGCTATAAATTTCCGCATACCCGCTCTCGATGTTGCATGCTCGGCTGATCCCGTCAAACTGAGACAAGAGCGTAAGCAATACGTGTGAGTGGCTGCCGCAAAAATTGTTCCTAGCGTGCCGACCCCTGCTCTACAAGTAGAATGAGGTCGTAACGTTTGCATGCGAGCATACTACATATGGGTCATTCCACGAACTTTTTACCCCCCAAGAACGGATTCCGTCAAAATATATTTTTTTCTAATCTTCATCAAATATCATTCAACCCCAATTTTTTTTTTTTTTTTTGCATCAATATTTTTGGAAATATGGGGCTTTAAATTTTGAAGAAAACAAAAATATGAGTTTTTTGAAATTAATTTTTCCAAGAAACGACTTACGAGAAAAAATTTTTGTTTAAACAATCAGACCAAGAATCGTTCATACTTGCAACATATCGGAAAAAAATTTTTTTTTTTTAATTTTTTATGCGAAATTTTTAGAAGTTTTTTAAAAAAATGCTAATATCTGAAAATTTGATTTTTGTATTTTAATTATTTTTTTTTCAATTTAAAACAAAGAATTTCTCAACGTTTTAAAAAAAAATTCACTATGGTAAACTTAATCCGTTTTGAAATACAATCAAAAAAGTACCTTTACTTTGACTAAAACAACGCGTTACTAGCTCAGAGCAATTTGTAAAAATGCTTGCTAAGCCTACTATGATTACATTCCATAAATGCTTTCTACATACTTATGCTTATGATTAGGCTGTTTATTTTCAGTGCATTTTGCATTATCAATTTTTCAAAAGGCGCACATACACTGATTTTTCACAAAACGAGTGCCTTTTTAATAGCAATTGATGATCACCTGCTGATTCGACGAAATGAAATTTAAGAGTTCCTTTAACGGACTGGCATATTTCAAAACGTCCTTTTAAAAATGCAGCTGTACTGTCATAATCAACTTGTGTTTTGTACATAACACTTATGTTCGAAAAGCACTCATCTTGCACAGCCCATTCGTACAACTCCAACGCGGTAGTAATATGTGTCGTCATTTGGAGACTTGCTTTTCGTGCCTTCCTTTTAAAGGCTCCACCGGCTCCATCGCAAGGTCCTTTCCCGTGAGCCGTAGCAAAAAAATGCCACTTTGCAGAGCGGCCGAAATCCTCTTCATGGTAGTAAATTGTAGAGAAGTTTTTAAGGTTTTTAAACTGCTGTGGTGCTCCATCGGAGAAATAAATACATTCACTTATAATTGGAAAATGTTCGGTTAAGTAATCATTAAACTCTTTTAAGAACACGTACACCGCTACCGAATCGTGTTTGTTGCAATCGGAAATGAACACAAGAGTTTTATGTTTTACCACTCCATTGTTGTTGTAGTAGAAAACAATTGGGAAAATAGTTGCTTGGTTGTTGTTCCAATGAAAACCGGGAATAGAATTTTGAATTACGAATGCGTAATTTTCAGCAAAATCACAAACAACAAGGGTTTGATTGCTCTTCAACGTATGTTTTATGGTTTTAAAACAGCTGGCTTGTTGACTTGCAACAAATGCGTGAGTCAAAAAAGCTTTCCCAAGTTTACAAAAGATTTTTATGAACTCTTCTGTTGCAACTTCGACTGTCTTCAAATGGGCTCTTGGTTGTAAAATCCATTGCTTGTGGCTTATTTGCTTAATGCCATTTTTACGAAAAGCTTCATGCAATATTTTTGCGAAACTATAGCTATTCGTGCAGGAAAGACATTCCCCGAAAAAGCACTGCTCTTTCGGACGCGGGCATAGAGAAACCAGCACGAGGTCGTAATAGTTACTCACTTCGTAGTTTTCTTTTTTCATTAGCAACACAATACGACTACCTACAAATACATATAAGCGACAATTGAAGAATTTTAATTAAATCAGCAAAACTATACGAACTCTTTCATAGATAAATATTTTATTCTTACCTGACGCCATGAGCTTCATATTTTCATGAATAGGACAAACACAAACATTGTGTGTCCCACCTAAGCCCGCCAAGGTGCAAAAAGGTGGTCTAAAAGAGCAAAATTTCGACAGGCCAATTTTACAATCAAGATTTTCTTCCCGGAATTTGAAATAAATATCTCTTAAGTTTCCCAAAACCAATCGTTTTTGGACAATTACTCTTTTTCCATCAATTTTGACAGATTTGGTATCTTTCTGACCTGGCATGGGAGAGCTTATGTCATCGTTTTCAAAAAACTTTTCAACTCTGCTCTTTGCGTCCTCAGGAATCCCATTAGCTGTACGACATACAAAATATTTTTTCATACAATAAAAATATAAATTTTTCGCATATGCCCTTTTAATCAAACCTACCTTTTTTTTGGTATGGGGTTGTAGATGAATCTTTATGCTTTAAACGCCTGGCCTTTTTGATAAAATAACTTGAAGTGTTCATAATCTTAGCGGTTTTTTTGACACCCCATTTCGTCCCCAAGAGTGAAAGTAAATTAAGTTTTTCCAGTTGACTTTTTCCAGGACTGCGAAAACTAGCCTTCAATTTTGAAATGAACTGGTGACTGTATTCAGCTCCACTCTATATTTTAGAAACATTGCTATAATTAAAAACTACAACTGATAAATGTATTGAATTGATTTAAACGAACTTCCGATCCAGACTCGAAGAGTGAACAATTATCCTCATCATCTGAAGAACTGGAGTCATCCGAATTGGATTGAACACCTATATGTGTACATACATATAAATTAACATTTGATTCGGTAAAACAAATTCTCAGATATGCAGAGCACTGTAAGTAAATTCTCCAATGCAATATGTACTCACTTTCACTACGTATAGCAACTTCTTTTTTTCCAAGATTTAATCTACAAGGCCCAAAAGGGTTTTTAAAAACGGAAACTTTTCACAAAAAGTTTTGGATGCGTATCGCAAATTTTTTTTGTTTGATTTTTTGCAGTAATTTTCCTCTTTAAGGGGATTGCTACAACAATTAAAAAATTTTGCTGCTGACATTATTTTGTTACACTCCAAACAACAACGAACAATGTACTAACGAAAGTCTATGCCTCTCACAAAACTTTGTTTCCTTCTCAAAACACACTGAACTTCTTTATAATCATAGAAAAATATACCGTTTTATCAAAAAGAATGCAAGGAAGCACCCACTAGGACGCTGGAGTAAAGTGCCTGGATGCAATCAGTTCTTTACCACGTGTTCAGGGGCTAGTGCAGGTGTATGTAGAATTTCGTATCAACTTTAGCTCACATTGTGAACTATCCTAGGAAAGCGGCATACGAACTAACATTTGTTGTTATTGCACTCATATAAGAGAGGTGGTGTTGCACGAGCGCCTAGTGACGGGACCGAAAAACAAGTGCAGTTATCCTACTCCTACTTCCTAGAGGGCGTTCGACTGCTGCGTATGTTTATACTATGTATGTAGAAAGCATTTATGGAATGTAATCATAGTAGGCTTAGCAAGCATTTTTACAAATTGCTCTGAGCTAGTAACGCGTTGTTTTAGTCAAAGTAAAGGTACTTTTTTGATTGTATTTCAAAACGGATTAAGTTTACCATAGTGAATGTTTTTTTAAAACGTTGAGAAATTCTTTGTTTTAAATTGAAAAAAAAATAATTAAAATACAAAAATCCAATTTTCAGATATTAGCATTTTTTTAAAAAACTTCTAAAAATTTCGCATAAAAAATTTTAAAAAAAAATTTTTTTTCCGATATGTTGCAAGTATGAACGATTCTTGGTCTGATTGTTTAAACAAAAATTTTTTCTCGTAAGTCGTTTCTTAGAAAAATTAATTTCAAAAAACTCATATTTTTGTTTTCTTCAAAATTTAAAGCCCCATATTTCCAAAAATATTGATGCAAAAAAAAAAAAAAAAAATTGGGGTTGAATGATATTTGATGAAGATTAGAAAAAAATATATTTTGACGGAATCCGTTCTTGGGGGGTAAAAAGTTCGTGGAATGACCCATATATATGGGCATTTCTATGAATATGTCAACCACGACTGAAAAAATAAAAGTGCTCGAAATTTTTTTCCAACACTGGCTATGGAAGGCAAAAATACTAAAATTTAATTATGTTATATGGAAGCATTTCCAGCCTATTAAAATTTGAAAGAAAAAAAATAACGGCTTAAAGTCAATTGTCTCGTTGATTCATTTTAAGCAGTTTTGATCAACTACTTCCTCTCTTCAAACGACTCACTTCAGCTATTTGTAACATTGCATTTCTACTCTCAAATTATTGTTACAACAACAATTAAGTAGATTCATGAGCAAAGAGAAAATAAGGAGTTCGATTAGCGGTGTTTTTTTTTATTTTCCTTGGATGCTATTCTAATGTCACGTACGATGACCAAAAACATTGTTTTTCTTCCTCATTTGTTATTTGTCGGTCGCAGGTGAACGAAAATTAATTTCCAAATCAAGGCCATCGGGCAAATAATAGATTTTAAAAAAAAATTTTTTAATTTCGTAAAACAAAAAATTTATAAGCCAAGCAAGTTGGTCACGTACGATATTGTAAGTACTAAAAATGGTACGATTTGTTGAGAGCCCAATTGAAATTTGTTTTTTTTTTTTAATCATATGTTTAAAATTCATTACGAGGCAACAAGAGATGAGCTTAGAATGAGCAACAAATGAGCTGGGTATTCATTCAAGGGAAAAATAAGAGATAAATAAGTATATGACAGGGTTGGGTGGCAGCGAAAACTTAACGTCGAATAATTCCGTAAAAATAATAAATTTAACCGGGACTGTCTTTGTTTGTTATAAATATATTGTTTTTTGAATCGAAAAAATATTTTTTATTGGTCATTAATGAAGAATATTAGTGGGGGAAATTATGTCACGTACGATGTGTCACGTAAGATATGTGAACTTTGTTCCCTATAAAATCAACTAAAGATTTTTTTTAATTTAAACATAACGAATTTAAAAGGAGAAATATTTCACTGAGTGCAAGAAATTAGAAACAAAAAAATAAACTCCATTAATTCGCAGAGTTTTGCACATTTTTACAAGTACCTCAAAAGTACTTCCGTTTTTGGTCACGTACGATATAGCCCTATTTCGCTCGATTTTTATACCCAGCGTAAGCGGGGTATATTAGTTTTGTGCGAATCTTGTAACAGGGAGAACTAAGCTCCGGAGATATAGACATATATATATAGAAATGATCAGGATCAAAAATTGAATCGATTTAGACATGTCCGTCTGTCCGTCCGTCTGTCCGTCTGTCCGTCGTCCGTCTGTCCGTCCGTCCGTGGTCGGATCTCCTCCGAAACGGCTGAACCAATCAAGTCGAAATTTGGCACACAGGTATATCGGGATCCGAGTATGATCCTAAGTAAAAATAGGAGACATCCGCCCACTGCCACGCCCACAAATGAATATAATGTGTTTTCAGTAAAATGCCTGTAACTAGCGAACCACTCAACCATTTCAATTGATATTTGGTGTACTGGTAAACTACAAAAAGGGACATATCCTGGAAAAAATTGACGTCCGCCCTCCGTGAGCCACGCCCACAAATAAGCCCACAAATAAGGTCTTATCGTAACTTGTGAAGTAAAGAGCGTAGAAGCTTCAAATTCGCAACATAGGTTGACCAAGGCGAATGAAAGGTGTAGGAAAAAATATATGACATGGCCCGCCCACTGGCCACGCCCACAAATTAAGATTTTTCGTATCATTGTGAAGTAAAAGGCGTAGAAGCTTTAAATTCGCAACATAGGTTGACCAAGGCAAATGAAAGGTGTAGGCAAAAAATTTATCTGGCCCGCCCCCTGCCACGCCCACAAATGAAGATTTTTCGTATCTTGTGAAGTAAAAGGCGTAGAAGCTTTAAATTCGCAACATAGGTTTACCAAGGCAAATGAAAGGTGTAGGAACAAATATTTATGTAGCCCGCCCACTGCCACGCCCACAAATGGAGAATTTTCGTAACTTGCGAAGTAAAAGGCGTAGAAGCTTCAAATTCGCAACATAGGTTCACCAAGGCGAATGAAAGGTGTAGGGAAATAATTTATGTGGGCCTCCCACTGCCACGCCCACATATAGAGAAGCAAAACATAGTGCGCTCATAATGTCGGGACGCTGGGTATTTCAAAGTCGGGCTTGACCGACTTTAGCTTTCTTACTTGTTCCAACTCAAACATTTCAAATCTACTTAATTTTTTTTTCAAATGATAAACTCTCTGAGTGGAACATATCGACACCATTTTCATGGAGTCACTCCAATTTTTGTAAAATCTATTCAACTCTATTTGCGTACGAATTCCGCGTACGATTACCTGGAAATGCCCATATGTCTATATCTCCGGAGCTTAATTCTCCCTGTTACAAGATTCGGACAAAACTAATATACCCCGCTTACGCTGGGTATAAAAACTAGAATCGCACCTTTTTGGTACCAATGGAATTTGAAAAACATTTTCGCTCATTCAATTTTTAAAAGATTTGTATTTTTCTGTTCTCGAGTCTGTTGGATAGGAAGGGAAAATGTTTCCCAAAATTATTGACTAATTACCACTGTCAAACCACAGCCTGTCTCGGCGCGCTAAAGAAATAAATTCCATATGCGTTTATGAAACCACTGACAACAATAACTTATGTTATCTACTAATTTGCGTCAGAACTGAAAAGCGTGTAATAGTGTAGGTCTAACTCTTCTTCTTCCTTATCCCTGCAATGTGTTAGAGCTACGCTGCTTAAACATATGCATATAACACGAGGAAAAGAGAAGCATGCTATGGCAGCAAAATCTTTAGCTCTGCTGTGGTGAAATGCATTGCCCCTTTTATTTTTAATTTTGGGAGATTTTCGAGTACATTACGTACATAAAATATATCTACCAAACTCATAAAATGCCATGAAAAGCTTGAAAAGCATAAAACTAATCAAGGATTTTCAATATTAAGGAGAAATAGAAATTGTTCTTTTAGTCCTACCTTGTGCACATAACTATTTGATCACACTTTTTCAGCAAAAATACTAAATTCTAAATATATACAATCAAACTCGTAGCCGTAGTCAAAACTGTATGTCAGTTTATAACAAAATGAAAACATTCGTGCACATTAAGCAAAAACATATCGTAATACGTTTATTAAAGCTTCAATTATTAACTTTTAAAACTATATAAAAAAAACCCGAGCCGACGCCGTGGTTTTTTGATAATTTTCTTGCAAGTGGCATCATAGTGCCACTTTGTGTCTACCCGTATTGTTGTTGGTAGCTTTCTGGTGAATTTCTCGAAATTGTTGAATTATTATTCCTGCCTAAGGTTTTTGTTGGTAGCTTTTTGGTGAATTTCCCCAATTTGTTGAATTTCCTATACCTGCCTCATGGTGTATTTCCCCATCGCGGCAGAGCCTTTTCGACGTCGACAGTTAGACCTACACTCCTACATGCTATGCGCTAACTGCAACTGTGTTTTGCGTAGCCCTAAAGAACAAAAAAAAATTATTAAAAATGAGGATGAAGCCATGCGATTTTCTCAAGTTATGGACAAAACTATGAATGTCGGAGACGTTCAATGCAACAGATGTCGGCTTTAGCCTTATAGCCGTTGTACCCGTCAAGAATTAGCCGGACAACCATCGCCACAAGGGAGTAACGTAGCTCAGGAAACAATTGAAAATATCAAAGAAACCATGCAATCTGAAGGAAGCCAAAGTTTGGCAAATTCATCAAAAGAGGACAGCGACGAGAAATTCTATTATCAAATACGTAACACCAGTGGATGTGAAAACGTGATGGAATTGCCAATCAAAAGGGTTATCGCTACGCATAAATACTGTATTTTATGCAAAGCTACTAACAATTTGAAGACAATTCCGATTAACGCCAGAGTTCAAATCTTCATTCAAAGGGACTTATTTATACTAAATGGCGATAGCTGCTGTGATACACATCTAATTAAGAATATTTTTCACAAAGACCAAGTGCCTATACTACAAGCGTTTTTAAACACCAGTCAGCTCAGCCCCGAAGAAGTGCATACATTTTTATGAAGAGTTTCAGCGAGAGAGGACACATCGCTTGTGGAGCATATTGTGGATTTTTCCATGCCGGAGCAGCAGCTAAGAGTTTTCACAGGACTCAGTTGGGAAAATATAATCGAGCTTAGAGATATGTTCACATCAATGCCAAGTTCTTGCAGTCGCACTGTAACTCAAGCTCTAGTTGTCTTCTTGATGAATATGACAACGGGTAATTCCAACAGACTTATTTCAAGCATTTTAGGTCTACAGTGTGAGCATTTGGTATCAAAATACTCCAGCCAAATAATTAGATGTTTCACAACGGATGTTCTACCATACCATTTTGGAGTACAGGCAGCGGGACGACATCATCAACAACCATACATCATATATAGCAAAAAAGCTGTATAATATCGAACACGAGCTAATGCTTATTTGTGACGGAACATATATACGACATCAGAAGAGCCAGAACAACGCATTCCAACGGAAATCATATTCGGTTCAAAAAAAAAGTACCTTAATGCAAGCCATTCACGGTTTGCTGCACCGACGGCTTTATAGTTGATTTCTTCGGACCGTTCTACAGCATAAACAAAGATGCCACCATTATGAAGAAAATTTTAGAGGATCCAGAAGGACTGAAAACTTTGTCGCAGCCGATAGGTTAAGGTAGCTTGTGTTGTCTGTAGTTTATGTTTGTGTTTGTTCTGTAGGTAGTGGGGAGGGGGCTAGCTAGCCAGGTCTGAATGGCTATTAACATCCAGCGTCTCAGGGAGCAGGCGAACGGCAGGGACCGTCGCTGAGGTGCTAGCTAATTGGTCAGCCTCGTAAGAGGAAGTGCGTCTGTCTATCAGACCAATGGACAGTGTTTGGTACGGTCATGTCTCTGCCAAACTCTGTCCGCCGACAGTCGTGCGGGGGTGAAGGAAAACACCCTGGGTTTGTAAGGAGGGAATGAGTGACATTGTTTTTGATAAGTGTTTAGTAGCGTAAAGGGTGACAGCTTAGATTTGAATGAGCAGAATGTACGAGACCCAAAAAAAACCCCCTAAGCTGCGGTGGAACAGCTATGCCTGCAGCACTTGGTCGCGGGGTAGAGCGGCGTAATAGCGAACTGCGGATACCGGGCGACCTCCGCTTTTAATTAGCCTTCCGTCGGTACAAGGGCTCTGCCGACGGTGACTATTTACTTCCCTTTTACTCGTGGGAATCACATGGACATAAATTCAAAAAATTCAAAAGGGGTTGATGCGCTTCTTACAGCATCAAACACTGCTGCTGCCGGGCAGCCTGTGAATGACGTCCTTATGACCATAGGGTCTAAGGACAAAGGTAACAACGCAGATGGCGCTGCTGGGCACATCTGCGAGAAAGCAACAATTGTGGAAAATGCCGGTTTTCGACAATTGAGCGAGTTGAGCGGCACAGACACAGACGTGTCCGACGCAGCTCCAGCTGACATTGACGAGGTTAGCATCTGTTCGGATCGTTCTGGAGCTACTCTCGTCAATGACGGTCTGGAGGAAGTTAGCTTACAAGGCCAACAGGGATTTGTTAAGCTAACTTCCGCCCAAAAGAGGCGTTTCAAGCTCTATATGAGCCAAGGTCTCTCTAGGGAAGCTGCCCTCGACAAGGTCGCAGATTTGAAGCCGAAAGCACCCGTAAAACGGGCGCTCTCGGACGAAAAATCCACGCCATTGGGCAAGAAACCCAAGCCCAATCCGGGGCAGGGGCACTCTAAGCCCACTTTCAGCGAGGTGGCTGGTCGGGCCAAGGGGATCAAACTAGGGTTTGTCCCTCTTCACTTAGCCAGCAGTCCTCTTAGTAGCGTGCAGGTGGCACAGCTACAAGAGGCCATTATTGCGACCGCCATTGAGCTCAGCTCGGACGAGGTTAAGCCTGAATTTGAAGGCTGTTTTCCTCGCACGGGCTGGCTCATGTTGGTCTGCTCTAATGAACCTACTGCTGGGTGGGTTAGAAAGAATGCAGGTCAGATTTTGCACAAGGCTGGTTTTGAGTGCAAAGTGGTGGAGGAGACGGAGCTCCCAAGGTCACACCTTGTGCGGGGTTATTTCCCACATAGCTGCGACGTTGAGAGCTCGATGATCTTGGCTACCATTGAAGCTCAAAACAAGCTGAAGGCAAAGACCTGGAAGGTGTTGCAAAGGACCGCTGAGGGTTCGTTGCTCCACCTGGTCATGGCAATCGACGACGCTTCCTGGTCGACACTGGTCGAACAGAACGGCAGGATTGCCTACAGGTTTACACACTTGAAGTTGTTGCTGAAAGGCATCAACGACAGAGGTGCGAAGCAGGCTGCAGGATCGGTTGAACAGAAGGTTCAACAGCGTAAACCGGCTGCAACTAAGGTTGCACCGGAGCAGACGGCACCAACCTCTGAGCTGCCATCTACAAGCGCGGCAGCCATTCGCCAAGGCATTTTGCGACCACCTGTGGGTAAGCGGGCGCCAACGCCGAAGGAGCGTCCCACTAACAAGGGGCCACGGAGGGCACGACTTCAGAGAGAAGTCGCTGTCTCTCTAGGTGCGACGAAAGCACCTAAATGAGCACAATAAGCGTGCTCCAGGCGAACCTGCATCACGCAAAGGGAGCGTCGGCCACCTTATGCAGGACTTTCGCCTTGAAGGGACTAACCATAGCGCTCATTCAGGAGCCATGGGTAGTCGAAAGAAAGGTGTGTGGCCTACAACATCAATCATGTAAGTTGATCTATAAACGTGACATTGAAATGCCACGGACTGCATTAATGGTCAGAAATGGTACAAATTGCATTCCTATTCCAGAATTTATACAAAGGGACTTGGTGGCGGATATGTTTGAGGCCCCTACTGAGTGCGGCACCCGGGACATTGTCATAGCGTCGGCTTACTTCCCGGGCGATGTCGAAGAAGTTCCACCTGAACCAATTAAAAAATTGGTAAGTTATTGTTTTTCAAATAACTTACAATTTATTGTTGGTTGCGATGCCAATGCGCATCACACCGTATGGGGTAGTACTGGGGTTAATAACCGGGGACAAATGTTGTTGGAATACCTCATGGGCAACAACATTAGCATTTTGAACAAGGGTTCAGAACCCACCTTTATTAACTCCATTAGAAAAGAGGTACTTGATCTCACTTTATCTAGCCAATTTATCTCCAATTATGTTGTTAACTGGAGAGTCTCGAAGGATATTTCCTTATCTGATCACCAGCATATTCTTTTTGATTTGCCAGGACAGAACACTTATGATACCATCTTAAGTAAGCACATTAACTGGAGTGCTTACAAGCTATCCTTAGCCAGCAAGACTGATTTGCTGATCAACACTATGAACTCTGTTGAGGAGTTGGATGTGGCAGCTAATCAACTAAATCTGGCGATCTCCCTCGCCCATCAGGAGGCCTGTAAAGTCAAACCACGTCACTCCAGGCGGGATGTGCCGTGGTGGAACAACAGGCTTAACGATATGCGTAGGGAGGTTAGGAAGCTTTTCAACGCAGCGAAGCGTTCAGGGAAATGGGAGACCTATAAAAGATCCCTGACCACATATAATAATGAAATTAGGAAATCGAAAAGGACTTCCTGGAGAACCTTCTGCGGCAGCATCAACGACTGCCCACAGGCGGCTCGCCTACATAAAGTTCTGAGGAAATCTCTTACAAACGACATTGGTCTTTTGAAAAAGAGTGACGGCCTCTATACAACAAACGGCAGTGAAACACTACAACACTTGCTAAACGTACATTTTCCCGGGTCGATCGTAGGGGACGACCTTGACGTAAATCATGTTGCAAACTATGAGCAACCTCACAGCAGACTCAGGTCTCTGTCAGGCCTCATATTTGACACTGACAAACTGAGATGGGCTATAAGTTCTTTCAGTCCACTCAAGTCTCCGGGGGTAGACGGCATTTTTCCGGCTCTCCTTCAGAACGGCATAGACGTCCTTTCTGAAACACTAATCGCCCTCTTCCGGGCTAGTCTCTGTTGGGGGTATATACCCAAGCCATGGAGAGAAGTTAAAGTGGTCTTTATACCAAAATGTGGTAACAGACCCAGTGAAGATGCGAAATCTTACAGACCAATAAGTCTCACATCTTTTCTGCTGAAAACTATGGAACGATTAATTGATCGTTACATTCGTGCGGAATTGTTGAATAGTCAACCCCTGCATCGCACTCAATTCGCTAATTCTAAAGGGAAATCAACCGAATTGGCCTTGCACAGCCTTGTGTGTAAAATTGAAAAAGCCCACTATAACAAAGAAACTGCTCTGTGCGCTTTCTTGGATATAGAAGGAGCATTTGACAACACGAGCTATGGCTCAATAACAAATGCTCTAAGAAATAGAAATATCAATTCCAACATCATATCTTGGATTGAGGTTATGCTTCGAAACAGAAAAATTAAGTCGACTCTAGGCAACAGCACGATAGCGGTGAGTGCTGTCAAAGGTTGCCCACAGGGAGGGGTGTTGTCTCCTTTACTGTGGTCAGTGGTTGTCGACGAGCTGCTAATTTACTTAGAAAATAATGGTTGTGATGCCATTGGTTACGCTGATGACCTTGTAATTACAGTGTCCGGAAAACACGATAGTTGTCTGTCCGAGATTATGGCAGGACACCTTCGACGCGTAGTGACGTGGTGTGAGGGTGAAGGGCTTGCAATAAACCCGCGGAAAACTGTCGTGGTTCCCTTTACATTGAAACGTAAGTTGAACTTGGGTTCTATCTTCCTAGGTGATTTCAACATTCCCTATTCCAACGAAGTAAAATATTTAGGACTTATCCTCGATAGCAAACTAAATTGGAACACTCATTTTGAAAAAGCCTATACTAAAGCACTAAGAGCCCTATGGGTAAAGCGGTCTTGTATAGGAAAAACTTGGGGCCTTAACCCCAAAATAATTTTCTGGATCTACCAGGCAGTGGTACGTCCAATTTTCACATATGGGTGTCTAGTCTGGTGGCAAAAGGTCACGCAAACTAAATCCATTACCATGTGTTCAAAACTTCAGAGACTTGCGTGTCTCTTAATAACCGGTGCGATAAAGACATGCCCTACAGCAGCACTTGAAGCTATTGTTGGGCTGACTCCCTTGCACATTCACACCCAAACATCAGCTGCACTTTGTGCAATTAGGCTGAAGATACCAACCAAACAATTTCTTCCTGACTATGGTCATCAAAGGATCTTGAAATGGTTTGGAGTCAACAAAATACCACTTTGCGTGAGTGATTTTGTTGACGTAGAGCTCCACTTTGGAAGAAAATTCAAAGTGCACTTCCCATCCCGGTCAACGTGGTCGAATGGAGGCCCTCAGCTTGACCCCAAAAGCTTGATTTGGTACACCGATGGATCAAAAATGGATAACGGGACTGGTGCAGGTATATATGGACCAGGCACAAGTATATCGGAACCTATGGGCATTAGGGCTGCTCTTAACTCTATGGAGAAATTTTGTAGCGAGTTTCTGATCGGTCTCAGGGTCCAGAAGTGTTCCATTGGACATGGAGGAGAAACGTGAGAAATTTGGAAGCAATCGGATAACGGGAACCCGTGGCAGTTTTCAATTGAAGTTTGGGAAATTGGCAAAAATAGAGAGGAAACGGCCCTTAACTCCCCACAAGGCGCCCCTACGGATATATAACGTATGGCCAACCCCCATTATTTTTTTACTCCGAACATTTTTTCTGAACAAACCTACCCCCTATCTCCCCTCCTTAAGGGGGCTCCCATACAAAAATAATTTTTTAAAAACTTTTCCCCCCATCTTCCTAACTAGCCCTAGAGTGCTCCTAGAGGAGTCAAATGTATGACCGACCCCCATAACGTTTGTTTCTTGAGTCCTTGCATGCGTACAGACCGAGAGAGCCATGCGTACAGACCGAGAGAGACATGCGAAGACCGTAAAAACAGTGAATAATGCGTTTCAAAAAATATTTGTTTTGAATTAATTTTATGAATAGAAACTACTAACCGATTTTAATGGTTATAGTCTCAAAAAACTCGTCATAGATTGAGGTTTGCGGCATTTGACTCGAAAATATATTTTTTTTCTACTAGGGTCATTATTTGGCCAGTTAGGGGATGGAACCCAAAATTCAGTTTAAAAAAAAAGGTAATAAAATATATCATATTATTAAACCACACCAAAAACTAATCCAATATTCTTCATATTAGGCTCGTTTAAAAGGTAATTTTGTAAATTTTTCGAATATGCATGCTGAACATGCTCGTTCTTGTTCCTACGGCATCTATATTATAGATTGAAGTTCGTGAGGCATTTTTCTTTAATTTAAGCCTAATTTTGTATGGGGACCCCCCTAACGAGGGGAGATAGAGGGTAGGTATGTTTGAAGAAAATGTTTGGGGTAAAAAAATAATGGGGGTCGGTCATATATATCAGCCCCCTAGGAGGGGTTTGACAGTAGTGACGGCCATTTTGTATGAAATTTTGCTCAAATTAAGGTAGTTTTATATGGGAGCCCCCTTAAGGGGGGGAGATAGAGGTTAAGTATGTTCGGAGAAAATGTTAGGGGGACAAAGTTAATGGGGGTCGGTCATACATTTGACTCCTCTAGGAGCACTCTGGGGCTAGTTAGGAAGATGGGGGGAAAAGTTTTTAAAAAATTATTTTTGTATGGGAGCCCCCTTAAGGAGGGGAGATAGGGGGTAGGTTTGTTCAGAAAAAATGTTCGGAGTAAAAAAATAATGGGGGTTGGCCATACGTTATATATCCGTAGGGGCGCCTTGTGGGGAGTTAAGGGCCGTTTCCTCTCTATTTTTGCCAATTTCCCAAACTTCAATTGAAAACTGCCACGGGTTCCCGTTATCCGATTGCTTCCAAATTTCTCACGTTTCTCCTCCATGTCCAATGGAACACTTCTGGACCCTGAGACCGATTGAAATTCCATTTCGGGAATTAAGAGCAGCCCTAATGGGCATATGGCCTAGTGTCTTCCAAGCCGAAATCCATGCAATAAATATATGCGTAAGATCCATAATCAGCAAAAACCCCGTGGGCCAAAGGATTGTCATATTTTCTGACAGTCAGGCCTCTATTAAAGCCCTATCATCTTGGGCTTTTAAGTCAAAGCAAGTCTTTGAATGCTTTGGACTACTTCAGAAACTAGCGACACGCAATAAAGTTGATTTATTTTGGGTCCCTGGTCACACGGGGATTGATGGTAATGAGCTAGCTGATAGTCTAGCAAGAAAGGCATCAAACACCCCTTTTATCGGTCCTCAGCCTTTTTGTGGGATGAACTGGGCGGGTATCAGAGAAAAAATCAGAGAGAAAGAAAATCTCCTTCGCCTTGTGTACTGGGACGACTTTCCCGGACTGAGGCAGAGTAAATTGCTTATAAAACCTTACTCTTACTACAATATTCTTAAGCTTTCAAAAGATAGCATAAGATTGCTTACGGGTTTTCTTACTGGCCATTCTGGGCTTAAGTATCACCTGCACAAACTTCGCCTTTCCGATAATTCGGAATGCAGATTATGCCTCGAAGACGAAGAAACAACTTTGCACATTCTTTGTGAATGTCCTGCCTTAATACATCACAGAAGAAATGTATTCCATTCGGAATTTCTGTCATTAAGACAAATTAGGAGTTCTTCTCCAGAGGTGATTCTGGACTTTATTAGGAGAGCTATGAGGGGCTTTTCATAAAAAAATAGTGAATCTTGGCACAATAGGTCATCTGGGCCGCAGTGCCAGCCTTTGGGCAGATTCACGCTCCATATCATTATTATTGTCGCAGCCGGGAGACATGTTCTTGGTCGACCGCGGATTTAGAGATGTTACGGAAGATTTAAAAAATGAAGGCTTTATCCCCCTGATGCTAGCTTTTAAAGGGAAGAAAAAACAATTGACAACTGAGGAATCAAACCACTCGCGTAAAGTAACCAAATTAAGGTGGGTGGTTGAAGCGGTGCACGGAACGAAGTACAAATTATTACACCACACTCTCGACAGTAAAATGTTACCGAAGGTGAAGTCCATCAGCAGGATTGCAGGATTCCTGCACAATAAATATGGAAAACGTTTGCAGTCCGATAAGAATCTAGCGGACGTAATAACTGATCAAATAACTATGAAAATGGGGACCGAAAACACTTTAAGTACAAAAGCTGACGAAATAATTGGAACAGGAGAAGAATGGCTTTTCATCCATTAAATGCATCGGATGTTCAGGATTTTCCACAACTTTCAGAAAAGGACTTAATAATACTATTCACCGGAACATACCACTTAAACCAGTCCGTTTCGTACCTAGCGGAGTTAATCGGCGAAGAAGATAGTCCAAAAATTCAAAACATGAAGGAATCTCCAAATATTATTCAGGCTGAAATCCAATCTCGGCATATTAACGCAAGAAAATATCGATGCTACGTAGAATACATGCCTAACGAGGAAGGTTTGGACGCCATAAAACGCTATGCCTGTGACTGTGCAAATGGCAAACGAACTGTAGGATGTTGTTCACATATTGCATCAATTATTTATCGCATGCTAGATATTTGTCACGTATTTTTAAGCCCGCTGAAATTTTAACAAACATTTTTGATGAAACTGAAGTCACAGTTGTAATAAATTCAGACAGTGAGGAAGATTAAATAATCCTGGTATTTTCAAAAATGCAGGGGTGAATTTTTCTCCAGTTTCAGGTAGACAGGTAGATCGATTCTGTTCACTTTCTGGTTTTATTGCTTTGTTTACATATTTTATAGATTAATTGTTTTGTAATTTTTATTTGGGTTAGATTTTTCAGCAGAATAAAGCAATTTTTTTTTCTTTGTTGTTTGTTCCACAAATTCACATGATATGACAATACGGAAAATCATATTGATGCATACCAATCACAGTTATACCCGAGAAGTAAGCAACATTTTTTTTAACTTGCCATTTTGTCGCAGGCACCTAAGCGTACTGAAACCGAGCATACTTAATCCTGGTATAGAACTCTATTTTCGAGAATTTTAATTAAGCTAGTCGCATACCTCGAACAACAAAAAAATTGTCATTGAAAAATATCCTTCCACGGGAGCATGTATTGGTTTTAGCAAAATTACCTGAAAAATATTTTTGTCATATTTTCTGAGTAATTGTATATATATGCTTTTCAATGAACATTCTATCTTTATAGTTGTCTTAGATATGATTTTTATTTAAATTTTCTCTAAAAAACCACCTTTTTCAAGGATATTCAAGTACTATAGGGGATCGAGAGCAAAAACTTCCCGAAAATTAAATGTTTTGCATTTACCTAAACAGCAAAACAAATAAAGTTGAAATCGGCTTCCGGAGCAGAATCACTATGCTTAAAGTGATATACCTTTTGAGTGAGCTTGGCATCGCTAGCAATATCTTCAGTCAAAGAATTAAAAAACTCTTCGAGAGCATGCCAAAGAGGTTAAAATAAAGAAAGTGGACTAAGTATTTCGTATTTCATAACATATTTTTATACCCAGCGTAAGCGGGGTATATTAGTTTTGTGCGAATCTTGTAACAGGGAGAACTAAGCTCCGGAGATATAGACATATATATATAGAAATGATCAGATCAAAAACTGAATCGATTTAGACATGTCCGTCTGTCCGTCCGTACCGTCCGTCGTCCGTCTCGTCCGTCGTCCGTCGTCCGTCCGTCCGTCGTCTGTCCGTCCGTCCGTCCGTCCTGTCCGTCTGTCCGTGGTCGGATCTCCTCCGATACGGCTGGACCAATCAAGTCGAAATTTGGCACACAGGTATATCGGGATCCGAGTATGATCCTAAGTAAAAATGGGAGACATCCGCCCACTGCCACGCCCACAAATGAATATAATGTGTTTTCAGTAAAATGCTTGTAACTTGCGAACCACTAAACGCATTCCATTGATATTTGGTGTACTGGTAAAATACAAAAAGGCACATATCCTGGAAAAAAATGGACGCCGCCCTCCGTGAGCCACGCCCACAAATAAGCCCACAAATAAGGGCTTATCGTAACTTGTGAAGTAAAAGGCGTAGAAGGTTCAAATTCGCAACATAGGTTGACCAAGGCGAATGAAAGGTATAGGAAAAAAATTTAGCTGGCCCGCCCGCTGCCACGCCCACAAATGAAGATTTTTCGTAACTTCCGAAGTAAAAGGCGTAGAAGCGAATTGCAACTACAAAGGATTGAAGTTGTAGGTAAAAATTTTATGTGGCCCCCACTGCCACGCCCACAAATGAAGATTTTTTCGTAACTTCCGAAGTAAAAGCGTAGAAGCTTCAAATTCGCACATAGGTGACCAAGGCGAATGAAAGGTGTAGGTAAACATTTTATGTGGCCCGCCCCTGCCACGCCCACAAATGAAGATTTTTCGTAACTTCCGAAGTAAAAGGCGTGAAGCTTCAAATTCGCAACATAGGTTCACCAAGCGAATGAAGGGTGTAGGGAAATAATTTATGTGGCCCTCCACTGCCACGCCACAAAATAGAGAAGAAAAACATAGTGCACTCATAATGTCGGGACGCTGGGTATTTCAAAGTCGGGCTTGACCGACTTTAGCTTTCTTACTTGTTTAATATTCAAAATGGACTTAACGTGCAAAACTGTCCAAATGAAGGTTAACGGGGATGTCACAGAAATGAACTACGAAATGGTCAAGAATTTTAATTGCTTCAAATCGTGATGATTAAGATTTGACCCAGTTTACCCTTTTTTATTTGAAGATAAGAATATATGTATAGTTTTTAATAAAAACTTTTTATATATGTGTAATAATTTGTCAGAAATGCTGTGGAAATGGCTTTTAGGGGACATGAAATTTCTAAAATCGTAAATTTTGGACGATTTTGATTTCTGTGACATGCCGGTAAGTTTCATCGTGTTGAATAGCCGGGATATCTTTATTAAACCATCTCCGTTTGTTTGTTTTGGTTTTTTGTTTCGTTGAGCACATATTAAGAGCAGATTGATATCATCTGGTATATTACTCAATTCAAAAGAACTTCAGGAAGTTTTGTGAAGATTAGAAATTTTTTGCAGATAAGAAATAAATTCATATTGAAAACTGAATCAAGAATGGGAAGAAAGCGAAATATTGATTTGCCTGAATATGACGAAGGTGACGATAATAATGTCAAGTACTGATAATAACTTGGTGTCGATGACAAAAAAAATTCTATTTATGTCGGCATTGGCGTGTAATGAAGTCATAAGTGCCCACATGATCTGATTACCAAGAACCACTGCCATTGTCATTCTACTTCCAGGAATACTTATAAAGGAACTTGTGAATGTAAAATTTGGAAAGCTTAAGACAATGATATAATTTTAAATAATAAATTATTGTGACTGAAAATTGATATTGCCACTCTCGGTCATCACAACATTTTAGAGATCAATGTTAAATGACAACAAAATCATGATCATAAAACTTGCTATGCTTGAACTAATGAGAAGGCACACATTGGAATATATTAAATTGTATATGGGTATTTCCGTAATGGCGCACGTGACAGTCGTACGCATTTGATGCAAAAAATTTCGGTGAAGTATCAATTTTTTCAACTCCTTGCCTCCCTTATCTGACAGTTCCTTAGCGGTAGAATAATTGGTGTAAAATGTGCTGGCCAGCGAAAGTGCGGTCCAGAGATATTTTCTATTAAATGCTGAGGCGCACGTGACAAAAAACGGAAGTCAGGTTTTTCTTCATCTACTGCACTGCAAAAATCTTCCTAAATAATATGAGGTTTTTAAGGAAACTTCATGAACAATGACGAGAAATATTGCAGTTTTCGTGTCAAAACTTTTAATCCAGAAAATTCCTTTTACTTTTTATTTATTGAGGCATATTATGATACGTTACGTGACATACGTGACGTGACATTTTTTTTTCAAAAGGGTTTTTGTCATGAAAACAGTCTTTTATTTTAACCTGTTTTCCTTTCAATTCATCAATTCTGGTATTATAAATAGAAGGGCCAATAATAAATTTTATCAAAAACAATATTTAATTGAGCTTGCGTTATTAGAAGATAATTATCAACTTATTCGTTAAAGAATTTTTGTTGTTGTTGTTTTGGTTGATTCTTCTGATTGGAATTATTAAGGACGATAACTTCCATTGATCAGGTTACTAAAATGGCCCAAATTTCATAGATAAAGAACTTTTAAGGTAATTTAAAAAATACAAATACAACAAAATAAGCCTTTACCTATGTTTTACAGAAATGAGGGCTGACTATAACCACCAATCTTCTTAAATAGTGGAATTCAGATGTGTTACTATGATAGTACATACCCAAAAACTGTTTTAAGGAACTGGGGCATTTTCATTTCCGGTAGACCTTTCTGTGGAAATGCCCATATAGAGACCGTATTATAGAAATTTTCCATTAAAAAGTCAGATTTACCTACTCCATAACTTCTGACAACGGATGCAATTTAGTAAAGTTGATTTATCTGATATTGTCTTCAAACATTGATGACGAAGGGCGAAGTGATGACGAAAACGACGATTTTGAAGACAATGTCTATCGCTTTAGATTGGAGCAGATCCTATCTGAATGCAGTTCAAATTTACTCAGCCGGGCTTGTCAAGTTGTAAAGCTTTTGAGAACTCCAGCATACCAGTAAATATTTTTTAAAAAAAGTTATTTTTTACGGGAGCTTTTCAAATGCTGACTGCTGACGTTTGAGTAATGGTGGAATCGATGGTATTCGTACTGTCTCCACTGCACTTCAAAATAAAAGGTGCTGTTTGGCGATAGAGAGAGAGAGAGAGAGAGAGAGAGAGAGAGAGAGAGAGAGAGAGAGAGAGGGGGAGAGAGAGGGAGAGAGACAGAGAGGGAGAGAGACAGAGAGAGAGAAAGAGAGAGAGAGAGAGAGAGAGAGGGGAAAAAGAGAGAGAGAGAGAGAGAGAGAGGGGGGGGGGGGGGGGGGGGAAGAGAGAGAGAGGAGAAGAAAGAAAAAGAAGAGAGGGGAAGAAGAAAAGAGAAAAAGAGAGAGGAAAAAAGGAAAGGAGAGAGAGAAGGGAAAAAAAGAGAGAGGAGAAGGAGAAAGAAAAAGAAAGAAAAAAGAAAGAGAGAGAAAGGGAAAGAGGAGAGAGAGGGAAGAGAGAGAGAGGGAGAGAGAAGAGGGAGAAGCAAGAGGGAGAGAGCAAGAGGGAGAGAGCAAGAGGGAGAGAGCAAGAGAGAGAGAGAGGAATATAAGAAAGGAATTGCAAAATTGGGAATTTACATGCCGAAAATGTCGAAAACTCGACACGCCAACCCAGGTTGTGACAGTTGAAATTTCAAACTAAGAGGTGTTATACACGAGCGTGTTTTAACGCGCATGTTTTTGCGAATTTCCTTTTGAAACTGCTACGTAAATCATACTGCTTATACACGTTGATATTTTGCTACACTTTCTGCTTGCGAGTTTCTGACGTTTGAGCGGCCCATTGCCTTCCTATGCTCCTTCGTAACACAATTTTCCTTGCTAAAAATCTTCAGAAGTATATTTCTTGTTAGTTTGGGCATTGAACTTGATACTTCGAAATCATTTGGAAATATAAGTAGATGGTGGAATAAGTTTTGGTGGCTCACTTGAACTCGTATGATTTACCTCGAGCGGACCACTGTTTGCAATCTTGAGTGCACCGTCAAAATTGTTTATTCTTAATATAAATTTAGCATGTTTATCGATATAAATAGACTTTTGAATAGTGTTAACTTGTTTTATTAGCTTTTCTCAATTTTTTGGTGATTTTTATCTATCATTTGGGCATGTCGTCGAGTAATGCATCAGTATCAAAGGCTTTTTTTACATGCGAACATTGTGACTCGGGTAATGACACTGAATCCGATTCCGAATTCAGTATCGGATGGTCCACTCAAGGATGCATTTTTTTATTCCAAAAATTCTACCCTTTTTTCAAAATCATATATTTTTTTATAAACAACATTTTGAAGATCTGCTACCATGGAAAGCTTCCTGGTAATATCGACTAACGAATGGTATACAAAAACCACGGTTGATCTTCTTCACCAAATTTTTATTTAAAATTTTGCTTAGGGGGTCCATAATAGGTGACATTATCCTGTACATATCTGTGGATTTCAATTGTGGTATTTTTTTAACATGCGGTGTCTGCCATAGAATAAAAAATTATTAAAAGCAGCATTTCATTGCGTAATGGTTTTATGAACAGTAGGCTTATGACTATTTTTTAGAATCATTTTTACATGGTACCACACGATAGATAATGTTGTAAAAATAACATTTGAAATAGTTTTGGAGGCTTTGATGAAATTTGTATTCGTTAAAAATAATAGGGGTCGCCGAACATTTGACAAGCATAAGATCACTAATTTAAGAACTATTTGACAAAAACTCCGAAATTCATCAAAAACTTCATTGCTTGCGGTGGGGAAGGTTTTTGTCATCAAAGCCTCCAAAACTATTTGAAATGTTATTTTTACAACATTATCTATCGTGTGGTGCCATGTAAAAATGATACTTAAAAATAGTCATAAGCCTAATGAACAGTCTTTTAAAAACACCAGAAGGCATTGCCGATTTCAAATTTGTACGAGAACTGTGGGAACGAGACCTTGGTTCAACAACAAAAATGTGCACCAAACATAATAATCCTAACACTTTTGAAAAAATGAGTGTGAAATTTTCAACTTAGGTTTTTAGTCACACAGTGTCTTCTGCAATTAGAACCGTGGTAGATGCTGCAGGCTTTAGAGGCATCGATAACCAGACGGCTATTGCAACAGCAAAATTTTTAGAACACGTAGACAACATTTTTTACTGCCTTATCTGCGGCGTGTTATATACGATAGTAAGGCTTATCGCCTGCAATAGATCTGCAATAAAACACAACAATAATGTACAAGACTTCATTAAAATGTTTGCCAAGAATGTGAAAAAAATATCTTTCGTTAACGAAAAAACACGTTTATTCATTGATGGAATGAAATGAACTTTGCAGTCCATTCTTGGTCTAGTCGAGGAAATATTTTCCGAACGCAAAGCAGTTTTTTTCTCGTACCTACCATAAAATTTAACCAAGACGTTTGGAAAATATGTTTTCGATTGTCAGGCAAAAAGGCAGCAATAACAACAACCCTTGTGTTTCAAATTTTTTTTTCAAAAATACTGTCATTTAATTTTACTCGCTTAAGCTCTGTATCAAACTGCAAAGAAGATAACTACCCCAAAAATATTATTTCTAGTGATTGCACCATTGCTCGTGAATCCCAAGAAGCAAGTGAATGTAAAAATGATTTAGAGCTTGAAGAGTTCATTGAACTGCTTGGCACTGACTTTTTGAACGAATTTTTCGATAAATCATCAGATTGGGATTTAGTTTTTAATTATAAGTTATTTTATTGGTTATACTCGTACAGATATAAAGATTTTGCGAAGAATAATTGTGAAAAATTTTAAAAAGGGTGACGAAGTTATAACAACATCAAGTATATTTGTTTCATAAAAATTATAGCTCTTGAAACTACTTTGGTAACCTGACTCCTCCTTCAGACCAATTTTTGTGAAATTTTTAAATCGAAAAAATAAGAGAACATGTTAGGCTAGGCGGCGACTATTCAGTTTTCAGTTGGCCAATTTTTAGTTGTGTTTGCGGCACACAGAATTATATGACAGCACGCCCACATTTCAATTTAAGTTGAGCAAATAAAAAATGATTGTTTTTTCCATAGCTGTTAAATAATCATTACTAATCGTAATCATTAGTACCTAATAAGATTACTTTTGTCCAAAAGTTAAAATAATTGATTAAGTACGATTCTTTTCTACCTGTAATCAAAATCGAACGATTACAATTACAAATAATCAAATTGTAATCATGATTACTTGGAATAACTAAAAATAATAAAAAATAATCAAATAAGTAATCCGATTACTTTTGAAGATTTTTTTTTCGATTATCTTTCATTACTTTTGATTATTTTTGCTAAATTCGCTTAATAACTTCAAATCACTGGCTATATCAATATTTATTATTTTTTATTTCCAATGTGTTTATTTCAGGTTTTCACCAATAATGTTCTTGTTATTGAAAAATTAATATACTTCCCAATTTTGCAAAACCTAGACTTAAAAAAAAAACAACTTTGACGCGAAAAGTTCGGAAAAATGTCACAAACGGTAAAACAAATATTGTTTACATATGAGATTCGAAAAAAAAACAACAATTACCACAATCGATTCACGACCACTAAATTAACTTAGGTTAAATAGGAAAGAATATAAGAGCACAGAAAACTACCCGCACAATCGATGCATCTGAAAGGGTTAAAAATCATTGCAATGAAGAGACAGGGGTTTCTAAGATGTCGCAGCAAGGCAAGCAGTGTGCTTAAGGCACTGCTTAAGACAAGAACTGAAAAATAAAATCCGTACTCAAATCGGTAGCTTTCAAAACACCGAGAAATGTATACTTTTTTTGTCCTCCTCTACCATGATGAGTTTTCAGAACCCCGTTATTTTGGAAAAAGTTCAATATTTTTGTACAGTGTATGTACCCTATAGCAATGAAGAGGTAAATTTACCAAACAGGAGTACTCTGAGGTTGATCGAAATATGACTAGTCAAAACGTACAGTATTTTATGTATCTACGGAGATCTACGGGGGTGAGTTTCAGGATTTCCTTTCGCTTTGTGCTTTGATTGCGAAGTATAAAAAAATTTTTATTGTCTGCTTTAAGTTCGCATTCGGATCGTTGCCCCACCGAAAGGCAGTTAGCTGGATGGTTAAGACTATCGCTCAGCGACCTCGTGGGTTAGGGTTCGATCCCTGCCTCGGGTGAGAATAATTTTTTTTTTAATAACCAAGATTTTTTTTGTTTATATTTTAATTTATTTTATTTAATAGTCAATTTTAAATTAAAAAAAAATTTTCGGCAAATTGTTAAGTATTTTTTATCTTTTTTTTTAAATGTATTTATTTTTCAATTAATAAATTTTTTTAGTAAAAATTCTATTCGTGCGTTCCACAAAAATTTCAGCAACCAAAAACTCAAACAAGTAAGGGTGTTCTAGTCAGGCAAGCCTGACAATAGAATACCCGACACAGACACACATCTTCAAATAATTTTTAATATCAGGAGTGGTTTAAGGCCATAGGGGCCCATATACCGACTTTTGTTTAATTTCTTTATGAAAACCGCCCCTTTGCCACGCCCACTTTTCCATTTTTTCGGAATTAAAATCGGAGGCTTAAATATACGCGCAAATTCTAAGTTTCATTGAAATATTTGGAAAAAGTCAGATTTTGGGGCAGTTTTGAGATTTTTGTGGCAGACCCTAGTACTGGAGGTACCCTTAATAATGGACCGATCAAGAAAATTTTTGGGCAAGATATTTATGGCTACAAGGGAAGTATAGGTGCCAATTTTCGTTCAAGGCCCATAGGCGTTTCGGGAGTAGGAGACAATTTTCGAAAAACGCCCTTCTGCCACGCCCATTTTGCTAATTTTTATGAATCACATTAATTGGCCTAAGATATGTTCAAATGCCAAATTTTATCAAAATATCTTGTAAAACATCGGTTTTAGAGCAGTTTTTGTGATTTTCATAACAGACCCTAGTACTGGAGGTACCCCTAAAAATGGTCCGATTGGATCCAATCTCGAACTTATTCTTACTCATGTCCCTGTGAACACGCATACCAAATTTCGTCAAGATAGCTCAACTCCTTCGATAAGAAAACTGTATACAAACAGACAGACAGACGGACAGACAGACGGACATGTCTAAATCGAATCTCCTAGTGACGCTGATGATTTCTATATATATTTTGTATGGTCTATATCGACTGGTTCTGGGTGTTACACGGGCCAAAATTCTTTTTAATGCCTTAACTTCTGTCCCTGTCAATGAAATTCAGTTTTTCTGAAGGAGCAAACCAAATTAATAAAAATTTAGTTTTAACAAAAAAATTATGAATAACGAAATAAAATACTCTAGTCGAATTGAAAAAAATCAATTATTAACAAAACTCAATTTTTTTCCTTCGCAAATTACGGTAACATTGTTGTGTTATCTTGTCTTGTCTTGCCAAAAAAGACAACAATGTTACTGTAATTTGCGAGTAAACAAGATGGAAGTTTGGTAATATTCGGTTTTTTCCAATTGAAATAGAGTATTTTATTTCGTTATTAATAAATTTTTTGGTAAAATTAATTTATTATTAATTTGATTTGCTCTTTTACGAACACTGAAATTCGTTGACAGAAATTTAGGCATTAAAAAGAATTTTGGCCCACACACAACCACACAAACGCAATATACCCTCGACACAGAGTGTGTCGGGTATAATTAGCGTTTTGATCAAAACATTAAATTCGCTTGTTTAGCGTAATGGTAAGGACACGGACCCCCAGAGGTCAGCGGTTCGAGGCTCGACCGAGGCGAGAAAATTAAAAAAGAAGTGAAAAAGAAAAGATGCTAAAAAACAAATATACATAAAAATACAAAACAAAGAGGAAAAATAATTTTATTTTTTTTTTTTTCATAAAATGTGCCAAAAATATAAATTGACAAAAAATCGACCCAACTGTATATACTCCAGGTCTAGTTCATATGAGCAAAAACTGTGACTAGTTATTATCCAATGATAGCTCAACGTTACAAAAGACAGTTCAAAGCATTGGTTGGCAAATTCAGAGGGAGTAGTCCTGGTATTTTTGTGACTAGTCGGGGAGTAGTTAGAGAGTAGTAGTTGGAATTACTGCAGGGTATATGTACATGAAATATTTCCAGATCTGGGCAAAAAATTGTGGCAATTTTAAAATTAAATATAATGGGCATTACTTTTATTAAGTACAATGTCCCATACATGATGTGACACACATGATTAACTTTTTCACAAACATGATAGCTTGTATCTCTTAAAGTAACCTTCTGAAAAATTTGTAAAAAAATTTTTGACATAATAAGAACAAATGTGATTTGCATAGAGAAATAAAAAAATTTGATTCACTAATGACATACCTATAAAAATAAGAAATAATCGTGATCATGTAAAGTGGCGAGCAAAGGTGGATACTTGTTAGGCTTTTCAGTTGTTTGCTCCCTATATCTCCGGCGTTAACGAAACAAGTTTATGATGTTTTTCATTAAATTATAATTCAATGGATCATACCGGATATTTTCACACTGCTCGGTTGCCTAGTTTGTTCGAAAAACACGCGCAACTACATATAAAACTGTATTGCTTTCTTCAAAAAAAAAATGCCAAATATAACTACTCCAACAAAATTTCCAAAATAAGTTAATTTTAGAGATTTTAGAGGATACTTTTTCCGATCTAAAATTTCAAAATTGACCTCGATCTTTTTAATACATTTGGAAAAAAGTTTTAACTTTTCTCTAGAGCAAGAGCAAAGACTTATCCAATTAAGGACTAAGTCGAAACTAGGGAAATCTGCTAACCGAAGGTTGGCATTCCCAAATAAGCCATCAGCTTTCAAGCTGTGTGCTGTAATTCTCAGAAGCTTCAAAATTTGGTTGTACTTAACATGTTTCAAGAATTGAAACTATTTAGGATTTCCAAAGGCGCTGATGAGTCACAGTCAAGAAGTGACAAAATATGGATATATCCGCCGATCGTGGATGCCTCATACCGTATGAGTCATACGGCTTAAGCTCGAATATTTTTCAAAATATTCATTGAAAAAGTAAAAATTCGCCAACGCTTTTTAATACATGTGGAAAAAAAATTTTCATTTCAAATTTAAATACGTGGAGGCTTTGAAAATTTTTTGTATGGAAATCGTTGACGCAGTAGGCTTGTCTTTTTATTAGTTTCTACCATACAATACTACAAGTGACACTAATTTTTTTTTTTAATTTGCTTGTAGGTTTCTTAAGAATACATTAGAGCGAAAACGACAGAGATAATAGTCGAAATGAGTGTGACTGAAAACGACTGATAGCTGTGGGGAGATGAAATTTGTTCTTCACTGTGTGTTAGTGACACTGGCATCCCTGCAGGGAATCGAACTGACTTTAAAGTAATTTAAAGTTAGCTTTTTAAAAAGCCCAACTGGTTGAATAATCGACTTCTTTCCTTGGCTTCAACTCACTATTTTAACGTGGCGATGTCCTAGGCAGTAGTCAATTGTCCGTTCCTGCATGACTTTGTAACTAAATAATAGCTGGCTACTTTTAAGTTGACTTAAAGTCAGAAAACGAAAACACTGATTTAAATTGGGTAAAAAATGTTCAATAAAAAATTACTTTCATTAGAATTTCCCTTGTTCGGTTTCATCTTTTCTGTTTTCAGCAGCAGAAGAATAATTTATTTATGAATGTGAAAATGTTCTTAAAGCGATGCATCAGAAAGAAATCCATAGGCGATTATTTTGGCTGACTTATAGCCTAGACAGACGTATACCATAATCGCGATTATACGCCATTTTGTAGATTTAAGATGGCTCAACTGTGGATCTATATAGGATTAATCGTAGTTAAATCCACTTTCTCCGTGTGTCAAGGGAGTTTAGCTAAACACGATTATCCACATTATTATCGCGATTATGGTATACGTCTGTCTAGGCTATTACGTTTCGAACTGCCGTTGGGGGTCTCATCAGAGCAATTTTTACGGATTGGTTGACTTTTGATTTGAATCTCGGTTAGCGTTTTAAACTAACTTTGAGTGCAATTCATACCCTTGAATTATAGCATCAGAAATATATTATTTTCGTATCCAGTTTGGTTGATGTCTGCATGACTTTTCAATCGATTTCTAGTCAGTTGTGATGTAGTTGGCATAAAGTTAAATATTAGAAATTTCCTATATTGCGCTTGTTTGATGTCTAGATGACTTTTTAACCGATTTCTAGGCAGTTGCGAAAAAGTTCGCTTTTCATTAACTTATTTACTAATCGGTTGATAAAAGTCCTGCAGGGATTGTATGTAACATACACGCGTTTTGGTGAAAGTCTAAACTTTTTTGCGGCTGTATTGCTTTTGTTGAATGTCCAAACTGTATGGTGAAATTCCATGTTCCATACAATTTTTCCACCTCCCCTAACCCGTCTCGGTGATTTTTTCCCGCCAATCAAGTGTCACTTGCCGTAAAATGACACTTGAAACACCAAAGTAGGGATCATACAATACTACAAGCGACACTTCCCAAAATCACTAAGACGGGTGAGGGGAGCTTGTATAAACCGACTTTGCCCATTCAGAATCTGACTTTGCCCACAGTTAACACATTCACATAAAATAAACTGACTTTCACCACGATTTGTGTACATACGAACTCACACATCGACATTACAATCTGACTTTCAACACAGCAGAGCTCAATGCTTATTACCCTCTAGGAAGCGTGAGGTATATTGCCCGTATGCAACCAGTACTTTCACCAAAACTAAAGAACTAGTGCAAAGGGGGGTAGAGCTTCGTATAAAGCTCCGACTAGTATTGCATGGAAAAATGGTTTTTCGTGTCAGTAATAAGAGTTGCCATTATATAGTTGTTGCAAAGAGCGTTGGTGCTCCGAAATCAAAAATAAAATCTATCTTTATATATTACAAATATTTTTGTAAATAAAACAAACACGAAAAATAACTCGGTGTCTTTTAAATATTGCGTATTGGAGGCTAAAAAATTTTAGAACAAAAATAACCAAAAAACCACAAAATATGGTCAATAATCTTTCAAAGGAACTAGTGTTTTACTATACCCAATTTACCCAATTGGTTCCCAAATCACAAAAAAATCGTTAGTTCAAGTGTACAATTAGTGATATTTAGCCCACACGCAATGTTAATTTTGTACAGAGTAATACATAACCAGGGGTATAAAGAAGAACCAGTGCTGGTGGAATTAGAACTAGTAAGACGCTAGAGCTTAACTACTCATACTTCCTGCAGGGCTGTTGAACTGTTCACCACAGCAGTCGTTGACAAAACTCTATCTTTTTCAGTCGCACTCATGTAAACTGTTCTCTGTCTCTATCGCACCCGCATATTCTTATCATACCTACAAGCAAATTCAAAAAATTTAGAGAGTGTCGCTTGTAGTATTGTATGGTAGGGATGCTCCTTCATTTTAGAGTAAATTTGAGCATCTGCGACCATCAATTTCAATATTGCATTTAAATTGAACGATTTCATCAGCGACGTACAAATGCTCTAAGCGGAAAGCTTTTATCGATACTGAAGCGAGTACTCAAAAGAATTCTTAAAACAAAATGAAATCAAATACAGTTTTTAGCAAGACAATTCGACATTAAAGGTAATTATTATATTTTTAAAATGCATATTTAAAAATGAAAAAAGGCAGGATGTTATATTCAGGCGAACCCGCCACAGATAAACAACTTTATATTTTTAAATTAATATAGGCTCAAATTACTTATTTCATATATGTATCTCGAAAGATTGTGTCTTTGCAGCAGTTCAGACGAATTTTGAGGCGGACCCTTGAACATTTTTGTAGATGACCTCAACGATTATAAAAGAAGTATACATGTATATGCTATTTTTGGTGCAGGCGCCATTTGAATTTTGGGTGTAAAATTCAATTTTTGAATAACGGCTTTTGGCGCGCCCACTTTTATAATATTTGTTATCTACATTACGCCTTTAAATATGTCCATATAAATATTCCACAAAGAATTTTTTAAAGTTCCAGTTTTCGAGCAGCATTTATGAATTTTCTAAAACACCATAGAACGAAGGCGTACCTTTGAAAATCATCCAATCTGGTCCACTCACGAACTTGTTTTTACTCAACCACAGACAGACAGACAGACAGACATAATATTATAGTTTACTTCTTTAAAAAAAAGGACTCGTTCCATTCAGCACCATCTGTTCTACATGGATGCCGCACTCACGTATAAATTAAACCAGACCAAAAACTCGGAAAACAGTTTTTTGAGGTACGTGATATTTTTTAATACTAAAAAGAAAAAATAAATAAAAGAAATTCTACAGTTTTAAATGGTTTAATCATTTTTAAAAAACCTATATACATAATATCTGATTTTCTCCGATTATAAATGAAAAAAAATCCTTTTAAAAAAAATTACTGCTTGTACTTGCAGAATTTCTAGAGACGACAACAATGGCCAAAGTGGAATCGTGGTGGATTGCCTGGTATGCCGTGTGGTTGTTGTTGCCTTTGGTGAATTGCCTATTAGCTTTGTTGAATATCGTATTAGCTCGTTTCTCATACTGCTATACTTGACCTTAACCCATTCACGTCTCTTGTTGCCTATAGGCAACATTGTATACATTTGCTTAAATAGCGAATAATTAAGTTTTTTTGTGCGAATACTTTTGTGCTGTCTTTGTATGTTTACTATCATATTTCACCACACTTGTTGTTATAATTGATTTTGATTGATCAGTGGGAAGCTTTGTTTGACAGCGGACACGTGTCTGAAAAATCGCTAAATTGTGAAGTAAATTTTAAATACAAAAAACACAAAAAATATTGTTATTTTGGTTGTGGAACACTAAAAACAAGCAAGTGAATAACACTTAATTGTTTTTCATTGTTTTTAGTGGTTTGTTTATGATGAGGAATTTTTCAAAGACGATGTTGCCTATAGGTACGGTGACCATAAATTGAAATTGAAAAAACAGAACAAAAATATTTTTTTTAGTCTTCAACTTAGTTTATTTAAATCTTTTACGAGGTTGTCACAGAACGGACCTTTCAATCGGTCCAAGGATAATGACGATCGAATTTGGGCAGTTTCGCTATTTTCCACTAAATAAAATACACAGAACAAGCGCCTAAAAAACAGAACACCTCTGCTAAAAACAGATATGATGGTCACCGTACCTAATGGCTACATTGGTCAACAGGGGACCTATTTCAAATAATTTAGTTTTTTTGAGTCAGGCATGCGTCCAAAAGGGCTAACGGAGTTCGATGTACAAAAGATCATCGAATTCGATTGGAATAATTCAGATGACGAGGAATGTGAACAGGATAATAAGCTTGATGATTATTTGGAAAGTTTTCTCGAAAGCGGTGTTCAAAAAGTCTCTGAAATAGACAACGAAATAGAGGTGGCGTTACTTCAACAAATTTTAGACGAAGATTACAATGACGCTGTTACTGAGAGTACATCAACTGAACAAGAAATTTTTGAAAAAACAAACTTGTCGACGCTCAGATGGAGAAATATGGAGCCACACATTATTGATGTTGCCTGGATAAATAAGATCAAAGGAAACAAAGTCAAGCAACCAATAGAATATTTCTCACTTTTTTAAAATGATGAAATAATTCAGAAAAAAGCGAAGAAACCAACTTATACGCATTACAGACCAGCGGTGTTGAAGTTGAGGCTTACGAAATCAAGCGATATATTGGAACGCTACTTTATCTTGGAGCTATAAATTTACCTGACATGCGAATGACTTGGGCAGAAAATTTACTGCTTCAGGCAGTATCCAACTCTTTGACGCGCAGCCGGTTTGAAAAACTAAAAGCATTCATTCACGTAAACAGCAATGCCAATCAAGTTGAAAAAGGGCATCCAAATTTTGATAAGCTGTACAAAATACGTCCCGTGATAGATGCAATAAGAGAAAAATGTAATCAAATCGAACAGGAAGAATATCAGAGTGTGGATGAGCAAATCATATCCTACAAAGGTAAGTTTTTTATGTCTGCCAAAAAAAAGAGGTGCATAAAAAATAACTATGAATTGCTCTCCGAATTTTTAGGTCGTCACAGCGCAAAACGGTACCTACCTAACAAACCCCATAAGTGAGGGTTCAAAGTTTTTTCGAGAGCTGGAGTGTCAGGGCTCATTTACGGCTTTGCGCTCTATATTGGAGAGGGCACATGCCAGTCTTTTGGATTAGGAATTTCCTCAGACATCCTGACAACTGGTTCACTTCCATTTTCATTTTCATTTTTTTTTTTTCCTTTTATTTTATTTTGACAATAGTACCTACATTAAGAAGCAGTTCTTTTTTTGTACATAAGCAACTAAGAATAATTTTCAACATAACATTTCAATTTCATTTGATTTAATTTATAAATTATAATACTAATTATACATTATGGAAAGGAAAGGAAGGAAGAAAACGTAAGACAATGAGTGTGAAAGAGTGAGAAGAAAAAAAAAAAGAAAAAATAGATCAACTAGTTTCGTTTATTAGCAAAGTATTGCAGCAGAGTTTTTTTGAAGATGTGGCCCTCTACTATGTTTCTTATGCTACCAGGAAGACAATTCCATTCACGGATGGCACTAGCAAAAAAGTATCTAGAAGATATTAAATAATTAAATTTACTTGAGTTTAGTTTAATAGATCGCTGAGATCGCACAAAATTAAGTTTCTCATGTAGGTAAGTGGGTCTGTGAGTGTGTATGAGCTTATGCAAGAGAATTAAATTGTTAGAGATCATAAAATTTTCTAAAGGACACCCCAGCATCTGCCTGCTCCACCGACTTACATGGTCAAATCTCTGCAGGTCAAAAACGGAGCGAGTGGCAAAGTTGAGAGCAACATACAATTTATGCAAGGATATTGAATCAAGCCTGCCAAACACATGCGATGAGTAGCTTATAAAGGGCAAGATAAGCTGCTTAACCAAGCGCAACTTAGTTTGTTGTGGCACATAAAACTGCGACTGTCTTTTTCACAATTGAGTTTATATGATCAACACATGAAAATGAGGAATTCATATGATATCCTAGGTTAAGAGTTTGTGAACAAGAGGAACAGAGGACTTGCCAATGTAAATAGGTGGAATATTCGAGACAGCAATTCGAGGTCTCGATATAGGAATGACAAAGCATTTGCTACTGTTCAAAACAAGGTTATTCTTCTGGGCCCAAAAATTTATACGGGAGAGATCCTCATTAAATCTGCAGCAGAGGTCTTTAACAAGTCCTACAGGTCTAGAAAGATAAATTTGAATATCGTCAGCATAAGCGTGCAAAAACACATTTTCACATACCGAAAATAGATC
Source organism: Chlorops oryzae (assembly GCA_020466095.1). Taxonomy (NCBI): domain Eukaryota; kingdom Metazoa; phylum Arthropoda; class Insecta; order Diptera; family Chloropidae; genus Chlorops; species Chlorops oryzae. The sequence continues at coordinate 56,662,907 of CM035806.1, read as the reverse complement.
ATTTATGTATAAAGAAAAGAGCAATGGCCTAAGAACTGATGCTTGGGGAACGTCGCTCACCATTTCAATGCGATCTCAGTAAAAATCGCCAACTTTTACTCTTTGAGTGCGGCCTAGTAGGTAAGAAGACATAAAGGCGAGAGCAGGCTCGTCAAAACCATACAAATGTTTTAACTTAGTCAAAATTGTCATGTGATTAAGTCGGTCAAAGGCTTAAGAAAAGTCAAGGGTACCCAAAAGAGTAATCAGGCCAGAATCAAAGGCATTACGGATGTCTTCCGTTACTTTGATGATAGCCGTAGAACAGCTATGTCCACGCCTAAAGCCAGACTGCAAGGGGGACAAGAGTTTGTTATTATCTAAATGCTCATACACTTGTTCCGCAATTACAATTTCAAGTATCTTAGAGAGACAGGGAAATATGGCGATAGGACGATAATCAGAAAGCTCCAGCGGACGTTTTTTTCTGGGAACAGGTATAACAACCGCATTTTTCCAGGAAGATGGAGTTTTTGAGGATGAAATGCAGTGGTTTATAATATGGGTTAGAGGCTTAAGAATATATGGTAGGATAATTTTAATGAATCTTATTGGCAATCCATCTTCACCCAACGCATTAGATTTTATTTTGAAGACACAACTTGCAACCTCTTCCTCAGAAATAGGAACAAAATTGAAAAAGCTTAAGCTACGATTCGGAGTTTGAGGTGTACTGCCAGACCATTCGTGTATCGTTGAGGGAGGCAAAGAGAAGAAATTGTTAAGAGCATTTGGATCTAACGAACAGGCAAAATGGGTCTTTTTGTGAATATTCAACTGGCGTAAATTTTTCCACAGCATTTTAGATCCAAGTGAGCAGTCAAGTTTTCTATTAAAGTACTCTTTTTTCGAGTTCCGAATAATTAAGTTAGCGCGGTTGCGAGCGATCTTAAAGATATTCCAGTCAGCATTAGACAATGTTCTTTTCCAGTGGTGGTAAGCTACGTTTTTTACTTTAATAGCACGCTTTACTGTTTGATTGAACCAAGGGCAGGAAACGCTGCGAACAGTAAAGCTTTTGACTGGAAAATAATTTTCAAATATTGTTTTTAAGTTGAGGTAAAAATGCGCAACTTTATCATCAATATCTGGGTACCAAAAACATTGCCTCCAGTCGACAGCCAGAACATCATTTAATATTGCGGAGTAGTCAACATAGTTGAAATCTCTGTAGCTAATTTTAGTTTCAGATGAATTGGGTTCAGTCCGGAGATTATAGGTACAGAAGATAAGATCGTGGTCAGACACAAATGAGATTTGATCCTGCACCAAGACACACGATAGATCACTGACTAAAAACATGTCAAGTAAGCTGGGAGACGCATTGCTAGCAAACCGAGTGGGATTACTGGTATTCATAATACTCAATCCATAGGTGGAAATAAGATTTAAAAAGCTGAGATAAATTCCATCTTCTTCTAAGACATAGACATTAAAATCACCGCAGATTATAACATCGCCTAGTCCATTAGCGTAGTATTCACTATTCACTCTCAAGGACAGAGGAATCCTAGCAGTTGGTACTATTCGAAACAATCGCCTAGGGAAATGTGATTTGAGCAATGAAAAAGAGCTAGCTAAGAAGGGTCGAGGATCATTCGATGTCAAGTATGAATCCGCGTACAACTTGACTGTCTGCCGATGGTACCAAAACCAAAGCGTACAGTTCATTTCAAACTATGTTGGAGTAAATCCAGTAACCGAATGCAGTCGGTGGTGTCGAAAGACAAAAAAGTACGTCGTGATTCCTCGTCCTGCTATCGTAGATTGCTACAACAAACACATGGGAGGCATTGATTTATGTGATATGTTGCTGGAGCTGTAAAAAATTAATCAGCGATCTAAAAAATGGTAGAGTCGTATATTTTACTGGTGCATTAATATGTCAGTTGTAAATATCTGGCTTTTATATCGCAGAGATTTGAAAATTGAAAATCCATCAGCAAAGCACATGACGCTTTTGAATTTTCAATTGGATATAGCAAATGAGTTACTTGTAACCTCCAGAGCAGCATCACCCGTGCCTCCGCGTAAGAGAGGCCGCTCAACCACACTTTTACTAACTGAAAGTCCACTTTTCACATCTTCAATGCCATCGTCGCCATCGCCATCAACTTCAAAAGATTTATCACCAACACTGTCTGATAGCTTCATGTCATCCTCAAAGAGGTCATTTGTAATGGAGCCAAAATCAGTAAAAAATGATGAACGCGGCCATTGAATTGAATCGAGCTCTAAAGGTAGATGTAGACTATGCAAGACGAGCTTTCCACGATTAAACTGTTCCAAATATTAGGTGTAGTAAAAAGCAATCCATTATTTTTCCAATAGATGGCGTTATTTATCTGCATCTCGCGTTGTATAAGTCCGATCGTGTTCTGCTAGGGGGCATTAGAAAGATGACAGTTCCTACTAAAAAAGCTTTTTTGACACTTTTTTGATTGATTGATTCAGTTTTGCTTGAGAGCTTGTCAAAGATGGACATCAGCAAAGAGAAAATTCGCTACATTTTACAGTTTTTCTTCGATAAGGGAGAAAACGCAAGCCAGGCGGCTGAAAATGTGAATAGCGTTTATGGACCTGATACTGTAACAGCCAATCATGCGCAATTTTGGTGTCGTCGATTCCGTTCCGGTAACTTCGATGTCAAGGATGCACCACGCACTGGAAGGCCAATTGTCGAAAATGTCGATAAAATCATGGAAATTATCGAGTCCGACCGTCATGTTAGCACTGTTTCGATTGCAAAAGAGCTAAAGGTTGCACAAAAAACCGTTTGGAACCATTTGAATAAGGCTGGATACACAAAGAAGCTCGATGTATGGGTGCCACACGAGTTAACGCAAAAAAACCTCATAGACCGAATTTCCATCTGCGAATCGCTGCTGAACCGCAACAAAATCGACCCATTTCTGAAGCGGTTGGTGACTGGTGATGAAAAGTGTTTCACTTACGACAACGTCAAGCGAAAACGGTCGTGGTCGAAACACGGTGAACCGGCGCAAACGGTGGCCAAGCCAGGATTGACGGCCAGGAAGGTTTTGCTGTATAATGGCTATTTGTGCTGCAAACCACACAAAAACTGCTTTGTATCCTATCACACATAATAACATACATACATACAAGAATTCACACAAACATATACACATACATACAAACATTAATTCTATACATAACTAAAAGAGTCAAACGTTTATTTTTAAAAAATTCGAATAAAGTTCATATAGCCAAAGTAAAAATGTCAGATTTTTCTAATTCCATAATACGGGGGCATGATGATACCTAAATTGACCGATGTTGCCTATAGGCAAAATTTCATAACGGGCCAACAACGACCCCCAGGGTCTTGAAATTTTTACCGGTTTCTCCCAGGGTCTCCATGAGAAGCTCCATAAACAAACAAACATTTAAGCTTCACGAAAAAAATTAAGGACGTGAAAGGGTTAAGTCAGTTTACTGGCGATAATTTTATGTGATAACAGCATAAACCTCTCTTCTTGTATCCGCCTAAATCTAATGAGAATTATAGAAAAATATTGGTATGCACTTATACTTTCGTTGTTTGATATGAAAAAAATCTCAAGCAAAGTTTTGGTATCTGTTAATATCTTCGGTGTTTAATGTGTATAACAAAACAATCAAACACAACTTTGTTTAAAATTTAATATAACGAATTCTTGCCAAGTTTTGTGATTTGTTTGAAATTTTTAATTATGGCAATTAAAAAGCCAATCAATCGAGTTTAACAATCTCCATTAATTGGAATCTTTAGTTTTCCAGTTTTCCTGAGTAAGAAATATTGAAATATTCGCGATAGACCATAGAAAATGCATATAGAAAAGATTAGCGTCACCATGATATATGATTTTTCCATATCCATCTATCTGTCTGTCTGTATTCAGTTTTCTTATCGAACAAGTTGAGATATCTTTGTGAAACTTGGTATATTCCCTGTAGTCAAATATATCCAGCAGGACAAAACATTAGTGATTTCACTGGGTCATAAAGGTGACATTGTCATGTATGCCAAATCGGGGGACATGCCATCGCACAGTGTAACGTAGGCGACAAAACCCCAAAAAATCAAATTGTTAAATTTGTTAAAATAATGATGTAGTTTTATAGTGAATAGTCTAATTAAGGGATATTTGAAAGGGTATTGTAAAAAATTGCGAGCTTTTTGAAATACAGGACACTGAATTTATACGTCAGGAGCATGGTGTTTGTGTGGTAAAAACTACCTTTTTTGAGTAGCTTACTTGATTTTATATAACTTTTTAAATATTGCTTCAATCCTCATAATTTTTTTTTTTTTGTCTAAAACTAAGATATGTGTACAAAATAACCAGTCCCATACAGTGAGATTATTTTAAGATTTAATACCTTAGGTAGCACGAAAGAAAAAGCCTTTATATTACCTTTTGCAGTGATTTATTATAAAACTTTGATAGAGTAAAAAAAAAAGGTCCGCATATGTCTGCAAAATTTCTTATTACTTTAGTTCAGTGCTTGCCAGCGTAATACTCTTTCATACAAAGCTGAGTATTGCGGCTTTGTTGTTTCTTTGTTGTTGTTTCTCGCACACAGCGTCTGTGATAGCGAGAGAATTCAATCAGTTTGGCAGCGGCAATGAACGAAGCCTCTTAAGCACACATACATGTGAAGAATGAGAGAAATTGTGCTAGTGGTCGTGCTGGCAAGCACTGCTTTAGTTAGATGGAAATGTGTTTTATCAGACTCAAAAAAAATTGGCTACACAAACTTGCAACATTGTTTTTTATATCCATTGTTCAAAAGGGCTTTTTTGCAAATTGCTCAAAATGCGCGTGGTCTATTACAAGACTCTTTAATGCACCGGCACATAAAAAAAAGGCCTGTTACAGAAGGGTGACCCTATGCTTTTTGGGGTGCTGAGTTTGGTAGATATTTTATATGTAATGTACTCGAAAATCGCCTAAAATTAAAAATAAAAGTGGCAATTGATTTCACTACAGCAGAGCTAAAGATTTTGCTGCCATAGCATGCTTCTCTTTCCCTCGTGCTATATGCATATGTTGAAGCAGCGTAGCTCTAACACATTGCAGGGATTAGGAAGAAGAAGAGTTAGACCTATAGTCCTATATGACCTACAGTCCTACATGGTTCGATCCCTAGCTGAGGAAAACAAAAATTGTTAAAAATAGATTCTTAAAAATTTCCGAAATATTCAAAGAAAAGACAAAGATGAGAGTTTTCGAACCGGTTTCTATAAACTGACATTTAGAGAGAAAAGAGTATGTGCTGTTCTAAAATGTTTTTTTCACATTGTGCTGCTAGGCGTCACTAATGACTTTTTCTAATCCCACGAAGACAAAGTCGTCCAGAAAGTCCCTGTCAGTTCGTATACAAATGTCATACAAAGTGTCCTACGAATTGGCATTCATACCGGCTGCAAAGTCACCCTGACATCACTGATTTTATCAGGGGGCTTTTCCTGCTGGGTACCTATGTATGTCTGTTCGCGGGGAAATTAGTGAAAACAAATTTGAGAATAGACCAAAACCGACCATATTTAATGACACCTCCAGCACTAGGGTTTGTTATGAAAATAATGAAAACTGCTTCAAAGCCTGCATTTTTTTAAAAGTTTTTAATAAAATATGTATACAAATCTTAAGGCATCAAATGTAATTTATAATACTAGGAAAATTGTCCCTAATTGCTGAAATTCAAATGGGACTTGAACTAAATTTGGCACATGGATTTCTTTTATAGTCAAAAACATTCACTACGAATATTTTACTGATCGATCCGGCTTTAAGGCTACCACAAGTGCTAGGGTCTATTAAAAATATCACAAGAATCGCTCTGAAACTCGAGTTTTTCGAGGTATTACAATAAATAAGAATTTTGAATTATACAGGGTGTCCCGTCAGGTAGTACATTCCTTTACAGGGGTGGTAGGGGAGTCCAAGATGAACAAAAAATCGTATGTGAGGTGGGGGTCCCAAATGCACCCCTGAGGAGTTATAGGGCCTTAAAGTTTTCTGGCATTAAGTCCAGAAAAACAATTCTCCCACGCTAGTGGCTTACTGTAGAAAAAAAATTGTAATGCGGTTTGAAAGCCAATTGTACAGGCTTTTGGGCAAAATTGAATTGATGGTCAAAACTGCAGTTATTGTGTGAAAAATAAACGCTCAAAGTCAAAAATTCTGAAAAAATTTTCAATTATTTTACTTTGGGAGCCATTTTGGTATGGAAAAGGTCCAATTAAGACATGCTTTTTTAATTTTTTTTTAAATCTTCGATCAATTAACTTCAAATCTGTGGTATATTTGTTATACCTTATTTGCGGTTTAACCATCGAAAAAATGGGATTTAAAAACGAACTTCAACTTTTTTTTATGTGATGAAATTCTTAAAATAGCAATCTTTGGCTTACAATGGCCAGCCAGCAATTTCTTATTTAAGACAAATTTTGGTTTAAAATTATACGTACTTTTATTGGAAAAATTGGTAATTTTTTGCTGAGATTATTTAAATTGATTTTTAAAAAAGTTCAAGTTCGTTTTTAAATCCTATTTTTCCTGAGGTTAAACCGCTAATAAGGTATAACAAATGTACGAACGTAAATTTTACACAAATTCACCAAATCTTCGCGCAGGCGAAGGAAACGCGAACCTCGTATTTTACTTTTAGCCGCCCGACGCACAGTGTCGCGTCTTCATACATTTTTTGGCCAAAAATAGAAGGAGTTGCCCCAGAGCAATGAAATTTGGCATGGACAATACTTTCGATAAGATGAAGAAATTTTTAAAAAATTAGCAGCACAACCACCCCGCCACCTATCCCCCCTTGTTCCTGAAAATCCAAAATTTGCATTTTTGGAGCTAGAGGTTTGAAATTCAGCACATGGATTCCTTTTGACCACAAATACTACAAAAATATAGAAAAAGTGGGTTGCCACGCCCAATTTTTCGGCCACTCTCACTCAAAGCTAGCAAAAAAATCAATTAGGAAGTGCCCTGCAATTTGTATGAAAAAGTTTGCAGGAATTGGTAAATGTGGTACTTGTTGAAAAATTGAAACACATATTTATCACAAAACTATAAAAAAAATTAGTCCAATCTTTGGAAAACAAGAAATGCACCATAACAAAAACACCGAAATTCAAACGAAAAGTTAAGATAAAAATTATACGTTCGAAACTCGAACTTGCCTGACTTCAAAAAGCTTATAAAAAATAATAAAAATCTGCCCACTCCCATGTCCGCCTCGAATTGAAAATTGAAGGTATTTATATACTAGAAATAGGTTTGAAAAATAAAAAATTTTAATTATCTCCAGAATCACACGAAGTTGTTTGCGAAACGTTTGTTTTTAAAATCCACATGTCAAAAATTTCACCAAATTTAATTCCTAATCCCGCTACAAAAATAAACATAACTTTCAACATTGCAGGCCATTGCAGCTGATTTTTGTTTTAAAAGTTAGTACATACTCGCCATTATCATTTGTAAAAAAACAAAAAACGTGTTTTTCGGTGTTTTTTTAAATTGCCTTTCAAATATTTTATATTTTTCCAAAATCAATTCTCTGAAGTTGTATTTTAAAAGCGACGGCGTTTCACATATGGGCTCAAGATGTCCAAAAATAAAATCGTTACCATAAAGTAGATATGTCATATTTTAATATGACACATAAATCGTAATGGTCGGACTACAATGTAACCAAAAAACGCATCTTAAAAAATTGCGATTCAAAGACAAATTTTATTTAGAAATAAACAAGTGATTGGAAGTGCAACTTTGAGGGCGTGCTGTTCTTAAATGGCATTGGGTAAGAAGATTTTAGATTTTGATTTTTCTTAATGGAGGTATTGTTAACCGGGTCCCAAAACATATTTTTAACAATTCAAACCATAATTTTTGGCATTTTTGGCAGCACTCGCGACACTGTGCGACGATCGCTCAGGCGAAAAAACAGTGAACTTCAATGTCTCTTTCTCTCTCTCATTTGTTGTGACATTTTCTGTATTCATGTAATTTTTCATGCTCTCTCTCTCTCATGTTGGTTCCAGTGTGGCCACTTCTACCGCATATGCGGTAAATCTACCGCATATTTTGTAAAATTTGACATTCTACCTATTCTACCGCACGAGGCCCAAAATCTGCCTACATCTCGGCAGCACAAATCAAATAATTGTACAAGGAAATATTAAAATTTTACGTCAACATTATTAAGAAACTTTACTTCAGCAATTATTTTTCAACGATTTGAAAATTAGAGGACTTAATTGGCGTCAATTTTAGTTGCAATTTCAAGATGAAATGAATGAAATACAAATAGTCAAGTCTGGCAGCGCTCTTATCTGCCATCAAATTGAGTTTAAAAAACAAGTAAGGGTGTTATTGTCAGGCGATCCTGACAATAAAATACCCGACACAGACTCACATCTTCAAATAATTTTTAATATCAAGAGGTGTTTAAGGCCTTTCGGGGCCCCATATACCGACTTTTATTTAATTTCTTTATGAAAACCACCCTTTTGCCACGCCCACTTTTCCCATTTTTTTTGTTTTCTAATCGGAGGCCTTAACATACGTTCAAATTCTAAGTTTCAGTAAAATATCTCAAAAAAATCCGGTTTTGGGGCAGTTTTGAGATTTTTGTGACAGACCCTAGTATTGGAGGTACCCTTAATAATGGACCTATCAAATTCTAGTCTAGGCCCCTTGCTCGGCAGCTGAGGTGGGTAATCTATGCCTGATCCATGGAAATATGGTTAAAAACCACTATTCGAAAATATTAATAGAAGATTTAATCCAAAGCACGCGGAAGTTAGGTAAAGCAGGGACATATCACTTCTACTAAGCAAATGAGCCTGAGCATATTGCTGGAATCGTCAAGAAATGGTGACTAAAAAATTGTCCCAGAGTGCTTCAGATGCCCCCACACTCATCCAATCTCAACATTAAAGAGGAGTTTTAGTAAAAATTTGAGATTCAAATCCAAAAACATTACATTAGTAATATAAAATACCTTGAAACTGCCTTAAAAGCGGTATGGGTTAAAATTAACCCGCGGAATGTAAAGAAACTAGTCCAATCCGTTCCAACCCGACTAAAATCCGTTATTTAACGAAAAGGATATCCGACTTAATATTAAAACCACAAATTTTTGGACATTTTTTTATTTAGCCCGCTTTAATGTAAAGTGGGCCATTTTGAGTGACGCATGAAATTAGCGCGAATATTTTTATTTTTGTTATAACTTCCAAGTTTTTTGTTTGAAATGAATAAAGTTAAGTTTTTTATGTTCAAAATTGAATAAATTTGTTATGTTTCTCAGACAATTTTGTTGTAACAGTTATATTTTTCAATATATAGGCATTTAAATGAAGATTTAACAGGTGGGCCATTTTGAGTGGTAGTCACTGTATAACTTATAGTTTATAAGCTTTTTACAAATATATAAATGAGCACCTCTGTGTAATAAGGCACTTGGTCCTTCATAAATTTTCAATAAAATACAAAAGAAATAAAAATAAAAATGTAGTAAACTAATTTGGCCTATAGGAACAACTTGAAAACGAAACCCGCCCAACCTTCGCAAAATCATCCGAAAGCGAATCGAAAGCGAAAGTCAGCGCGAATTCGTAAACGAACAATTTGCTGCCAATAACTGAGCGACAAAGTGTGTGCCAGCGAATTATTCTCGAATTCGAAAGCGAACGTTTTGTTCGCTTAAAGTTCGCGTATACGTTTGCTTTCGAATCCCAAGCGAATGTTTTGGTGAACTGGGAAGACTCGGAAGACTGTCGAAATGCACTTGTGTGAGTGGTTTTTGTTGTTTTCGTTATTGGTTCTTTGAGATATGCTCTTGCGCTTTTATGACTTTTTGGAGCGAGGGAGAGAAAATCAAAGTTTTTGAATTTTAGTCATTTTTTTTACCTTTTTTTTTGTTTTTGCGTAAATTCATTGCATTCGTGTAATATTTTTGAATTGGTTTATTGTGATATGCTCTTAGGAGAGGGAGAGAAAAATTAAAGTTAATAAATGAAAACGATCACGAAACTAACAATTTGGAAGCTTCATACAAGTGCGCTTTGAATGCAGCATCGCGACAATTTGAACCTTTTAACTGTGGTTCATTGAGTCTAATTTGTTGCTATTGTGGTGCTTAGCATTTTAAATCGGAAATAACATGTAGGAATACAAATGCTTTCACATTATTTCAAAATTCTTTCTTTGAGGATCTTTGGCACGGGCTCTCCTATTCTAAAATATCCGTTTAAAGTCGTTCAAAATTTGTCCGGCACTTTGTTACCCTTTTTTCCAGCGAACGCAACTTCTAATAATTCTAGCCTTTTATATGTCCAATAAATAGCAGGAACAAACATTCAAGAAAGTGGATATTTTATTAAGAACATCAGTATTTTAGCAAGGACAACTGTATGTTGCCGCCTGCAGAGTTCGGTCAGTGGATGAATGGCGGATTTTTATATCTGAAACTCCACACTACGGTTATTTGCCTAAAGATTTCAAAACTTTTACGAAAAATGTTGTGAATAGAGAAATTGTTCTCTCTTAAAAATTTACAAAATTTAAAATAAAATAGGTACTAATAATAATAAAAATTTTTTCTAGAGCGGTCGAATGTCGACCGCAACTGGCACTCCTAGTACACTATTATTACACGTTTATTTTGAAAATTAATAGTTATGTTATAACTAGAGCTGGAAAAAATATGCTTGAGCATAAAACATATGCTTTTGGATAATTTTGCTATTTTTGTCAGAGCATGCATTTTTTGTTTAATATTCAGAAAATGAGCATATTTTAGTGATTCTGGTCATTGGTTTCGTAAATTGACAACAATGCCTACGTAAAAAGCCTTTCACCAGCTGAAATATTAATGTTTAGATTCGCGCCAACCACCTCTATGGATGTCGAGCGAATATTCTCCCAATACAAGCTCGTGTTTGATGAGCGGCGAAAATCATTTTCATTCAAAAATCTTAAAAAACGTGTCATTTTAAAATGTAATAGTCATATGGAAACTTAAAACAAATCAACGGATCATTTCTTGCCCAGTTTAAAAATTAACTTTGTTCTTTGCCAATACGTTCAGTTTAAAAAATTCAAACTCGATACGATTAGATTAAAGGTGTATTTAAGAAGGTGATATCAATATTACAACAAGAACAACAAATCTAAAACAAACACATTGCTTTGTTATTGCAAGGGAACTAAAAAGTCTAAAAATTTCATATAATTTGACAGTTTAGTTTCAGATTTGTTGTTTTTGTTGTAATATTGATATCACCTTGTTAAATAAACCTTGGATTATATTGAACACTTGAAGGTTTTATATAATCTTTACAACAAGAAAGGTATATTTTTAAGTACATGTAAGTAAGTTGTTATTGTTTTTTGGGAATAAAAGCAAATTTAGAAAAGCATAATTTCGAGCATATTTATCCACTTTTTTGAGCATATTTGCATGCATATTTAGAAAATTTTCGAGCATATTTTTTCCAGCTCTAGTTATAACATAACTTTTGAAGAAAAACAAAAATAAAAAAAATTGGTAAAGAAATTAAAGGATATATCCGAGTTATTGCAGGTCTCCACAGGTACTACAAAAAATTTTTTTGCGATGACCGCGATTCCACAGCTGTGGATTATCCAAAACCAAACAACCTTTTTTTTATTAGCTAATTAGCATGCATGGGCACACTGCAGTATATTTTTACTGCATTTAACATCTTAAGTACCAGTCTTAGCTTACTGGTGCTGAAATTTCACTTGCATTAACAGTACTGATTTACTACCAGGTATACATTTTTTCTTATCAAAGGAGTTGAGCTATCTTGATGAAATTTGGTATGCATGCTCAAGGTAACGTGAGTAAGAACAAGCTCGGAACTGATCGGACCATTTTTAAGGGTACCTCCAGTACTAAGGTCTGTTATGAATTTCACATACATTGCTCTTAAACCGGAGTTTTTCAGCATATTTTGATGAAATTTGACGTTTGAACATATTTAAAGGCAATTATTGTGATTGCAAAAGTGGGTACCTCCAGTGCTAGCGTCTGTCACAAAAAAAACTGCCCCAAAATCAAACTTTTTCCAAATATTTCAGTTAAATTTTTAATTTGTGCCTCCGATTAGAATCCAAAAAATGTTTGTGTGGCAAAGGGGCGGTTTACATCAAGAAATTGAATTAAAGTCAGTATATGGGGCCCCGCATGGCCTTTAAAATCTGCATATCGATAGCTTCGGATAGAAAGGGCGTAACTCATTATTTTGCTACTTTACAGGAGAAGGAAAAAACTTCATAAAATCGCAAAGGTTAGATATTTAAAAAAAAGTTTAAACGCAAAGTCAATTAAATACTACGCACGAAATTTGTTTTAGGCTTGAATTTTTATTTTTTCTGTGTTTCGAGCAGTTTTCTGAGTTAGGGCTTTTTGATATCAATTTTCGTTCAAAACACGTGAGTTAGGTCTTTGTACGCAAAGTTTAAAATATAAATAAAATTATAAGATGCGATCCAGCACTATACTATAACCGATAATATCGGTTAGTGGTTTCATATGCATACAGATCAAGAGAGACATGCAAAGACTTAAGAAAGGAACGTGAAAACAGTGAATAATGCGTTCCAAAAAATATTTGTTTTGAATTAATTTTATGAATAGAAACCACTAACCGATTTTAATGGTTATAGTCTCAAAAAACTCGTCATAGATTGAGGTTTGCGGCATTTGAGTAGAAAATTTATTTTTTTTCTACTAGGGTCATTATTTGGCCAGTTAGGGGATGGAACCCAAAATTCAGTTTTTAAAAAAAGTAATAATTATAACATATTATTAAAACATACCAAAAACGAATCCAATATTCTTCATATTAGGCTCGTTTAAAAGGTAATTTTTAAAATTTTTCGAATATGCATACTGAACATGCTCGTTCTTGTTCCTACGGCATCTATATTATAGATTGAAGTTCGTGAGGCATTTTTCTTTAATTTAAGCCTATTTTTGTATGGGGACCCCCCTAAGGAGGGGAGATAGAGGGTAGGTATGTTTAAAGAAAATACTTGGGGTAAAAAAATAATGGGGGTCGGTCATATACACATATGGCCAAAATAATAAGTACAGCCTTATATAGTTTTCTTATGAGACCTCAGGCTAAAAACCATCTAAGGTTTTGAAAAAATGTGCATCAATTTATCTTCCTTATAATATATTTTATAAAAAAATATGCTTTACACTATTTTAAAATAAAAATTGTGCTCCATTTTATTGAAAAAGTATCAAACTAACAAAAAATGATGGACAAAATAATAAGTACATTCAATACATCTAACAAAAACAAAAATAAATAACCATTTTTTAAAGGCATATTTGATTGGTATCTAAAATATTTGGCTAATAACCTGTATAACCACCATGATTTTCGACTGTTTTACTTATTCTATTCGGCATACTGGCAGTTAGTTTACGGCAAGTTGCGACTGGTATCGCATACCAAGCTTTTCTAACGTAATCCCATAATTGGTCCTTGTTTTGAAAATTTTCTCTTCCTATTCTTTGTTTAAGCTCTCCCCAAAGGTTTTCGATTGGATTCAAGTCCGGTGACTGACTTGGCCAATCAAGCAAAGCTACACCATTTTTTTGAAACCAATCTTAAACCAACTTGGAAGTGTGTTTAGGATCATTATCCTGCTGGAAAACCCATTTTAGGGGCATATTCTCTTCAGCATAGGGTAACATCGTGCTCTCCAAAATATCCTTATAGTGGAATCTGGTCATGGTGTCATTAATTCGATGTATCGGTCCGACACCATGCCATGAAAAACAACCCCACACCATAATGTTGCCGCCTCCGTGTTTTACGGTCTTTTTCGTGTAGCGGACATGGAATTCTTTACCCTTGGGGCGACGAACATTCCGTGCAGAGTCATTTCCAAATAAATTTATTTTCGTTTCGTCGCTCCACAATATATTGCGCCATTTTTTTTCGCCGGCTGGTTCAGACCATTTTGCATGGGTCTTTGCAAACGCTAACCGAATCTGCAAATTTTTTTTCCGAAGCAGTGGAACTCTTCTTGCTATGCGTCCTGGTAAATTGGATCTTTGAAGTCTTCTACGGACTGTCCGTGTCGAAATAACATTTCCAATATCTGCTGCAATGGCTCTAGAAGAAATGAATGGGTCCTTTTTCGCAAGGGTTACTATCCGGTTGTCGGTCGTTGTCGATGTCTGCTTTGGTCTTCCACGTGTTTCAATCGTTTTTTTTATTTTTAAAGCATTTTGTACAAAAAATACTGATCGGTGTATCATTTTAGATATCGAACGCAGAGTTTCACCATTATTTCTTAGCGTGGACACTATCTTTCTTTCTTCAGGTGTGCAATGGTTATTTCGACCCATCTAGGAAACAGTTTTCTGTTTATTTTCCTAAGAATGACCAAAAACAAAACAAAAAATAACAAACCTTTGCGAAAAACTTCAGCCGATTACCGAAAAATTACAAACAACTTGCAGTGTACTTATTATTTTGACCAGGTAAAATAAGCTTTTTAAAGTAAACAGCCTCGAATATGAGAATTCGGGGAAATCCCTTTCTCTTTATCAACTTCAAAAGTGTTGCCATACTGCAGTTATTTAAAAAAAATAGAGTAACTATGTGTGGCATTACTTTTTTCATAAAAATTATACAGCACAACAAATATTAAGTTGGTGTACTTATTATTTTGGCCATATGTGTATATCAGCCTCCTAGGAGGGGTTTGACTGTAGTGACAGGCATTTTGTCTGAAATTGTGATAGAATTAAGGTAATTTTGTATGGGTGACCCCCTAAGGAGGGGAGATAGGGGGTCAGTATGTTGGGAAAAAATGTTAATGAGACAAAGTTAATGGGGGTCGGTCAAACATTTGACTCCTCTAGGGGCACTCTGGGGCTAGTTAGGACAGTGGGGGGAAAATTCATAAAAAAATACTTTTGTATTGGAGCCCCCTTAAGGAGTGGAGATAGGGGGAAGGTATGTTTGGATAAATTGTTGGGAATAAAAAAATAATGGTAGTTGGTCCTACATTTGACCCCTCTAGGAGCTACTCTGCTTACAGTAAAATCAAAAATTTGGAAAAAAATCAAAAATTAAATTTTTCAAATGACTTGATGCGTGACATTTTTTTACAAAATAACCTTAAAATTAGTATTTTATGAAGTCTAATAAAAGTTAATCGTACTATGATACAGGAAAAGAGTTTCAAAAAAAGTCATCACCCTAATGCACACGCACAGTTATGAATGTTAATTTATAGGTCTCGCCATCACTGGCGTAGTTAAACGTCTTTTTGTGAGTTAGGGCTTTTTTCTTTCGCAAAATTGTTCGCTATGAGTTAGGGCTTTTTTAAAAGTAACTATAACTTCGGTATTTTCAATCAAAGGTCGTCAATTTTTTTGGAGGGGGTGTATTTGAGAGTCGACCATCAGAAAATGCAAAAATCTCGTTTTAAAAAAAAAATGAGTTACGCCCTTTCTATCCGAAGCTAACGATATGTAATATTCTTTCTCAATGGTCCTGTTTTAAAAATTATTTTAACATGTTTGTCTGTGTCGGTTATTTTATTGTCAGGCTCGCATTGTAAAATTTACACTATTTAGACAATTGTATGTAGAATATGATTCTTAAGACGATCGGTTCTGCAGTTTTTTCGGAATCGTTGTCATCGGTTTTAAAAACTATATGTTTGGGAATATCGATTTAAAGTATAATACATAGGAAATGCACTTCACAACGTACGGTCATTCAACCAACCATAAATTTCTCTTGGTAATATAATATTTGTGACACACCCTAGTACTGGAGGTACCCTTAATAATGGACTTATCAAAAAAAAATTTGTAGAGGATGTCATAGGCTACAAAGGAAGCATCAGTGCCGAATATCGTCCAAGTCCCATTTGAATTTCGGGTGTAGGAGGCAATTTTCGAAAAACGCTCTTCTGCCACGCCCACTTTTCCAATTTATTTTAATTATATTACTTGCCTTTAAACATGCTCAAATGTCGAATTTCATCAAAATATCTTGAAATACTTCGATTTAAGAGCAGTTTTTGTGATTTTCATAACAGACCTTAGTACTGGAGGTACCCCTAAAAATGGTCCGATCGATTCTCGAATTTGTTCTTACTCATGTGCTTGTGAGTTTGCATACCAAATTTAACTTAAGAAAACTCTATACAAACAGACGGACAGACAGACGGACAAGTCTAAATCGAATCTTCTGGTGATTCAGATTATTTCTTTGCGACTGAAAAAGACAGAGTTTTGTCAACGACTGCTGTGGCGAACAGTTCAACAGCTCTGCAGGAAGTATGAGTAGTTAAGCTCTTGCGTTTTATTAGTTCCAATTTCAACATTACTGGTTCTTCTTTATACCCCTGCTTATGTATTACTCTGTACAAAATTAACATTGCTTGTGGGCTGAAAATCACCACTTGTACACTTGAACTAACGCTTTTTTAGTGATTTGGGAACCAATTGGGCAAATTGGTTTTTTTTTATCTAAAATTTTTTGAGCCTCCTAAACGCAATATTTAAAAGACACCGAATTATTTTTGGTGTTTGTTTTATTTTTGATTTCGGACTACCAACGCTCTTTGTAACAACTATATCATGGCAATTCTTATTACTGACACGGAGAACCATTTTTCCATGCAATACTAGTCGGAGTTTTATACGAAGCTCTACCCCCTTTGCACTAGTTCTTTAGTTTTTGTGAAAGTACTAGTTGCCTCCGCGCAATATACCTCATGCTTCTTAGAGGGTAATAAGCTTTGAGTTCTTCTGTGTTGAAAATCAGATTGTAATGGGTCAGTTCGTCTGTACACAAATCGTGGTGAATATCAATTTATTTTATGTGAGTATATTAACTGTTGGGCAAAGTCAGATTGTGAATGGGCAAAGTCGGTTTATACAAGCTCTCCTCACCCGTCTTAGTAATTTTTTCCCACAAATGGGAAGTGTCGCTTGTAGTATTGTATGGTATGCTCCGAAGGAGAATTGTCGCCACAGTGTCCTCCCCAGGGAGGAGTATTTTCCCATCTTCTTTGGATTTTAGACTTTGATTAGCTGCTTCAGATCCTCAATGAGAATGGGTTCAAAGTTCGAAGCTTTGCTGACGATCCGGTTATTTTCGTTATAAGCAAATGTGATTCTACCCTAACAGATCGAATGCAACTAGAACTAGACATGACCAAAGAATGGTGTCAAGAAAAAGGACTTTCAATCAACCCAGGCGTATCGACAATAGTATCTACCCTTCACGATGAATATAAAATTGATTCTTGGGGAACTAAAACTTGGTGGAAAGGAACAAACGATTTCCGATTAGATGAAATGTCGAAGACGCCGAAGACGAAGAAACCGAAGAAACCGAAGACCGCCACCCCTTATAAAGGTTCCGATGAATCGTAACCACCTCGAGGCTCGAACAGAGATGTTGCTACTGCATGTAAAGTAGCTATATCACATGCGAGCTATCCCGAGACACAACTCAGCAGTGAACAGATGGAGCTCATCAAAGCCAGTCCTCTTGCTGAAATAGACAAACTGGCCAGCCATGAAAACATATATGGCTTCATCACCAGCGCTAACAGAGACGGTTGGCTATCTGTAACATGCTGCAATGATGAAACGAAGGCATGGCTGGTAGGATGTGTTCTGAAAATACAGCCATTTCCGGGTGCTGTACTCAGAGTGTTTCAGGGAGATGAAGTGCCCAAATCCTTTGTGTGCATCACGTACATCCCTCCAACAGCCGTTGTTCGTCCGGAGGTGATGCTCATGCGCTTGGGAAAGCAGAATGGTGGCCTCCGCACGTCCTGCTGGAAGATCCTGCGCACAGAGAAGGATAAGAACGGTGGGGAAACGGTTACGTTCTCTGTTTACGAAGTCTCAAAGAACAGGATCTCTGCCTTGGCGGGGAAACTGTGCTTGAACTTCACGCAGATTCAAGTCCGAGTAAAAGGGGAACCTAAGCCCCAAGCTCAAAAGACTTTTTTGCCTAGTGGAGCGCCTAAGACACAGGCTAGAAAGAGGACCCACACTGACGCAGTGAAGGTACCTGCAGCGTCAACAGCTGACAGTTCCCCCTCTGCCCAGTCTGAGAATGGACAAAGCACCTCCAAGGCGCATGTCCAAACATCGGATGACAGGCCGAGCGGGAGCTCCGCTGGCACGCAGCGTCAGTCGACTGGATCGGCAACAGCAGCGTCGAAGACCCCAAGCCGCAACGCAGCCACTCATGGGACTAAACTGCCCAAGTGGATGCGGGAAGGGAAGAAGACGCAGCGCAAGTAAATCTTGAGATGAGGTGCCTCCAGGTCAATCTGCAACACGCCAAGGCTTCCTCGGTAGTCTTGACGCAGTGCCTCATCTGAGAAAAGATTGACCTAGCCCTAATCCAGGAGCCGTACATAAACGATAGCCAGATAAGGGGCCTAAAAGCATACCAATAAAGACCAGGTTTCAGCACTGGTAACTGCCGAGACATCGGCGGGTAAGATAGAGTTTATTGTATGCTCAGCTTACCTGCCAGGGGACTCTACGGACTTTGACTTCCTAGCACTGAAGAGCCTGGTGGACTTCAGTGCTGAAAGAAATCAGCAAGTAATTGTTGGAAGTGACGCAAACGCACACCACACGATCTGGGGAAGCACCGACATAAACTGTAGAGGTGAGTGCCTACTTGAATTTATCACTAGAAATAATTTTAGTATACTAAATTCTGGCAACAGGCCTACTTTTATAAATAGAATTAGGGAGGAGGTCTTAGACATCACCCTAGCCACATCATTTATAAGGCATTTTGTCAAGATCCATGTCTGATCACCGTCATATTACCTTTGACTTTGATTTAGGTCGACATATTACTGAAACGTATAGGGAACCTAGGACCACAGACTGGGAGCGTTATAAAGTATCCCTCATGGTTAACCTAGATATGCACAAACGTACCATCAGATATGTCCATGACCTTGAACTGACTGCTACCACTTTAAACGCAGCAGTCATCAACACCTACCATGAAGCCTGTCCTGTCAAGACAAAGACTGGAAATAGGATCACACCATGGTGGAGCAAACAGTTAGCCAATCTAAGAGCCGAATCCCGGAGGCTCTTTAATAGAGCTAAACCCCATGGTGAATGGGATGCATACAAGAACGGCCTAACGGCCTACAATAAGGAAATTAGAAGGGCGAAAAGAGAATCATGGAGAAACTTCTATCCCAGTCGGGCTTCTCAAACGACCGGACAGAACCTTTACCCAAGACTGCAGAGAATCACTGGAACTTCTCACAGAGGTACACTTTCCGGGTTCTACAACAAATGATCTGCTCAACACTCAGTCCGGCACTTTGGTAGCCAATAGGCCCCGTGCCAGTGACTGGATAACTGCTCGTAAAATTGTCACGGAAGACAGAATTGAATGGGCAATCAACTCATTCTCTCCCTTCAAGGCCCCAGGAGTAGATGGAATCTTTCCAGCCCTACTTCAGAGAGGCCTAAGCAACTTGATTCCGTGCCTGATTAAAAATTTCAGGGCAGGGCTTGCAATGGGAACTATTCCTTCTACCTGGAAGGAAGTGATAGTCAAATATATTTCAAAAGGGGGAGGGAAGCTCAGAAACCTACCAAAATCCTAAATCTGACTTCATTTCTCCTCAAGACCATGGAGAAAATTATTGAAAGGCACATCAGGGAGGAGCATCTAGTAGCAAATCCTCTTCGCGATCATCAATATGCATACTAGCAAAACAGATCTACAACTCATGCATTTCACAGCCTCACAGGTAAAATCCAGGAATCTGTGGACTGCAAAGAATTCGCAATGGCATGCTTTCTTGATATTAAGGTAGTCTTTGATAACACGGAAACGCGACAAAAGACTGTCCTCAAGGAGGAGTCTTATCTCCCTTCCTGTGGTCCATTGTTGCAGATGAACTTCTCCATCGCCTGAGCGCTGCAGGATTCGAGGTACAAGGATATGCTGATGACATCGTCATCCTTGTAAGAGGCAAATATGAAGACACGATCTCATATCGGCTTCAGCACGCCCTGAACATCGTGGCCAGGTGGTGCAGAGAATCCAAATTATCAATAAACCCCAAAAAGAAAAAGTTCATCATCTTTACGAAGAAAAGGAAAAGGGATCAATTCACGAAACTATTTCTCAATGGTGAGGAGATACCAAGTCAAGTACTTAGGGATAACGCTCTATGAGAAAATGACTTGGAATTCTCATCTTGAGAGAACAATACAGAAAGCCAGAGCGGCATTATGGACCAGTCGCAGCCTTATTGGCAGGGACTGGGGACTCAACCCGAAGCTCAGCCTCTGGACGTACACCACTATTGCCAGCCCAATTATATCCTATGGTGCGCCCATTTGATTTAATAAGGCGCAGCAAAAAACTGCAAAGAACAGTCTCAGAAAACTCCAGAGACTGGCATGCATTAGTATATGTGGAGCCATGAGAACTACACCGACTGCGGCCGTTGAGGTGGCACTTGGATTACCTCCACTCCATCTATTCATCAAGAAGGAAGCAATGATATTTGCGGCGAAACTCCTCTTGGCAGACGACCACAAGCTGGGTAGAATATGCCAGCTAGGAAGGGAAATGCAGAAAGAGGAAGATTTAAGCATCACCATATCTGACATTTGCTCTCCTAAATATAATTTTAGTAGAAACTTTCGAATAATAATACCAGACAGAAATAACTGGAATCGAAATATACCCAAAATCGGAGGCGACTCAATCTGTGGTACATAGATGGGTCAAAAACCGACGAGGGGTGGGAGCAGGGGTTTATGGAGTTAAACCCAAGAGAGAAATATTTGCGAACATGGGCCAAGATAACTCAGTATTTCAGGCCGAAATTCACGCAATTGAACTCTGTCTAAGGGAATATAAAGGAACAGCCACCAATGGTAAAAACATCTATATATTCTCTGACAGCAAAGCAGCACTCCTTGCACTAAACTCCTTTAGATTTACGTCTATATTAGTATGGGAAAGTCTGATGATTCTCATTGAACTTGCATCCCTAAACAGAGTCCACCTCGTTTGGATTCTAGGGCATAGTGGATTTAAAGGTAATGAGAAAGCTGATGAATTGGCAAGGAAAGGAGCGGCCGCAACATTCGTTGGGCCCAGACCATTCTTCGGTCCGTCATGGAGTTTCTTTAAGCTCAAAGTAAATGAATGGCTTGAAAAATCAGCTCAGACTGAATGGAACACTACTGGCCACAGACAAGGTAGAGAGTTCATGCCATTCTTCTCAAAGGTCAGAACGAAAGAGCTCTTAGTAAGAGCCTCTTACTGCTCAACAGGACGGCAATTCGACTTGTCACAGGCTTTCTTACGGGACACTGTAGAGTAAACAAACATCTGTCGAATCTGGGCCTAGCCAGAGATGACAGCTTTAGACTCTGTAACGAAGAAGAGGAGACAGCGGAGCACATTATGTGCCGCTGTGATAGTCTGGCGCGACTCAGACTCCGTTACTTATACCTCGCCTACCCCTCAACAATAGAGGTTGGTAGGGTATCTCCACGGTACATCGCGGCATTTTTTAATGCCACTCGCCTATGGAATTAGAGAAGGGTAGTCACAATAATCCTTGTAGGATGCAGTGACATAGAGACTTGGTTCCCAAACCCAACGCCAAATTTAATCTAATCTAATCTAGATGAAATGTCTAGGGGCTATCCAACATTAATTGTTTATCTCGAGCAAAGTCGTGACAACAATACTCGCATGTCAAGGGCTGCACGGTAAACCTGGGGAGTACGACCAAAAATGATGACGTGGTCCTTCAAAACAGTCTCCCCTGACATGATCACATATCGTCGCTACTCTTCAAAAACCACGTAAGCGCCATGACATGAATTTTCAGAAAACGAAAAAAAAGTAATAGTTTTTTAAATCGGTGTTTTAAATTCAATTTCGTTTTATCAAAATATAGTTTTGTAACTCCCTCAACGGTACACAACTTTGATTTGAAATTATTTACTTGTTACAAGTAGCCAAATTTGTCGCTTACGTGTTTTTTGCGCAAATCAAAATTAGCAAATTTTGTGGCTTGCGAGGTTTTTCCAAATTAAAAAAAAAAAAGAAAATTGCAATGTTTAAATTAACTAGGGGTAGTTCTCGATCCTAAACTAACGTTTAAGGATCACATTTCTTATGTCACGCACAAAATTAATACCCTCACCAGAATACTATACCCCTTGATTAATCGAAATTCTAACCTTAGTGTTTTCAACAAATCCCTCATAGTGAAATCTATATTTTTTGCAGTTATATTTTATGGATGCCCAGTTTGGGGCTCCTGTGCTCGTTGTCACATAAATAGGCTTCAAGTCAGTCAAAATAAACTTCTGAAACTAGTTTACAATCTACCACGGGATTTTCCCACGCAAAGTCTACACCATATAGCAGGGATTGAGCTTGTGCCCGAAAAGATACTCAGTCTAACGGAAAAATCTAACTCCAGATGTCAATACTCTGAATATGAGCACATACGGGAACTTGTCCCCTTTCATTTAGTTTAAGTAGGCTATTGTAGGAATTTAAGTTAGTTCGTAGTATAGTAATGTAGTCAAAATTATTTCAAATAGGTTTTTTGGACTTTTGCCTCCTGAAAAAATATTAAAATTCCACACACTATGTCACAAATTATCATACTGTCGAAGATGAACAGGTTATAAAAAACCTAAACACTAGATACAGGTACTAGACTTAGGCCCGATATTACAGTGCATACTTAAGTTAAGGAAGCTTGAAGACTTAAGAACACCTTAAGTGTCAAGCGGTTTAACAGTCAATTTTTATCCAAAACTCACGAAAATTGTTTTCGGCAGGCAACATTTGAAAAAGCCTATATTTTTTATTTATACTCTTTTAAAATTCGAAAAATTAGTGAAATTCCTTCATTAAATTAATTTGAAAACTTATTTAAGGAGCACTTAAAATGTGTACTGTTAAAATGCTTAACAGACTTAAGCTTTACTTAAGTGCTAAGGAGACCTTAAGTATGCACTGTAATATCGGACCTTAAGAGCTTGTAAATGTTATACCGAATAAAGCAAACTGAATATAAATTTTTAAATTAATATTTATTCTTTCAGTCAAACAAATTTTACTTCCTATGTTCTTTTCTCTATTTTCTTCTCTTTTCGTTCTTAATCATCAGACAAAACGCTCTCCTGTAAAATTTGTTTTTTGTCACTTACTTCAATTTGGCGGTTAGGGCTCGATATATTGTCATAGAAATGAAAAACGCGTTGATAAAACACTATTTAAGATTTTTTTTTATGGTATACTTAATACTTTTAAAATCTTGAAGAAGCATTGGTTTTATTCACCATACCTAAAATTGTTAGTAGCAGTTTGCCATATATGTGGTGGATTGTACTTTTACCTTACTTTTTTATGTGCAAAACCGATTAGCGTGGTAAATATAGGTGTACATGATTAATATCATTAACCTTAAAAAGATCGCAAAGAATGAAAGATCCAACAACAAAGAAACAGCTAGGTACCTGTGTATTTTGGTTTTTCTTTTTTATTTTAAAGGAAATACTTTTTCGTTTTTTGTTTCCAACAACAAAATATGCCTGTCTGTTTGCAAATGAGAAAGATTGTTTTTTGTTTTTTTTAAATTTATTTATGAGCCGAAAAGAAGGTTTTGCATGAAATTTTCATTTTTATGGCATTTACGAGGTTTTTGAATTGGCCTTAATTTTTTTTTTTTTTTCATACAAACTTGTAAAGATGAGACTGCCAATTCATAGGAAATATATTTTCTACCATAAAAACCAAAAAAAGTCATTTTCGAGAAATTGGCGCTTGCGTGGTTTTTCAAGTAGCGACGATATGCAGCCTTGGTTTGGTGGTCCAAAATCAATCCAAGAAAGGCTCTGGGGAACTTGAACAAAATAAACATAATAGATACCGGGGCATGAAGGACATGAAAGCAATTAAAGGGGAGATTGTCTGGCAAAGAGGGCCGCGGCGAACTCTCAATGAGCTAGAACTTTTTGCGGAGTTGACAATAGCTGTCCATTAGGGCGTTTCAGACGTGAAAAAAAGTCTTCAATTTCGAAGACGGCGGGGTCTCAAACCAAAGATAATGTAAATCGAAAAATTTGGGCATCATTTAAAATTTCTAAAATTGAGGTTTAGAGGTCGCTCAGAGGACTTGAATTTTCGTCAAATAACGCCTTAAAGAGAGCTAAATTTTTTTTATTTAGTTTTTGTAAATTTAGAATTTTCAATTTGACAGATTTTCAACTTTTTCTGTATACTTTTAGGGGCAGAAAACACAAAAATTGATTTCAATTAATGGTTTTTCCAGGAACAGTTCGATGTTTTACCGATCAATTGATTCATAATATGTTTAAGCGATTCGAAAACATTTATTTGCATATAAATTTGTTTATGTAACAGACTTGCATTTAGGCTATATACCAAAAATGTTACATTTCAACTTAAACCCATTTTAGCTACCTCTAAACCTCAATGAAAAATATTGAAAATCGTGCCCAAATTTTTCTTTTTGCCTAAACTTTCTTTTTAGACCCCGCCGTTTTCGAATTTCAACACTTTTTTTCACGTCTGAAACGCCCTACTGTCCATATGTCCTGCTGTAGCTAAGCACCAGCTTAATCGTCTGGGGAATGAATAATTTTCTATCCATATGAAAACGGGAGAGTCCAAACGGGTATGTGGCGGGCTAAAAGGCTCACATTTCCCAGGATAATGAGGGCGGAGACTACACTTTTAACAGAGAACTGTAGACTTAAGTATCGCCTGAAAGAGATGGGAGTGGTAAGCGAAGATCTCTGCAAGCGGAGAACATTCTGTCCATATGTCCGGCTATGGCTAGACGTCGGCTTAAGTGTCTGGGGAATGATTAATGGGTCCTCAAGGAATCAGTTGCTTAAATCTTTTGGAGGTTTTGAGATTCGTGAATAGCCTCAACCATAAATGAGCATATTGCACTACAAAATAAGTTCACAAACCGCTATTATTTTAGCGGTAGTGGGAATAAAATGTCACGCAACCCAACAGCATTTAGTGGCAACGGGGAAGCGTGTTAGTGCAATGTCTTTTGTAATACCACAAAAAATTTGTGATAGTGTAATTTTTTTATATACCACTAAAAATTAGTTGTACTGCAATATTTTTTATTTAACTACCACTAAGCATGTAGTGAAATTTTGTTCACACTACTACTAAAATAATAATGGTAGTAAAATGATTAGTGCACTTAATATCTAGTGCAATAAGCCCATCTTTCGTCTCAAAATACCTCAACAGGGCTTACAATAGCTAGACAGATTTACAGCTGTATTACGTAAATTCTTCTATTTTCAGCCTGTCTATTCGTGATTTTCAGATCGTTTTTCATATTCTTTATTTGAGTTAAGAAAGTGATAATTAGTAAAAGGATATTTACTTCAAAATTTTTTAATATTAATTTCTTAGTTGATGTTTAAATCATTTTGCAGCATACAATGTGGTTGCAAATAACTTTCAAGCATTTAAGTTCCAAGCTTAAATAATTCGTTCATAATCGTAATGTAATACGTTTAATATGGTCTATGCGTAAGTCGGCATTTGTCAGAATTAAGAGTATACAGCAAATTTACAATTAGAAACCAATATAGAAAATTATATATAAAAAAATCAATAAAGTCATTTCACGAATCAAGTCAAAATCAAATTTGCATTATTTCAGTCTGTCTTGAGATGCATTATTAAAGACTAGTTAAGACAGCATTATTTAGCAATATTAGTGCATTATATTATGACTGTGTTTAGGAATCGCTCTTTTCTTAAACTATGTCATGAATTAACGAATGGTTTACTCTTTTTCATTGCTAATCCTAAAAGTCTTTTTCTCACTGTGAATAAATTGTATCACTTGTCACATTCACGTAATTAGTGCAAAAGCGTTTAGTAACTATTTGTAAAACATTCACAATACATTAGTATTAAGTGTCAAATTGTATTCCTGTATGTACCATAAAACGTAAGTTAATGCGTAAAATATCTAATGAGTTGAAAGATTAACATCTTAGGCATTAAGTAAAAATATTCCAAAAACTCAAGGAATTTATAATAGTAAATATCGATTATGCACTTAACTAGGTGAATGCATCTTTCGTCTAAAAACCCAAAGTTGCTTTCTGGGTACATATATTTAAGGTATCTCTTACAGTTAATTCATAACAATAATTCTTTTAATTCAAAGCATTCATACGTTGATATTTTAGCATCTTTTTCTATCAATACATTATTTGGTTAAAAAGGATACGTTTAATCTATTTTTCTTTTTTCAATTGCTTGTAGAGGTACTTTAAAATAGAATAAGGTGTCCATTACATTTTTTCATAGCTATATTTAAGATCGTTCATCACTCAAATAAATTCATGAACTCTGACCCTTTATGTTTTACATACTTTCTAATGAGTTGCTCCCAAAATTCATTACCAAGCTCGTCAGATTGTATTTGATACCTTTCTGATATATCCAAATAAGATTGCAAATATTGCAAAGTCTGCTTTGAGGATAAATCAAAGAATAGTTAATTGACATTGATTTTAGCGAAAATAGCTTGCAAATGTTCGATTGAAATAATTATCTTTTTTCATGAAACTATATTCCATGCTTCATGCGATTTATGTTCTTTATTATTCCTGATGCATTCCTCAAAAAGAGTCGCTTCCGCTTGTAAAAATTGTTATATTGATGTGCATTCCTGATATATTAAAAGATTGTAAAATCATGCGAAAAACATTTATCACATAACTTATGGAATTAAAGACTTTCACAAATAAGGTGGCAATTCCGTAGCATAAGTGGACGTTAGACTAGTATAATGAGCTGTGACAAAAAGCAAAATCAAATTAAGAGAATTAACCTTAGCTCAGTCAAGAACATAAAATCCCACTATATACGTAACTCAAAGGTATTTCTTTAACATATCCTTGATATGACATTCTACATGGGAAGTCGAAACATCAAACTTTTGTAAATGACTTTAAAATTTTTATAATTAATATATATCCTCATCGATTGCTGCGTAATTATATAGGTAATTTCTATTAATTTATAGAAAATGCATGGGAAAAATAACACTTTATAATCTTATTTCCGATTAATAATTTGGATATTTTAAAGACAGTGGCATAACATCAAATTTATATGGAGCTGGAAAAAAGTCTCGCTAGATCCCGTTTTGCTTTTAACATAGATCTATTAAATGAGGTATTGTGAAAAAAAATAAAATAAATACCAGCTGCGTGTCCGGTTGCTACATTTTTCTGATAGCATTATAGATATTATCGCATGATATACGGTCACCCTGCAAAGTAATTTCGCATGCTGACCATATGCACTTCCTATAAATAGGTCATTTCAACCTGTCATTTGTAACATCAATCATCTGCCATATAATAAAATTACAAAATGTTGTAAAGATTCACTTGTGCCGGCAGCTCTTTGCAATTCATGAACTATTCTATTTAGTAATATTCCATCACTCATGGTGGCTGTATCGTCAACAAACATAGAGTAATCATAGTCAGGTAACCTTGTAAAATCATTCGTAAAAATAAAAGTTATTCTTATAAGTCCGAGAGTCGACATAAGCCTTGTTAGCAGCCCGAAGTAATAGCGAGAAAACAGTTTGTTATCTTGACTTTAAACACTTTGTAATAAATTAAGGGAAACAAGCCCTCATCATTGTGTGTAGAAATGCTACACAGAGTCGAATGCTGCCCTAATATCAAACAAAATGAACAATGCGCATGGGCTAAAAATAACCACTTCTCGATTGAACTGTCGCTTCACTTGTGCTGTGGGAACTAATTGGGTATATTGCATTAGTAGAGGCAGTGTTGCAAATATTGCTTATGTTGGCAATAAGACCCGGCGCAAAATTTCATGAATGCAACAAAATAGACTGCCATGTGCGAGCTGAATTCAAAGCCGTTCAAGCCAATATTGTTTCATTGTAATTGTGCGACAGTACCTGATCAGATGTGTAGAAGAGAGCACGTACTTACTTTTATTCGTTTTTGATGCGTCTTTTCTCTAATTTTCATAAGAATTTTTAAACTTCGAAGAATTGAAGTAAGTTTTCTCGATTTATTTGAAGCGCTATGTCATATGTTTTTGAATTTAAAAGAATATTAAGCTTAAATTTACCTCACTACTTTAAAAATTGGAAAATTTATTTGTTGATAATATTGTCCACCTGAGCTTACATTTGTAACGGCGGCGCAAAGTGTAACGACCCCATATAAATATATAGTGGCAGCGTTCGGACTACGGAAATCCCATTTCGTGGTAAAAGACCGCAAAAATCGGAGTAGAAATGAAATTTTGGGTAGTAAATTGGAATTTATAATTTTCGCACCAAAAAAAAGGTTTAACAAATTTTTTCAAAAAATTAATTAATATTTTTACTGTTACTTTAAACAATTTTTTATCCCAATTGGTAAATTTTGGAATAACAGGCATTGTATGGAAAACAAATTTGTTTTGGCCCGAACCCGAGGGAAAAAAAAAATTCGGTTCTTTCATTTTCTCATTCTCTTAAATTTCAATAAAATTTATTTTTGAAAGTTTTGGGAAGGAAAAAATATTAAATTTTCCTTCAGGTAAAGCCTAGTTTCATAATTTTTTAAAAATTTTTAAAAACGGAAGTATTCCTCTCCGACCGGAATAATTCCGGAAGCTATGTGGCCAAAAAAAAAGTGGCTGAAAAGAAATTTTTATAGGCCTTTGGAATTAGAAACCGAAAATATTTTTTTATTTTTTTGGAACAAATTATTTTCCAATTAAAAGTTTAAAAAAAATTTTTCAATTAAAAGTTTTCCAAATTTACGGAATCTTAAAGAACCAAGTTTTGGTATTTCGTAAAGTTGGTAATTTGTTAATTTTTTTTATTAGTTTAAGTATTATTTTAATCAATTCTGAAATTTGAAAAGTTCAATTTTTGGCCCAAATTTTCCTTAAAACAAACCAGCGGAAAAACGGAAAACAATTCTGTAAACATAAATTTTTATTTCCATTTTAAAAAAGAAATTTAAAAATTCAAAAAGCAATTATTTGGGGACAAATTTATTTCCCTTAATTCCAAACCTTCTTAAACTAAAGCCAATACTTTCATTAAATTTTCCTTTATAAATCCTAGCAAAGGGAAATTGGTATTTCCCCGGCAATAATTCGAGTTAAATTCGGCGTCTTGGAAAAAAGGGCGCTGAAAACCCGGAATATTTTTATTTGGGGTCTCCCTTGGACTAAAATTTTTTTAAACAACGAAAAGTAAATTTAAAAAATTTTATTTTTCCAAGCCAAAGTTTGGTTTTGGGCCAATTGGAAATTTTTAAAAAAAGAATTTTCAATGGCCAAATTTCGCTTGGGCATTTTGGTTTTGCCTGAAAAAAAAGGCAACTTTTTTATTGAAGTTGAAAGAAGGGAGTTTAATTTTTAAGAATAAGAATAAAATTTAATCATTCCTTTAAATGAAAAGTTTTAATTTTTGTTTAATTTTTCATTAAAAGGCCAAAGGCCGGAAAAAGGAAAAAAGTCAATGGTAAAAATAAATTTAAATATTTTAAACATTTAAAAAGGGAAAAAAAGAAAAACCCTAAAAAAAAAACTTTTACACATAAAATTTCCTTTACTCATTTGGGACATGAAATTTAATTGTTCCCTTTTAAAAACAATCAAACGGAAATGATCCAAAACCCTTTTGAAAAGGTCCCCTTGCAAAAGAATAATGTTTGTATTCAACATAAGCCGCCATTTTTGATAATGGACTTTCTGCCGCAACTGTTAGTCGAATGCTGCCCGGACTCAGGAATTGCAAAGTCATTAAGATTTTCCCGTACCAAAGCGACACAAATTGCCGAAATCTTAGGAACAAAAGCCCTAAAAACAATAGTTTCACCATTGCAATCAAATAAGTTTTCTCTGATCGTTGATAAAACTACCAATATTTCATCCAAAAAGGCGTTAGTGCTCGTTGCTCGGTATGTCGATCCTTTATCGTGTCTTGTACGTGATCAGTTTTTAAGCTTATTGGAATTACCCAAATGTGATGCCAACGCAATTTTTCTTTCTGTTAAAAACTTATTGAGTGAAAATAATATTCCTCTTTCAAATTGAATAGCATTTGCTACGGATGACGCCAATGTTATGGCAGGCGAATTAAACGGCGTAAAAGCTTAGATTCAAAGTGAAGTCGATATACAAGTATATAACATTAAGTGCACGTGCCATTCACTTCACTTGTGTTCTTCTTACGCTTGTAAAAAACTTCCGCTGCAGATTGAGAAGCTGTTATCAAAAGAATTTTAGAACAGTGGCATCCCCTAAAAAATTTTTTTTTTATATCGTCCTTTATCGAAGTAAGTGGGATGAATACGCCTGATCTGGCCAATTCCATGAATTTTGAAATGAAAACATATCTTTTATTTCTTTCTTACATTTTAAAAATAATCAAAAATTTAAAAGTTCGCCTGCCATATTTGTACAGCCAGTTTGAAACAAATTTTAAGTTAATCTTAAGAAATTTTATGCACAGAAAGTCAACCCAAAACATAACATGTGTATCTCAAATTAACCTTAACGATAAGAACCATGATACAAGAAAACAAGATAGCGCCACTTTAGAGAGGAAACGTCACAAACAGTGATGCCACTCGCTCAAAAAATAATGTATCAATATAATTATTCAAAAGTATCAAAAAGTATCACCATTTCTTAAGTATCAAAAGTGTAATTTGATAGCGCCAATGAAAATTTCCAAAAAAAAAAAATTGAGAAAACTCTACTAAAGTAAGAAATGGAAACTCTTTACTTTTTCCAGGCGCATAAGAATTTCAAAAAAACTTCAAATTTCAATGTTAAAGAAATCAGGGATCGAAATAGTAAATACGACATTGATTTTTTACCGAAAAAATCATTGGGCATTATTTGTTCTACGGAAACTTGAGATACACCAAAGTTATTGTTTTTTTATGAAATACCTAAAAACAAAATAAAAACCTTAATTTGCAATTTTTATTTAAAAATTGAGATTTAATTATCAATTTCGAATTTTTTTAAACATATTACAAAATAAGACTTATTTTCTAATACTTATATATAAATTGAAAAATATCTCTTAAATCGTAAGATTTATTTATAAATCATAGAATAAGTCTTACATTTTGATTTTTATTTCAAAGTCAGAAAATAAGTCTTATTTTACGATACTTATTTTGAAATCGAAAGATTATTATTTCTGAAAGTTCCTTGGGAAATTCCAGTCTGAATATTCAGCTACTATTCATGCAATACGTAAGTAGGAAATTGCATGGGCAAAAAGAAGTGCACCGGTATTGTAAGAGTAATGTCTGGGCTATTACCTGTCAGGCCAACACTCTTACATTGACTTAGGCCTGAAAACGCCAAAATTTTTTCCCATATGCCGTTTCGTTCGAAAAATTTGTAAAATCAATTTTAATTATTGATTTTTAAAATAATTATCAGAAATAATTATTATTTTTCGATTTCAAAATAAGTATCGTATTATTTGTATTTAATTTCCTTCAAAGAGTTTTGAAATAACTATTTAATTGTAATTTATATAATAAATCCTATAATTGTTGTGGTCCCTAAAAAAAATAAGTCTTCAGTTTCACAATTGCAAAAGATAAAATAAAACAAGTAAAGAAGTTTACATCGGCAAAGCCGATTGCACACATACCTTTTCCTCAGCCTAAAATATGTTAAAACATTACCTTAACGAAAATTCCTGCCGTTTTCGTTGTTCTAGCTTGGATATCTATTTATACCTTATATGTTCCTCGATTTAGCTTCTCAAACTCAAAATTATTATTAAGCCCAAAATTTTCGCGAATGGTGGTCATGGTCAACTTTTAACCGTTAGAGGACATTTGTCTAGCAGCGAAATTCTCAATTCAAAATAGTGAAAATCAAATTTTTGCGAATTTCGCGAATGGTGGTCATGGTCAAATTTTAACCTTATGTGACGACTTTATTTGGCGGCAAAATACACAATCGGAAGAAGCAAAAAAACTCATTTTTGTATACAGATATGAGAATAAGAGAAAGAGTGTTTCTTTCTAATGTGTAGGATGATGACCATAGTTATAGCGATGTCGCAATTTTTTTCAGCGAAAGCTTAAGTCTACATAGTAGCTATACACACACCAAATTTCAATAAGCTGGGATGTATAGTAAAAAAGTTATCCACGAAAAACGTTAAAAGTCGTGATTTTTGAAACTTCTGAACCACTTCCCACGACCCAGGAAGGTACTACGGAAAAAATTTGTATGCAGTTTTTCGGACATTTACCTGGTTCAAGTCCATGCCAAATTTCAATGTGAATTCTTTCATGGCTTTGGAGTAAATTACGAAAAACTAAAGTGTGACCGACAGACAGACAGACATGGCTAGATCGACTCCACTTGTCACCCTGATCAAGAATATATATATATGGCTATATCTATGGCGACTCGTTTGGTATGTTACATACTCCGAGCCAAACTTAATATACCCTTTCCTTCGGAAAAGGTATAAAAAGGAACAAAAACAGCTATTCATATGCTTACAAACATAACAAACGGGCTTAATATACACATATGTACATACATACTTCAATTCCAGGTGTAGGCACTAGGTTTAGTTCTTCGTTTAGTTCTTATAAAGGTGTATTTAACAAGGTGATATCAATATTACAACAAATCTGAAACTAAACTATCAAATTTTATGAAATTTTTAGACTTTTTAGTTTCTTTACAACAACAAAGCAATGTGTTTGTTTTAGTTTTGTGTTTTTCATATTTGAAACGTTGCCCCAAAATTCCTCAATGTTATCGATTATCTTTACATTTTTGTCAAATGCAAGTATTTTCCATTGATTGAAATTTTTTTCATTATAGCCCTCAAAACAAAAAAGGTATCAAAGTCAGAAAAAAAGTATCTCCGTATCATTTGGAAAAAAAGTATCACTTTTGATACGATTGTATCAGTTTGGCAACACTGGTCACAAACTCAAAATCGCAACGAATGTTGTTGTTTCCAATGTTAAACCGGCTTTTTACTTTTCGATGCGAATTTTGCTTATATTTTAGAAATTAGATATAAAATTTTTATATAAATCGATAAAGAAATGTTTGAAGAATAGTAGAAAATTATATTTCAGGTAAAATAAGAACTTTTTCATTTATGATTTCGCATTCAAATTCTTGCATGCTTGAAACTCGCCACGCAGTTGTGTTTACAATCGATTTCGCTTCTCAGTTCGCATTCTCACTTCCATATATGGTATATATTTATTTATTTATTAAAGATAGTAAAGTTTACAAAAACTTATGCTAACTTATTGTAGAGTATAGCACTGGCTGCTAGGGCCTTCGGCTATGTGATTATGTGTAGCTTAACGCTAGTATTTGAAGTCAATAATTGTACATTTCTTTAGAGTTGATTAAATAATTTGGTTTGTTTGAGGTATTGTATCAGTTTTTTAGCATTTTCTAGGCTGGGATTGGTAAGGCAATTTATGGGATTTGCATTGTGAAATATTATTGATCTTATGTGTGTGAACGCAGTGCAGTTTAGTAGAATGTGTTCTAAGTTAGTTCTAGGGGAGTGTTGCATGAGGGGTCTAAGTAATGTTGGTGTGTAAGTTTCGTGTGTCCTAGTCGGAGTCTGATTAGTTTTGTTTGTTCCGTTCTATTGAGTTCTTGAAGGGAGTCTTTTGTGTAATTTTTTATGTGTAATTTGTTTTGGTTTATTTTTTTGTACCATTCGTTGCAGCTTGTAATTGTATTATTGAGATTTTCTGTCAGCTGATCTTTCAGGTATTTGTTTATGTCTGTAGTGTTTGTGTTGGTAGTGTATATTAATGGGGGTAGAGAGTGTTTGCTTCGCAGTTTTATCAGCTAGTTCGTTGCCTTGTATGTTCGAGTGTCCTGGTATCCAGAGCAGTTTTATTTTTGGGGCTAATTTGGTGAGTTGTGATCTTATTATTTTTGGGTAAAGGTTATTGTTGTTTATGTTTATAATTGAGTCTATTGCGCGTTTTATATATTTATAACTCCCAAGCCGGACATTATCGCATGCATGTAATGAAAACAGCGGCCATCTTCTAACAAACTTCATTAACAGTTAGGGTTAGTAATGCGAGTAGCCGCAGTATGAATTTTCACCACTTCGGAAGTAGTGCAGAAGTAGTCAACTTTCTGGCTGGGTCATATGACGTTAGTTAACCTTAACTCGCTCGAAGCTGATATGAACGCTTTGAGTTAAAGTATCGGGTTAAGAACTTAACCCCTATAGTGAGAACATAGCATACCAATCCTTTTAGCAAAGAATCAAACAGTTTCTTCGAAGATTCAAAAGACATTACATATCAATAGAGCAGAAAGACCTCCTTCAGAATTGCCTTTGACGTTATCGGTGGGGATCGAATTTTCCGTTTTAAATGATGCCATAGGTCCTCTATTGAATACAGATCTGGAGATCTGGGTACATGTTTTAAGCTTATTGCGGACATTAAATAGCATCCAGAGTTTCGTTATGTGCACAGTCTGCTTTGGGTCGTTATCTCGTTAGAAGAAAACTTTATCACTAAAGGGCCATCTCCAGCTCTGTCAGAAATGAAAAACTTCATATAAAAAAAAAGCTTAAGAAATGCTGAAGGAATTTTTGTGTCAGAAATTTTCTGTTAACAGTCTCCAGTTCGTCAAAAAGTAGTTTCTGTTTTCGCTCCCTTTTTTGCTGTAAATAAAACACGGTAACACAGATTTTTCTGTTAGAATTATTGATTTTCCGTTCTTTCTGAAAGGAATTTTGACAGAAGAGGCAAGTTCGAAAAAAATTAAATAGATTTAACAAGGTTCATTGTGTAATTTTCAGAAATGGATAAATGAAATCAAAAATTTTCGATTATAAGAAACGTCTTGACGAAAAATATATAGATATATAGATTGTCACTATTGCATTAAAAAATGAAATTTTGCTACGTTTTTCCCTTTAAGGAAAATTTAGAAAATTCCTGCTGAGATTCCTTACAGAGCTGGAGAGGGCCCTTAAGGGCAAAACATGCTGCAGTTTTTTTTTAAATTACATTAAGGAATGTTCACATAATCTGCTGCATTTATATTAACCTCAAAAACTGAAATTTATTGAATGCTTCACCCACACAACATAACATCACCACCACCATGCTTTACAGTCGTTCGGAGTTTTTTTACATTTATGGTAGAGCCTCTATTCCATCACACAATCTGATGACCTTTCACTTTCAATATGCAGAATTTACTCTTATCAGGGAATATAACCTGTTTTCAAAACTCTAGAGGCTAATTTTTGTATTTTTCGGCGAAAGCCAATGTTTGCAGTATCAATATAATTCATTTGCCTTATTAGCGACTTTATACGGACCATACGTTCACAATGCCCAAACTCTTTTTCGAATTTTTTGGATGGCATCGGGTGTAACTTACTTCTGGTACTACTCTTCAATATTGAGGACTATTGCAGCTTCAGCTAACTTAGAATTAGCTTTCACAGATCTGAGCTTAACCCACGTTTCTTTCAAGCTCAACTAAGGCGGACGTCTAGATCTTGGTTGTATATCTAAAATTTCATTGAATATTAAGTTGTTAACATCTCGCTGGACTGATGAGTTACTTCAACCGAAAATGTAAGCAATCTGATGAAAAGACGGGACCTTTTTCTTTTAACCTAAAAAAAATGTTCTCGCACCCAGGCCAATGTCCTGCCCTTACGAGGAATTTTTTTCTTTTTCGCAACTTGAGTAGTATTTTTAGGAAAAAACATTCAGAATAACACGTTTACAGTTTAACGATAAATTTTTAATTGTAAATGTCCTTTTAATGACAAGAAATACCGTTTTTCTGCCCTTTTAATCCGGTGTACGCAGACTTTTTATTACCCCAAAATATGACTTTTTATACCCGACACACTCTATGTCGAGGGTATATTGCGTTTGTGTGGTTTTGTGTAACACCGAGAACTAGTCGAGATAGACCATACAAAATGTATATAGAAATGATCAGCGTCACCAGGAGATTCGATTTAGACATGTCCGTCTGTCTGTCTGTCTGCCTGTACACAGTTATCTTATCGAAGGACATGAGTAAGAACAAGTTCGAGAATGGACCCGATCGGACCATTTTTAGGGGTACCTCCAGTACTAGGGTCTGTTACGAAAATCACAAAAACTGCTCTAAAATCGCAGTTTTTCAACATATTTTGATGAAATTGGATATTTGAACATGTTTCAAAGCAAGTAATACGATTTATAAAAATTTAAAAAGTGGGCGTGGCAGAAGGGCGCTTTTCGAAAATTTTTCCCTACACCCGAAATTCAAATGGGACTTGAACGAAATTTGGCACTTATGCTTCCTTTGTAGTCATAAATATCCTCTCAAAAAATTTCCTTGGTCGGTACATTATTAAGGGTACCTCCAGTACTAGGGTCTGTTACAAAAATCCCAAAACTGCCCCAAAATCGGACTTTTTCAAAATATTTCAATGAAACTTAGAATTTGACCGTATATTTAAGCCTGCGATTAGAATTGCAAAAAAAATGGAAAAGTGGGCGTGGAAAAGGGGTGGTTTTCATAAAGAAATTTAACAATTGTCGGTATATGGGGCCCCTAATGGCCTTCAAAACCTCTTGAATATTCTTCCTTAGTGGTCCTGTTTTTTGGGCGTGGTTAAAAAATTATTTAAGCACGTGTGTCTGTGTCGGATATTTTATTGTCAGGCTCGCCTGACTATAACACCCTTACTTGTTTTTTAGGTTTTGAATTTTTTATTTTTTATGGAATATTGAAAGTCGATTTAAAGTCATAAAATTTTTTGAAAATACGATAAAGAAAAAATAAAAAAAAATGTCAACCATAAAAAAAATAAATGTTTTTTAAAATGTTAAACATTAACAGTACCAGACTTTTTCCTAAGTGTACCTGTTCGAAGCAGAGTGCTGCTGTTAAAATTTTTTACCTAAAACCAAACTTAAGTTTATTGCAAAACTTTTTTACTATTCGATTTATTTCTTGTTTAAGTTTTGCGCATTCGAGTTTCGCCAACACTTGATGGAGTGTAAAAGAAAGCAGCTTCATAAATTGGAATTGCAAAGTTTCACCTGATTTTGAATTTTTCCATGAAACACCCAATTTTTGCCGGCTAATTTGACCCGACCTATTTGTCTTCCGTGGTTCTCTTTCAAAAGAAAGGAAAATGAAAACGAAAAATCATGGAATTTCGGTGACGCATTCTCCAATGTGAGTAAAATTGGCTTAGTTGGCGAACCGTTTGTTTTAATTCCTTTGAAAAGTTGTCACAAAGTTAAAGTATGTTGGTTAGAGTTAAACGTTTCCTTTGGCTCTTGTCTTGGAATGTACTGAACCCGGACAATCACTTTCCGGTTTGTTTAAAAATTACTTGCCGTTTTCGCGAAACTGCACTATAAGGCATGAGCCAAAAGTTTCAACGTAGGAATAGGCAAAGGTTTGCATGTGTGTAGATAAAGGAGTCTGGACTTTTTGGAGAGACCAGCACTTCTTAATTTTTAAGCTACTATTTAATTGTTGTTCTTGGAGTTTTATTTCTCACGCAGAAAAATAGTACTTTTCTTTTATTGATAAAAATTGTAAGAAAACATTTAGATCTGAATCACATTAAATGCTTTCTATGATTGAAGGGCCTAGTGAAATAGTTATTGAAAAAAAATAGAAAAATAAAGGAATTTTTTAAGTTAATAATTCATTGAATAGTCATTTAAAAAACTTGGGATGACCAATATTTACTTAGAGAAAAACCGATTCTTGTGGAATGCTTTAGCTGAGTAATGCATTTTTTTAACTACTAAACCTGACCAAAGAGTTAAGATTATAATAATTTCAATATTTAATACCTAAAAATTATAGTTGCAATCCTTAAGTTTTCGAACGTTTTGCTCATCATAATTTAAGATTTGCGTGGCTAGCCCGCAAAATAACACGTTTAGATTCTGAAGTTACTTACATTGTAGACATAGCAATCACGATGCCCGAAGGAAAGCCAGAGGAAAAATCCTGACAAATCAGTATACAGGGTTATTTGGAGCCGGTAATGCATAGGGGCATTGCATATGAAAAGCACTTTTTTTTGATATCTGAATTTAATTTTTTTTTTTAAGTCCTACCTTCTATACGTGGATATGAAAATGCCAAATTCTTGAAAAGAAAAACGGGTGTTCAGATACAGGGTGAAATTTTGACGAACAGTGACAAAATTCATAAAGGTAAGGCAAATTTCAATTAGATTTTTTTGAAAAAGGGATTTTGGAAAGCCGAAAAACGGCTTAATAGGGTAGCCTAACGATGCCTAATATGAACAAAACAGGCGTTGATTTTTCATATGAAAAAGGAGATTCGTAGCATTTCAAGTTTTCTCTATAAATCCTTTTCGGCAATAAATTTTTATACATCATTTTTAAAGATAAAAAACCAACATTATTTAAAAAATTTAAAAAAATTAAACGTCCGCTATTGGAAATGGCAGAATTTTTTAACAAAAAAATAATAATGCAGTCCCAAAAATGGATTTTGTCGCCCATAAAGACCGTTTAAACGGCTTCCTCCAAAATGCCTTGTTCAAAAAATCTAATGAAATTTGCCTACTTTAATGAACCATTTAAGGCACTAGCTTATCAAAATTTTGCAATTTTGCAAATTCAGCACTTATCTAGAAAACCCTACTTTTAAGCTACAAATTGGCAGTTTCAATACACGTAAGAGGTACTATTTCAAAAAAAAATTGGAAAAGTTCGGACAATTCGTAGGAACTTTGTATACATTGTACAGAACTTACAACTTCCAGGGTGCTTTAAATCTTTAATTAAAAAAACTGTACGCATGGCAAAAAACATTTGAGAGTACCACGAACTTTTTCCTTCAAATGTCAATTAATAAAAAAAACCTGGTTGAAAACTCCATGTCTTTCTTTAAATAATTGCAAATAAAAATTAAAATCTTTTTAAAATTTTTCCCCAAATCGGAACCCATCTTCGGATTGCCGACACTATCCATTACCACTTCGATCCTGAGGATAATGACGCAAAACCTTTTAATTTCGTAGAATGAGATTCAAGCACATGGGAACCTCCCTTACGATGAACATGTCCCCCACGTTGTCATCAGACAATGATTTTATGACTTAGTGTATCAGTAATGTTTTTGTCTGTGGATATATTGCCTCTGGCAATCAAACGATTGGCTTATGTCATTTTGAACCTTTGGTTTTTTTCATACCCATGTTTGTGCGGAATCGTACAACTAGAAACAAAGCTTGCATGTATTAGAAAAATATACAGGATTTTTTAAACGGATCGAATCTAAATGATTTAGCATAAGGGAATTCTTGGAGAATTTTTTCGTCGACAAAATGCTATGATAAAAATTGCCATAGAGTAAAAAGTTTTTCATATTTTTCTTACCAATTAAGGCGCAAGTTTTGTGACAACAAAATATCGATTTTTTTTTTATATTCATTTGCTCGATGAAATAAAGTACCGTCTTGCGATGAAACATTATGTGATAATTTAATACGATCAATTTGTTATAACTTTACATTCTGCACGGTTGCTGATATATTACATTTGTTCTCATAAAATTAAACATTGACACAATTGATTTACTTTAACCGTTTTCATCAGCTAGAAGCTGGATAAAAAAAAGGGTTTATATCGGCAGCCTGACAATAAAATACCCCGAACACAAACATACGTGCAAAACCCAAAGAAAGATAACTCCTAACGAGACGTAGTTCATTTTTAGGAAATTTTTTGCTCCCTTTTAAAGCCAATTTAAGTATTTCTTATTTACTTTTAATATATAAAGTTTTTTAATACAAATTTTTGAGCCGAAATTCATGGCAATAAAAAAATTAATAATGTATTTAAATTACAATTCCAATTTTTTGTTAAAACTCTTTAAGGATAGTAAAAAAAAAACAACGTCGCTCAGGCGAATCGTACTTTTCAAGTAAAAAAAATAAGTTAATCATTCTAGGTTAAATAAAAATTTTTTGAACCACCCCAAAAAACAGGGATCACTAAGTAAGAAATTCAAGAAAGCATTTTGAAGGCCATTAGGGGCCCCAAATACCGACATTTGTTTAATTTTTTTTTATAGGGAAAAAAACCACCCTTTTTCCAAAAAAACGCCCACTTTTTCCATTTTTTTTTGCCAATTCTTATCGCAGGCTTAAATTAATAAAACGGTCAAATTCTAAGTTCATTTGAAATATTTTGAAAAAGTCCGATTTTGGGCAGTTTTGGATTTTCGTAAACAGAAAACCCAGCACTGGAGGTAAACCCCTAAAAATGGTCCGATCGGGTCCATTCTTCGAAACTTTGAATTTTTACTTATGTCGCCGGTGGGTACGCATACCAAATTTTGTCAAGATAGCTCAACTCCTTCGAAATAAGAAAATTGTATACAAACAGAAACGGGACAGAGACAGTACGGGACGGACGGACACGTCTAAATCCGAATCTAACTGGTGACGCTGAATCATTTCTTAAATAAATATTTATTGTTCTATCTCGACTGATTCTGGGTGTTTACACACAACCACACAAACGCAATATACCCTCCACACAGAGTGTGTCGGTTATAAAAATGAATTATTTGGCAAATCCGCTAAGGAAATTGAAAAAATCGAAATTTTTGTCGTCTTTTAATGATTTTGACTTGCCGTTGAATCTGGCTGCCCATTGTGTATTTGGAAATCAAAAACACAACTCGCGAAATTCGCAAAACTTTAATTTTCCCTGTTTTGGATTGTGTCTTTAGTAACCAAAAACAAAAAGTCCTCTCACAGAAGTAAAGGGGCAGTGAGAGAGGGAGTGATGGAGGTGGTGAGGGACAGGGTAAGGAGCAGGTTGAGAGATAGAGATAATAATCTATATTTGCAAATACCTCGAAAATTTTATCTTTTGCTTAATCATTTTTATACCCGACACACTCTGTGTCGAGGGTATATTGCGTTTGTGTGGTTGTGTGTAACACCCAGAACCAGTCGAGATAGACCATACAAAATATATATAGAAATGATCAGCGTCACCAGGAGATTCGATTTAGCCATGTCCGTCTGTCTGTCCATCTATCTGTATACAGTTATCTTATCGAAGGACATGAGTAAGAACAAGTTCGAGAATGGACCCGATCGGACCATTTTTAGGGGTACCTCCAGTACTAGGGTCTGTTACGAAAATCACAAAAACTGCTCTAAAATCAAAGTTTTTCAAGACATTTGATGAAATTTGATATTTGACATATTTAAAGGCCAGTAGTATTATTTCCAAAAATTGAAAAAGTGGGCGTGGCAGAAGGGCGGTTTTCAAAATTGTCTCGTACAACCGAAATTCAAATGGGACTTGAACGAAATTTGGCACTTATGCTTCCTTTGTAGCCTTAACATCCTTCCAAAAAATTTCCTTGATCGGTCCCATTTTTAAGGGTACCTCCAGTATAGGGTCTGTTACAAAAATCCCAAAACTGCCTTAAATCGGACTTTTCGAATATTTTAATGAAACTTAAAATTTGAGCGTATATTTAAGCCTCCGATTATAGTTCAATAAAAATTGGAAAAGTGGGCGTGGCAAATGGGCAGTTTTCATAAAGAAATCTATCAAAAGTCGGTATATGGGGCCCCTTATGGTCTTAAACACCTCTTGATGTTAAAAATTATTTGAACATGTGTGTGTGTCTCGGGTTTTCTATTGTCAGGCTCGCCTGACTATAACACCCTTACTTGTTTTAAATTAAAATTAGGCCAACATTTAAATGAATCTCTTTTTTGGTTTGTCTGTATTTGGATCTGCAGTTGACAAAGCATACCCAAACAGAAATAATTTTCCAAATACGTACAAACAGTTTTGCTTTGTTTTAAACGATGGCTTTTCGACGATATGCCAAACATACCTATCTCAAATACGATCAAGTAATATGTTTAGTCAAATATATTTTCCTATTGCACTGTTTGAACCTGTGTTTGGCACCGAAATTCTAAATATTTGACCAAATGCCAAACCGTATAATACTACCTTAACAAAAATTTTCTTGCAGCCCCATAACGAAATTAAGGCTGTGCTTATTATTTTGGCGATGCACATATATTTCATGCAATCAGGAACAGAAATCGGGAAGAACTTACATTACTTATTGCAGTTAGAGTGTTCAGCAGCAAGATTCACCAAAGGAGTATCAAATTCGGCACTCCTCTTATAACTAGATAAAATTTAAAGATTTTCTAATCAACATTTGATTTTTATTACACAGTACAGCGGGAGTTCCGAGTGTAGCAATTGGCTTGATGGATACGGCAATTTCGTTTTCGCTCAACGATTATAATTTAACATATCTACAGGTAGATTCTACACCCACTTCCGTTCACCACCTGCCTGCTCGTACATTTCACATGGTCGAAGCATGTAATACGAGTATAGTCTTTAGTCACGTTAAGATAAAGACAAACAATTCTCTTTAACCTCAAAAGCAAAACAAAAAAAAAACAAAAAAAATCTGAGCGGACTGATAAAATAGACCATTCAGCAGTGACGCCACGAAAAAATCAATTACTTAAAAATGCGATAAAACACGAAATAGAAAAAACATAGAACTGCGAATTTTTCACCGGCTAAAACGCTTGTGCGATAGTGATTCCGCAGCAGCTAACAAAACAAACTAAATAGAAACGCTAAAAATCGGAAGCTTCCAGCAGTGAGCACATACAGCACGACAATGGTGTGGTCTCGCTATCGAATTCGTGTTAATAACAGAGGGGTTAATTGAAAATACTCTAACAATATTAACATAGTTTTAGAAATTTTTTCCTTAACTTAGAGTATCAAAAGCAATTGAATTATAAAACACTATATAGCTCTGTAAAAAGCTTTC
Organism: Chlorops oryzae; assembly: GCA_020466095.1. Lineage (NCBI taxonomy): Eukaryota > Metazoa > Arthropoda > Insecta > Diptera > Chloropidae > Chlorops > Chlorops oryzae. Next base: position 56,619,793 of record CM035806.1, on the reverse strand, counting down.
ATAAAATAAAAATCACTCAAATTACTTTAACATATAAAAATTTCCCCGTTTTCTATAACAAAGCTAGTGAGAGATTTTGTGTTAACTACGTATCGATCTTTTGTTCTTTTGATTAACGATGTTGTTGTTGTTATGTTGGTTGTTGTTAAAATACATGCTTTCTTTCCTCCATTTCTTTGCTATTTTTTTCTATCTTAATATTCCTCGAAAATGGGAATAGAACGAAAGCGTGTTACCTGATGCCACATCGCCGGTTCGGACCGGCCACACGTTGACTTTTCAACCATGTTGTTATGGTCTTAATCTTGCATTTATCAGCATGTACATGTATTTGTACCTATGTATATAAAAAAAAAAAAAAAACAATTACCCAGCAGAAAATGGCAGGTGCAAGACTGTGAGGAACTCGACACGCATAAGGGTGACATGCACTGACCGTGGGCCATGATCAATGCGGGAGCGAGTATAGAACGCAAATGAAACGCGAGTTTTTAAATATTATATTTTCCTTCCTTAAGGCTAGAAACACACCGGATAAGTCAAAACGCTTATAACGGTTCACAAAAACAACATTACATAGTGCCATATGAGTACAAACACGAAAGATTAGTCAAAACAAAACTATTTCTTTTACTGCGTTTACGAGGGCGTTTCAATAAGTACCCATGTTTCACGACAGAGGGCGTCCCTCAGGGAAGTTGGTATTATCGTCGTGTGCTGCCATCTATCAAACGGCTGCAAAACAAATTTCAGACTGCTGGATAGGTAAGTTTGGATTTGGCGAACATTGGAGTAACACGTGTTTCGTGATTTTCGCTAAGATGGAAAAAGAGCAGTATCGTTCGGTAATTCGCTTTTTGTTTTTGGATGGGAAAAAATGCGAGGAGATAAAAACAAAGTTGGATGCAGTTTATGGAGACTTTTCGCGATCTACGACCACGGTTCAACGAATTCAAACGTGGACGAACAACCGTTTTTGATGAGGAGCGACCAGGAGGCCCGGCAGACGTGGTTACCGAAGAAATCATTCAAAAAGTCCACGACATGATTTTCGCTGATCGACGAACGAAAGTGCGCGAAGTAGCAGAGTCCATAGGTGTGTCGCCGGAACTGCAATTAATATTTTACATGATAAGTTGGCGATGCAAAATTTGTCGGCCCAATGGATGCCGCGATTGCTCACGGTGGACAACAAGCGGATACGGCTGTTAACTTCGAAGCAGTGTCTGGAGATATTTAAGCGAGATCCGAAGGAGTTTTTGCGTCGAGTTGTAACCGTTGATGAAACCTAACAAATCCTATTTTTTGGAGGGGTTAAAAAAATGGCAGCAACGTTGGGAGAAGTTAATCTTTATAAAAGGGGACTATGTTGAAAAAAAAAACATTTTTTTTTTTTAATTTTGTTTTCATTTCTAACACGGGTACTTATGGAACCGCCACCGTTCTGTGATGGTTGTCAAAAAAACATGCATGCTTTCTTATGGATCAAAACACACCGAAAGGAACCAAACGGTTTGGCTAACGAAACGAAATCGTTGTGACTGATCTGGTGTGTTTCCGGTCATAGAGTTTGAAAATAATTTCTATTGACAACGTCACAGCTATCCCAGCGCAAGAGCGGGTTGACAGTCGTCAAGAGTTCCTACTGAGACAGTTTTGTCTCTGCACTATTACTGACCGTTATTTGTATATGTTGCTTTGACACATGTTTTACAGATAAGGTTGAACCCGTCATATCTTAACGCATTCAATTCTGGCAAGTTTCCAGCAGAAAAACGTTCACAGACACAGAATACAGGCTAAAGGCAACAAAAAAAGCTTTAGTTCTCTCTTGTCGCTTTCTCTCTAGCAAACTTTTTTAAGTATCGATGAACAGAATTTGAAAAAATATATGCATAAACAGAATGAAAATGGAAATTAAAACAAACAAGGGCGTTATTGTCCAGCAACGATTACTATAATCGAAGCAAATAAATGAATAGACATTTATTAAAGCTTTTAATTGAGCAAAAATCGGCACATGGGATTTGTGAATGCGCATGAAAATCTGCTGAATCTTAGCAAGCATGTTCTTAGGGTACAGTGTTATCACACTTGATGGACTACGGCAACAGTTCTTGTTTAGAACATGTAAGGGTGTTGCAGTCTGGCATACCTGACAATACAATACCCCACACATATAATGGGTTAGCTAAATATATTTTACTATTTCTTAAACCATACCTAATGCTGCCATATTTATACCCAGAGTGAACAGGGTATATTAGTTTTGTGCGAATCTTGTAACAGCCAGAACTAAGCTCCGTAGATATAGACATATATATATATATATATTCTTGATCAGGATCAAAAACTGGATCGATTTAGACATGTCCGTCTGTCCGTCCGTCCGTGGTCGGATCTCCTCCGAAACCGCTGGACCAATCAAGTCGAAAGTTGGCACACAGGTATATCGGGATTCGAGTATGATCCTAAGTAAAAATGGAAGACATCCGCCCACTGCCACGCCCACAAATAAATTTAACGTGTTTTCAACAAAATGATTGTAACTTGCAAACCACTCAACACAGACTGCAAAAAGGGACATATCCTGGGCCAAAATGGACGCAGTCATCCTCGAGCCACGCCCACAAATAAGGGTTTATCGTAACTTGTGAAGTAAAACGCGTAGAAGCTTCAAATTCGCAACATAGGTTGACAAAGGCCAATGAAAGGTGTAGGAAAAAAATTTATGTGGCCCGCCCACTGCCACGCCCACAAATGGAGAGGCAAAAAATGGTGCGCAAATAATGTCGGGACGCTGGGTATTTCAAAGTCGGGCTTGACCGACTTTAGCTTTCTTACTTGTTTTTTCATGATAAAATGGTTTTCCTGAGAAATGTAATGACTTCGCAGGATTTTGAGGAGATAAGAAAAGGATAATAAAAGGATCTTTAATTCAGCGTTTCATTTAGAATTATTAAAAAATAAAAAAATTAAAAATCGTCTTTCGCAAGTTATTCTGTTCTATATGGGCATTTCCACAGAAATGTCAACCACAACTTAAAAATTTAATGTGGTGCTAAGTCAAATTTTTTTATATATTAGAATACTCTTATACATGAAGCTTTAATTCTGAAAGTTTTAACTCATTAGCGACTGACCCTAGATTCCGTTGTCCGATTTTTACAAAACTTCACACAGACATTACTTATGGTGTTTATATTGACAAAAAAAAATTTTTTTTTCCCTGCCACCCCTGAGCCTGCAGGACATGAGTATTTTTCTATCCACTTCGCTGTTAAAGGGTTAAAAATGAATTATTTTTTTTGCAAAGTGTGTCAATAAAAACACTTAGATGAAAAATCGTAAAAAAGAAATTGGTCCATTGTTGGTGTGTGTAAAAAGGGGTTTAATGGGGGACATTCCAGAAAAAATTTCGATTGTTTTAAAAATTTTTGAACATTGCAAATTTGACTCGTGAAAAACCCCTCTTAACATGACTCTATATGACCCCAAAATATCTTTAAAGTAGTCTGATCTCTCCTCTACCTACACATTAAAACCAATTTAAGATACCTTTCACCTACCTCAAGCTAGATTTTTTTTTAATGGCTTTATTTATGGGTATTTAAATACCCATCCGCCGTTAATGAGTTAATATCTTACATAATATTTAAACCCAAAAAAACCTTGTCGAAACTTGTGGCGAAATTTTTCGATAATCTTGATATAGTTTTTGTATGAACATTTTATAAGCCTACGGCTGGTTAAAAGGAATGGTATTGGGTAAAATTTCAAGTCTAATAATTTTGAATGATAGCCCCACTATGCAAAGAGAGCGCTTGCATATGAAATAACTGTAAATTTTTTATATTGCTTTAATTTCTATTTTTATGTCACGTGAGTTACGAATATATGTAATTTTTGACCAGTGTGATTATAAAAAAAAATTTCAGTACAAGATCTTTTGCGGCTAAAGAGAGAATAAGTTTAACAACTAAAAGTGATTTAAAAAAAATCCTATATATTTTGTTTACATTTTTTTTATTTGCTGTTGAAATCTGTCGCGTGAGTTACGGTAAAAGCGAATTCGAATACGAAAGCTTCAATAATATTTAATGTTTTTATATTTTGGGCAAATAGATGAAAAAGAAAGAAGAAAACAACAAACTCAAAGAAAGAATGAAGAAGTGGAGATCGAATTTAAGAAAAGATGATGGAAAGTGGAGAGATTATAGGAAGTATTGGGATACGGGGATTAAAAGGTATGACGCCGTGGCACTTTGATAGGTACGCTCGTCATACAATCCTGTATTCCTTTAAATAAAAGATGAGATTGTCAGTTTGCAATCCTTTTATTTAATAAATATAAATCCTTATGTCTAACAAGGTTTCTTATGTATCCTAGCTCCTTTTAAATACTCGAAAACTTCCCTATTCTTACTATTAAACTCCAATCGTCGTGGCTTCTTGGTAAGTACGTGCGATAGAGCTGAGATGTCTTCGTAAATAACGTAAAGATCAATCTCATTTCCATGGATTCGAGCTCCGCTTTTATAAGAACATAATGCTGATCTGGTGCTTTCTCAGCGACCCTTTGACTTAATGCACTTTCTTCGGTCGCTTGAATGTTGTCGTAAGTCAGTTTCCGATATTGCCTCAGAACATAGAGCTGAATTGCATATTTTAGCGACTGGTGCTGTTGTCTTTAGTGTTCGCTCGTGGCTGCAATTCTGCTTACTCGATCATTTCTCGGTTATTGCGTTAGTGCTTGTTCTTTGTTGTTGTTATTTACTTGCGCAATTTCACTGTTGGTGGGGCGGAGGAAAAAGGGGACAGGTAATACGAAATGTTTGAGCATAACTCACAACAGAAGACACAAACGGTCAAAATTCGTAATATTGTGGGAATAAAAAATAATCATTATTTTTCATTTGTCAACAAAAATAGTTTTGCAGTCGCCAAAACTTTTTATTCAAAAAAGCATAACATTAAGATAAGACGTGTAAGTGTAGTATGAATCTTTGATTGATTTTTTTTATCTTCTTAAATTTTTGAATTAACTTTTTTTTTTTTTTGGTAATGAAATACATTTTTGTTATGTTATTTAATATTTAATAAAACAAAGCTTTGTTTAAAAGCTAAACGTTCAATATTTTAACACAAATTTTCTTAACGGAAATTTTGTCGCGTGAGTTACGGCAAGTATTTTTGTAAAGCTCAATATATTATTGAACACCCAAAATTGATTGGCTATGTGGGTTTATTATAAAATTTCACAGTTTTCTAATTATTTCAAAATCAAAACAAGTAAGAGTGTTATAGTCAGGCGAGCCTGACAATAGAATACCCGACACAGACACATATGTTCAAAAAATTTTTAATATCAAGAGATGTTTAAGGCCATAAGGGGCAGCATATACCGACTTTTGTTTAATTTCTTTATGAAAACCGCCCCATTGCCACGCCCACTTTTCCAATTTTTCGGAATTCTTAAATATACGCGCAAATCCTAAGTTTCATTGAATTATTTGGACAAAGTCAGATTTTGGGGCAGTTTTGAGATTTTTGTGACAGACCCTAGTACTGGAGGTACCCTTAATAGTGGACCGATCAAGAAAAATTTTTGGGAGAATGTTTATGGCTACAAAGAAAGCATAACTGTCAAATTTCAAGTCCCATTTGAATTTCAGGTGTAGGGGACAATTTTCGAAAAGCGCCCTTCTGCCACGCCCACTTTTAAAATTTTTGGAAATCGTATTACTTGCCTTGAAACTTGTTCAAATATCAAATTTCATCAAAATATAATGAAACACTTCGATTTTAGAGCAGTTTTTGTGATTTTCGTAACAGACCCTAGTACTGGAAGTACCCCTAAAAATGGTCCGATCGGGTCCGCTCTCGAACTTGTTCTTACTCATGTCACCGTGAGCACGCAAACCAAATTTTGTCAAGATAGCTCAACTCCTTCGATAAGAAAACTGTATATGGTACAGACAGACAGACAGACAGACAGACAAACGGACAGACGGACATGTCTAAATCGAATCTCCTGGTGACGCTGATCATTTCTATATATTTTTTGTATGGTCTATCTCGACTGGTTCTGGGTGTTACACACAACCACACAAACGCAATATACCCTCGACACAGAGTGTGTCGGTTATAAAAAAGGCAAGTTGTGTACGAAAAATTCGCTAAATTTTCAACTTGTAACTTTGCTTGTAAAACGCGCTTCCTTTTTTTGTCGCGTGGGTTACGAAAACATTTAACACTGCTATTCTTAGTTAGTTGTTGCAAGGACAATTTTGGTAGACCATACCGTTAGTACTGCTACTAAGATATATGTACATTGTAAATTTTTTATACCTTAATTACATAAACTTTCGAGTAAGCAAGCCTTGAAGTCGTACGCCTGTCGCGTGAGATACGATGGAAATACCCATATGACAAATTTGTGTTTTTGGTAAATCGCGTTTAAAGTTTGGTCGTCAGTTATAAAAAACTGAACCGAAAAAGTTGTCGACAGCTGTTCAAGTACGAACGATAATTTCTTGCTGTTCTAAACAATCGTCATTCTTTGGGGAATGAATCCGAAATAAATGATAATCTACTACCATTCGTGGGCGAACCGGCCTTTGTGCCCATTGTTCCTTCTTCTTCCCTTTTTTTCGTTAAGTGGCTCCAATTGGGCACACTGAAAATTCATTACTTTTGACACTTAACTTTCAAACGCGCCTACGGATGACAGTGCAGTCTTTTTTCTCCTGCTATATATCAAGCAATAAATTTTATATCCAATTTATTTATCTGGACAAGTGTCCTTTTCTATGTCTACGGAAGACAAAAACATTTATACTCTTTGGATTATTGGATTGGAAATAAAAAGGATTAACACCGAAATCGCACATGAAGCTTTCATTTGTGTCAGAACAAACCAAGTGAAAGTATCTCACGTGGCCCGAGGTTAAGAATCAACTTAACCTTCTCTATACTTTCTCTTCACGTTCCTCCCTTGAACAACAGCTTTTGACCAATGAAAGATATAGTGTTCGTGAATTTTTCTGTTAAAAAAAAATTCTGTTTTTGGATGCGATTTTACGACCAGGAAGCGTTTAAAAAAATGCACTCTTTTACGAAGCTCTTCTTGTTTTATAGCATACAGAACAAACTGTTAGGAAGTATTGTGAGATAAGAAATGAAAATGAAGGTGGTTTACGCAACAAAAACTTTATTCAATATCACATTCAAATCATTTAATAATTAAACTCAATCTTATAAATATATTTCAATAAGACCATTTAACCCTTGAGCGGTAAATTTGTATTTACTCTTATTATTGTTTTGAGTTTATTCTAATTAGAAAAAAATCAAAAATTTGCTTCGAAACCAGTATTAAGAGCGAAACAAAAAGTGTTTTCGGGTCTTATATAAAAATTTCCGTTCCAGGGTTAAGGTAAGAATAGTTGAGTAAGATAAGTTTCTGCCATAACATAAAAATATATAAAAAAATTTATCAAATTCATTAAATTATGAATTTTTGACTTCGATTCAACGGAGATAAATTTGATTTGCCAACAAAAAATTTATAAAAAGTTATAAAACGTTATTATAGTACGCCACTGCCTTTAAGAGTATCCGCCTTCTTTCCACGCCCACTTGGTCTTACTCATGTCTCCGTGCATCTCCATACCAAAGTTCAATACCATAACTTAGCTCCTTCGACAACAAAAGTGTATACAGACAGACAGACATAGCTTACCTAATCTTCTGCGACATTGATTATTTCTGAACATATTTTCTATCCCGAGAGAAATCGACGCAGAATGTTTCAGGTATAGAAACTAACGGGAAAGACTTAAAATTTAATTCGAAGTTTATTTAGTCTTGCATATAGAACAAAATAAAATAATGTTTTTTATACCCAGCGTAAGCGGGGTATATTAGTTTTGTGCAAATCTTGTAACAGGGAGAACTAAGCTCCGGATATATAGACAAATACATATAGAAATGATCAGGATCAAGAACTGAATCGATTTAGATATTTCCGTCTGTCCGTCCGTCCTTCCGTCCTTCCGTCCGTGGTCGGATCTCCTCCGAAACGGTTGGACCAATCAAGTCGAAATTTGGCACACATGTATATCGGGGTCCGAGTATGGTCCTAAGTAAAAATGGGAGACATCCGCGTACTGCTACGCCCACAAATGATTTTAATGTGTTTTCAGTAAAATGCTTTTAACTTGCGAACCACTGAACACATTTAATTGATATTTGGTGTACTGGTAAACTTCAAAAAAGGACATATCCTGGAAAAAATGGACGCCGCCCTGCGCAAGCCACGCCCACAAATAAGGGTTTCTCGTAACTTGTGAAGCAAAAGGCATAGATGCTTCAAATTCGCAACATAGGTTGACCAAGGCGAATGAAAGGTGTAGGGAAAAAATTTATGTGGCCCGCCCACTGCCACGCCCACAAATAGAGAGGCAAAACATAGTGCGCCAATAATGTCGGGACGCTGGGTATTTCAATGTCGGGCTTGACCGACTTTAGCTTTCTTACTAGTTATTTAGTATTTATACCCGACACACTCTGTGTCGAGGGTATATTGCGTTTGTGTGGTTGTGTGTAACACCTAGAACCAGTCGAGATAGACCATACAAAATACATATAGAAATGATCAGTCACCAGGAGATTCGATTTAGCCATGTCCGTCCGTCTGTCCGTCTGTTTGTATACAGTTATCTTATCGAAGGAGCTATCTTGACAAAAAGTGGGCGTGGAAAAGGGGCGGTTTTCATAAAGAAATTTAACAAACGTCGGTATATGGGACCCCTAATGGCCTTAAAAACTTCTTGAATATTCTTACTTAGTGGTCCTGTTTTTTGGGCGTGGTTCAAAAATTATTTAAACATGTGTGTCTGTGTCGGGTATTTTATTGTCAGGCTCACCTTACTATAACACCCTTACTTGTTTTAGTCCGTTTTTGTTCTATGTTCACTATTCTTTTCATATAGAACACAATGGTAACGAAGCTTGTCACCAAAGTGTTTACTGTTGATGTTTCATCTTTAAAAAACTATAAAAGATCGACATATTTATTTATTCGTTAACAATAACGTCATTGTCGTCGTTACTAACAGTTGTAATGGAGTTAGTTTTCATATTTTAAAGTGTTCAAAGAAAAATTAAATTAACCAAAAACCGATTAACCGATAGTATCGATGTTTTTCTCCTTAATTAATTACTAGGTACCTATTGGATATTTTTTTCAAATATCGAAAATATCAAATTAGATATGTATATTTTCAACTATCGCCCATCCCTATTCACAAAGAGTGATCGAAAAATGTCGGTATCATTCGCGATCGCACCTTGGCTGCTAAACGACGTTTCTCTGATTTGTGATTTCTTTCTAGTGTATTAAGTAATTGATTTTGTTCTCAAATTAGAGCTGTGTGAAGTGCAAATTGGCCCAGGTTTCTTGCGCGGTTTAGATAAGTAAGTTTTAACTCTTATTACAGTTGATTTTGCCATTTACCTGCATTTGAATATAAGCAAATAGTTCAGTAAAGCTAAATTGGCTAACGGTGCGTGACACCATGGCGGCGTCACTTCAAAATGGCGCCACAGAGGAGTCAGAAGCTAAATTCAATGGCTTTGAAAATGTGAAAGCCAACTTTAAAAGTGTCAAAAAAAAAGAATAAGCCCGGCACGGATTGGTATGCTCTAGACAAGCGCAAGAAAAATAAAAATACTAACGAGCTGGATGAAGCTGAAAGCGACTCACTTGAAGATTATCAATCGCCCCCTGAGGAAAGTGTTGTCAGTAGTGAAGATAATATTCCATTAGGAAGGTTTGTACCAGTGACGCCGAGTAATAACCCGGAAAACAATATATCGTCCAAAGTGAATAATCCCTCAGTAGAGCTAGGTTGTGCTCAGAATAGCAATGATTTATCGGATTTACCTACTACCAGTAATAGGAGGTTAGACACGACAACTTCTAGTGTTGAGGTCTATCCGGATTCCTTCACTGGGTCCCCCTTTGTCCTGATGGATACTTCTAATTGCCCCAACTTGAAAGATAAGAAAGTACGTAATGGTCTTTTTTGGTCAGTCAACGGCCCCCCACTCTTTTTTAAGTCCTTTTCAACAAGACTGAGGATGCGAATGCTTCCCTGCAGTAATATGGACTGACCCAAGTGCAGTCTTCGGTCAGTCCTTCATGTTACCAGTACTAGTCCCCTCATAATTCCACTTCTAACGTATTCAACTGACCTTTTTAACATGGGCCTGTCCTAGGGGAGGGACTAGTCTGCAAAACGGCTGATCATAGGCCAGTTTTTTTGGGTCAATTGTCGTAATTTTGTCTGGTTTTAGGATAGTCAAATGAGGAAAATAAACAACAATTTTCTTATATATATTCCAAGTTGTTGAAAGTGTCATTTACAGACTACCCATAAACTAACCCCTTTATTACCGACCGCCGGCTAGCCGAATTCCATGGAGCGAACTGCCATAATTTAACCGGTAGGGTTTGGACCGGTCAAAAGCCAGTCCTTCTTAGAAAACTGACCGGCTCAATACTGCAGGGTTGTGTCTCAAATCGTGATATCGCTTCAAGCAAAATAAGAGTATTCATCCCGAGGTCATCCTTTGAAAATTAAATTTCAAATTAATAAATTAATTATTGTTCTTCTAGAAAAAAAACCTCCTTCTCAAAATGAGATTGGATCAAATGATTGAATTCAACAAGCTGCTCCCGGACAAGACCTATGCGTATCGGAAGCACAGATCCTCGGTCATGTGTATTAACCACCTAATGCAAGAAAGCAAATGCCGTAGAGCCAAGAAGGAAAAGGTTTGGGTATTTTCTGTGGACATAAGTAATGCCTGCAACTGTGTCAATTTTTCGATGCAGAAAGCGTTGCTATGTAAGTTTAATGTTATCCCGCACTAATGTATAAATTGGATCTTGAACTTTCTATCTGTCAGGACGCTTAAATTGGGTGAAGGAGAAGTTGATGTGCATGAAGGGTTACCTCAAGGCAGCTGCTTGTCGCCTCTGTTATTCAACATTTATTATAGCCCACTGCATGATATCGAGGATAGTCATACTGCTCTCTTTCAGTTTGCCGATGACTTTGCGATTGTATGTTCACATAGGGTGGCTGCAACAGCTGCTGAACTCATTCAAAGAACAATTGTGGATTTTGGCAATTATTGTGCCCAGCTGAATTTGACTTTTAATGTTGATAAGACCAAACTCCTTCTGCCCTCCAGTAACTCCACGCACACACCAAATGTTGTCTTCAATGGCTTCAGAATCCCCCAGGTGAAGGGTATGAAGTTCCTTGGTGTCAACATAAGCTCTTCACTATCGCTATCGGGACACTATGATGCAGTCATCCGCAACTCTGAATCTTCAGCTAAACTTTTGAAATGCCTCACTACCATAAAGGCGGGGCTGCATCCGTCTGTGTCTTTCAATCTGTATAAGTCTTTGGTTCGTTTTAAAATAGAGTAGGGCGCGCTCAGCGGCGGCGACATCTCGCACCAAGGGAATAAACAGGAAAATCTCAGCACTACAAGGTAGCTATCTCAGAATATGTTTGGGTCTTCCTCCACAAACGCATACCCACGTCTTATACTCCATTGCCAGTGAGCTTCCCCCTCAACATAGAGCTGAACTCCTCGCTGCCAGGGAGATTGTCAAGATTAAACTGTTTAGTCCCACTCTCTTTGAATCTATAGTGAAGGCTCCGTTGATAAACTCTAGTTATGCGCAGACTTACAGTCTGCCTTACTAAAGTTGATGCAGAATCTGTCAGAAGGAAGTAACATCGTATGCTAAGGGCCCTACGCGGAGACGGTTATACGTGTTTCTCAACTGATGCGTCAATTTCCGAAGATGTCGCTGGCTGTGCGGTCCTTTGAGTTGATGACAACAAGTCTTATAAGTATAAATTATTATCGGCAACATCCTCCTCCTTTGCTGAGCTTCAGGCCATACTCATGGCCGTTAATATCGCAAAACACAAAACTGGTCAAAAAATTGCCATGTTCACCGACAGCCTGGTTGCATGCCAACTACTAAATAGGGGGCATGCTCTTCATCATCTTGTCGCGAAGATAAACAGTGCGGTGGACAAATCGGACCTGACCTCTGTTAGGGTGATCTGGACCACTAGTCATGTTGGAATTGTGTTCAACGAGGCAGTAGATCTGCTGGCAGTATCAGAGGGGTTCCCTTTGGAATTCTCTCTGTCGGCATCTGAGGCCTTTGTCCGCAATCAGGAGTGAATGGCCCTGACTGAATCGAAGCCCTGGTTTTACAAATCTACGCTCCAACCGAGGACCATAGAACTCCTAAACAGATTTCTGACAGGGTCGACCTATGATAATGTTTTCCTTCATAGAATAGGGGCTATTGATAGTGAGAGTGCTTCACGTGTGGGTTGATTGACTCATTCGAGCACGCCATTTTTCTGTGTCCTGCTTATTCCGAAATAAGGAAAAAGTACAAGTTCTCTGACAGGTTTGACAATAGAACTGATTTATTGAGTGGATGTAACTTACAGGTGATATCTTAACTTGCGAGTTTCTTGGAAGATGCCGCTATTGACTTTTGATATGAATAAATTTAATACGATTAGACTCTGAATTGCAGAATATTTTACGTTCGTTTGGTGGCCGGTGCTATAGTCGGCTACGCGTAGTTGACGCAATTCGAGAAACGCGCGCGTCTATCGGTACACTAACTGCACGTCCCTATCACGGATATCGATCAATACACCGCATGCCTGGCCTGGTTGGTTTGGAGTGAAGTGTGTTGCCTTGACTGGTTTAGAAGCTGTTCGCATAATAGGAAAGGATACCTTAAATCGGCAACTGAGCTGTACTATCTCGAGCTTCTCCTGACGTCGGTCACATAAAATGATTTTTCTACGTAGATCTCTTCCTGGCAAATGTGGACCTAATAACAGGGCCAACATCATTACAGCAAAAAAAAAAAAAAAAAATCGGAATGGCAGCTACGCTTGCGTGTGTGTATTAGTTTTCGACGATTTTTTCGCGTATTGTGTCATTTTCATGTCTTGTGGTGAATTTTTGAATTTCAAATTGTCGTTCAAAATAAAAAGGAAGAAAAAATATTCCGGAAAATTCTCGTGTTTTCTCTTAGTACATTTCGAAAATTTTCAGAAATCTTTTTTATACCCAGCGTAAGCAAGGTATAATAGTTTTGTGAGAATCTTGTAACAGCTAGATATAAACTCGGCGAGTATAGACACATATGTAGATACATTTCTGTTCAGAATCAAAAACTTAATCGATGTCACGCCACGATGCCACGCCACGATGCCACGCCCTCAAATAGGGATTTTTTTAACTTCCGTACAGAAAGGCAAAACATTGAGCGCAAATATTGTCGGGACGCTGGGTATATGAAAGTCAGGCCTGGCCGACTTTAGCTTTCTTACTTGTTTTACAATTATTATTTTTCTCAGCGGGGATTCGAGCTCACGATCTACGTAGTGCAAAGCTAAGGTAACTGACTTCGCCACGTTATGCTAAGGATCAACTGACGCCAATACCTTATTTACAGTTAAGTAGTGCAGGGTCGGCGGAACGTAAATAGGGCAGGAGGGTACATGAACGATGGGTTGTGAAAGTGTGAGGGTTGAAGGGGAAGGACGGGGGGCGTTGATGGTAAGTGTTTTGAATTTCAATTTGCATTCATATGCTTCTGCATATAATTGGTACTTATTTGGAAATAAAGCTAGCAAATTATTATTATTGTAAAAGTTGAAACCTTACTAAATAAACGTTATTTAATAACACAGAGAAAAAAAACACGTAGTAAATTCAAGAGTGCGCACCAGCATAAAAATTTCACAAAATTTATAAACCATTCATTTTTAAAATATGCATGCAACACCACCAATAGGTCAATCTATAAACAGTTGCTCTCTCTTAAGCGCAAACCTACGGGACCGATAAGAGGAAACTATTTGAGAAGCAGATATATTAGAAAAAAGTGTCCATTTAAGAGGGGTTTGTATTGCAAGACAAAATTGTATTTGAAGTCTAAATTGTATTGCAAGAAAAATTTATATTTCAAGTCAAAATTGTATTGCAAGACAAAATTGTATTTCAAGTGAAAATTGTATTGCAATACAAAATTATATTTCAAGACAAAATTTTATTGCACGACAAAATTATATTTCAAGTCAAAATTGTGTTGCCAGGAAAAATTATATTTCAAATCAAAATTGTATTGCACAAAATTGTATTTCAAGTCTAAATTGTATTGCAATACAAAATTATATTTCAAGACAAAATTTTATTGCACGACAAAATTATATTTCAAGTCAAAATTGTATTGCCAGGAAAAATTATATTTCAAATCAAAATTGTATTGCAAGACAAAATTATATTTCAAGTCAAAATTGTATTGCAATACAAAATTATATTTCAAGACAAAATTTTATTGCAAGACAAAATTGTATTTCAAGTGAAAATTGTATTGCAAGAAAAAGTTACATTTCAAGTCAGTTACAGGCTAAAAAACTTTCGTAGATATCTTTTAAAATTTGCTTACAAAAATTTTTTTGGTTAAAATTTTTAAAGCGAAACGATAAAAAAATAACAACATATAACATACACTCCCTTTCACTGGTTAGACGCACAATATTATGTTCAAAGCAAAACGTTATTACTAAGTCCGAAGTCAGACATACCGAAAACATGTTCCGGGAACATTTAGTTCGTAGGCAAGAGACGCAAGAGGCAAAGAAACTTTTCCTTGCCTCCTGCGTCTCTTGCCAACGAACTAAATGTTCCGGAACATGTTTTAGGCATGTCTGACTTCGGACTAAAAGGCAACTTGAAAAAAGTACCAAAGAAGTGTTGCCAAAAAGAATTTGAACATTGTCCTAAAAATATCAACCGTAAATTTTTTTTTCAGAAAGTGCATAACGGTGTTTTTCCAATTTTTGGAAGAAGCCATCATTTTGCGCGTGCTTTCAGTATTTCATTGAATTAGACGCAGCACGTTGTTTTACTGAGTGTGGAAAAAGTTTTGATTTTTTAAAACGATAATTCAAAGATTATCCAACTTCTGATTAAATTAATCCTAAATATGGGAAGGTCTGCGATATTAACTCTTTTAGAACGCGAAAAAATTGACTTTTATAATTCTGAAGGATTATCTAATAGAAAGATAGCACAAAAAATAAATCGGAGCTCCAGAACTGTCGACCGCTATTTGAAAGATCCAAACTCATATGGGAGCAATTACAAAGGTCGGAAAAAAGCTCTGAGTTCTCGGGAAGAACGCAAAATTTTGAAAATCGTTTCAAACTCGACAAAATCGCTACCCAAAATAAAGGAAGCAGCAGGTGTAAACGCGAGTATTACTACCATTCATCGAGTGATTTCTAAAGCCAAACACCTAAAACGTCTCAAAATTAAATCTAAGCCACCGCTGACTGCTGATCGAAAGCAAAAACGCCTTCAATTTGCGAAGAAGTACATGACCTGGAATGTACAAAATGACACCCGCTCGAATGATTGGCATTTGGTCGTGTTTACTGACGAAAAACGCTTCAACTTGGATGGACCGGATGGATACGCGTATTATTTTCACGATCTAAGAGAGGAAGAAATTTTTCGAAGCCGTCACCACAGCCGAGAGGGTGGTGTTATGATATGGGGAGCGATAACATTTTATGGGACAATTGAATTGACTTTTGTCGAGCAAACCATGAATGGAACTCGGTTCAAATCTTTGCTTGAATCGGTATTTCCTAAGCTAAATAACCTCTTTGGTCCTTTGCCTTGGATTTTCCAACAAGACAATGCTCCCATTCATAACGCGCGAATCGTAGTCATACATTTCAGATCAAAATGTTGAAATATTGTCTTGGCCACCATATTCTCCGGATCTTAATATTTTTGAAAACGTTTGGGGCTGGCTATCACGAAAAATTTATGAAGGAGGAAAACAATATGATGATAAGGAGTCCCTAATTTCAGCAATTAAATCCGCATGGAGCGACATTTCTTTGGATTACCCCCAATCCTTATATTCTTCTTTAAAAGACAGACTTTTTGAGGTAATTAACAAAAATGGAGGAAGTACACACTACTAAAACACGATTTTTCAGTTGTACTCATCTTATTTAAAACCAATGTAAAAAAAAAAAAAATGTCGTACCCTATTTAAAAATTTTAAGTTTTTTGATACTGCGTCTAATCTATTGAAATGCGAAAAAATGTTTTTTTTTTCAAGTGCCTTCATATGAAGTAAGAAAAAATTGTTTGTTTTTCGTTTTAAATTTTGTTTTGCTATTTTATGTGTGGAAGTATTAAATAAAGAAGACATTTGCATAACTCTTTATTTTTACATTCACTTGAATTAAATGCAAGATATATAGGAATTAGTTTGCAAGGTAAGGGTCGTCTAAATCATTGAAAGGGACGTGTATTATACATATAGCAAAAGCCTAATCTGAGGAATGAAGATCAACCACACACGGATTGAAATAGTAATTGCATCGACGCGATGTCTCAACTAAAAAAAATTGTTTGGTAAATTATAATTAGTGCACAATGTAAACGTCATCAACATAAACATATGATGACGGTGTATAAAAAGAAATCCATTATTTTTCCAATAAGATGGCGTTATTTTCTGCATCTCGCGTTGTATAAGTCCGATCGTGTTCCGTAAGGGGGCATTAGAAAGATGACGTTCCTACTAAAAAGCTTTTTTGGACAATTTTGATTGATTGAATCAGTTTTGTTTGAGAGCTTGTCAAAGATGGAACATCAGTCAAAGACGAAAATTCGCTTACATTTTACAGTATTTCTTCGATAAGGGAGAAAACGCAAGCCAGGCGGCTGAAATGTGAATCGTTTATGGACCTTGGATACTGTCAACAAGCCAATCATGCGCAATTTTGGTTTCGTCGATTCCGTTCCGGTAACTTCGATGTCAAGGATGCACCACGCACTGTGAAGGCCAATTGTCGAAAATGTCGAAAAATTCTCGGAAATTATCGATCCGACGTCATGTTGAAACGTTTCGATGGCAAAGAGCTAAAGATTGCACAAAAAACGTTTGGAACTTTGAATAAGGTGGATACACAAAGAAGCTCGATGTATGGGTGCCACATAGTTAACGCAAAAAACCTCATAGACCGAATTTCCATTTGGATCGTGCTGACCGCAACAAAATCGACCCATTTCTGAAGCGGTTGGTGACTGGTGATGAAAATTGGGTCACTTACGACAACGTCAAGCTTTTGAAAACGGTCGTGGTCGAAAAACGGTGAACGGCGGAAACGGTGGCCAAGCCAAGGATTGACGGCCAGGAAGGTTTGGCTGTGGTTTGGTGGGATTGGCAGGGAATTATCTAATATGAGCATGCTCCCAACGGCAAAAACTCTTAATCGGAACTCTACTGTCAACAATTGGCCGTCTGAAGGAAGCATTTTGCATAAGCGGCCAGCTTTGGCCAATGGAGAGGAATATGTGTTCCATTGACAACGTGGCCTACACATCGATAGTGACTCGCCAGAAGCTCCGGTGTTTTTGGTTGGGAGTTTGTTTTCTGCTCACTTTAGTCCGGACCTGGCAACCAAGTAGAAACCATCTGTCCCTGTCCATGGCACTTAATTTTGCTGGAAACATTCGCTTCAAGAGAGGCTTCTGAAATTCGACTGTCTCAATTTTTTGCTAATAGGAACGGGGCTCTAAATTGAAAGGAGGCATATATGAAATTACCTTTAAAATGGCAACAAGTTATCGAACAACAACGGCGCATTATTTGACCTAATATCGGTCATTCTCAAACTAAAAAAATTTTAAATTATAATAGCCCTCAATTTAATGCAAGAATAATGGATTTCTTATTACTACACCTAAAAATACAAAAGTAATCGCAAGAGAATATATAAAAATTCCGCCAACATTTCGAATGGGGGAAAAATTCGAGGAACTTTACAATTAGTGCACTAAAATTTAAACTGGCTCCGATTAAATAAACTTTGTAATACAAATAAATAAAGAATAAACCATTAAGCATACCCAGCCGGAAATTTTCTGATAATGCTTGTTGTCTCATAGATATGAGCAAAGGAACGTCCATGCCAAATTTCAAAGCCTTAGGGCAACTTCTCTATGATTTCCCAAAAAATGTATGGAAATCAAGCACAAGTAAAAAGAAAACTTTTGGTATAGAGATCTGGTCCAGACACTAACTTTTTGGTATAGAGATCTGGTTCAGACGCAAACTTTTAGTATAGAGATCTAGTCCAGACGCAAACTTTTGGTATAGAGATCTAGTTGAGACACACCTGAACTTTTAACTTAGCTCCGAAATGTTTTTACAGTTGTTTAGTACAGTAGAGATTGGAGGTTTGTGTCTTTGACGGTTTTGTGTATTAGATAAAATCTTTTGTACTAAAATAGCAAAGACAAATATCAATTTTTAAGAATTAGTAACACATTATACTTACAAAAATTCAAAAATTATTTTACACATCCTTATTACTTTAAAAATCCTCGATTTGTAATAATTTTTGTTTTGTTTTGTTAAACATAGCCTTATTGAATCTTGAAATAGGAATACGATACGTTTCGATACCCTATGATTAGCAAATCATTGGTAGAATTCCTCGTTTCAAGGTAGTTAAGAGCTGAAAAAGCTTATTATTTCAATGTTAATTATTAAATAAAGTTAACAAGTTGAACATTATTTTAACCCTGCTGGTGCCTTAGGACCATTTGGTCCAAAATGCAATTTTTTTGTGGCCAATATCTGGAGATTGATGAAATATATTTACTTTCAGCCATAAAAATCTTCTTGTAAAGAGTTCAAATTCTTATGTTGACCATATATTTTGTATGAAAAATACACCGCGGGCTAAATGTTCCCTAAAGCATTTAGTGTAACTTTCTTAAGCTACCAGCAGGGTTAAAGATCAAATCTAATAAAGTTGTACTCTCTTATATATAGGTCAATACTCTGTATTAACTTGCCTTTTTTTTCGCACAGACAACAGAAGATGCATATAAGTATATTAGGGTGGTCCTTATATTAAAAATGTTTCTTTTTTTTCGCGCGACACCCCGTTATTTTAATATATATTAGGTGTAGTAAAAAGAAATCCATTATTTTTGCATTAAATTGAGGGCTTTATTTAAGATAGTTAGAATGACCCGATTTAGGTCAAATATGCGCCGTTTTGTTCGATAACTTGTTGCCATTTTAAGGTAATTTCATTATGCCTCTCTCATAGAAGCCCTCGTTCCTATTAGCAAAAAATTGAAACAGTCGAATTTCAGAAGCCTCTCTTGAAGCGAATGTTTCACCAGCAAAATTGTTCGCCATGGACAGGAACAGATGGTAATCACTTGGTGCCAGGTCCGGACTATAAGGTGGATGCAGAAGAACCTCCCAACGAAACTCCCGGAGCTTCTGGCGAGTCACTATCGATGTGTGTGGCCTGGCGTTGTCCTGATGGAACACAATTCCTCTCCTATTGGCCAAAGCTGGCCGCTTATGGGCGATTGCTTCCTTCAGACGGTCCAATTGTTGACAGTAGAGTTCCGAGTTAAGAGTTTTGCCGTATGGGAGCAGCTCATAGTAGATAGTTCCCTGCCAATCCCACCAAACACACAGCAAAACCTTCCTGGCCGTCAATCCTGACTTGGCCACCGTTTCCGCCGGTTCACCGTGTTTCGACCACGACCGTTTTCGCTTGACGTTGTCGTAAGTGACCCACTTTTCATCACCAGTCACCAACCGCTTCAGAAATGGGTCGATTTTGTTGCGGTTCAGCAGCGATTCGCAGATGGAAATTCGGTCTATGAGGTTTTTTTGCGTTAACTCGTGTGGCACCCATACATCGAGCTTCTTTGTGTATCCAGCCTAATTCAAATGGTTCCAAACGGTTTTTTGTGCAATCTTTAGCTCTTTTGCAATCGAAACAGTGCTAACATGACGGTCGGACTCGATAATTTCCATGAATTTATGGACATTTTCGACAATTGGCCTTCCAGTGCGTGGTGCATCCTTGACATCGAAGTTACCGGAACGGAATCGACGAAACCAAAATTGCGCATGATTGGCTGTTACAGTATCAGGTCCATAAACGCTATTCACATTTTCAGCCGCCTGGCTTGCGTTTTCTCCCTTATCGAAGAAAAACTGTAAAATGTAGCGAATTTTCTCTTTGCTGATGTCCATCTTTGACAAGCTCTCAAACAAAACTGAATCAATCAATCAAAAAAGTGTCAAAAAAGGTTTTTTAGTAGGAACTGTCATCTTTCTAATGCTCCCTAGCGGAACACGATCGGACTTATACAACGCGAGATGCAGATAAATAACGCCATCTATTGGAAAAATAATGGATTTCTTTTTACTACACCTAATATACCACGAGAAAATATTTCTGTATTTTTAAAAAAAATTTTTAATGACATTTAGAGGTCGCTACCAGCGTTCAAAATTTTCATAATATAGACTCCATATATAAAATTTGTTTGGTTCATAAAATATATTATAAAATTACAGCAGTACAAAAAGCCAAGGGATTTTTAAGCATTTTCTATAGATATCAGCTTGGAAATATTGCTGATTTAAAAATAAATTTTTTTAATGCCTTTGTCTACGCTTAAATTTTCATATTATTAGGCTCCTCATTCATAAAGGTTATGGTTTATGGTTTAATAGTTCAATATTCCAAAATTAAAAGTACAAAAAGCCAAGGATTTTTAACCATTTTCGAAAGTGAGACTATCATTGTAATTTTAAGTGCCTAAACACCAATAAATTTGGTCTATAGTCAAAGGGCCTTTTTTCATATTTTCGCTTTTTTATTATAAGCAATCTTAGGCACCAGTTCAAATTATCCCAAATTAAGCATACTCATTTGTTCTAGAATGAGAATTTAAAGTAGACTCGATTATCCGAGATTTTTTTTTGTCACCTTAAGCTCAAAAAAGCCGGAAATGCATTAAACGTTTTTTCAGTAATATACCAAAATTCAACGGAAAGGTGGAGACCGTACATTAATTTTTAAATGTGTCCTAAAACGCCATTCCCTAAACGAACAATATAATTGTGGCTCCTAATCAGGTCAGAAGGGTCAAAATTTAAATTGCTCATAAATTTTATCGCTTCTTTCACTCACTTATCAAGCCATATCTTAGCAACCAGTGCAAATTATCACCAATATTAGACATACTTCATTTTTCCTAGAATCGTTAACGAATCAATTTTAAAGTCAACAGAACTCGATGTACTGCGATGATTAGTTTTTTTTAACACTTAAGCTCGGATTTTATATAACGCCAGTTGAAATTCATTAAACACTGTTTTTTTCACGAATAATGATCATATTAAATATCAACGAAAGGTCGAAAAACACATATCGAATTTTTAAAGCTTGTGTGTTCTTAAAACGTCATTTTTTAAAACGAAAGCAAAAATAACTTACAAAACTTTAAATGAATGGTAAAAATGGTCGAAAAATTTTAAAATTTATATAAAATTTTAATGTTTTTTTAAACTTTGAATGAACATAGTTCAACCACTATTGAGCGATCTTTCAAGCTTGCTATTCGATGTTAAGGGACAATCAATTCTGTAAGTGTATGTCAAATCTGACCCTCGTCGTCTTCACCGTGGCAGAGATATTGCACACGTAGTGTAATTACCCTAGCAAATAAATGTGTTAAATTAAATTGTTCGAAGGTCACACATGTGTTTGTTGTAATTTGTTTTGCAAAATATAAAAACATACAGCTTACGCTTCAGCTTTAGCTTTAGCTTCTATAATTGCAGCCTTAGTGCACTAAAATTTAAACTGGCTCCGATTAAATAAACTTTGTAATACAAATAAATAAAGAATAAACCATTAAGCATACCCAGCCGGAAATTTTCTGATAATGCTTGTTGTCTCATAGATATGAGCAAAGAAACGTCCATGCCAAATTTCAAAGCCCTAGGGCAACTTCTCTATGATTTCCCAAAAAATGTATGGAAATCAAGCACAAGTAAAAAGAAAACTTTTGGTATAGAGATCTGGTCCAGACACGAACTTTTTGGTATAGAGATCTGGTTCAGACGCAAACTTTTGGTATAGAGATTTAGTCCAGACGCAAACTTTTGGTATAGAGATCTAGTTGAGACACACCTGAACTTTTAACTTAGCTCCGAAATGTTTTTACAGTTGTTTAGTACAGTAGAGATTGGAGGTTTGTGTCTTTGACGGTTTTGTGTATTAGATAAAATCTTTTGTACTAAAATAGCAAAGACAAATATCAATTTTTAAGAATTAGTAACACATTATACTTACAAAAATTCAAACATTATTTTACACATCCTTATTACTTTAAAAATCCTCGATTTGTAATAATTTTTGTTTTGTTTTGTTAAACATAGCCTTATTGAATCTTGAAATAGGAATATGATACGTTTCGATACCCTATGATTAGCAAATCATTGGTAGAATTCCTCGTTTCAAGGTAGTTAAGAGCTGAAAAAGCTTATTATTTCAATGTTAATTATTAAATAAAGTTAACAAGTTGAACATTATTTTAACCCTGCTGGTGCCTTAGGACCATTTGGTCCAAAATGCAATTTTTTTGTGGCCAATATCTGGAGATTGATGAAATATATTTACTTTCAGCCATAACAATCTTCTTGTAAAGAGTTCAAATTCTTATGTTGACCATATATTTTGTATGAAAAATACACCGCGGGCTAAATGTTCCCTAAAGCATTTAGTGTAACTTTCTTAAGCTACCAGCAGGGTTAAAGATCAAATCTAATAAAGTTGTACTCTCTAATCATATAGGTCAATACTCTGTATTAACTTGCCTTTTGTCGCACAGACAACAGAAGATGCATATAAGTATATTAGGGTGGTCCTTATATTAAAAATGTTTCTTTTTTTTCGCGCGACACCCCGTTATTTTAATATATACCACGAGAAAATATTTCTGTATTTTTAAAAAAATTTTTTAATGACATTTAGAGGTCGCTACCAGCGTTCAAAATTTTCCATATAAACTCCATATATAAATTTGTTTGGTTCATAAAATATATTATAAAATTACAGCAGTACAAAAAGCCAAGGGATTTTTAAGCATTTTCTATAGATATCAGCTTGGTAAATAACACAATGCTGCAAAAAATAAATTTTTTTCATGCCCTTTTTTCTATTGCTTATTTTATATTAGTTTAGGGCTCCTTCATTCCAAAAAGGTTAATGGTTTGATGGATTTAAGTAGCGTTTCCGAGATATGTCCCAAAATGTCAAAAAAGTCAAAGCCAAGCAGATATACCTAATTCGGAAAGGTGGAGACCGTACATTAATTTTAAGTGCCTAAACGCCACCCTACGACTATAATTGTGGCTCCTATCAGGTCAGAAGGGTCATTTTTGCTCATATTTTTCGCTTCTTTCACTCACTTATCAAGCCATATCTTAGCAACCAGTGCAAATTATCCCAATATTAGACATACTCATTTTTCCTAGAATCGTAACGAACATTTAAAGTCACAGAACTCGATGATCGATGATTTTTTTTTTTACCTTAAGCTCGAATAAACGCCGGAAATTCATTAAAACGTTTTTTCACGTAATGATCAAAATATCAACGAAAGGTCGAAAAACACATATCGAATTTTTAAAGCTTGTGTGTTCTTAAAACGTCATTTTTTAAAACGAAAGCAAAAATAACTTACAAAACTTTAAATGAATGGTAAAAATGGTCGAAAAATTTAAAAATTTATATAAAATACCACTATTGAGCGATCTTTCAAGCTTGCTATTCGATGTTAAGGGACAATCAATTCTGTAAGTGTATGTCAAATCTGACCCTCGTCGTCTTCACCGTGGCAGAGATATAAGGATTTTTTTTAAACAACTCAATTCGGAGATTTTTATACATAACATAACACAAGTTTGAATTGAAAAATCCACTTGTTTCTCGTTTCAAACAGAAATAATGACTAGATTGATTTGAAATATTGGAACAGGGAAAAATGAAGTTCCGACTAAAATGTGCTTAATTCTATAGCTGACCACATTTACTGCCGCGCCCAAAAAAAGTACTTTTGAAACAAAACTAACTTTGGGTTTTCTTAATTTTGATACTGGGATCATCCAATTTCTACAATTTTAACGCATTGGACGGTATTAGCTGTGTTGGTGGATTCTAATTGCGAGATCTTTCCAACCACAGAGACGGGCAAATACGGTGGATCCAATTGACCACCATCAGATTTTGCAAATGTTCAGGAAGGGCTGTTGTCCTTGTAAAGTCCGTCCGTGTAAAAGAAAGGCTACCAGCCTTGTAAATTAAAGACTGTAAGAATGAAATTATATAATTCTATTGTTTTCTCTACCAGAATTCGAAATCTCTTTAAATCTTTTTCGTAGTTTTTTTCCAATGTCAACTTGACTCAATATGATCGTAATGTTATTTTGTGATTCTGGATCATTTTTTATATTTTTTCCTGCGCTTGATGAAAGATATAACCTTTGTTTGTAAGAATTTTCGGGCAGCTTAAAATCTTGATATGGGCTTTGGACTTAATAAAGGCTTAAGAACAAATTGAATGGATTTGGGAAAGGCTGAGAAAACATATACATATCGAGCCATAACCGCCAAATTGACGTGACATTTTTTCCGAAATCGACTTTTTGATGAAAATATGTTCTACAGCCTGAAACTCATCACTTAGTAAAATATTACGACGATAAGCTCAATATTAACGGAGATATTGCACTAAAAGTTTTATAATTTCTATGCCAGTCAATGCAAAAACGTTCAGAAAAAAACGCTCTCCTGTAAAATTTGTTTTTTTGTCGCTTACGTCAATTTGGCGGTTAGGGCTCGATATATCGAATTTCTGTTCCAGAAATGGCTTTACATCTAGTCTAACTGAGGAGGAATGGTTTTAGATTTAGAATGTATTACTAGCAAAATAACATTTTCTTATAGGTATATAATTTATGTTAGCATTTTTTGAAATGTAATAAGTCACTCACCAATTGTCACCAGTAGACAGTCAAGTGATTCGCTTTGGAAATGATGAGTAGGTTGAAAGGCTGCGCTTTGTTTTACATAAGCAAAAACAATTGCCGATTGATTGTGTCGACGCAAGAGAATAACCAAAGAAAGTCTCCTAACAAAAACAAATGGTGCAGTTATAGTTAGGCTAGGCTGACAAAACATATCTTGATCATAGCCACTACAACAACTATTCACGTCATATATATTCGCATAAAATAATCTCATATACCGACTTCTATTCATTTGAAAGCCGTCCGTTGGTCACACCCAATTTTAAAATTTCTTTAAACAATATATAACGGCTAACGGATGGATTTCATCAAAATATCTGGAAAATGTTAGACTTCTGAGTATTATTACTGGAGATATCTTTGCAAATGGGCTGATCAAGTGTTGAACATGAACATCATATGCTAGATTTTTGAATTCCTTCTTGAATTTGTGGTGTAAGATATAGTTTTCAATAACCTCCCTTTTGCCACTTCCACCATTGAAGTTTTGAAAATTATATTAAAGGTTTAACAATAACTTCGAGGTTCACATTTCATTAAATTTTCTCGAAAGGATAAGGTTTATTAGTGCAGCTTTTTGCTTTCTACTGTAATAGGAACTAGCGCTTGATGCACCCTTTTAAATGTACAGATCAATCCCGTTTGCCGAGTTGGTGTTGCTCACGTATCTGCCAATACGCGTACCAATTTTCATCAAGATAACTCAATTGCTGCGGTAAGAAAACTGTGAACAGACAGACATTGAATCTCCTGGTGACGCGGATCATTTGTTCACACATTTTTATGGTCTACCTCGGTTGTTTATGCACAAAAACACACAAACCCAATGTACGCTCGACACAGAGTGGATTGGGTACAAAATAAAATCGAGCAACAATCGAAGTAAGACTTTTGATTTAGATATGAAGTAGATAAAAATTAATAAATAAAAATATAAGAAAAAGCGTTATGAAGCTATAAGTGTGGCTTTAGGTCATGTGAACTTGTTTCTGATCCATCAATTTTAGATTCTAGCTCTAACTTAATTAGTTGTCAACAAACAATCGAAAACCACTTTCACAAAGATATGTTTCACTTAAATGCCAGGATGCATGAACAGAAATCCAGCGGCAGCATTAACAGTAAGAAAAGCGAGCAGATACGGCAATGGTATCAATTAAGGTGTTAAGGAATCTCTTGTTTCATATTACTGAGCACTTACAAATTTGCGAAAGACTTTCAATTTTCCGAGAATTTCGATTAGAATAACATACACATATGTGCCTCGGAGTTCCCTTTTCACAATGTTCTTAATGAGTGCACATTTCTATGTATATTTCTTTCTAGATATATATATAAATAATAACCTCCGTTTTTCGGATAAGTGCAGAACTACTTGGGGAAACCTGATTAGGGATGTAAGCGATGCATCGATGTTTCGCTGTAATCGTTTACGATTGAGCGTCATTTCCAATGCGGCGTTAGTTAGGGCGAGTTAATCTGTGCGAGAACTATTATATCTTGACGCTTGAATCATTCGTACTTATTTTATATTAAAAAAAAACAACGAAAAGAATATTATGATGCATTTTGAAAATGATTTTTCATATACATATAAATACAAACAATATAGCTAATAATATGATATATATAAAACGTTAATACATCAAAATATGTTTCAAGCTGCATGAATATTTCTACTCGAGTGTCGAAAATATGTGAAAACTAGCACGATAAAAATACTTTCAACAAAAACCCTCTTCCTCTCCCCACTATCGACACGCCTTTAAAAATCTTTTTTTTTTTACGTTGTTGCCGTCCGTGTAAAGCGAACCCGACACGGTACTGAATAGCCTACTGAATTCATACGTACGTGTTCAGTATGTTTGCGTCGACACGTTACTGAATTTAGTATACTTCATTATTTGTCGCTTGTTTTCAACGAGTGCAGACGACGATGTCAAACGCGGACAAAATAATTTTGGCAGCTGTTGTAGTGGCATTAAAAAAAAAAGGAAAACGAAAAACAAAAATAGGATTTGGATGAAAAATTGGCTAAAAAAAAGGAAGGAATTTGCTCATACTAATTTATTGTATGAAATAAAAATATCTGCGCAGAAAGACTTCAAAAATTTTATGCGAATGGATAATGACACTTTTGAGGAATTATTGAATATGGTTGGACCATATCAAATGTGCTCCTTGATGTACTTGGAGTATCAACGTCGTTGATGAAACTCATTGCATCGAAGTAGTACAGGCTCGAATCTATGCCATCATCAACGCCAGCACCACTCCTCTCAGCTTCCTTCATGCGTTTTACCTCCCGCTTGTAGTTGCTGCGCAAATTGTTAATTTTTTTCCCAACATCTTTTTTGGATGCATTTGGATACCGCTCTCGGTATTTTTCTAGGAGCTGCTGGTTTTGTTGTTCCCGTATAACTCGATTGCTATATTCTGGGCTTTTTATATCCCACAGCGCAGGTAAACCACGGTAAAATTTAATGAATTCCAAAATAAATGATTTATCATCGTTGTCCGCCATCACGTCGTCTCGCCGTAAAATTTTCTCTCAAATGAATTCAGTTACTGAATTCAGTATGTCGCGCATACGCGTTACTGAATTCAGCCATTCAGTACGCAAAATCAAAACGATTTGGATTTTGCGTACTGAATCGCTTCCCTCGTTGTAAGTGAGACGCATACTAGTGATGCCACGAATATTCGGCCACTATTCGGTATTCGGCCTATTCGGCGTCATTTTTCAGTATTCGGTATTCGGCCGAATAGTTAAAATATTCGGCCGAATACCGAATAGTAGAAATAACTTATTAAAAAAATCAGCAGTAACTACAAATTAAGTTTTTCTCACAATAACGTTAAAAAAATTTAATTAACGAGATCTAAAAATACAGCAGATTTGCTTTTTATTCTTTAGAAATATTAAATGTACGCTAGTTTCTTCTAAATTTTCTTCGAAAACATTATAAACAGTGGGCAAATTTTTCAGCGGTAGCTTTTGCCTTGACTCCAGCTAGTCGCGAGTAGGCTCAAGCTGTCTTTACTACGTGCCGAATATTCGGTTGCCGAATATTCGTTATTCGGCCGAGAGGTTGACCGAATATTCGGTATTCGGTATTCGGCCAAATCCACTATTCGTGGCATCACTAACGCATACACATCTATTTCACTAATACACATATAGCGTTCAGTACTGAATTCAGTACCGTGTCGGGTTCGCTTAAGCTGCCGCGATGCGGGCGTTTACACGTGCGTCAACATGATTCAACATATCGTCAAATTTCCTTTGAATGTTTCGTTCGTTTTCACACAGGTAAAATTGCTTCATTCAACACATGCTCAAAAATGTTATGGGTATGCACTAAAATAAAAGCATGGTATCGTGGTGAAGTGGAAGAGTAGTAGCAAAATTAGAAAAACATGCAAAAATATCTGCTACCTTACACCAGTACCCTTTTTTTTTTTTGACAGGATTGCCTTTCATGTATAATTTCCAAGCCAATTTTTGTTCGACGCCCCTGTGTTGCGTTTTGTTTACCCTTGTAAAACCGTAAATCCGCACAAATGTGAAACCAAAATATGAATAAAAAATCATATTTAATAACCAAAACTTGAAACTTTCGTCTTGAAAATAAAGGTAAATAAATACGCCAAAAGCTTAAAAAGGTTGAGAGAGAGTGCGTGAGTGTTTCTACCACATATAACCATATATGTCACTCACATAGATATTGCGCGGGACGTATCGCGCCAGTTAAGGCTCAGTTACTCTTGATTGAACGTTACTTGACTTAACTTATAGAAATCTGTTTTCCACAGATTCTTATCTTAAGTCAAATTAAGAATTCAGTAACTGCTCCCATAGAAAATGTACTAAACACATCAAGTCAGCTGATTAAATAAGTAAAGTCAAGTTACGTTCAATCAAGAGTAACTGAGCCTTTAGAAAGAGATGTCACTGGGCAGGAAAAAAAAGAGCGATAGAGAAATACCTTTGGTGAGTACCTAAGTGAAAAATGCTCATTTTGGTGGGTACCCAAGACCGTGGTGGGTACCCAAGACCGTGTTGAAAAGAGCCAAAATGGAAACGGCTCCTGAGTGAAATATATAGTTGTATATGGTTTCTACCATATAGTAATATAGGGGACACTTACAACAACAACCGAATTCCGTGGTGAAATAGTGATGCTATAATTTTTTGAGTATTCACTTAATTTTGTAACTAAACATACTTGCGATGAAATATTTTAATGTTTTCTTTTTAATGTAAAACTTTTAAAGTTTTTTATGATAGTTTATGCAATTTTGTACCTTTTTCATTCAGATGAGCTCCAAAAATATATATTTTATGCATTCTATTTATCATGATATGTCATAAGTGCTTGAGCCACTAGTAATGTATCGAGCAATTTTAGTTATGATCAGGAATGCCCACCACTACATTGAAAGCTTGCGATAGTGTGTGTGCGCATTGCACTGAACAAATTTTTGGCGTATTAAATGAAGCAAATAATTCAAGTCTTTTAGATATGTTATCGAAAGAAATTACTAAAATCTGAAATGTACTTAGTTGCACTATTTTTGGATTAAGGTTTTGTAAAGGCAATGAGTTCGTCAAAATCTAGTGCTGTTTGCGAAGTTTTAATTCGTAAAAGATTTTCCAGGTGTTGGTCAGTCAAAAGATTTCTATATTTATTTTTAATAAAAACCATATCGGAAAAAGTGGACTCACAGCCATATGTTGTACCAAACATTGAAAAAAGGTGATAGATTTTGGTTTTTAACGCGAAATATTTATTTTTTGTCGATTTGACGCCAAGAATCAATGCCCTGGTCAAGAGGAAGCAATGCATCTTTTTGAAGCAACTCCAATTCGGTTTGTGACTTTTTATCTTCAAAACGAATTTTGCAAAGAAGATGATTTCTGAGAAGCTCAATAGAGTCATCAATTCTTTGGAAATCTACAAAAGATTCTTCGAATTTGACAATCAGATCTCCAAAAGCTGAGAAAAACTCATTTTCATATTCTCTTTTAAACATTTTTTATTATTCATATAAAAATAACTAAACCGAAATATAAAATGTTGCTTAAAAATACGTTTGCTTGATTTTTTTTTTATCGTGTAGTTTTTCGTCTTTTTTAGTTTTCTCTTCTTGCTTTGTCCGACATAGGCCTTACTCGTTCGCTGCCTGATGTCAGACCATATATTACTATATGTGGCACTCTACAACAACTATGCTTGTTGAGTTGAAGTAGGCCCCCGTTGCATGCATTCTTATGGCAAAATCAAAAACGTAGCACGCCCCCGAGAAATTCCGGGTCCGGTCTAACAAATCTTTTCAAATCTTGTAACATGTCCCAAAATGTTTGGTATAACTCATGTACATGTATAAGTGTTCGTCAAATATTTTTTGTTAAAACTCATTTTTTTCGACTAAAATATGGTTTTTATATAATATCAAAAATCTTTACGTGAAATTTTCCTTTTGTTCTTCAACAACGCTAAAGTGACTGATACACGATATCAAACTAGCTTCAATATTTTTAGTTGTATGCGTTTTTTCATTTCACATACAGTGTTCGTGTAATGAAAAAACCAACACAACTAATAATATTGAAGCAAGTTTGATATCGTGTATCAGTGGCTTAAAGAAGAGCACTCATGCTTCGAATATGACCGAATGTTTGTTTAAAAAACAGAACAGCTGATATGAACTTTTCAGTGATGTAGAAAAAATTCTAGCTCGATACCAAACTAATGGCTCAAGTACTTATAACAAATCATGCTAAAATGAATACAAAAACTACTTATTTTTTGAACTCCGCTCTTGAAAAGGGCACAGTATTGCATAACCTTTCATCAAAAACCTAAAAGGTTGTATACTAAAAAGAAAACATTAAAAAATTTCAACGCAAGAATGCTTAGTTACAAAATTGAGTGAGTACTCAGAACATTCTAGCATCACTAATTCGGTTGTTGTTGGGAGTGCCACATATAGTAATATATGTGTCAGACTAAACAGGTTTCAATTTCTCAGCTTGCTTGTTGCCTTTTGTGTATGTACACAAGCATTCGCTCTCAATGCTCCGAACTTTGCTCCGCGGGCATCAACGGTTATGATATCACTGAATATTTCATATCAGCTGTTCTGTAGTTCAATTCAAACTTTTTTATAATCGGTCATATTCGACGCATGAGTACTCTGCTTTAGCGTTCCTCAATAATATGAGCAAAATTTTATCTAAATATTTTTATTTGTATAAAACTAATATATTTTGCTGAAAAATAAAATGAGTTTTTATGAAAAACCTTTGATAAACTCTTATATACATCTGATTTTTAACAAAAATTTTAGTTCATGTTACAAGAGTATAAAATATTTGTTAGACCGGAACCGGAATTTTCAGGGGGCGTGCTACGTTTTTGATTTTTCCATAAGAATGCATGCACAGGGGGCCTACTTCAATTCAACACACACGTTTTTTGCCAAGTGCCATGTATAGTACTATATGGTTTCTACCTTAAGGGTAGAAAGTCGCATGCATCTCTGCGCACTCAATACTTCCTGATTATTTGACAGCTCAGTGTAAGACCTTTGCTGAGACATGAAGTAAATACCTTCACATTAGGAGCCTTTTCGCTACACCCTCGTTAAGGTTGTGAGAAACAACTACATTCAGCCTCCTTAAATGCTTCTTAAATTCGTGTCCACTCTTAAAAACGAGCTTCAGTCAGCTGTTATCGAATTTACTTTGCATAAAAATATTCTCATGTTCATGTCTGTGGCGAAGTAATGCCGGAAAAACGCTTGCAACCCTGCGTACTCAATACTCCTTGATTATTTGATATGTCAGTGTAAAGGGCTCTACGCTGTTAAAGTATATGCGAAGGAAGTAAAGGCTCAGTTACTCTTGATTGAACGTAACTTGACTTTACTTATTTAATCAGCTGACTTGATGTGTTTAGTACATTTTCTATGGGAGCAGTTTCTGAAAACTTAATTTGACTTAATATGACTTCCAGACTGTCAACTTAAAATCTGAATTTAGCTCCTTAAGTTGAATTTAGTAAATACCCTTTCAGACTGTAAATTCTGAGTTTACGAGCTCACACGCCTGTTCAAACTTAAATTAGATGTTTGCTTTGATTGATCGAAAAGATATCGTGGTGTAGTGGATAAGCCTCCGCCTTGGAACCCGAAAGGCTGAGGTTCGAATCCGGGCGAAAACAAGATTATGTGGGGAGAAAGAAATTTTATTTTTTTTTTATTATTAAAACAAACGAAAATTCATTTCACCTCTAAAGATTTGAAAAAAGAAGCAAACAGGTATTTTCATCGTTGTCAAAAAAGGTAGTGAAATGTTAGGGTTGCAGCAACGAATGCCTAAACTCATGAGTTTATTTCTGAATTTAAATACCCTAA
The DNA here is from genome assembly GCA_020466095.1 of Chlorops oryzae. Classification (NCBI taxonomy): domain Eukaryota; kingdom Metazoa; phylum Arthropoda; class Insecta; order Diptera; family Chloropidae; genus Chlorops; species Chlorops oryzae. The sequence goes on along the minus strand of CM035806.1, from coordinate 56,587,281 downwards.
ACTCAGTTTAAACTCACTACTAAAGTCTACTTAAGGTACTAAAATCAGTTTAACGCAATAGTCTGGAAACCATATAAGATAAGAATCTGTGGAAAACTGATTTCTATAAGTTAAGTAGAGTAACGTTCAATCAAGAGTAACTGAGCCTTAAATAGTGGTATTCAAGCAGGATCGGAAATAGCTAGGTGCAAATTTTGCGCGCGCAATCTTTGTACTATTGCTTGAACGACCCTTATGCAAAGCGTGTGTAAAAATTTTGCGAAAACAGCTGGTTTCAATCATATAGTACTATATACTACATGGTTTCAATGCTTACTGTGGTGAAAGAAGAAGAAGCTAATATCGCGCATATTTTGCGCATCACAGTAGGCGTGCAAAATTTCAGAGGCTGTGGAAACTATTTTTCATACAAAATAATTTGCGAGCTCGCGAAATTTCCGGGGGCGCAAATTTTGCGTACCTGCTTGAATACCACTAATAGCTCATTCTTTTGAAGAAAGGCCGACTTGAACTTAATAATATTTACAAAAATTCCATCGGTAAAAGTGCACTATGAATTTCAGTTCATCGCGAACAGGTGTTTACGATTTACTTCGGTCAAGGAATGACCATGTTCATTAATATTCTGAAATAAAACGACTTCGGGCTTCCAATTTAAATGCAACCCTGTGAGTCCGATTACTTGTAATTAGCGTGTGCTTTGAAGTAGAAAAGTAGGCCAAAGTACTTCTTCCTTTTTTTACATATGTTTGGTATAGGAAATTTACTCACTTCTTAAGAACGTAGAGCCCTATACTGAGATATGCAGTTAGTAAAGTGCACATACGAAATCAATGCAAAAAAATCGAAAATTACTTCGAAATAATTACTTTACTTTCGCTTATACTGAGATGTCAATTAATCAAGAAGTATTGAGTGCGCAGGGTTGCATGCGACTTTCCGACTTTACTTCGCCAGAAAAATGAACACGTAAATTTTTTTCGCAAAGGCAATGCGAGAACACCTGATTGCGACACATATCTGAAAACATATATGATCGCCGACGTCGAAAGTACAAAATTTTGTCATACCTTGAAGAATTTAAGAAGCGTGAATTTAGTGGTCTCTCTCACACTTTGTGAGTTCATATTAAACGGGCTCCTAATGTGAAGTTATTTACTGCATATCTCAGTATAAGCTCTAAGCGAAAGTAAAGTATTTACTTCGAGGTAATTTTCGACGAATTTTTGCATGTGTTTCTTATTGGCACTAACTTCAAATTTTCCGGTAAATATTCAGGAGCAAGTATCCATATAAATTTCATATATTTCGTGGTTTTTGAATTATCAGAAAACGTTTGTTGTATGTTCAGCTTCTTGCGTGTCGTTGTGTGTAACACCCAGAACCAGTCGAGACAGACCATACAAAAAATAATATGGAAATGATCAGTGACACTAGGAGATTCGATTTAGACATGTCCGTCTGTCTGCCTATGTGTCTGTATACTGTATATATATATATATATATATATATATATATATATATATATATAAATCTAGAAGCTAGAATGTGAATTTCTTATTTTTTCAATAGTAAATTACTATAAACAAGATTTAAGGATCTAGAAATTATTGTCGCAATCTTATAATAAAGAGAAAATTCTTAGTTTGTAGAATAAAAGATCTAATCTTGAATTAAGAATAAAATCTTAATTTCTAATATCTAGACCTTGATTTAAGAACAAAACTCTAGAAACAAGAATCGCAATCTTTAATTTAAGAGCAAAATCTTAATTTATAGTCATTTTACGAAAATGTGTGGATTTTGGACCGAGTGGTATCTATAGACCATTTAAGCCTTTTCGAGGTTAAATTTAGCCTTTTTTTTGTTTTCCCCTGTAGTCAGAAGGTCGCCCCCGATATTTGTGACATGCCATAGTGCCAGTCCTTGATGACTAGCCATTTCACCTACCACATGAACCTGGAAGAGTAGACAGGCCTCAGTTCCCATTTCCCTATTTGCTGTCTATGATTTTCTTTGCTGTTTGCTTTAACTTCGATAGCTCAGTGTTTTAAACTGTGTCTCGGCAGTCGCGAGGTTCGAGGTTCTATCCCTGCTGGCGACGAGAATTTTTCCTAAGTTTTTTACTTTTTTAAAAATTAAATTTTTGTTGTTGTTCATAATTTAGTTGTTTTTGAAGACAAAAATTTTCTCCTACATTTTTAAGGTTTTATTTTTTTAATTTTTTTTTTAATGGATCATTTTAAAGTAAATATTTTTTGGAGTGAATAAATTCGTTAAGCACGTTTCCCAAAACCTGAGCAATCATAAACTCAAGTCAGCATTTTGATCAACAAATTAAGTTCGTTCGTTCGACGTAATGGTTAAGACGTTCGCCCAGCGAACTGGAGGTCAGCGGATCGAGGCTCGGCCGATTCGAGAAAATTTAAAGAGAAGTAAGAAAAAATAAATTTAAAAAAAAAACAATAAACAAAAAATATAATAATTAATTAAAAAAATAAATAAAAGAGAGCCCAAAACGCAAAATAAATTTTTCTTTTTTTCAGTCGCTGGTGCTAGGCCATTTTCCTGCCCCTTTTCCCTAGCGAAGATTTCCTACAAGAATTCATTCTTATAATCCATCTTGAAACAAGCTTTTTACCAACCTTTATTCTTAAATTATGAAGAGCGTATTCTTCATGTAGGAGTGTAGGTCTAACTCTTCTTCTTCCCAATCTTTGCAATTTGTTAGAGCTACACTGCTTCAACATAACATAGGCATATAGCATGTAGGACTGTAGGTCTAACTGTCGACGTCGAAAAGCCTCTGCCGCGATGGGGATATACACCATTAGGCAGGCATAGGAAATTCAACAAATTGGGGATATTCACCAAAAAGCTACCAACAACAATACGGGTAGACACAAAGTGGCACTATGATGCCACTTGCAAGAAAATTATCAAAGAAACTCGGCGTCGGCTCGGTTTTTTATATTGCTTGAAAAGTTCATAATTGAAACTTTAATAGATATATTACGTTATGTTTTTGCTTAATGTGCGCGAATGTTTTCATTTTGTAATAAATTGACATACATTTTTGACTACGGCTACGAATTTGATTGTACGTAGAATTTAGTATTTTTGCTGAAACAGTGTGATCAAAAAGTTATGTGCACAAGGTAGGACTAAAAGAACAATTTCTATTTCTCCTTAATATTGAAAATCCTTGATTAGTTTTATGTTTTTCAAGCTTTTCATGGCATTTTATGAGTTTGGTAGATATTTTATATGTAATGTACCCGAAAATCGCCCAAAATTAAAAATACAAGTGGCAATGCTTTTCACCACAGCAGAGCTAAAGATTTCGCTGCCATAGCATGCTTCTCTTTTCCTCATGCTATATGCCTATGTTGAAGCAGCGTAGCTCTAACACATTGCAGGGATTAGGAAGAAGAAGAGTTAGACCTACAGTCCTACATGCATATAGCATGAGGAAAAGAGAAGCATGCTATGGCAGCGAAATATTTAGCTCTGCTCTGGTGAAATGCATTGCCACTTTTATTATTAATTTTGGGAGATTTTCGAGTACATTACGTATAAAATATCTACCAAACTCATAAAATGATATGAAAAACTTAAAAAACATAAAACTAATCAAGGAAACTCAATATCAGGGTGAAATATAAATTGTTTTTTAGTCCTACCCTGTCCACATACCTTGTTGATCACTCTGTTTCAGCAAAAATACTGAATTCTATGTACAATCAAATTCGTAGGCGTAGTCAAACAAGTACGTCAATTTATTACAAAATGAAAACATTCGTGCACCTTAACTTATATTATTTGGAAGTAGTAAGTCAGAAAAATTAAGTCGTGCCTCTAATATTGCGCTGCTGCTAGTTGGTCCTTTTCTATGACACTTGAGATATTGTCAACAAAAAATAAGTCTAGGAGTGTGTTAGAAGTCTTGGTAAAGTGAGTTGGTGAAACTGTATTAACAGGAAATAGTCCCAATGAACAAAAATTGTTGACCAATGTACGCTCTGTTAGAACATTGCCGTTAAAGTCGCCGGTTATGACAACATGTCTGAAAGGTAAAATTACTTCTTCGATAATTTCGGTCAGAGGGTTCATAGCATTATTACGGTTAGGCCTGTAAATACATCCAATAAGCATTCTATCACAATTACTTTTGATTTCGACAAAAAGATATTCACAATCAGAGGACAATGGTGACTTTTTGATAATTTTACATGGAATACCAATCTTTACAAAAATCGCGACACCACCGGCCCGACTTTCCCGATCGGCTCGTAGCAGTTTATATCCCTTTAATAACACCAGGCTATCGTGCAGATTTGGTGACAGCCAAGTTTCGGATATGCATATAATGTCCACCTACGAATTTTCAAAGTTTAATTTAAATTCGTCTATCTTGTTTAAAAGGCTCTGCGCGTTTATATGACATATCTTGAGTCCAGATTTTTGAACAGAGAGAATATTAAGCATAGCGTGAAATGTATTAAAATAACCTACCACACAATTGCAACTATTAGTCATCAATGTTATAAATAAAAAGGGAAACGAAAAGACTCACATTTTTACGGAGAATATAGCAAACTAACAGAATCATGATAATTATGGAAAAGGAATTTAACAATAAAATTGAAGTAATTGGAATATAAACTAAACATAACATGCTTCTAGTAGGGTACATTGTGGAGCTTTTACACATTACATAGCGAAGAATCACGAAAAAAGTTCTGCTGTACTTTATCAGCTCTCAAAAGCTTTTGGAGATCATCAATGTCCCCGTTTAAACAGGGAGACAAAACGCGAGACACTGGAAAGAAACACATAAGAGTGACGGAGATGGAATGTCTTTCGTCTTTGTCACTCTCATGTGTTTCCTTCCAGTGTCTCTCTTAATCTAAACGCGGACAATGTTGTCAATATGCAAGATACGATCAGTTACTGTCTTTTTTATGAAAACACGTCCACGTCTTATAAAGGCAGCAGCCAAGGCTCGTTCTCTTTTCAGTCGTACTGCAGCTTTTAATATTTGGCGCGTCTCTTTCGTTACATTTTCGTTAACATAAAAAGCAACATCGGAGTCAAACCCAATGTCACGTAAGCGCATCACATCATTCTTCTCTTTACGATAGCTGCAATAGCTTTCAAAAGAGAGTTTCTCTCATTAGCTGATGGAAGAGATACTAATATGTCAGGGTCAACATTAGAACCAAGTTTTTGCTTCCACTGTATTTTTTCCCTTCAGAAAACAGTATTTTATCAAACCACGAAATTCCTTTTTTTTCCATTTTTTTCACAATAACAAAAGTTGCTTCACAAAAGACGCTCTATCTCACAAACTAATTGACTTACAGACGTCAAATTTTGACACGAATCATTTGAAGGTTGCCACTATATAAAAATAATATGCATTTAATACTAGCGACGCCATCTATGTGTCAGACCGGGGACTTATCAGCCAACCTGTTACACGAATGGTTCTTGCTATTGACGTACTAAAATAAATGTCTTCATAATGCTTCCCTCGTCAATAGCATGTCTATTGTTTGTCTCCACTATTGCTGGTTTTGCAATGACAAGCAATGTTAATTGTCTAAAGCGGTTTGCATTGCGAATGGCATAATTGGTCAGTAGTACTGTTGACGCGGACAGTAGAAAAAGAGTATAGATTCACTACTGTCATTTCCTTCAGGGTTACAACAACAACCGAATTCCGTGGTGAACTAGTGATGCTATAAGTTTTTGAGTATTCACTTTATTTTGTAACTAAACATACTTGCGATGAAATTTTTTATAGTTTTCTCTCTAAAGCCTGAAATCCACTATAGAGTTTTTTACGTAGAGAAATGTGTGTAGAGTGTAGAGAATGTACCTTTGTTGTATACACTGAAGACCGTCTCTGCAATTCTAAAGCTCTACGTAAGGCTGCCGTCGACATATATCGAGTAGAGCTGTAGTATGTGCTCCACGACTACATACACTGCCAAAGTAATTTTCTCTAATGTAGAGTCGTAGAGAAAACATTCTTTTGCAGTTAAAATAGCCATGGAACACATGGAAGAGCTCTACTCTAAATATGTTGACGGCAGCCTTACGTAGAGCTTTAGAATTGTAGAGACGGTCTTCAGTGTATACAACAAAGGTACATTCTCTACACTCTACACACATTTCTCTACGTAAAAAACTCTATAGTGGATTTCAGGCTTAATGTAAAACTTTTTTAGTTTTTTATGATAGTTTATGCAATTTTGTACCTTTTTCATTCAGCTCCAAAAATATATATTTTATGCATTCTATTTATCATGATATGTCATAAGTACTTGAGCCACTAGTTATGTATCGAGCAATTTTAGTTATGATTTCACTGAATATTTCATATCAGCTGTTCTGTAGTGGAAATCAAACTTTTTGATAATCGGTCATATTCGACGCATGAGTACTCTGCTTTACCGTTCCTCAATAATATGAGCAAAATTTTATCTAATTATTTTTAATTGTATAAAAAAAACATATTTTGCTGAAAAGTAAAATGAGTTCGTATGAAAAACCATTGATTAACACTTATATATATCTGATTTTAACAGAAATTTTAGTTCTTGTAACAGATTATAAAATATTTGTTAGACCGGAACCGGAATTTTCAGGAGGCGTGCTACGTTTTTGATTTTTCCATAAGAATGCATGCACAGGGGGCCTACTTCAATTCAACACACACGTTTTTTGCCAAGTGCCTTCTATAGTACTATATGTGGTGAACTAGGTAGATAGGTAGGTTGGTGCGGCAGCTTATAGCTCACGTAGGCTCACAGATAGGCCCTTTGTGGTACCATAGAGTCACGACTTTCCCCTTTATACTTCCTATAGAAGCCAATTTGACTTCCTGATGAACCAGGCGACGTCTGAAATTTTGATTTCTGACAGTTCAGTGAGGCTGGTCAGAAAGGTGTCCCAGTAGAGACAGTCTTTTTGACGCTAAGGCCGGGCACTGACATAGGAGATGGCGAATAGATTCCTCCTCCTCCTCCGGGCGATAGCTCCGGCAAAAGTCATTGTAGGGGGCTCCCAGCTTTGCGGCATGTCTGCCGAACAGGCAGTGGCCGGTGAGAACTGATACCGTCTGATGGATAGAGGTGTTCCTGAGTTTCACCAGGTCCCTGGATCGTCTCTTATTCAGAGCTGGCCAGGTTTATCTAGTGATCCCGCAGAAATCTTCTTCGACCCAAAGCTTGTTTGCCAGGTCGAGATATTCTTCTTTTATGCGGAATTTCACTGTAGCCAGTGGGATTCCTATGTTGGAAAAGGAGGTCTCTGGAAGCGATGTTCCCATCTTAGCAAGTTCATCGGCCTTGCAGTTTCCTTCAATGTCCCTGTGCCCCGGTACCCAACAAATGGATACCGCTGAATGTTCCGCTATCTCGTTAAGAGATTTCCGGCATTCTTGGACAAGTTTTGATGTGGACTCCAGTCCGCAATCTTCGCTTGCTGTCTGATGAGGAGTGATGTTGGTAGCCAACAAAGGATTGTAAAAAGTGCCTTGGAAGGGGTAGTCCTCAGCGCTCTTGTTATCTGTAAAGCAGACTGTCTCCTCACCCTGTCTAAGGCTTGAATATACGATGATTTATAGGTGATCGGGCACCAAAAGGTTGAGCCATATAGAAGGATCGGTTCCACCACAGCTTGGTAGAGCCATTGTATAGAATTGGGGGAAAGTCCCCATTTTGTGCCTATTGCCCTTTTACAGCAGTATAACGCACAGAGTGCTTTTTTGGCTCTCTCCTTGGTGGTTTCTCTCGATAGGAGCTTAGAGTCGAGTATCAGCCCTAAGTATTTTACTTGGCTGCTTAGTTTCAAGACAACCCCATTTAATTTTGGTAGGTTGAAAGATGGGATATTGTATCTTCTGGAGAATAGTACGAGTTCCGTTTTATTAGGATTGATTTTTAGTCCACACTCCCCGCTCCAGCGGCTGAGTGTTCCTAGATGTTGGGACATCCTGTCCGAGATGATGTCGAGGTGCTTCCCCGTGACGGATATTGCAATGTCATCCGCGTACAATACTACATTGCATCTGATGTCATCGAGTACAGTTAGCAGAGAGTTCACAACCAGATTCCAGAGAATGGGGGAGAGGACACTTCCTTGGGGTGTTCCTCTCTCCACTTTTCTGCTGTGCTGCGTGTTCCCCACCGACGCAGTGATAGTCCTATCAATAAGTAGGATTTTCACTATGTTATTTATCGTGCCATCAACTCCTAAGTTGGCTAAAGTTGACGTCACGGCTTGTGGGCAGACGTTGTTGAACGTCCCTTCTATGTCTACAAACGCACTGAGCGTGTATTCTTTGTGAGAAAGTGATTTCTCAGTTGGTTGAGTTACTTTGTGCATTGCAGTCTCTACAGATTTGCCTTTGGTATAGGCATGTTGATATCCAGATAGATTATCGATACTGATGGTATCGTTTATGAAGTAGCCAAGGATCCTCTCGAAAGTGTTCAGAAGAAAGGATGAAAGGCTGATGGGACGAAAGTCCTTCGGTTTCGTGTGACTTGTTTTGCCTACCTTAGGTATAAATATTACTCTGTACTCCCGCCATTTAACGGGAATATGAGAGAGCTTCATACAGGCGTTGTAAATCATTGTAAGCCAAGGAATCGCCCACTCCGACGAGCGTCGCAGGACGGCTGGTATGATGCCATCTGGGCCAAGAGATTTAAAAGGGGCGAACGATTTGATCGCCCATTTGACATGGTTCTGACTTATTCTGCTTCTTGGGGAGGAATAAGAATTCGTGGAGTGATGTATGGGCGGAAGTCTGTGCTCGGATTCCTGGTAGCTACCTGGGAAATGAGTGTCCAGGAGGACCTCCAGGGTTTCTGAGGGAGTATCAGTCCAGTTCCCATTCTCCCTTTGGATGCAACCTGGGTACCTTGGCGACTATCGTCTGGTTCAGGTCCTCGTCCTCGTCACCAGAACAGGAGGAGACTTCTTCTTGTTCTGAGCCCAGGACAAGATCGAAGAAGGCCCCCGCCAGCTCGGCCGTCGAGGCTGTACTGCATCCGTCGTCGGATTGCAGGGCCTCTTTCACCGAGTTGTCTTCCGTTTGGCCGGTGAGACTTGTGGCTCCCTGCACAGGTGCAGGGGGTGCTGATGCTGAGCCACTTGATGCGTTCTGGATTTGTCGCCCTTGTAGATGCGGAGCGTGGCCGACTCGAAACCGTAGTTGACCACGCCCTTCCTCTGAAGCAGTGGCGTGAGGGACTCTTCGTTTAACATGATGAGTGCCTCATGCATGTTGCCGCGGAGCTCACCGACCTTGATCACCTTCCAGTCATGGGTTGGGAGATCAAGGTTGCTGAGCTTCAGCACTTCGAGGATCTCCTCGGGCAACGATGGCTCGGTAGGTAGCCAAGCCTTTGAACTAGGTCGGCTAGGGATCTGGTCTTTAGTGACCACCTTTATCAAGGCGCCGGGCCGGACCTCTCCTACCTGCTCGATTGAAAGCTTGTACAGATCCGCTGAGCGTTGATCTGCACAAGCTATCAGCTTGACGTGGCCTTGATACCATCCTGCGTCCCTGCATACGGGAGAGGGACCAGGATGGGGACGGACAACGTCTCTGTAGACGCGCATAAGAGCCAGCTGTTTCAACTTCCAGTTAGCTGGGGAGATGGTGCCGTCGCTCTTATTGGCGTCAATGATAGCCCATATGAGCGAGTTCTTTGCGATTCCGCATAGGGTGCACTTGCGTTGGGCTTGGTGGCAAGCCTGGGCCTCTTTCCACCTTAAAAGATGGGGGGAGTGGTGGTCTCTGCGGACCTTTGCCGTTTTTGAGTTGCCTCTGTGACAGGTGGTCGCTTTCCGTTAAGGAGTTCGGATCCAACTTCTCGTACTTTGCGAGAATCCGCAAAGCAGATCTTCGCGTCCTGTAGGCCCGGGTGGAGGCATTGGTCGCCTTGGATGCCGTGGAGGCAGTGCTGACTTCCTTCACCTTCAGGACAGGCTTGCTTGCCGAAGGTCCTGTGGTTCCCGTTGAGGCAGTTGGAACAGTTCCATTGGCTCGCGAAGTTGAGGGCAAAGTGCTGTCTCTTACCGGAATGGTGAGAGAAATTACACTTTGCCTCAAAATTTTCTTTTGTGGCGGCCCCCCTTTAGGGTTGGGCGGACCACTTTTTGTAATGCCACCTAGAGTGGACTTTTGCTGTCCCCCTGACGGGTTGAACGTTTTTGGGATTGCTCCCGTCCCCGAAGGGGTGGTGGGTTGTCCCCCTGACGGATTGGACTTGGTTTGTTGTGTTGGTTTTTTCGTATTGTCCATGTGATATGGGCCCCAACTCAAAGCCGCTATCTCCGCTTGTTGTGTAGTCGCCTTATTATTATTATTATTATTAAAGATGGGAAATAATGCGCACCGCGACCACAAAGGATCTATTGTGCTAACCCCAGTGGTTCTTTAATTCTCCATCCTTAGGCTCTTTATGAAGTTGAGCACTGTGGACGGTTTAAAGACGTTCCAAAATTTTTAGGGGGCGATCATTGCGTCCCCAAAGTGGAACAGCCTGTGGCTGCTCAGTGAAGGGCAGTCGCAGAGAATGTGTTCTGGCGTTTCTTCGTCCATTTCACAGAATCGGCATGTTGATTCATTTGAGAGGTCTATCTTTTTGAGATGATATCTCAATTTGCAGTGCCCCGTCAGGTATCCGGTTAGGATTTTTTGATCCTCTCTGCCAAGGCAGAGTAGTCTCTTTGAGACGTTTTCGTTGGGAGCGATGAATCTCTTAGCCTGCCTTTGACCTTTTGAGTTCATCCAGGATGCTTTAAGGCATCTTTGCTCCCAAATCCGAATAAGTTCTGCATTGCACGATTTCTGAAGAGTGCAGAAAGGCTCAGGGCCTATGAAGCCCCTTTGAACTCCTCGTTTTGTGAGGCAATCAGCTCTTTCGTTTCCTTCGTGCCCTGCATGTCCTGGAACCCACCACAGCGCCACTTTGTTGTGACAGCTGAGTTGATTGAGGAGTGTATAGCAGCTGTCTACCATTGCAGACTTAAAGTATGCGGCGTTCAGGGCCTTTAGTACAGCTTGGCTGTCAGACAGTATATGGATAGTGGTCCCATTAGTCTTCCTTTTTAGACATTCTCGGACACAGATTTCTATCGCATATAGTTCTGCCTGAAAGATGGTTGGGTAGTTTCCCATTGGGAGGGCTTTTTGGAACCTAGGTCCCATGTTGCCCGCTCCCGTGCTTCCATCTTCAAGTTTGGATCCATCTGTATACCAGATTTGCGAATCCTTGTCGAATTGGAGCAGGACGTTATTGAATTCCCCGCGTTCAGTGATGTTAACTTCGAACCTGCGAGTTAAATACAGTTTTCTCTGTATGTTGTCTGGTATCTTCATAATTGGGTCGTCGAATACGTTTAAGAGTATCGAGAGGTGCCCTTGAAGATCCCCACTCGCCATTGCCTCTTTTTGGATTTGGATGGTAATTAGTGGGATGCCCGTTATGACACCCAGCGCATCTGTGGGGCATGTTCTCATTGCTCATTGCATTGATGCCTCCGCATACCAGCCTATGGAGCTTCCCTAGTTTCTTCTCAGTGGTCCTTTGTTTGTCCTTTGGCCACCAGATTAAAGCAGCATATGTTATTATTGGTTTTACAATGCTTGAGTAGGATCAATAAGTCATGCGCGGGGAGATACCCCAAGTTTTCCCATAAAGCCTTTGGCATATGAATAATGCTTTTGAGGCTTTATTGACTATATAGTCAATGTGAGGGGTCCAGCTTAGCCTTTTGTCTAGGACTACTCCCAGATACGTAGCTTCTTCACTGAACTCTATTTGCTTGCCAGCGAGAATGGAACTTTTAAGATTAATCTTAGTCCTTTTCGTGAAAGGCACAAGCTTTGTCTTATTTGGGTGTATGGTAAGGCCCTTACCAGTACACCAGTTTATGACGAGAACTAGGGCCGATTGCATTCGAGACGATATTATACTATCGTCCCAGCCAGCCACGCATATGACAAGGTCATCTGCGTATCCTTGCGCCATAACGCCATGTTCGTTAAGTAGGCTTAGGAGGTCATCGATCACAATTATCCATAGTAGGGGAGAAAGTACTCCACCTTGAGGACAGCCTTTAACGGCGTTGATCGACTGTTTCACCCCACCTCAATCATTACTTATTTCCCGGTTTTTAACATGTGTAGAATCCAATTAGCTAGCAGGTGTGGTATAGCTTTTTGGTTCATAGCTGTTTCGATAGCATTGTAGGATGTGTTATCGAAGGCCCCCGAGATGTCTTTGAATGCACAGAGGGCTATGTTTTTTTGCCTGTAAAGCCTTTTCTATAACAGTGGTCAGGCTGTGAAGGGCAGTCACCGTTGACTTTCCCTGTTGGTAGGCAAATTGGGTTTTGTTTAGTGGGTAGTCTTTGAGACTATTACTTCTTAGGTACTGATCAATGAGTTTTTCCATCGTTTTGATGAAAAAAGAACTGAGGCTTATAGGCCTTAATGCCTTAGGCGAGTGTTCATTTGCTTTCCCCGGCTTCAGGATGAACACTACCTTCGCTTCGTTCCAGTTTGATGGAATATAGGCCATCAGAAGACTGGCTCTTAGTATCCTTATCAATTGTGTTGATATCATCTCGGACCCCTGCTGAAGCAGACAAGGACGTATTCCGTCCGGGCCCGGGGATTTATATGGGCTGAAAGTGGAAATAGCCCACTGTACCGTACGATGGTTAATTATTTTCCCCGCAAGACTTCTGGCTCTGCCATTTGCTGTATTTGGAATTACAGGCGTTTGGCATGAACGTTAAACCAGTGGTACGCAGCCAGGGAAGTGTGTTTCCAACAAGAGACTTCCTGTCTCGCATATCGATGAGGTAGGCGATCCGGTCGCCAGATCGCTTTGCCCTGTTAAACAGCTTCCTGGTGAGACACCTGAGTTTTCCCAGTGTTTTGTTCCACCAGGGAACATCCCTATGCGCCTTCTTGGCTTTCAGCAGGCAGCTCTTTTCGAATGAGTGTTTGAGACTCTCTTGAAGAAGTATAGCCTCAGTCTCAAGCTCATCTGTCGAATTAATTTCGGACGATGAGCAGTTAACTTTCTGTTCTAAGTAGAATCGAAAGCTGTCCCAGTTGGTTTCTTTGGGTTGCTGTAAACTGCGAATTCCTCTGTAGGGACGTCAATGTCGAATCTTATATGCCTATGATCCGACATGGAGGCCTCTTTTGAGACGTGCCAGTTTGAGATAACGGACAATAGATTCAAGCTGCAGAGAGTTAAGTCTAGGACTTCCCCCTTATTGAGTTAATGAATGTAGGTTCGTTACCCCGGTTTAGAATAGTTATATTTTTGTTTATAATATGTTCCAAAAGAGACTCACCCCTCGAATTGGTGTCAGTACTTCCCCATGCCGTATGGTGAGCGTTCGCATAACATCCGACTAGCCATTTTAAGTTCCTTTCGCAGCAGTACTCCTGTAGGGCCGTAAGTTCCCATGTGGGCATTTCAATACTATCTCCTGGAAGGTAGGCTGACGCAAGTACTAACTCTTGTTCCCCTCTGAGCGTTGGGATCCTTGCTCTTACAGCCACTAGATCCTGTGAACAAAGCTCTGAAATGAGGAGATATTTAATGTTATTGTTATACCTTTTCCGAAGGAAAGGGTATATTAAGTTTGGCACGGTGTATGTAACATACCAAAGGAGTCGCGGTAGATATAGACATATATATATATTCTTGATCAGGGTGACAAGAGGAATCGATCTAGCCATGTCTGTCTGTCTGTCTGTCTGTCTGTCTGTCTGTCTGTCTGTCTGTCTGTCTGTCTGTCTGTCTGTCTGTCTGTCTGTCTGTCTGTCTGTCTGTCTGTCTGTCTGTCTGTCTGTCGGTCACACTTTAGTTTTTCGTAATTTACTCCTAAGCCATTAAAAATATCATATTGAAATTTGGCATGGACTTCAACCAGGTAAATGTCCGAAAAACTGCATACAAATTTTTTTCGTAGTCCCTTCTTGGGTCGTGGGAAGTGGTTCAGAAGTTTCAAAAATCACGATTTTTAACGTTTTTCCTGGATAACTTTTTTACTATACATCCCAGCTTATTGAAATTTGGTGAGTGTATAGCTACTATGTAGACTTAAGCTTTCGCTGAAAAAAAATTGCGACATCGCTATAACTATGGTCATCATCCTACACAATAGAAAAAAACACTCTTTCTCTTATTCTCATATCTGAATACAAAAATTATTTTTTTGCTTCTTCTGGTTGTGTATTTTGCCGCCAAATAAATGTCCTTATGGATAAATTTTGACCATGACCACATTTCGCGAAATTCGCAAAAATTGATTTTCACTATTTTGAATTGAGTATTTCGCAGCTAAACAAAATGTCCTCTAAGGGTTAAAATTTGATCAAGACCACCATCCGCGAAATTCGCGAAAATTTGATTTTCACTATTTTGAATTGAGTATTTCGCAGCTAAACGAAATGACCGCTAAGGGTTAAAATTTGACCATGACCACCATTCTTGAAATTCGCAAAAATTGATTTTCACTATTTTGAATTGAGTATTTCGCAGCTAAACAAAATGTCCTCTAAGGGTTAAAATTTGATCAAGACCACCATCCGCGAAATTCGCGAAAATTTGATTTTCACTATTTTGAATTGAGTATTTCGCAGCTAAACGAAATGACCGCTAAGGGTTAAAATTTGACCATGACCACCATTCTTGAAATTCGCAAAAATTGATTTTCACTATTTTGAATTGAGTATTTCGCAGCTAAACAAAATGTCCTCTAAGGGTTAAAATTTGATCAAGACCACCATCCGCGAAATTCGCGAAAATTTGATTTTCACTATTTTGAAGTGAGTATTTCGCAGCTAAACTAAATTTCCTCTAAGGGTTAAAATTTGATCAAGACCACCATCCGCGAAATTCGCGAAAATTTGATTTTCACTATTTTTAATTGAGTATTTCGCAGCTAAACAAAATGTCCTCTAAGGGTTAAAATTTGATCAAGACCACCATCCGCGAAATTCGCAAAAATTTTATTTTCACTATTTTGAATTGAGGTTTTCGCAGCTAGACAAAATGTCCTCTAACGGTTAAATTTTGACCATGACCACCATTCGCGAAATTCGCAAAAATTTTATTTTCACTATTTTGAATTGAGTATTTCGCAGCTAGACAAAATGTCCTCTAACGGTTAAAATTTGACCATGGTCACCATCCGCGAAAATTTTGTGCTTAATAATAATCTCGAGTCTTAGAAGGTATAAATAGATATCCAAGCTAGGACAACGAAAACGGCAGGAATTTTTGTTAAGGTAATGTTTTAACATATTTCAGGCTGAGGAAAAGGTATGTGTGCAATCGGCTTAGCCGATGTAAACTTCTTTACTTGTTCCTTAATAAGATTGCAGCTCTAGGTCTGCAGTGATTTTTGGCATATATTACCTTGCCATCGCTTGCGCTGAGACCCTTGATTGTCCCAGAGTGAACCCATGGCTCCTGGATAAAAACTATATCCAGGACTTCGTTTTTGAACCTCCTGCATACTACGTCCGAGGCAGCCTTAGCATGATGGAGGTTCACTTGTAGGGCCTTTAGCTTGGGACGGAGCTTGGTCATTTTTGACCTTTAAAGGCGCGCTTGGCGACCTTTTTGCTCCTTCCGCTAGCCATGACTCGCTCCTCTGCGGTCCTACCTCCAATTCTTCGCCCTGGGAATGGGTTCACTGGTAGTCGCCTTAAGGTCCCATGAGTATTTCTGCAAGCAGGGAGGCCATGCGACGATTGGCACACGCCCTTATGGGGCCAGACCAGCGTTAAGGGGGACAGAAGTCAACCGCACCTACACCGCCAAGTGAATGGTGACAAGTTTTGATGTCCCATAGTTGTTCAATAAACCTCTGTGAACAATATAAGCACTACCAAAGCACTCTTTCTCTCGCTACGACTCTGGGATGTGGCCCTTCGACAAAAATACTCAATTTTTTATTTCATCAAAATCAAAGAAAATTTCTCATATTTGGAACAAAGACTGCCACGTTACACACTTTAAATTGCTCATAATTTAGCAACTGTAACTAGTTTTGGAAAAAATATATAGAAATCGAAATGAAGTCCGGAAATGCGTTTAAGAGTCTGCCACGTTACATGAAATCTGCGGCACTATTCAAAAGCCTTTTTTAGCTTGCTCAAAAAAATAACTTGGAATTTATTACTTGGGTTTGTTAAAGTAACGAATGCTTTTCATGAAAAGTGCAATAAAACTAAAATAACACTCAAATTATAATTTTATTTGCCTTTTTACCGCAGCTTTAATTTCCTTCCATTTTTCTGATATCTGATATTGCTTGCAAAACTTGCTCTAATGTTAAAATCTTTAAAAAAATTTTAAAATTTCTTATTTTTTCTAGACTGTTACAAGTCCATTATTTTAAGACACATTAAAAAAATTGCAATATTTAGAAGAAAAAAAATTTCTTGCCAAAATTGACATTTTCGCGTTTTTGACCATATGAAGATTTTCAACAGTGAATTGTTGGCGCTTTCTAATGAGGCATAATTTGATACATTTGGACTCAGCGACCCCAAATCTTTAATTTCTGAAAATTTTGAAGTGAAATTCAAATTAAATAATGCCAGCGCTATTTGGGTTACGGAGACGTCCCAAATCTGGACCCCCCTCCCCGTTTAGGGCGAGGTTTAGCTAGATTTTTTCGCACCCCCGACCCACCTCGACAATTGTTACTATAACACCTTTACTTATTTTAAAAGGGCGCATTGTTATTCACAGTCCTTTTGGTTTCCGAGCAGAACAAAAATTTCAAAAGAAATTTGGTTGAGTCAACAACAGTTTTGGTTGATTTGAAAGGAAATATGTTTAATTACATTTCTTTACGTTCGGTATAATTCTCATTTGTTTTATAAAATAGGACATATTGATATTTCTTCATTTTGAGGTATTTTAGTAAATTTTTTTTTTTTTTTTTTAATTTTCTTGTTATTTCATTTATATCCGTGGTTTGTTCAGTTCTAAATTTAAATCAATTTTTGAAAATTATCATGTCAATTCAACCTGAAATATAGTTGATTTAAGGGGAAAAATTTTTATCGTTTTCAAAAAGAGAAATTGTTAAAATTAAAAATATTCCTTATTGAAGCCGTTTTGTACATATGTTTTTCCTTTTGAATTAACCAATTTGTTTGTTGATTTGTTTCTCTGTGTGGTGACGCTGAACATTTCTATATATATTTTGTATAGTCTTTCTCGACCGGTTCTGGGTGCTACACACAACCACACGAACGCAATATACCCTCGACACAGAGTGTGTCGGGTATAATTAGGAGTTATAATTTAAACCTTTAAGCTCGATTTGCTTTGCAATTAAAAATTTTCGTTATATCCTTACAAAATGATAAAATTGTTTGTGCAGCTTAGGCATAACGAAGCGAATACAATATATACAATATATTTGTCTACAGCTGCGAAGCTTAGTTGTAGCTGTTGCAAGATTCGCACAAAACTAATATACCCTGCTTACGCTGGATATAATTGTCACTTCAAACGTTAGAGGCCGTTTCCACTATAACCGCATCTAGCATCTTTCAGCATTTTGGCAAGATGCGGAAAGATGCGGTGTGAATTTACATGCAATTGTTGTTGTATCCTGAACCGCATCTTCTGCGCATCTTTAAAAGATGCGAAGAAAATGCGATTTTTTCCGATTATCTATCGATTTTAACTGCACATGTCTAGTGAAACATATGTTAATGACCAGCATTTCAGGAATTGTCAGCAGTACAAATGGCGGGAAACCAAGAAAAAATGTAACATTATTATGAGAAAAATTTAATTTGTAGTTACTACTGATTTTTTAAATAACTTATTTCTATATAATAGTTAAAATATTCGTCCGAATAGTGGCCGAATATTCGTGGCATCACTAGTAAAAATATCAATTGTAAACAAAAATCAGCTGATTTTAAAGATGGAAGATGCGAAATGCCAAGTGGAAACACCAATCTCAAAAAATCGCATCTTGAAGATGCGAAAGCAAGATGCGGCTATAGTGGAAACGACCTCTTATTCGTGGCTCCGTTTCAATTACCGTCGAGGCCTAACCGACTTCTTCTGCTCCTGAATTTTTAAACGGATTTATCTCGAAACATGATTTTCTTAAGCGTTCATGGTCCTACAAAACAAAACTATTCAACCGTGTTCATTCAAGTTTATATACATGTTCTGCTACGCCTTCATAGTTATCGTCCGTACAATAATTGCTTTTCATTAATATTTTATTATATTTTTAAACAATTTTCAACGGAAAAATAATCAATAGGGCTCTTCCCTTAAACGTGTATTTGCCTCGAAAAATTCGAAAAATCGTAAATCAAGAAGGCTTAGAAATTAATGAACGAAATTTTGTATGAAAAATTTTATGCACTGCATAGACACATCAAATGCTTCCCAGCGGGAAATGTCACCCTGACATCACCGGTGAAGTCAGGGTGACAAGTCACCCTGGCATGCGTGACAATTCATAGGACGCCTAGCATGACATTTGTACAGGAGTTGGACAGTGATTTCACCGGTGACATGTCCTCCTAGGAGGAGCGATGGCGAAAAAAGCAAAAGAGAAGCACATGCTCTTTTCTCTCTCAATGTTAATTTATAGAATCCATAGCTGGTCAGTTGAAAACTCTCTTCTTTGCGCTCTCTTTGAATATTTCGAAAATTTTGAAAAATCAATTTTTAATAATTTTTGTTCGCCTCAGCCAGGGATCGAACACGCGATCTTCGGATTCAGAGTCGAGCACTCATCATCTACGCCACTTCATGCTAACGCTGAACTGACGCGAAAACCTTATTTAAATTGCAGTAGCCAATGAGAGGCAAGCACATGAACAGCATCCCTCCACGATGACATGTCCTCCAAGATGTCATGCATGACAATGTCACCTATTTGTCATCGGTGACATCACTGGTGACTTTGTCATGCAGGAGATAATTTTCCGCTGGGTTGTCAGGCATGTGAGCGTGTATTAGTGAATTCTGTTCACACAACGTATACGTGTGCCTTTTTCACTTACACACTCTCACATGCCTGACAAGCATCCCACCCAACATTTGGAGGACTGTTTTATGAGAAGATTAATTTACGAGTCTTTTTCGAGCCCCCTTCATGATTAGAAAATCAGTGCCGTAGCAATTCTGTTCTGTGGGGGGAGAAAATTTTTTTTTTCAATTTTAACGTCTATTTTAATTAAAACCATATTACATGCACGCTTTCAATGAAAGCGTTTAACGGACCTTAAGGAATCGTATCGAATGAATACTTTTTTAAAGCGTGTTCGAAATAATCAGCTGTTCTTCTTAGAGCTATTATACACGAGACGATATAAGCGGGGTAGGCAAACAGTTCAATTCAAAAAACTGCCACACGCACGATTTTTCTCTCTTATAGCTTAATTTTTCCCTACTCTCCTCGAAAAATCCCTTCTTGAAAACAAGTATGCTTATAAGGTGGTTGAGCCAAATAAACCCAACGGCTTTACAAGGCCCGATTTTCAGAAAACATATTTCTAGCACTCCCAGCATAATGACTTTTGGCATGGTCTAAAGCGTTTATATTTACTTCACAAAGCAAACAAAATTGCGTCGATTGTGTAGCTGGGTGAATAGTAATCTTCCAACAAAGTCTACTGAAGTGAAAACAACGTGTTTGATCTAATTTTGCGTGAGAAGAAGAGCAATGTTTTTCTAAAAGTTGTTGATAATTTTGTAAAGTCTTGATGCCCATACCAAAAGTCGGACTTTATTTTAATTTAAAAATGATGGAAAAAACCCCTGGCATTGCTGTATTCCGAATAAAACGTAAAATTATATTGAGTGGTCTTAATAAGGCATACAATAGTCACCTTGCAACTGGTTCTTTAAAAAAAATTTTTTTGGAGGCCCTAAATGGACCTTAATATACCAAGCACTTAAAAACAATTAGAAAGAAGGCCTTTCACTGCAATGGGCAGCAAGTTAACGAAATTAGTATCGATAATGCATTGTACCTGCACTTGAATATACAACTTTGAGTTTAAAAAATATTATTTTACATAAGAAGAGCTGGGAAGAGTATTTATTTAAATTTTTGATCTCAAACAATATTTACAATGAAATCATATAAAAATTTTATATTTTTCTTTAATTGTTCGCACCATATATTACTATATGTGGCACTCCCAACAACAACCGAATTAGAGATGCTAGAATGTTTTGAGTACTCACTCAATTTTGTAACTAAGCATTCTTGCGTTGAAATTTTTTAATGTTTTCTTTTAAGTATACAACCTCTTCGGTTTTTGATGAAAGATTATGCAATACTGTGCCCTTTTCAAGAGAGGAGTTCAAAAAATAAGTAGTTTTTGTATTCATTTTAGCATGATTTGTTATAAGTACTTGAGCCATTAGTTTGGTATCGAGCTAGAATTTTTTCTACATCACTGAAAAGTTCATATCAGCTGTTCTGTTTTGTAAACAAACATTCGGTCATATTCGAAGCATGAGTGCTTTTCTTTAGCGTTGTTGAAGAACAAAAGGAAAATTTCACGTAAAGATTTTTGATATTATATAAAAACCATATTTTAGTCGAAAAAAATGAGTTTTAACAAAAAATATTTGACGAACACTTATACATGTACATGAGTTATACCAAACATTTTGGTACATGTTACAAGATTTGAAAAGATTTGTTAGACCGGACCCGGAATTGCTCGGGGGCGTGCTACGTTTTTGATTTTGCCATAAGAATGCATGCAACGGGGGCCTACTTCAACTCAACAAGCATAGTTGTTGTAGAGTGCCACATATAGTAATATATGGTTCGCACGTTTTTGAGATCAATCGGAATTGGGCCTTATTAAGACATGGGGTTCCTAATATGGCAAAAAAAGGACAATTTATAAAATGTGTTGTGAGTCAATACTCGACTCACGAGCATTCAGCATAATTCCATATGGTCACCATAAAACCAAGCAGTTTATCCAAGACAGTCTGCAACAACAATAAATGCATGACGATCAATTCTGGGCCAGAGGTGACCACCACTACAAGGCCGTTTTCATTATGCGCAATAGTAGTGGTACAACAAAGCCATAAAATTAGAAAATCGAGAGAATAACAAAGCGACAAGCGTCATAGATCCCACCTTGACAATAGTCTGTAGCATACTGAGCTCTCAACGCACTCTAACTGAGGCAAAACTAAAAATTATACGAAAAAAAGTTTTAAAAATTAAAACAGAGCGACACATGTCCTGCCTCTGCAAAGTTTGTCATAGCACTGATTTGAAAAATTGACGTGACTTCGTTTTTTTGCTCGCTTCGGTTGTTCGCTTCGCTTCTCGAATACAAGTGGCATTTTGCTTTAATTGCGACCTCGTTTTATACTTTTTCATCTCTCGCTCACAGTTTCTATACGTGTGCAAAAATGTTCTCTATTATGCTCTTTTACCCCTGGAGCTTACCCTTTGTGCACCTCTGATTCTGGCCAACGACGAAACAACAAAAACAACCATAACTGACTTCGTAAGCGAATTTCCGAATACAAGGGAATTCGAGAAGAACAACACCTGTTTCGGCTTGAAGTGCAAGCTGGTAGAGAACAACAACAACAAAAGGATGGCACGCGCAGGTCAGCGTAGAACTTACGAAATAGTTCTAGAAGTTTCAACCCGCGACTATGCAAAATCGGCTAGCATCGATTGGGAAATCGATAATGCAGCATCGACACTTTCTTTCAATAAAAGCGGAAGATCGAGAATTGGAAAGAAGACTTTTGTATCGAACAGTTTGAGAGGTCTCAACTCGAAGCGCACGTACTCACCAGTGGCAACGGCGATTAGAGTGAGGACCTTAGTGTTTCAAAATGTAGGGACTTAGGGAAGTTAATCAAGTAGTTGCTAGGAGTTATTGGTATTAAGGTAATAAAATGTGAATACATAGATAATAAGGACGTTAACTTAATAAACAATTGAAAATAATCTATTTTGTGTCCTTTCGCTTTATTTATTCACTAAAGTATTTAGACGGTGTATTCAATCGTGAATACAGCGGAAAATACTTTAACAAATGTCTCAACTGAATACTTTTAAACACTTTTTTGTACTTTTTTTTACATTTTCGGATAAATAAGGTTAAATAAAAGTGATTCAGATCCAAACTCTCTCTAAGTTTAACCAATTTCCGACTTTTCAACGTCTTTAACAAGCCTTTGTGAATACCCCTATAGTTTTAAAAATTCACATTTTCCCCTTTTTGCCTTATCCCCAAAAATGGGGAAATTTCCATTATCTAGCAGCACTTTAATTGATGAAACCGTTTTTCCGATACGAATTGACAAAGAAATAAAAAATATTGTGCGTAAAAAGACAAATGACGAACAAAACCTGGAAACCATTCTTTTAAGATTCAATAAACTAAAAAATCGCAAAGTACAATTATATTAAAAATGATTGAATATCATTATTTTTTCGATTGTCATTTATTTTTTCTCCTTTTTTAATTTTTTTCATGGGCAGAAACAAAAATGCGTGGGGGGGAAAAGCCCCCTCTTGCCCCTATGGTTGCTACGGCACTGTAGAAAATGATTGATCACATGCACGATTGAAAGAAGACTCGAAAACGACTCTCCAATATGTTTCAAAAGCGAGTCGTATTCAAATTACAAAAACAAAATATAGAGCAATCGCCAATTAATCACGTATGGGATTGAAATATGATCATTCAAATTATTTCTATCTTATATAATATGTCACTCAATAGTTGACCCAAAATTGAATTGAATGGAAATTGACTTTAAAGTTATAAACGAAAAATTTCCATGACATTCGATTTGGAAAGCTTGGTGTCGACGGGTGAGCACAGGAATAGGAAACGAGAGTTCCTAGGTTCAAATCCCACATAAGGCAAAGGAAAAACAAAACTTGAATTTATAATAATAATACATATAACATCATAACATATACACGGAAAAGCCAAAAAATGTGTAATTGATTAAACAATTTTTTTTAATTTTTTTATTTTTAGAAAGCAATTGACTATAAATATGAGTCGTAGAAGACTCGAAAATGATAGCAAATATGAGTTGTAGAAGACTCCAAAATGATAGCAAATATGAGTCGTAGAAGACTCGAAAATGATAGCAAATATGAGTCGTAGAGGACTCCAAAATGATAGCAAATATGAGTCGTAGAAGACTCGAAAATAGTAACAAATATGACTCGAAAATGACTCGCAAATGATATCATATATGACTCCCTAAGAAGAGTCGCGGCTAGGGTTCCGATTTCTCCCGACAAAAGTATCATTTTTGATCAGAAAACGAGCGCATATTTGATCTTTTTAATCAGAAAGGCGACTCGAAAAAGACTCGCTTTTGATCAAAAATTTCGAAAAATGCTAGCTGGGTACAAGCTATTACACTTTTCCGATTTTTTCAACCTTTTCATTTTAGAGGGAATACCCTAAATATTTTCGAAACATTTTTTTACAGTCTGCCATTTTGTGTTTATACCCAGCGTAAGCAGGGCATATAGGTTTTGTGCGAATCTTGTAACAGCTAGAACTAAGCTTCGCAGCTGTAGGCAAATACATTGAATCGCACACCGTGTTCTAACTTCTAAGGTGACACAACTCAAAAATCGTCAATTTTGAGTTAACATATGGAACTTGATCATAGTTCACCTCTCTACCTGCATGAAAAATTCCATTCCGTTTTTCTGATTATAAAAACCCGAAAACCCCATTCAATGCCTTTCGTTTTGCTTTGATTGACAATGCGATGCATTTTGTTGTTTTCGTTTTCTGAAAAATGAGAAATTTTGGGTTGTGTCTCTTTAGAAGACGCTGTGCGATATTCTTGTTCAGGAGCGAAAACAGAATCGATTTAGACATTTCCGTCTGTCCGTCCGTGCATCCTTCCATCTGTCCGTCTGTGTTCAGATCTTCTGCGGCACAAATTACACAATCATTTCGAAATTTAGCAAACAGTCACCTACGTCGAGCCCCAAACATCATCCCAAATGGAAATGAGATATATAAGTCAACTGCCACGCCCACAAATGAATTTAATGTGTACATATTAAACAAAATACTTTAAACGTCGCACACCGCTTCACACATTTTATGGATATTTGTTACAATGGTATACTGCGAGAAATAACTTTAAAATAAAATTTAATTCGTCTTCCTTCAGCCACGCCCAGACAAGCGCCCACAAATAAAAATTTCTTGTAACTTGCCGGTGGAAAAGCGTATGAGCTTCAAGTTTCAAATTAAGATTAACCTCGGTTTATCAGAGGTGGATGGGAGAAATATGCGTGTTCGTCGCACAGCCAAGATTTTGGTAACTTCGGAAGTATTAAGCGTAGAAGCTTCAAATTGTGAACATTCGTTGACCAAGCGGAATGAAAGGTCTAAGAGTCTAAATTGATATGTCTCGCCCATTGCCACGCCTCCAAACATTGATTTCTTGTATTTTCCGTACGGAAATGCATATAAGCTTCAAAAATTGTTTAATTTTCAATCAAATTTTAACGTGGAAAGACCATTTTAGAAGTATGTATATGTTATGTGGAAAAGTATACAGTAGGGTCCGCTCTCTTTGGTCAACACAATATTATGTTCGCATCCGAGTTAAAATGCTTTTAGCCAAAACCTACCTGATGCCACTCTTGCTATATTCGAAGCATGAGTGCTTTTCTTTAGCGTTGTTGAAGAACAAAAGGAAAATTTCACGTAAAGATTTTTGATATTATATAAAAACCATATTTTAGTCGAAAAAAATGAGTTTTAACAAAAATATTTGACGAACACTTATACATGTACATGAGTTATACCAAACATTTTGGTACATGTTACAAGATTTGAAAAGATTTGTTAGACCGGACCCGGAATTGCTCGGGGGCGTGCTACGTTTTTGATTTTGCCATAAGAATGCATGCAACGGGGGCCTACTTCAACTCAACAAGCATAGTTGTTGTAGAGTGCCACATATAGTAATATATGGTTCGCACGTTTTTGAGATCAATCGGAATTGGGCCTTATTAAGACATGGGGTTCCTAATATGGCAAAAAAAGGACAATTTATAAAATGTGTTGTGAGTCAATACTCGACTCACGAGCATTCAGCATAATTCCATATGGTCACCATAAAACCAAGCAGTTTATCCAAGACAGTCTGCAACAACAATAAATGCATGACGATCAATTCTGGGCCAGAGGTGACCACCACTACAAGGCCGTTTTCATTATGCGCAATAGTAGTGGTACAACAAAGCCATAAAATTAGAAAATCGAGAGAATAACAAAGCGACAAGCGTCATAGATCCCACCTTGACAATAGTCTGTAGCATACTGAGCTCTCAACGCACTCTAACTGAGGCAAAACTAAAAATTATACGAAAAAAAGTTTTAAAAATTAAAACAGAGCGACACATGTCCTGCCTCTGCAAAGTTTGTCATAGCACTGATTTGAAAAATTGACGTGACTTCGTTTTTTTGCTCGCTTCGGTTGTTCGCTTCGCTTCTCGAATACAAGTGGCATTTTGCTTTAATTGCGACCTCGTTTTATACTTTTTCATCTCTCGCTCACAGTTTCTATACGTGTGCAAAAATGTTCTCTATTATGCTCTTTTACCCCTGGAGCTTACCCTTTGTGCACCTCTGATTCTGGCCAACGACGAAACAACAAAAACAACCATAACTGACTTCGTAAGCGAATTTCCGAATACAAGGGAATTCGAGAAGAACAACACCTGTTTCGGCTTGAAGTGCAAGCTGGTAGAGAACAACAACAACAAAAGGATGGCACGCGCAGGTCAGCGTAGAACTTACGAAATAGTTCTAGAAGTTTCAACCCGCGACTATGCAAAATCGGCTAGCATCGATTGGGAAATCGATAATGCAGCATCGACACTTTCTTTCAATAAAAGCGGAAGATCGAGAATTGGAAAGAAGACTTTTGTATCGAACAGTTTGAGAGGTCTCAACTCGAAGCGCACGTACTCACCAGTGGCAACGGCGATTAGAGTGAGGACCTTAGTGTTTCAAAATGTAGGGACTTAGGGAAGTTAATCAAGTAGTTGCTAGGAGTTATTGGTATTAAGGTAATAAAATGTGAATACATAGATAATAAGGACGTTAACTTAATAAACAATTGAAAATAATCTATTTTGTGTCCTTTCGCTTTATTTATTCACTAAAGTATTTAGACGGTGTATTCAATCGTGAATACAGCGGAAAATACTTTAACAAATGTCTCAACTGAATACTTTTAAACACTTTTTTGTACTTTTTTTTACATTTTCGGATAAATAAGGTTAAATAAAAGTGATTCAGATCCAAACTCTCTCTAAGTTTAACCAATTTCCGACTTTTCAACGTCTTTAACAAGCCTTTGTGAATACCCCTATAGTTTTAAAAATTCACATTTTCCCCTTTTTGCCTTATCCCCAAAAATGGGGAAATTTCCATTATCTAGCAGCACTTTAATTGATGAAACCGTTTTTCCGATACGAATTGACAAAGAAATAAAAAATATTGTGCGTAAAAAGACAAATGACGAACAAAACCTGGAAACCATTCTTTTAAGATTCAATAAACTAAAAAATCGCAAAGTACAATTATATTAAAAATGATTGAATATCATTATTTTTTCGATTGTCAATTATTTTTTCTCCTTTTTTAATTTTTTTCATAGGCAAAAACAAAAATGCGTGGGGGGAAAAGCCCCCTCTTGCCCCTATGGTTGCTGCGGCACTGTAGAAAATGATTGATCACATGCACGATTGAAAGAAGACTCGAAAACGACTCTCCAATATGTTTCAAAAGCGAGTCGTATTCAAATTACAAAAACAAAATATAGAGCAATCGCCAATTAATCACGTATGGGATTGAAATATGATCATTCAAATTATTTCTATCTTATATTGTCACTCAATAGTTGACCCAAAATTGAATTGAATGGAAATTGACTTTAAAGTTATAAACGAAAAATTTCCATGACATTTCGATTTGGAAAGCTTGGTGTCGACGGGTGAGCACAGGAACTAGGAAACGAGAGTTCCTAGGTTCAAATCCCACATAAGGCAAAGGAAAAACAACTTGAATTTATAAAAAATACATATGACATCATAACATATACACGGAAAAGCCAAAAAATGTGTAATTGATTAACAATTTTTTTAATTTTAAGAGCATACATAACATATACACGGAAAAGCTCAAAAAATGATAGTAAATATGATTAGAACTCAATTTTAATGATAGCAAATATGAGTTTTAGAAGACTCAATGATAGCAAATATGAGTCGTAGAAGACTCGAAAATGATAGCAAATATGAGTCGTAGAAGACTCGAAAATGATAGCAAATATGAGTTGTAGAAGACTCCAAAATGATAGCAAATATGAGTCGTAGAAGACTCGAAAATGATAGCAAATATGAGTCGTAGAAGACTCCAAAATGATAGCAAATATGAGTCGTAGAAGACTCGAAAATAGTAACAAATATGACTCGAAAATGACTCGCAAATGATATCATATATGACTCCCTAAGAAGAGTCGCGGCTAGGGTTCCATTTCTCCCGACAAAAGTATCATTTTTGATCAGAAAACGAGCGCATATTTGATCTTTTTAATCAGAAAGGCGACTCGAAAAAGACTCGCTTTTGATCAAAAATTTCGAAAAATGCTAGCTGGGTACAAGCTATTACACTTTTCCGATTTTTTCAACCTTTTCATTTTAGAGGGAATACCCTAAATATTTTCGAAACATTTTTTTACAGTCTGCCATTTTGTGTTTATACCCAGCGTAAGCAGGGCATATAGGTTTTGTGCGAATCTTGTAACAGCTAGAACTAAGCTTCGCAGCTGTAGGCAAATACATTGAATCGCACACCGTGTTCTAACTTCTAAGGTGACACAACTCAAAAATCGTCAATTTTGAGTTAACATATGGAACTTGATCATAGTTCACCTCTCTACCTGCATGAAAAATTCCATTCCGTTTTTCTGATTATAAAAACCCGAAAACCCCATTCAATGCCTTTCGTTTTGCTTTGATTGACAATGCGATGCATTTTGTTGTTTTCGTTTTCTGAAAAATGAGAAATTTTGGGTTGTGTCTCTTTAGAAGACGCTGTGCGATATTCTTGTTCAGGAGCGAAAACAGAATCGATTTAGACATTTCCGTCTGTCCGTCCGTGCATCCTTCCATCTGTCCGTCTGTGTTCAGATCTTCTGCGGCACAAATTACACAATCATTTCGAAATTTAGCAAACAGTCACCTACGTCGAGCCCCAAACATCATCCCAAATGGAAATGAGATATATAAGTCAACTGCCACGCCCACAAATGAATTTAATGTGTACATATTAAACAAAATACTTTAAACGTCGCACACCGCTTCACACATTTTATGGATATTTGTTACAATGGTATACTGCGAGAAATAACTTTAAAATAAAATTTAATTCGTCTTCCTTCAGCCACGCCCAGACAAGCGCCCACAAATAAAAATTTCTTGTAACTTGCCGGTGGAAAAGCGTATGAGCTTCAAGTTTCAAATTAAGATTAACCTCGGTTTATCAGAGGTGGATGGGAGAAATATGCGTGTTCGTCGCACAGCCAAGATTTTGGTAACTTCGGAAGTATTAAGCGTAGAAGCTTCAAATTGTGAACATTCGTTGACCAAGCGGAATGAAAGGTCTAAGAGTCTAAATTGATATGTCTCGCCCATTGCCACGCCTCCAAACATTGATTTCTTGTATTTTCCGTACGGAAATGCATATAAGCTTCAAAAATTGTTTAATTTTCAATCAAATTTTAACGTGGAAAGACCATTTTAGAAGTATGTATATGTTATGTGGAAAAGTATACAGTAGGGTCCGCTCTCTTTGGTCAACACAATATTATGTTCGCATCCGAGTTAAAATGCTTTTAGCCAAAACCTACCTGATGCCACTCTTGCTATATGGGTGTGAACTCTTTTGGAACTGCGACAGCAAACGTAGACGTAAAATCCATGTTCTTTTTAATTATATTGTAAGGTTGGACGTATTCAACCCAAAACGTAATCCGCATATGTACCTTTGACTTTAGAACGCGCATCTACAAAATTCACATTCAACATTATTTTAAAATGAGCCCACTTATTCTGCCCCAAAAATGTATTTGCTTGCATGAGCCCGGGTATATTTTTGAACGTTTCAAGTTTGGTAGTTCGAACAGAAACCGCTCATTTATACCCGTTCGTCAACACTCCTTGATGTCTGAACGTCAGTTTTTCATCTCCTCAGTGCGACTCTGGAACGCGTTACCTCCCATCTACCAAAAACATTAGCGACGTTGTGCCATTCAATAGAAATACATACATATACATATGTATTCAAATACTTACTTTATCCGACAAAAGTGGACTTGCGTGACAGACTTCTGTAGCTTAAAGCAGTTTTTTTTTTATAATTTGTTTTTTATTTATAAAATTAATATTAATTTTTTAATTCGAGATTAATTTTGGTTCCATTAATGTTGTGTCATAAGAGGTAATGCTAACAAAATTTTTTTAGAATCTTATACCATTAAGATGTATGTGCTCATATTAAATAAATAAATAAATAAAAACCACTTACTACGAACTGCAAAAGGTTGGGGAAAATTGGCGTGTCCACTCAGTGTCCAGCACACATATATAAATTTATTCCGGAAATTATAGTGGTATAGTTTATGATACATATATCAAAGTCGAAAAGTCTTGACCGACTTTAGCTTTCTAACTTGTTAAATAATAGCAATTTCGGTATGATTTTATCGCAACATATTTTCAATAAGTTTTCCTACCGAAAAATATTAAAGGAATTGATTTTTCCAAATGGACACATAAGAATAAAATCTTAGAGCGCTTAGCAATTAGATAATAATGTTAAGTTTGCCCAAATCAAATTAGGGAATCTTTACTTTGTAAGAATCAATTCGAGCGATTTTCTATTACAAATCTTAGATTTTATTAACAAAAATCATTTATTAACTGCCTCGTATGCTCGTATGCTCATTCATTTAAAATGTGTCCTTGAATAAACGAAATCATATCGACAGGTTGACTCTTTTCGATCACACGCTCTTGCTAAGGTTTGCTACCAACAGCATAGCTGCTTGGAACTGCGGAATTTGAAAAAAAAAAAAAAAATTAAAATAAAATCAACTTTCAATGGGACGAAACTGCGAATGAATTTTCTCACCACGATCCTAGCCTACCACAGTTGTTAATTGTTTTGTTGGTTTCACTTGTTGACGTTTGTACCTACAGGTAGTTAAAATTATATTTCGCGATCATAAAGGTGTGGTTCTTTTTTCTTACCGTAAAAGAATTGAAATCAATTTAAAAACAATATTCGATCGAATTGCAAATAGTTGTAAAAGGAAAATTCATATGATTATGAGTGATGGAAACAATAAGAAATTACAGCGGATTCGTCGCAGCAAGTTTTTGTGATCAGTTAAAATTTAGAGAAATTCCAATAGGTATGCTTACAAGCGTGCACACTCACACCATCTCACACAAAGAGATATCCGTGAGAATGAGTGTATGTTTATTGACCTATTTGAATTGTTGGCATTTCGAAGCGGTAACTTTTTTCTCCTTCTAAAAGTTGGCGGTAGGTTCGTTCCTTTAACGTACACGTACCATCCATAGTTATGTATGTTAATGAAAGATGTTCCTTTAAAAGAGGCTTAGAAGTTGTTAAACCAAACGGTATCAAAAAATGTCCAACAACTCCTGTTGTACGAGACAAACGACTTTGAAATGCTAAATGTGATCGTCTGTGATGCTAAAATTTAGTAATAACTGAAGGAGATATATTGAAATATAAAAAAAAAAATATATATAAAAAAAAAATAGAAAAAAAAGTGTTGAAATACTTCTTCGGCGATTCTTTAGTATACTTAGAGACTACAGAAACTGGAAAAACACTGCGCGATAGAATTTTAAGTGATAGTGTTCAAAATGGTCGGATTCGATCAACTTAGCGGCTTTACCTGTATATGTGCGCCATAGTCGTGTTCTCACCTCAGCTCACACGCTTGCTCACTACACGAACGCTCATACAGATGTGTAAGTAAAAAGGTTAAAGTATATTTATTTTGAATCCCATCGTTGAATGTATGTAGATGTATTTAAGTACATTTTTATACGTTTGTCGTATGTAAGCAAGTTTGTCTTACGTATATGTATATAATTTGGAGAGGTCAATTTTGGCATAATCTTACAGGGAGAAAGAGACACGAAAAGAGAGCAAGGCAAAATATACCACGAACAAATATTATAAGTATTTAAAAACCCTGATCAAGACATGGATAAAACACAAAAACAAAAAAAAAAAAAAAAGTTTCTACAGGCCAATAACCTTTCTTCAATTCGTAACGTCTAAAGTGTCAAAAGCAACCACGTTTTTTGAAGGTATGTGTGTGTTTGCAATAATAGCTTTAGCTTGAAATCTATAAGCTACAAAAAAGTATATTTTAAGTTGATACTAGAACATGTTACTTGCTAAGATCTCTATCCGGGTACACCTGCATTATTATCCAAGATACGGTGGTGAATTGCCTTGTCATGGCTGCAATAGGTGAGCGCGATTGTTATCTCAAAGAGTGCAAACTCAGAAATGGTGAGAAAACCTGAAACTGGCATTTGGGTCAAAACGAAGAGAATTAACGATACTAACACATTGTAAAATAGTACATGGAAAGGTGAAAAGAGCTGCGATATTTTTTTTGGTTTTTCTTTTAATTCTCCTTTTTTCGTATGGATTTCAGTTTTATTTGAAAACTTTACTTGAAGGTATTGAGAGCGTGGCTTTGTAGTTATTTGTTACCTGTTCGTAGTGATCGGTAGTGGGTCTAGTCAGAAAGGCAAAAGCAAAACGTCACTCGGACACTCGTACGTGAAAAATGTGTATTTAGTTAAAATTTTGTATTTCAACTTCGGGAAGAAACAAATTGACAAGAGGCATACAATGTATTTATCAATTTAATTTCACTCAAATTACGTGAAAAACTATCGTTAAAAGTTGCGGTCAAACTGAAGTTAATGCTTTCATTGTTGAAAGTTCAAAATAAATATAATAAAACTCAAACTCAAATTCGAAATTCGAATTTCGAAATTTCCATTATCATCGAATTTTATTTTGAATAAAGTAAAAGAAATCGTCGTGTTAATTATATACCCAAAAGGTGAATTTTTGTAAAAAACAAACAAAAAAAAAAAAAAAAACAAAGCAAAAAAACTAAAATCTCTTTTTAAATTTATTGCTCTTGTATTTTCTTTCAGATTTGTTTCGTTGGCATACCACCACGTAGTGTGAACACGTTTGCCTGCGACTCCTCTCGACGAAAGACACAATCTTTTTTCCATAACTAGTTTTCTTCTTCGTTTATTGCAGGCTGTAGGCCCACAAAGTCGGTATGTACAGCGAATATTGAAGTTCTTTCGACTGGAGTTTTGCTTAAAGTCCAGATAGCTCATCTTTTACATTTTTTTTTTTTTTTTTTTCAACTCAAAAATATTAGAATAAATTCAAGTTAAGTTATCATTTTAAATCTTCGACAAAGAAAGTTCGAGAAGAATAAGGCCAACCACCCTTTGTATACCCTCATATTTCAGTTAATAAAAGAATGATATTAATAAACTTTTATACACGATTCCGTCTTAGCTTCTGAGCTTCCAAGCGAAAAGTTGAAAATTTCAATGGAATTCTGGTATGTCGATATTTGGTAACCCCAATAGGCCTAACAGATTTTCTCTATCTATCATTTACTTCAAGGATGTTATAGGTATCTCAAAAAAATCGATTATGAGAAAAACTCCTTTCAAGTTTTCAATTCACTTGCATTTTGATGAAAAAAGAAGACACTATTCTTTTACCATACAGAGAGTATACAGTGTACTCTCTCTCTTAAGTGGACACCTAGAGGACCGCAAAAAAAAATATATCCGCTTAACAGAGGTGTCCTCTTCAGAGGAAACTATTTGAAAAGAAGAAATAATAGTGCATTCCCAAAAAGTACACAGAGAGAGAGTTCACTGTACTAAGTATTGATACAAAAATTTTACACAATGTACAGGATACACCGAACATTTCCTCATCATTAACTCAAAAATTGTGTTCTTTGAGATATAACATCCCTGAAGTAAATGAGCGATATGAAGATATACTTTTCATCTATTTTGGTCAAATAAGGTTTTCCCTTTAGCGCTCTTAGACTGGGCGTCAAAACCAAAAATCTGAGGTAAACACTTCAGAGACGTAGTTCCGAAAATGAATAATGAACGAATCCTTATATGGTTTAAGATACAAAAGTACCTACTTAAATTAATGAATATATATGTTTTGTAATAATAAGTTATTATGCATATATATACACATACATATATACTTTTCTTAAACGAAAAAAACTATTTCAATTTACCTAATGTAAATAAAAGACTAAAAAAAAATCATTCAATCAAATTTGTATTCAACGAAATTCAATCAGCTTTGGTTTCTATTCGTCAATGCCTGCAGCTTCATCGCCGACATTGGCATTGCTATCCTTTCTCTCCTTCACTTGAACACCTTAAGATTGTCTTCTTTGAATGTTATCACGATCGATGTTGATGTTGTCGTCGTCATCCTTTCGGCATGGTTCGGCCTGGTTTCCAATAATGCCGCAATTTCTGCGCATCAATACCTGCAAACATTCAACATATCCAAATAAATGGAACCAGTTTCAATCAAACGCGCTTTTGGTTGTAATTATTTCTATATGTTCGTATGTGTTAAATATTTGCCGGAATTGATGCGAAGGAGTTCCTGCACTATTGCAAATCAGGCTTAAATTTCTGATAAAGAGAAATTCAAGAACGAAAACCGTTCTTCCATTGCAATAGAAAATTATCTTGTACTTTTGTAACTTAAAACAGAGATTTGGACAGGGGTCCGCCTCTATTCTGGAGGTTGGTTAAACGAAGTAGAAATTTCTTTTAAGAGGGCACCCAGACCTACCGGGCATGAAAAGGCGTTTTTTTTGGAGGATTTCAGAAATCCGATTTCTTTTAAATATTTTGTTTTGACAGGGAAAAGAGCAGAACTAGTCTCCTTTTTAGGATATTTTATTAAAAGTAAAAAAAAACTTTTTTTTTGACTGATAAATATTCAAATGCTTACGCACAAATGTTTAATTTGTGGGGAAATCGCAGTCTCCAATCGACGCGAAAGATCATAATTTTCGCGTGAAATAAAACAATTTAGATGAGCTAAGAAAAATCAAAGAAATTAGTGCAAGTTTCTAAGGTTTGAACAAAATTTTATATAACATACCAAGTTTCAACTTTCTAAAAAAAAAAAAATTGTTCTCATTTTTTTTTTTTTTTTTTTGTGAATCTTGTTAGTTTGTATAGACAATTGAATAAAACTGAAGAAAACAGGCTTTGGTATGTTTTGACTGGTCGTCCAATTCTTTCGCAATCACGCACGTCAGCTTAGAAAACTCATTAAAATAAGAACTGGAGGAAACGGGCTTTAAAGTTCACGTATTCCTTGTATACCTGCTCGACGCCTCAAAGCGTTTAGTGTTGTATCTTAGAAAATATTGTGAATTGGACTCTAGAACTTTGTATACCTACATATTCTTAGATATAAATACTAGGAATGAATTTAAGCAATAAAAAGAAGAACAAGTATTTTTTAGCCCCATACAGAAGGATTGACTTTGAAGTTGCAACAGAAATAGGGCAGGGGAGCAAATCTTGAATTTGAAATTCGGTCGAAATAGATGGTGAAACAAACTTCCATTTGGATATAAAAAGAACGCCGACTTAAATCCAAAGCTTATCACTTCTTACAAACGAAATAAAAAACAAAAGCTAGAGTAGAGCTTGATTTCAAAAGCTTAAAACCGTCTACTAACTCAACTGGTCTAAGCTATTGACACGCTAATTATAGACTGGACAGCCACAACTACATCGACATTTTTAATTCATGCAGGTATTTTTTTTTATTTATTTTTTTTTGTTTATTTTTTTGTTTTTTTTTTAAATTTTATTTTTGCTTTTTTATACCCGACACACTCAGTGTCGGGGTTACTTTGCGTTTGTGCCTGCGTGCGTAACACCGTGAACCACTCGATGTTGATCGTACAAAATATGTACAGAAATGATTACCGTCACGAGGAAAATTGATTCAGCCACGTCTGTCTGTCTGTCTGTCTGTCTTTCCGTCTGTCCGTCTGTAAACAGTTTTCTTTGGAAGGCAATTTAGCTATCTCGGTAAAAATTGGAGAGTAGATTAGCGGTGACGCAGTACCAGGTTCTGCAGTAAAAATCACAAAAACTGCTTTAAAATCCAAAGTCCAAAATTTTAAAGACATTCATGTTGTTAGAAAGAAGGTTTGGCGAAAATGGCTATTCGAAAAATATGCTTCTTATATCTTCATTTTCAAAAATATGTACCCATATTGAAACATATACTTACATATCTTGTATGGCCAGGCTCGCCTCACTGTTAAACGCTGACTTCTTTAGGTTTTTAATGTTTATCTGACAATCTTCTACGTACACATGTACATGCTTGCGTGACGTATTGGTGTGATTACTGAGCACTTAGTTAGCCATTTTCCTGAGTAAATTGTCTAAAAACAAAACACAAGAAAAAAAAAAAATAATAAAAAACAAAATCAGAAATAAATGAATATGTAGTTGCTTTAGGTTTTAATTATAATTTTTGTTGTAATTTTTTTCATTTATTATTTTTTGTTCGGCTTATTTGTGATTCAAGGGCGGCACAATGTCCAAGGGTCACACTTAAGGGTTAATAGTCTGGGTTGCACGCGGTTGTATTACAGTTGCACCTTTATATGTATGTATTGATCAAGTAAACAGACAGGGTGAGAGCCACACACATTGTGACGCGCAATTCACGTAATATCTTCAATCTGTAATTATTCCACTTTATTGCTGAGTTTTATCGACTGTTGTTTTTAAAAGGGCAAAGATTATATGCAATGCTCATTTTGAGCCGATAGTCTTGTCAGAAAACTATCTTTGTTTTCATTGAACTTAGTTTTTATACCCAGCGCAGGGAGGGTATATTCGTTTTCTTCGGAACTTTGTAACAGCTAGACATAAGCTTCCCAGATATACCCACATGTATAT
Source organism: Chlorops oryzae (assembly GCA_020466095.1). Taxonomy (NCBI): domain Eukaryota; kingdom Metazoa; phylum Arthropoda; class Insecta; order Diptera; family Chloropidae; genus Chlorops; species Chlorops oryzae. Next base: position 56,551,017 of record CM035806.1, on the reverse strand, counting down.
ATATATATATATTTGAGCAGGATCGAAAACTTGATCGATTTAGATATATCCATCTGTCCATCCATCTGTGTTTGCCTCTGTGCCCACATTTTTTTTTTTTTCAAAACGGCTGAACCAATCACGTCGAAATTTGGCATAAAGATGTTCCCCGATGATGATTCTAAGTCAAAATGTGCGATGTTTACTAACTGCCACGCCCACAAATAAATTTCACTTGTATTGAGTAAATTTGTGATAGCTTGCGAGCCACTCAGCACGATTTTTGGTACACCGGCATGTTACCGGTAGAGACATACCCCTCAAAACCAATGAGCGTCATTTTCCTATAATAAAGCCCACACATGCGCGTACATTGTATAGGGCAATGTCACTTAATGTGGATTCTCTAAGTAAAAGTTTAAATACAAATTTGCTGAAAAAGGTTAACCGTGGTTTTATATACCATTCGATAGTCGATATTACGGGGAAACTTTCCATGGTAGCAGATCTTAAAAATTTTGTTTATAAAAAAAATATATTTTATATCGAAAAAAGGGTAGATTTTTTTTGGAAAAAAATTGACCCTTGAGTGGACCATCCGAGGAAAAATTCATAAAAAATGGTCGAAAGTTCAAAAAATTCCACATAACTACAAAATTTTTAGAATTGAACATCGGATTCAGTGTCATTATCTGAGTTAGAATGTTTGCATGTAAGAAAGCATGTGATACTGATGCACTCGTCCAGCAGTACAATCCTAAATGCTATTTAAAAATCATCAAAAATTTAATAAAGGTCACAAAACTAGTCAACACTTTTACAAAGTCCATCTATATCCATAAACATGATATATTTATATTAAGAATTAAAAATTTTGACGGCCCACGCAAGGTTGCAAGCAGTGGTCCACTCAAGGTGAATGATACGATTTCAAGTGAGCCAAAACAACTTATTCCAGCATCGACTTAAATTTTCAAATGATTTCAAACTTCCAAGTTCAATGTCCAAACTAACAAGAAATATATTTCCCAAGTTTAACAATTCGTTTTTGGCACTATTCGTTGCAGGCACAAAGATGCACAATAATATGAAACGTAAATTATTTTCACATTTTTTTTTTGAAGCGCTCGCTTTTGAATAAAAACTCGTGTGCTCAGTTGGAAGCTTTATAACTTACTGTTGACGTTTGCAGTGAAGTTGGCTTTAATATGTTATTAGTTTGAAATTTCAACTGTCACAACACAGCAAACATTCAAGTGGTCCACTCTAAGTAACAGTCCACTTAAGGTGACCTTACCATATATAGACTGAGCACTATTTATCAGACCAAGAGGAATGAAGAAAAAACACAGAGCACCAATATGGACGGGACGTTGGGTATATACCTAAAAGTTGGGCAGGACCGTAGTATTGGAGGTTTTCGCATCAAATCGCCAAACATACGCATAAGGTTGTGTTAAAACAATTATGGGGGATTTACTTTTCCTTTGAAGGAAAAGCTTTGTCAAGGAATGGTTAAAGTTTGCACTTCTACTCATTTTGCTGCTGATTATACATATATAGGTATATAAAATATTCGCCACATTTTTCAAATGCGATTGTCATGAAACACTGCTATCATCTTTTATATCTTGTTCTCAATGTAAAATATTTCAACAAAATTGTGCTTAAACTAACAAGGATTCAGCAATAAAAAGCGATCCGACGACCCGCTTTATGTTAGAGGAAAGACACTTTAAAGCGATTTTCAAATCGGTGGACAAGGCAAAGGAATGCATTGATCTCCATCCTTGTTCATTAAAGCACATTGCGAGGAGCATCAAATAGAGCAAAAAATTCCCAGAATTGCTTAAAATCATGACATTTTTCGTTGATTCGCCGAAATCTTTCAAAAGACAAGCGGGGAACGGAAACTGAAATTGATATTCGAAGGAAGACCCATTTTCCTCATGATCTGTAAACAAAAAATTCTTATACAAAATTTGTAAAAATTAAAAAAAACCATGTAAGGGTGTTATAGTCCGGCGAGCCTGACAATAGAATACCTGACACAGACACACGTGCTCAAAAAATTTTTAATATCAAGAGGTGTTTAAGGCCATAAGGGGCCGCATATACCGACTTTTGTTAAATTTCTTTATGAAAACCGCCCATTTGCCACGCCCACTTTTCCAATTTTTTGGAATTCTAATCGTAGGCTTAAATATACGTTCAAATCCTAAGTTTCATTGAAATATTTGGAAAAAGTCCGATTTTGAGGCAGTTTTGAGATTTTTGTGACAGACCCTATTACTGGAGGTACCCTTAATAACGGACCGATCTAGAAAAATTTTCAGGAGGATTTTTATGGCTACAAAGGAAGCATAAGTGCCAAATTTCGTTCAAGTCCCATTTGAATTTCGGGTGTAGAAGAGAGTTTTCGAAAAACGCCCTTCTGCCACGCCCAATTTTCCAATTTTTTTAAATCACAGTACTTGCCTTTAAACATGTTTAAATACCAAATTTCAACAAAATATCTTGAAAAACTCCGATTTTAAAGCAGTTTTTGTGATTTTCGTAACAGACCCTAGTACTGGAGGTACCCCTAAAAACGGTCCGATCAGGTCCGGTCTCGAACTTGTTCTTACTCATGTCCCCGTGAGCACGCATACCAAATTTTGTCGAGATAGCTCAACTCCTTCAATAAGATAACTGTATACAGACAGACGGACAGACAGACAGACGGACAGACATGTCTAAATCGAATCTCCTGGTGACGCTGATCATTCCTATATACATTTTGTATGGTCTATGTCGACTAGTTCTGGGTGTTACACACAACTACACAAACGCAATATACCCTCGACACAGAGTGTGTCGGGTATAAAAACAAATTTTATTTTTTGGCTCTTGGTTTAGTTTTTGCTGGATTTTCCCATGTACTATATGGGGAATTTCACGCCAAGCGGACAGTCGAAATCAGATGAGGTCTTGGATTTTGTTTATTTTCTGGTCAGTTGTACTTCTAGTGGAAGTGGGCGTGTAAACTGATTTTTTTTTCCATATGACGATTTATTGTGCAGTTATTCGCCTTCAAAGGTGATATTTTGGTCGAGTTTAAAATAAAAAATGTTTTTCTTATAGTAAACCAAAAATAAAAATTTCAAATCACGGTTTGAGGCACTTAGCCACTTTTGTAATTTTTTTTTACATTTATAGTTAAAGCCCTAAATTTGCTTATACTTCACACAAAAAATGAAAATGGGACATCCAGAAGTTTAGGAGCTAGAGCCAATGGAGTGCCGATACATAACTAGCTGAGCAATTTCAAAAAATCGGGATTTGCGCTAAATTGCTCAAAAATTACGCAATAAGTTTTTTGTTACGTCATTCGAAACTCACAGTAACTCCATTTCGTGGATATAAAAAGAAGTTTCACTAAAAATGCAACTCTAATTCCACTAGATTTAGAGAAAGAGATAGCAGTAAAGATTTTTTTAAACTGAGATTGAAAGATAATAGAGATTTATTTTTTAATTTTTACAATTTTACCATTTTCATTGGCACTTATTCTTTTTGCACATAGACCCTGGATCGTTGGAAGAAAAGCATGAAATTGTTTAGTTCCTGCGACAGTGAGAGCGGAAGCGAAACGGGCTCGTAGCACTAGAAGTACAACTGACCAGAAAATAAACAAAATCCAAGACCTCATCTGATTTCGACTGTCCGCTTGGCGTGAAATGCCCCATATACCATAGAATTGATCAGAGTCACCAGAAGAATCGAATTAGTCGTGCCCGTCCGTCTGTCTGTCTGCATACAGTTTTTTCATCGAAGAAGTTGAGTTATGCGTATTGGCGGGGACATGATTAACAACAAGTGCAAGAATGGACCAGATCCAACGGACCATTTTTAGGGGTATCTCCAGGATTAGGCTCTGTGACAAAAATCGCAGAAATTGCTCTAAAACCAGAATCTTTCGAGAACTTTCAATGAAATTCTGAAATTGAGCTTACATTTAACCCTCCGAATAAAACTAATATAGTTAACTGTTTATCTGTGTCGGGAATTGCATTGTAAAGTTCGATTGAATTTAACACCTTTACTGTTTTGATGATTAAAACAAACGTAGGACTTTATTTACAACAAACGAAAACTCCAAACGAATTTCAGCTGTCATCTTTTTCGGTTATTCCGAATGAAAAAATTCGTATGCTTTTGAATGCCTCTTTTTGGTTTGGTGGCTTCAATTTGATATTCTATCTTTGTAAGCGATGAGCTATTTAAAAATATATATTTTATACCGCAACTTATGTATTTAAATTCTTTTATTTGCAGGGTAAATGAAATATTCTTTACATATGGATTTGAGGTAAATTGAAACGACGGACGCAAAACTTCCTTTGATGCAATTGTGAGCCGAGGAAGTTGCAATATTCACATTTCATGCACGTTTTCCGAAAGTGTGTGAAAATTGAAGCAAAAAACTATATAGAATGCAGGTGCATAATCATCTTGTGTCGTTGTACGTGGCAACATGCGGCCAGAATGGACCAGGATTGGGATCTGACGAGAAAGAAATAACATTGTTGGTTTATCACGTTATCGAACCAACGAATGCACAGGTAAATAAATGATTCATGTATGTTAGTTAGGATCTATAAGTTCCGTCATTTTACGAAATTTCTCCAAAGTGGTCGTTAGCAGCCGATGATCCAAGAGTAAGCACAAATGCGAAACATCCCCGTCACAGAGTGTGGCGCGTGCACAGGGTCAAATCTAAGAAACTGACATTGATCTTACAGAAGGTACAGTGTACTCTATACTTGCGGACACTCCTCTTCAGCGGACACCCATCTTAAACCGACACTTTTTGGAAATGATCTAGTACTCTTGCGTCTCAAAAAGTTTCTTCTTAAGCGGTCACCTCTGTTAACCGGACGTATTTTTCGGTCCCGTGAGTGTCCGCTCAAGAGAGAGTATACTGTACTTGCAATCGCACTCGTATAATCAACTGCACGTAAAGAAATGATTCGCTTATCGGCAGTTTCTTTTCAACGAAGCTCGTTTCGATTTTTTTCTAAACGAACTTTTCATATGGAAAACCTCGAGACGTTCGAATTGAATGAAATTTTCATTTGCATTCAACTCGGTTGGGTTAGGTTGGGTTAGGTTAGTGTGGCTGCCACCATTAAGGGTGACACACTTCGGCCTCACATGGGCCCGTTGTGATAATACGAACAATATGAGAACAAAGAAAAACATAAAAAGGAAAAACGACACAAACATCCACGACCTATGCTGGGAGTTGAACCCAAAGTCGCTCGCTTCGTAAGTTGGCATCTCAACCAACTACGGCAGAGAGGCCGACGTATGTTAATCGAATATCTTAAAAATTTCGTTTCCAAATTCATTTTTCGTTTGCAAGTAATCCAGATATTTTCTTCATTGGATCGAAAGCATGCCGTGGCCTAATGGATAGGGTTCACGCGAATTACTGTGAGAGGTCCTTGTCCGATTCCGCGTTCAAGCAATTTTCAATCGAACGAACAAAATTTGATTTCTTTATTATTAAAACAAACGAAAGTTCGAAACGTAGATCAGTTGTCCCTTCTTTTTGTTTATTCCGAACGATAAGTGTACTCTCTCCTTGCGGACACTCCTCTTAAACGGACACTTTTTGGGGATGCTCAAGTTTTTTTGCTTCTCAAATAGTTTCCTCTTAAGCGGACACCTCTGCTAAGCGGACATATTTTTCGGTCCCATAGATTTACGCTTAAGAGAGACTAGACTGTATTGCATTACTAGGCTGTAAAAAATTAACCGATACACTTTCCGTCGAGTCCACATTAAGTTTGTGTACACGTGTGGAACGTCCAGAACTATACAAAATATGTATAACATGGTGAAGCGTCGTCAAAAGATTAAGTTTAGCCATATTCGTCTGTTTGCCTGTCTTACTGTCTTTCGTTGTATAGTTTTCTTACAGAAAGAGTAAACTTTATTTGGTATAGCTACGCATTGGCTTAATTCTAAGGGGTAACTCCAGTGCCGGGGCCTTTTATTAGAAATCCCCACAACTGCTCTTAAGATTGAAGATTATGACGTTTTCGATAAAATTTCCAACTTAAACTAATATTAAGGACCTCAATTTCATTCATAAAACTTGCAAGATTGAACGTTTCAAATATGTGGTTTTGGCAAATGCTCTGTTACACTGCAAGCTCATGAACGAATCGAAAAAAAGTGGACTTCGTTATAGGTCTTAAGAAATCTCAGTGAAATTTGACTTCATTTTTATATAGGTACATATGTATATATATATATATATTGGAGATATGTAAATAAAAGCTGAGCAGTATATTAAGGCCCGATATTACAGTGTATACTTATGTTAAGGAAGCTTGAAGACTTAAGAACACCTTAAGTGTCAGGCGGTTTAACAGTCAATTTTTATCCTAAACTGACGAAAATTGTTTTCGGCAGGCAACATTTGAAAAGACCAATATTTTTTGTTTATATTTTTTTTAAATTCGTAAAATTAATGAAATTCCTTCAGTAAATCAATTTGAAAACTTATTTAAGGAGCACTTAAAATTTGTTCTGTCAAAATGCTTTACAGACTTAAGATTTACTTAAGTGCTAAGGGGACCTAAAGTATGCACTGTAATATCGGGCCTAAGACTCTCAATATTATTTATAAAGCCGGGAAAAATAGGAGTAGTACCTAGGGGGTCTTCGGAGAATGTATCTTGCATCCATATTTCATGACGGAGTTAATCAGGATTCAGTATTTAAGGTTCTTAAAATCCAATCAAAATCCTTTAAAAGTCCTTGAAAATTCCTTGCAAAGCCGTTAAACAAAAGCATTAAAAGAAAGAACGTTATTCCTTTGTGTGTGTTGCGTATTGATTTGTTAGACTCGGCTGACTACAACACCGTTTCCTGTTTTCAAATTTTCAGGATGGTTTCCATAGGGTCCAGACTCTATGTAGATGTCGCGAAACTCCTTTATAAAATGGCTTTTCTTCTGCTGATGCCGCGAGTTATTTTTATATCTCCAATATTTTGAAAATTTGCTTTGTTTTGTCAACTTTGTAACCGCCAATGGGCCCTGAAGGAAGAATTTCTTCCCGGGCACAAAATGCTCATACGTACAAGTTCTCTTTCTATGGATGCCTACATAATGCACCTCAATAGCTATTAATTTTGAACAAAAATACAAGAAAACAAAGAAACTATGTCGAGCCCTAACCGCGAAAACAACATAAGCGACATTTTTCGAAATTTCGATTTTTGATGCAAAAATGTACGCAAGTGTTAAATCAATATTTTTCTTAAGATATTAAAAAAAATATTTAAAAAATATGAATAATATATTTTAAAAAATTTATGGCAATTTCAATTATGCCGTAACCGACACATGAGCATTTTGGTTACCGCAAAAATCACGTAAGCGACACGAAATCATATGCCTAGGAGGCTCGAAAATAGTTTTGTTACCATTAACTCTATGACAATAAGGAGCAAGTGCTTAAGTAGACTTTAGTGAAAAATAGTTTTAGGCACGAGTTAATTCATTTTATAGAGAAACATATTTCAGCTTAATCCTTACCGTTATTAGAAAAAGCAAGTAAGGGTGTTATAGTCAGGCGAGCCTGACAATACAATACCCGATACATACACACATGTCTAAATACATAGTTTTTATATGTAATACGATTACATTCAGAACCATTAAGATAGAATACTCCAGAGATTTTAAAGTATACATATAAGGAGGACCATATTCCGATTTTTGTTCCAATTTTTTATGAAAACCTCCCGCCAGCTACGCCCACTTTTGCAAATTTTTTGAATTCTAATCGCAGGCTTAAATATATGCTCAAATTCCAAATTTCATTGAAAAATTTCGAAAATTTCTGATTTTGTGCCAGTTTTGGGATTTCTCTGATAGACCCTAGTACTGGAGGTACCCTTAATAATGGAACGATCGAGAAAAGGAGAGGATGTTTATGGCTCACAACGGAGCATACGTATGCCAACTTTAGTCCAAGTACCATTTGAACTTCGGGTATAGGGGACAATTTCCGAAAAACGCCCTTCTACCACGCCTACTATTCCCATTTTCGGAAATAAAATTAATTGCCTTTAAAAATTTTCAAATATGAAATTTTATCAAAATATCTTGAAAAACTCCGGTCTTAGAGCAGTTTTTTTGGATTTTTATAACAGACCCTAGTACCGGAGGTACCCCTACGAGGTACACCTGCGCGACCGAAAAATATTTCCGCTGAAGAGGAAAATATTTGAGAATCGTAAACACTGGAGCATTCCCAAAAAGCGTCCGTTTAAGAGGGGTGTCTGCTACACAGTGTAGGAAAGGCTCAATTGCGGATACTGATTTTTGTGGGTTTCTCGTATTAATCGAGGTATGTGTGGTCTACATACATACATATGTATATCATCTGTTTCTGCACGTTAAAAAATGGATTTTATACGTGAATATAGAGCATTAATTGCGTCCACTCATCATACAAAGCTATACAAGAAATGTGGAAAACTGATCAGCCTGATGAAGCGATTTAATTGAGCTATATCTATTTTTCCGTCTATCTGTGTGCTCGTATACATTTTTCTTATCTATAGATTTGAGCTATCTTGATGAAATTCTGTGTTTTTCAAAAATATCTAAATATGTTAGTTTTAAAATCAAATTAAAATATTTTTTCAAAGATATTTTTAAATATGTATTTTTTCAAATATGTTATATCTATCCGAACTCTAGGCATTATATAGCATTTTTGTGTCACAAAGTTGAGAAAATACCTTTCTGAAGTTCTCTTTGAAACAGATCATAAATCGTTAGTGCTAATATTTGGTGAATATGTATAAGGGAACGTGTCCAAACTACGCCACTCATTTTTTACTACTTTTTGTGGGCTGTCAATGTAATGATGACGAGTCCTGTTTCTTTAAGGCCAGATTTCTCCAAGCTATTTAAATGAAACTTAAATGAAACGAACTGTCAAATTTCATAGAAAAATAAGTAAATTTTCATTTAAGTTTTATTTAAATGGCTTGGTGAAATCGGGCCTAAGTGTCGTTTCTTCTCTTTTAAGCATCTTACGAAATTCGATAGCTTTTTGTGTTTTGTGTGTTAAGTTTTTCAGCTCCTGATATATTTCGAAACTGATTTGTATATATGTATTACTCCTTTTGAGGAGTTCGAGGATTTATGTACCAAATTACCGCATTTAAGTCTCATTGGAACTCTCAACCAAGGAGAGATATTTTTAAAAACCGAAAACAAATTGCAGTGAGAAAAAGGACTGGTTATGGCACAAGTGTTATCCTTTGAAAGAAACCATTTAAGCATTGACTAATATAAATAGATTTGGACGAAAGTTTAAGGACATCCATAAAACTCTATTGCGTCAGAGTTAGAAGGAAACCGCTAAAGAAGTTTTTCATAGCATTGCTTATATGGGACACAGTCTCTCCAAAGCAGATATGCTGGAAGTATAGAGCTCGTTCTTGTGGAGAAAGGAAATCAGAGTTCAAATTTCGATGACAGGTCGACAGAAATATAGAAAATATATGATTTAAATGCAACCCTGAATGTTCGATTGCTTTTGCTCTGCGTATTCGTTGAAGTATCAGAAGTAACTCAAAGTACTTCTTCGTTTTTTTTTTGCATGTGTTTAGTATAGGAAATTTACTTCCTGCATATCTGCGTAGAGCCCATTAGCAAATACAGGTTTAAGGGAAGACGAATTTTAATTCTCGAAATTTAATCTTAAAGGACAGTCAGTGAACGTACATAGACACATAACTTTATCAAAGCAGACCACTAAAGATAAAGGGGATTTTCAACGGCAAACCAATTCAATTGCCTTTTTAACCCGCTTTTACAACCCTGCAGGAAGTCTGTCGCCATATGTCCCCATGTCTATATTGACGTCAATATAGACAAGAGAACTAGTGACAACGTCAACAGTATTTATAGGCGGTGTCATTAGAGAAACTGTACTGTCAAGAGATATACATAGTTCATCTCCATTGACCATGTCAACAACGTGTCTCCTTGTAAAATGTGCCGCAAAATTGAACAAGTTAGACTCGTTAAAACTTAAATGCAAGCTATTTTTATTGAAAGCGGAAAGTATAAATATATATATTAATTACTGGTGACTAACGAAAAAGTACTCCTTTTGTCTACATAATAGTACCGACGTCACTAGTTCGTCAATAGTTTTTTGGTCTACTGTCGACATTCAATGACAACTCAATGTTAAATGTCTATAGCGTAAAGCATTGCGGCGGGTATAGCTGGTCAGTAGTACTGTCGACGCGGTCATTAGTGAAAGAGTATAGATTCACTATTGACATTTCCTGCAGGGAAGTTTCACCAGCCTGTTTGCTTGTGTGTTTGTTGCTGACTGCTTAGGGTCGATTTTGTCCTACTTCCAGTGATCAGATTTAGTTCAAACTTTCCAAACTTGCCAAATACCAAGGGCAATACAATAATTCCATCAAGATTATCCATCTGATTTTCCTGATCAAGTTCGCAACGACCTACATAACTAACCGTGCTTTTAATAGAAACCATGACTAGATCAATTTGCGTAGTTCCGTAGCCATGTACGAAGGCCACACCCATAGTTTTCGGTTTTTGTATAATCCTCGTTGTTGCTATTTTTATTTTGTAGGCCTTTGCTATTCAAATTTTGTAGGATTTCGAATTAGAATTTTGGCGCAGAGACTGCTGCTAAACGTTCATCGAAGGGTAGATCCAAGTAAATGAAAAATTTTTCGTATCAGAGAAAATTCTACCTATAGCAGCTTAAGAAGAGGGATTCTCCAACAATTTAACACAGGTTTTTTGTGCTGCAAAAAAAGTTCCCGCAACTTATAAAGGTCGTAGAAACTTGTTTTGCTTCAAAAAGCTCGAATGTATAGAGACGTCAGTTCAAAACATTCGGAGATTCATATCATGATCTCATAGCGCTTCGGCTACTTGGAGCAAAATCGAGTTTTACCACTTTTTCATGAAAGCTACTTTGTTTCGCGTTAATAGTTTTCTTGTAAACAGATTTAAAAATCTCCTCTGTTTTTCATTTTTGGCCAATGCAGTTGTTAAGTTAATATTAATTCAAAACGATTTTAATGCAAGAACTCTCAATGTTGCATCTGCTAGCTATTAATTGTTTTTCTTTTTCTTCTTTTATTTATTTTCGATTACACTAGCTTACATCAATATTTTTTCCAGTTGATCTAAATTGCTCCCTCCTTTATACCCGATATACTCTGTGTCGAGGGTATATTGCGTTTGTTTGGTTGTGTCATATATACATATGTATATAGAAATGATCAGCGCCACCAGGAGATTCGATTTAGCCATGTCCGTCTGTCTGTCTGTCTGTCTGTCTGTCTGTCTGTCTGTCTGTCTGTCTGTCTGTCTGTCTGTATACAGTTATCTTATCGAAGGAGTTGAGCTATCTTGACAAAATTTGGTATGCGTGCTCACGGGAAGATGAGTAAAAACAAGTTCGAGAATGGACCCGATCGGACCATTTTTAAGGGTAACTTCGGTACTAGGGTCTGGTATGAAAATCACAAAAACTGCCCCAAAATCAAAGTTTTTCGAGATATTTTAATTAAATTTGAAATTAAAGCTGCATTTAAGCCTGCGATTAGAATTCAAAAAATTTGTAAAAGGGGCGTGGCAAAGGGACGATTTTTATAAAGAAATTTCAAAAAAGACGGTATATGGGGCACCTTGTGGCCTTTAAAATCTCTAGAATATTCTTTCTTAATGGTTTGTTTCATGTTTTTTTGGGCGTGTTTTGAAAATTATTTAAACATTTGTGTCTGTGTCAGGTATTGTAACATCCTTTATTGTTTTCTATTGATTTTTGTATTGCAGGTTTGTTCAAATCAGATAATGCATAGCCGGGTTGTGGTCGACAAAGTTGCAATACACAAAAAAAAAAAAAAAAAATTTTTCCCCAAAAGCCAATAGAAAGGGTTCAATAAAAATTTTTTAAATACTGTTTTCGTGTTAAGAAGGCAAAAGTCCATAAGAATAGTGGTTTTTGATGTTTAGGAGAAAAAAAAATTTATGATTAGTTAACTAGTGTTATGCACGATAGCTAACAGGGATGATATCATTTTCTACGAGGTCGATTCTTTCTTCAAACCGAAGCCGGTCATAAATGCTTTGGGCAGTCAATGATTATTATGGCTTAAAAACATCTACCAATAGCCAAAATTTGTTCAAAACCACCCAAAACTTGTTTCCATTAACCCTAGGTTACCGCTTTTTACGCATTGAAAAACAATATGAGCACAATTTTAATACACTCATATACAGAGCACTGCGACTTTAATACACAGATCCAGTGCTTCTGATTGCTTTAAATATTTTTCGATTTATTCTCACATAGGAAAACAGTTTTGAAATCGGTAACAATATTCAAGCTGCGTAAACTGTTACTCTCTTTTGAATGACTAGCTTATAAAGGCATAATTGTATCTTACTTGCTAGTTAATACATAGAAGGGACTATAAGTTCTATCGCAGGGTTTGAAAAACAATCCTTACCTATGTATGTACATAAGCAAGTTTCATTAAAAACTTAACCTCAAACTTCGATCTAGAATTTTTTTTTAAATCAAATTTAAGGGAACTTCTGTCAGATATGAAACAGAAATGAAACAGAATAAAACAGAATAAAACAGAACAAAACAGAAATTAAACAGAAATGAAACCGAAATGAAACAGAAATGAAAAACTTCACATAAAAAACACTTCAGAAAATTTCTGATTCATTTCTGAAGCGTTTTTTATATGACATACCTGGAGATAGCCCCTAAAGAAAAACAGACACTTATAGCTAGATTGCCGATTGCAATTTAGGTATTTGATTTCGACGTCCCTGATATTAAGACGTGACGCAATTATTCTCTATTACAGTGTACGCTCGCTTAAGTGGACATCTGCGGGACCGAAAATAAATCCGCTTAACAGAGGTGTCTGCCTAAGAGAATATTATTTGAGAAGCAGGATCACCAGACCCAGCGGGAAAAAACTGAATTTTTCTACAAGAAATTCATGCGAGCCACCCCTTACGTAATTCCAGAATTTTAACACAGCGATGTCATTGGAAATTCAGGCATTACCGATTTCGCCTACCATATAAGGCAGAAATTCAGTATTCAGATATTTTATCTATAGCCGAACGTTTACCATACGGCGTAAGCAAAACGGTAAGGCTTACTTTATGCATTGATATGTAAGCCAATCTTTCTAGACAAAAACACTTTGACAGCCTGAAGTTTTCGCTTACAAGGTAAGGGAAATCGGTAAGGCATTACCTATTGCAACAAACTCTCCATTACTTTATCATGGAAGAAATCATTCGTTCAATATTCCATGACGAAATAATGAGAGAAAAATTTCAGCGCTTACCGTTTTTTCCGCTGGGGAGCATTCCTAAAAATTGTCCATTTAAGAGGAGTGTCCGCAAGGAGAGAGTACACTTTATAAGATAATTTGTTTAATTTTTTAGAAAGCAGTTGAGCAATTATCTGAAAAGATAATTATGATAACTGCCCTGCAGAAAGTGGGACTAGTCCGGGAGTGATTAAGTTTTTAAAACTAATTTTTGGACTTTTGGCTTTCAATAATTCTCTAGCACTTTAAGTTATTCCAAAGATATTGTTATTGGGTCAACTCATGGACATTTCTCAACAATGTGGAGTGTGAAGTGGCTATGTAAGTACTGAATGGCGTGGAAAAAAAGAGAGGAATCGAACTCGAGATCCTAGAACTGTTAGACGTCCCTAAAGCTGGAAGAGCGAAGTCAGCAGAATCCAAAAAAAATATGTGGAACATTAAAGGCTAATTAAATGCCCTAATCCGAAATTTTCGGCTCCAGCCATTTTCCGGAATTTTGAAATACGCTTTTAAGGCTTCTTAGGGTTAAGATTTAATATCTTCAAAATCTGGGATTTCAACCAAATAAATAATAATAAAAATAACAAGGCACTTTCAAGATCTTTTACATAACTTATGAGATGTTTTCGAATCTGAGCCTCCATTGTGGTTTGCGTGTGCGAAATTTATTTAATAGCATTCAATCATTGGGTATTATAGTTCGCGAAATGCGACAATGTGCTCGCGGGAACGCAATTAAATTTTTCCTTGTCGCAATTTAAGGTATTTTCTGTTTTCTATGAGGGTTATTGAGGTGACTGGCATGCCTATAACCCCTCTAGTCGCTGCATTTGACGTTTATTTTGTTTGTTTGTTTTGACTTTGATGGAAAAGTTTCGCTCGATATCTTCGAAGCATATTTTTTTCCAATGACTTTGGCACGCTGTGATCTTTAACTTCACCTAGTTCTGAGGTGTTTTGTGTTAGGCGAAAACTAGTGGTATAATAATTTTCAGACTGTACAAAATGACTCGCTGAAATGTAGCGCTGCCTAACGGACTTAAATGCAAACAACCCAATATCTTTAAACCCCCCTACCAGTGCTGTCGTTTTCAATTTTCGTTTAGTAGTATAGCTTGCTTTTTTTAGTAGTATTTTGGGACATTTTGTAGTACTTTTAGGAAATCAAATAATATGGGTTGGATATTTAATATTTAACGAATGCACTTCTCTTAAAAACTATTTCCTGGATGGAACAGGAATGGTACTACTGTATCCCAGTAAATTTTACGAAATTAAAAAAAAAAGCTGTCTTTTTTCATTTTTGAGAAAAAATTTTAAACGGATACTTGTAAACTACTATACAGATCTGCATTTTTAGAGAAATGTAGTAATATTTCAATTTTAGTAGTATGTTATAGTAGTAAGGGTGATGAAATTGTAGTAAAATACTACAATTGTAGTAATTCCGACAGCACTGCCCCCTACCGTATTTTCCCAGCAGCGAAATGGTCAATGCGTGCCAACAACATCCATTCTCAATCGACTACAGGGTAATGCATGTGCATTACCATTTGTGTGAAATTCTCCCTAATGTAATCAACTCTAAAATATCGAATACCACATCAACTCTTATTTATTATTCTCGAGTTTTTCTACTAAAATGCGTATAAGTATTTTTGTATATTATCCCTGCAGTAATTATCTCTAGTGACTGATTCAATCTGTCACCAGTTCCTCTGTCACCGTCACTAGTGACCAACTGTACCCGTGCCAATGTATTCTCCTATGGACACTTTGTATGAGCATATGTTCGAGCGGACACCAGTTGACGATTGAACTGGTGATGCTGTAGAGGCAGCTCATTAGCTATATTACCTAAATAGAAAGCGCCGCGCACGGGGCTCAGATGGCTCAGTGTGAGGAGTCTGGCCTAGCGACCTGGAGACCCGTGTTCGAATCTCGCTCGGGCGGGTGCCAATTAATTTTTTTTTTTTTAAGTGGATAATATTATAGGTATATAGCAGGCTTAAAAAATTTTTTTTTGCGAAAAAATTGGAAAATTTAAGTTATTGAAAATATAATTCATGAGAATTTTCGCACGAACTGTGAAAGCATTCACGAGAATTCAGAATGGAAACTTTTTTTTCTCTCTTCTCACCCATAAGAATCCATAAGAATAATCCACCGAATTTTACAATTTTCCACTTTTTCTCGCCTGCCCTGGGATTCGAACACGAGCCTTCGGATTGATGATCGGACATGCTAACCATTACGCTACAGAGCCTTCTGATTCTCGTGCAGCAAATTCATTTTAAGAATGCTCAAGAAAATTGAACTGTGGACCTCCCCGTTGCCCATGTCTATAGAATGACAGTGCTGACGCAGGGGTCAATTTGCCCCGCATTTACTGCAGGGATATATGTAGATATCATACACACATACGAGGCGTCATTAGTTCGATTTTCTCATACGTTGATATAACAAAACTGTCACTCGCGAAAGAGGTCTCTCGTTGGCGTAGAGGGTAGCGTGGCCGCTTAACAAGCGAAGTGCCCAGGTTCGAGCCCTGCGCGGCATGCCGCAGGCGGAAAAAAGTTGTGTAAAAATTAGGACAGGAAGGTGCATGAAAATTTATAAGGAAAATATTGTGTTTTCAACTCGGAGAGGAGAAAAACAATCATAAAAAAATAAAGATTTCTATTCTGTCTTCAAAGTTTGTCATGGTTATATATATGTACATACGTGCTCGCTTAAAAAATTGCATGAGTTCCGGTGCAACAATTTCTCTTTTTATTTACTTTATCGCATGAAAAGTTTGGTTGAAACTTTTTATTCCTCTAAGCTTTTCAAATATTGTTTATATGTTATATGTATTATCTACTGATTAACCAAAAAAAAAAAAAAATAAAATCCATCGCTTGCCGGGAGTGGGGTTTGAACTCGCAGACATCGGAATGTGAGGCAAGCTCTGTAAAATTTTCGTATTATTACCAGGGATCATCCCCAGGCTGCTTTACCATTTACAACTTTGTGCATTACCAAGAGCGAAATATTGTGCTTTAAGTAATGCAGTGTATCTGTTGTTTTTTGTTCAATGACTGCCTTGATTACAGGTAATGCAGCAGGAGCCCTTAGACCTTATCACCAATTTCATTCAATGTTAAATGTAATGCATGTTTTATTAACAAAAGAATCGAGAGAGTCATCGATTCACATTATTCGGCATGGATGAAACATCGATGCTGGATGCATTCCATTCGCTACTGGGTACTTATTCCTAAAAAAGCGTAACCCTTCAGTACGCGGAGCTACTTCCGAGCTAACGAAATCGCTGACTACCGGGTTGTGGGGGGTAGTTCCTCGTCAATCTACTTTGATGTTTTTTAGCGGAGAATTTAACACGGCGATGTCCTAGGCGGTAGGCAATCGCCGCCGCTTCGCTTACCTTTAGCACCTCAAATATGTACCCCCAAGTAGGCATTCACTTCGCTGATACCAAGTAGGTTGCTATTTCAGTGGGGCTTCTACTAAATGGGCCTGACAATATCTGCTCGAAAAGTAAGACAAAATCGTCAAGTCGGCAGCACTGAATAACAGCAAAATATACAGCAAAAGAATCGAAAAAACAAGAGGGATAATTTTTGCTTTTGTTTTTAGTATAGCAGTTGTCATATTTCGTACTTGCTATAGATTACACGCAACCCAACTTTGGGTTAGTGATATAGGTACCAACGAGTAGGTACCTTGAATCCCTTTCAACTTATGAGTTCGCAATTGTTCGAAATTCGAAAGCTAACTAATCTAAATACACTGAGCGAAAAGTCGTAGTAATATTAACAAAAACGAAGCTAATTTAACTACGAACAGCCATGCTTTGGCTCTAGAAACGGGCGTAGTTAAAATAATCACAAGCATAGTAAAAAAGTTTAAATACGAAAGTAGTAGCAAATCCCAAGTCGGCGGGTTCGATCCCCGGTCAGGCAGGCGTAAATTTTTTTTTGTAATATTTTTTTAAATAAATAACAAAATAACATTTATATAATATTTCGAAATCTTACAGAAATAAAACGCTTTAAAACAAACATTTTATGCAAAAAAAAAAAAAAATACTTTTTGAAAAGCATATGGGCATTTCCACAGAAATGTCAACCGCAGTCAAAAAATTCAAAGCCTATAAAAGTATGTTGTTTTACAATATATTTATAGAGAATCGATCAAATTTTACTAATCTAAACATATTCCACATATATTCATAACACATTTAGAAATATTCAAATGCAAAGTCGCACAAGTGCAAAAGTTATGTTTTGAATATTTCTCTTCCCGTTTTGTTTTGATTAATGTTCGTAATAACATCCACTATGCTTTGATATTTGCACTTTTAAATATCGTTTGTTATTTGAGGAATGTAAGAAAAATGCAAAGGGAACGATGCAATCGCCAATTACGGTAAATTTTTTCTTTACTTTATCGTTTATTGGGTTGTAGCGTGCTACATTGAAAAATAGCATTTGTTATCAGTGAGTCAAAGGTGTTTGTGCAACGCGCCTCAAATATTCGCAGCAAACAGCAATTTGTATTGCAATTAAATAAAAAAAATTTTGTTGCAAAATAATCAACGCTTTGGCCCTGAGACATATTTGAAGTTTGTAGCGTGCGACATCGTAAGTGTAAAATTTATAAATTTCGCACCATTGCTCCTAAACCCATTTCAAATTTTTTATTTTCAACCACATTTTTTTGCAAGAAACTCAACACCTAGAAAATTTATGTTTATATAGACTGATGCAGTAGTCGATTAAGAATAAACTAAGTTAAGAAAAATAATTATTTTTTGCAAGTTTCAATAGAGAAGGAATGATTGTTCCAGAAATGCGAAATTTTGAGTTGTACCGATTTAGTAGCAAGGGTGCGATAGGTAAACTTACCGAAAAGGAGTACTCTGAGTTACCCCAGAACATGACTAGTCAAAATGTAGAGTATTTTGTGTAAGACAACTGACCTCTAATTCACCACAGTAGGTCTATTCGTGGAGTAGTTAAATGTGGGAGTGGTAATGCCTCAATGACAAGCCAATGTTAAAAATACAGTTTGAAGCATATTAAGAGGGCAGTCCTGAAGGAGGTAGGACTGAATATTCCATTAAAAAATCTTTATTTAATATAAGTAATACTATTCACAGTTAAGTTAGTTTCTATTCTTTATTTTTTATGTAAAGGATGAATATTCTTATTATTTTTTTTTTTTTTGACGATATTTTAAGTTTATAATTTTTTTTTGTGAAAATAAATATATTGAAAACATTAAAAGTCATTTATCATCATCTTCTTCATGTCCAATTACATGAAAAGTACACATTAAATTAAAACGTATGATGCAACAAAATGTAGCATTCGACATGTAGCGTGCGACAGTGTTCGTACTTGCTATAGATTACACGCAACCCAACTTTGGGTTAGTGATATAGGTACCAACGAGTAGGTACCTTGAATCCCCTTCAACTTATGAGTTCGCAGTTGTTCGAAATTCGAAAGCTAACTAATCTAAATACACTGAGCGAAAAGTCGTAGTAATATTAACAAAAACGAAGCTAATTTAACTACGAACAGCCATGCTTTGGCTCTAGAAACGGGCGTAGTTAAAATAATCACAAGCATAGTAAAAAAGTTTAAATACGAAAGTACACCGAGAGAAAAAGGTAGTTATATTAACTGAAAAAGCAGGTTAAAATAACCGAGTTCACCGTTAATTCTTAGCTTATGTGTAGTAGCGGTCAATTCAACAGTACAAACACAGTCAATAAGGATATAACTACCTGATGGTTGATACAACTGTCTCGCGGTTAAATCAACTGTCACCAGCGACTGGGAAAAAAAATTTATTATTTGCTTTGAATTTTTTTATCTTCTTTTATTAATATTTTTTATTTTTATTTTATTAAATTATTATATTTTTTCTTTATTTATTTGTTTCTATTTAAATGTTTTTCTCTTTCATCTCTTTAAATTTTCTCGCCTCGGCCGAGCCTTGAACAGCTGACCTCCACTTCGCTGGGCGAACGTCTTAACCATTACGCTAAACGAACGAATTTAATTTGTTGGTCAAAATGCTCACTTGAGTTTATGGTTGCTCAAGTTTTTGGGAACGTGCTTAAGGAATTGTTTCACTCCCAAAATTTTTTGCTTGAAATTTAACCATTAATAAAAAGTTAAATAAATTAAAACCTTAAAAATTTAGGAGAAAATTTTTTTCTTCCAAAACAACTACACTCTGAACAAAAAAAAACTGTAATTAAAAAAAAAAAATTCAGAAAACTTCCCGCCGCCAGCAGGGATCGGATCCCGAAGCTCACAACTTTCGATTCACAGTTTAAAGCACTGAGCTATCGAAACCTCCGGAGACGGTTGGTCAGAATGCGAACTTATACGTCTAAGTGAACGAAAGCGAATTTGAACATAAAAAGTAACTGTTTTTCAACTGTTCATTTGACTGCGTTTTTCAGTGCATTTAACGCGGAATACAGTTTATTTGACCACTCTTACTTTAACTGTTCTAAGTAGTTGATTTAACTGTTGTTATTTCTTTCGGTGTAGTAGCAAATCCCAAGTCGGCGGGTTCGATCCCCGGTCAGGCAGGCGTAAATTTTATTTTTAATATTTTTTTAAATAAATAACAAAATAACATTTATATAATATTTCGAAACCTTACAGAAATAAAACGCTTTAAAACAAACATTTTATGCAAAAAAAAAAAAAAACTTTTTGGAAAGCATACTTAGCCTAAAAGCGTTTCATGGAGAAAATCTTCTTGAAACTATTAGGCAGTTTTGGCTCTGTGTGAGCGAATACGCTACCCGTACGCCATGGAGGAATCTAATTCGCGTGGACGAAATATGTTATTTAAAATCAAATGAAAAATATTTTCGTGTTTTGTGATCAAAGTTTTTTAAATATAGTAGGGGAGACCGAGATGCTAAATTTGCAGTTACTAAAGCGTCATCGAAACTCATTGGATTGTAAAGTTTACGTTCCTAAACAAGTAAGAAAGCTAAAGTCGGTCAAGCCCGACTTTGAAATACCCAGCGTCCCGACATTATTGGTGCACTATGTTTTGCTTCTCTATTTGTGGGCGTGGCAGCGGGTGGGCCACATAAATTATTTCCCTACACCTTTCATTCGCCTTGATAAACATATGTTGCTAATTTGAAGCTTCTACGCCTTTTACTTCGGAAGTTATGAAAATTCTCCATTTGTGGGCGTGGCAGTGGGCGGGCTACATAAATTTTTGTTCCTACACCTTTCATTTGCCTTGGTAAACCTATGTTGCGATTTTGAAGCTTCTACGCCTTTTACCTCGGAAGTTACGAAAAATCTTCATTTGTGGGCGTGGCAGTGGGCGGGACAGTGGGCGGGGCAGTGGGCGGATGTCTCCCATTTTTACTTAGGATCATACTCGGACCCCGATATACCTGTGTGCCAAATTTCGACTTCATTGGTTTAGCCGTTTAGGAAGAGATCCGACCACGGACGGACAAACGGACAGACGGACATGTCTAAATCGATTCAGTTTTTGATCCTGATCATTTCTATATATATTTGTCTATATCTCCGGAGGTTAATTCTCCCTGTTACAAGATTTGCACAAAACTAATATACCCCGCTTACGCTGGGTATAAAAACGGTAACCTTGAGATACTCGAGCGCGTTAGATTTTTATGTAGAGGGATCAACCAGATGTCTTAGTCGCCCTGAATGATAATCTGACAATTACATGGAGGCGTATTGTTAATCTGACAATTTAAGAGACCAAATTTTTCTTTCGTTTCTTTTTATAATTAGTTGTAACAAAAACAATCTATATATTATATATTTATTTATAAGGAGGGAGAGAAAGGCGAGAGAAAAAAGAAACGAAAAGGATTCGCGATTTACAGTTTTTTAGTTTTAAAAGCTCTTTATTGACACGGAATGATTATTTTTAATTTCACAAAATCATTTGAAAACACTACAACCTAGCCAAAGCTATTGCGACTAAATGTGCCATTTTTTGCCTACTTTGCCCCACGAAAAACGTCAGATTATATGTTTTTCGTGATCCTTAAACGATTTCAAAATAAAACAAAAACAAATCGCGCTCGAGTATTTCGAGTTGACGTTTTTTTGGTGCAACTTTGGTACTCACCTATTTCCCTATGCCACGCTCAAATTGTCAGAGAATTGAAATATACACTTTTTAACATCTACTTAACTTATCTCTTAACTCTTAATCTGACGCGCTCGAGTTTTTCAGAGGATTGATTTTTTTTTACTAATCTGACCGGCTGCCCTCAACGTACATCCCAATATTGAGCGCTCATATATGGTGGGGCCACGCTCGAATAACTGCAAAAATCCCCTCTTGGGCTCCCCTATTAATACGTGCGTAGTAAAAGAATACGCACAGCTTTGCTGTAAAATAACTACGGTCGTAGTATACTATGAATCGTTGTTAATTACACAATCGTAGTTATCGCTCAGTGTACAATCGGAAAAAACACGTATAACAATACTTACATTTTTCAAGAGTGCCAATGCACAGTGAATCGAATGGGAATAAAAAAAAAGTTCCATTTTGCTTTATTGAGAGAATGCGCCACTCAACAGTTATAAGAGTTTATTCGTGCACCTCAAGTTTTTATTAATGTTCAAAATAAATGACATTTGTAGCAATAGTGTCAAGCATATATAACTATATATGTCACTCAGGAGCCGTTTCTATTTTGGCACTTTTCAACACGGTCTTCGGTACCCACCAAAATGAGCATTTTTCACTTAGGTACTCACCAAAAGTATTTCTCTCTCGCTCTTTTTTTGCCTGCCGAGTAACATTTCTTTCTAACTGGCGCGAAATGTCCCGCCCAAAATCTATGAGAGTGACATATATAGTAATATATGGTGCCAAGGCTGCAAACCGCCGAATTTATCCTCAAATTTTATGGGCGCAACAATTGCATTAGCGGTTTTTAATTTCGTATTTCAGCTGTAATCTCCCTGTAGGAAGTTGAACTAGTGCAGAAGTATTCTTCGACTACTTCCCAAATCAACAGTACTACTCGCTCGTAATTTCCTCGCCAATGCATTGAACTGTAAACTTTTACTCTGAGGTGCCATTCGAAAATCGACAGTCGCGTTTGAACTAGTGCAGAAGTAGAGGCAACAGGGCCAATTCATTAAATTTGCTATAGTACGTTGATAGATGGGGGACCGGCCCGCGCTGTCGTAGCTCACAGCGTAGCGCGTGCACCCCGCGATCCGAAGGACCCAGGTTCAAATCCCG
Organism: Chlorops oryzae; assembly: GCA_020466095.1. Classification (NCBI taxonomy): domain Eukaryota; kingdom Metazoa; phylum Arthropoda; class Insecta; order Diptera; family Chloropidae; genus Chlorops; species Chlorops oryzae. The sequence goes on along the minus strand of CM035806.1, from coordinate 56,528,301 downwards.
GGCCAAGCGAACGCCGATTTTTTTTTTTTAATTGTTAGTAAAAGTAGATTCCTAAGAAGAATAAAAAGCAAAAATATAAAAAAGAAAGGTTTCAAATTGGCAGAAATTGTTGAGCGAAGTGTGCGCAAAGTTGTGAGACAGCATTGGTGAAGACGTGTTTTTCAATCCAATTATTTGAGTTTTTGGAAACATGTCATTCTTCCAAATTTTTTCGCCTGCGACAGGAATCGAACTCGAGCCCTTCATATTGCCAAGCGAATACGCTTTCACTACGCCACGGATCCATTTGACTCACCCGTAGCAAACATACTAGATTAATGTGTGAGCAAAATTGAACTGCTGAATATGCCACTAGTAAGGTTCTACTGTCCGTGTCTCTACTCGCGTACTAGTTGTTTTTCCTATACTCGAGAACTACTCGCTAGGGCACAATTGACCCCACTCTTCCTACAGGGCTGTTTAGGGTATTGTAGGGCAGTTTTTCCAGAACTAATTTTACGATTCAGTGCTGCCTGATTTACAATATAGAATAACATGGTGGCACTTATAGAAAATAAATGGCTTTGAGTTTATTAGAAATGTGTTGAAATGTTGGACAACCAATTGCAGCGACTGTTTTCGGCTTTAATTGGAAAAAAAAAACTTTTCGTTTTTATTTCAGCACTTTGATTTCACCAATGAAACGTATGTTAGCGCTGCCAGATCGCCAAAAACAGTGATATTGTTGAAAAACAGCGCACATAGGTTGCTTTTAGGAGTTTAGGTGGTCAAAAATATTTTACAGTGTATTTTGCTTGTTTTTACCTTTATTTTATCATTTGGTATTGTTCTTTGTATAATAAGAATGTTTGACTGACCAGAATCGCAAATAACACTAGTCAACAAATAATTAATTTTTATTTCTTCTGAACATTAAAAAGCACTTTTCTTATGGACTTTGGCCTTCTAAACACGAAAAAACGATTGTAAAATTTTTTTTGGAGTGTATTGCAGAGCTGTAAACAAATGATTCAGTTTTGTTTTTTAACTCACAATGAATTAAGAAAATTAGAATGCATTCGATTCATCAAAACTATGAATTGAATTTAAATTTGAATGCATTCAAAACGAATTTACAAATTCGAATGCATTCATTTCCCCAAAAATATGAATTGAATTAAAATTTGAACGCATTCATTGAAGATTTAAAAAAGGAATTGCAATTCATTTTTTCATTCACTCTTTTTTAATGGTGGTTAAAATGATTGTAAACTAGTGTTGCGAGTAAAGCCAGAATTCCAATAGCGCAGGAGCTGCGTAACGTTAATTGCAAACATTCAACACATGAAAACATATGGAACTAGTTCGAATCAATTTCCTGCATGCTCACGCACACGCACGAGTTCGAAAAATTGAATATTTCCTGCGCGTGAGCTACATGACAGCTGAGTATAACAGCTGAAAAAAGGAATATAACAGTGTTGTAGAAACTATTGAGTACTTTTTTATGGTACTTGGTACTACGGGGGCATACTTTTCTTGCTCAATCAAGTAATATGCATTAAATATTATTTCAATTTAAGCTTCGATGTCTATGTTTATGATTTCTATTATTTACTATATTTGTTAAGTAAAAGGGAATATTACATTCCGTTCATAGAAAATAAGACGAGTACAAGAGTAGCTACAAATGTACTGAGTCAGGTTAAGATTCAAAACCGCAGCAATGACATGCTCATGCACACGCATTATTGAAAATTGCATTTTTGCTGCACCTCCTGCAGCAGGAAATTTCCTACAGCTCCTGCGTTATTGGAATTCCCGCTTAACTTATATCTGTTATATAGTAGCGTGCTCATGTATAACAGCTCCTACTAAACAGGAAAACGCCCCCTGCATGACAAAGTCAGAAATGATGCCATCGATGATAAATAGGTGACAGTGGCATATCGAATTTTAGAAGCAGAAATTATTGCTAAGCTTACACGCTATCCTCTAAGCTACGAATATGTAAAATAAAGAGCCCCTTTCAGGATGACATGTCACCCGAACAGTCCTACCGAACAGAACATAACTGATGATGTCGTCTTGTAGCAGGCATTTTCTGCTGGGTACGCAATAATGATACATACATCCATGTGTTGATTCGCCGTTAACTTAAATTGCAATTTACATTGCAACGGAAAAAGAAAAGTGTAAAAAGAGATTGAGTTAATTGTTTGTTTATAATGTCTGTGTCACCAAATTGATTTATTGAAAATGAAGTGTGTGAAATTCTTGAAAATTCCATTCCGAAATCTTCCCGAAAAATAACTAATTTGATATGCTGCGTGTTCACATTTTGTAACTAGAGGAGGAGACATGGACAAGTCCAGTTACCACTAATGGAAATTTACATGTACCTTATCGTTATTTTGTGGTCTTTCTTTTATTGCGCACATTATTTAGCCGGAAGAAAACACTAAATCTGTGAAATAATTTCCAATCTGTCAGCTATAGGGTTCTTGGATTATTTCCGACAAAATCTGATTCTGTAACACTTATATGCTATTCAGACGTACAACGAAATCTCGAGATTTCAGAAAATTTCAGAACAAATTTGACATTTGAAATCTAGGCGATTTGAATTTTATTCTGAAATTCCGAGATTTCGTTGTACGTCGGGAAAGCATATTAGGAATATTTTTTATTGATTTCAATTCCAATTCCGATAGCTATTGGATTCTATAACAACCCCGATAAATTATTTTCCTTTTGTAAAATAATAATTTTGTTCTAGCCCTGCTCTTTTCTTAACTTTTTCTTTAAAAAAACGGCCAGAAAATAAAACATTTCAGAAATTAGAATCACCCAAGGAACAATATGGTTCTAACTCACGAGATTCTACTGTGTTATTTATTTATGTTAAGTGGTCACTTCTTTCGTTATTGTATATTTAATTACGCAATCTGAAGCATGATATAAACTCTAATTATTTGTCTGTTCTTAAAATAATTAATATGTTATGCCTAGTATGTTTTGATTTTCTTAAAAAAACGTGTATTAATGCAGAAAAATAATAAAAGAGAATTCTCCAAAGAACATGGTTCTAAAGAAAAGCCATATGTTATTATTATGGTCATTTCTTAAATAGAGTGAATGAAAAAATGAATTGCAATTCCTTTTTAAAATTATTAATCAAAAAATATCAAGAAGACAATTTCCAAAATTTCTAAAATTCAATTTCATATTTTTAGGGTTGAAAAATGAATTGCAATTCCAATTTGTAAATTCATTTCTGAATGCATTCAAATTTCAATTCAATTCATATTTTTGGGGAAATGAATGCATTCCAAATATCGCAATTCCTTGTCTGAATGATTCGCAGATTCATTCAAAAAAGAATCATTCACTTACAGCTCTGGTGTATTGCAGCTTTTTCGAGCACAACTCGACAATGCATCATCCGATTTGAAAAGTTTAATTGAAGAAAATTAACCCCTTCCTTAACCTCGGATGGACTATAAGGTCCGTAGGGACTTTTTTGATTTTCAAACTAAAATTTCTCCAATTTCGGCCAAAACAACAACCTCCCACAATTAATCTTTAATTTAAAACAAACAAAAAAAACAAAAAAACGGTCTTATTGCATTTTGCAAACATTTTCTAAGGAATTTCCATACAAGGACCTTACGGTCCATACGCGTAATAAAAAGTTAGAGTTCATCCGAGGGTTAAATCTTTTTTACATTGGTTTAAGATCGGTGAAGAAAATAAAATTCTGTCGAGCTTTAAAGCATATAGAACTATAGCTGCAACTTCGGTTAAAAGCTATTACGTGGTGCACCACACTTTCTATTACGTGGTTCACCACAACACTGGACTTATGGCGTGGTTCACCACAGTTGAACTTTTTCACCAAATCATGCCATAACGCGCCAAAATTTGGCCGAAGTTGCAGCTATAGTTCTATATGCTTTAAACCTAAAAAAACATATAATTTTATTTTTGTCTGACTTCCAGTCTTAAAAAAGCTTTAAAACGGACATCCGCAGCCATTCGCACTTTAAATTTGTGTCGTTAGCTGGCCTTATATGTCAAATACTTAAAACCAAAAAACTTAGTAGGCGAGAGAAGGCGATAATGTAGATTAGGTTAGGTTGAACAAGAAAATTAAAAAAATTTTGCGTTTGTTTCTTTATATGCCTGCCACACGTAGATCGAAATTGCTAAATTTCAGAACAAAATTGAAATTGCCTCAATTTCAAATGTCAAATTTGTTCTGAAAATTTTTGAAATTGCTCAATTTCGATCTACGTGTGGCAGGCATATTAGCCTCTTTTAAAATTGAACCGATACTATAAAATGAGGTTAACACTCTTCAAATACGTTAGAATATAACAACTCTAACCTGAATTACTTGAATCCATCACAATTGTCGCGAAATATTTGGGAGAAAACACTAAAATAATTTCTCTTTAATTTCGTCAAATGAAATCGCGAAGAGCAAGGAAAATTCAATTTGCGTGAAGCTTAAGCTTGAACTGCGGGCATAAGCAGGCGGTCCTTTTTTGGGTGGTGTGGGGAGTAAATGCTTGTTACTGGTGAATTTCTCTCCTTACCTAAGCTAATATTGGTTGATAACCTTTTATTTTACAAAATTGACTTTTGGCCGGCTAATTTTGAATAATCGGCGTATGTGCAGCGGTAGCAGCTATAGATTTATTGCAATTAGTTTCGTTAATCAGAACATGTTTTCGCAACTTTGTTGATAGAAATTAAAATTTTAAGTCATCGTTTATATGGGGAAATTTGCTATTTGCAATATTTTTATTTGCAATTGAGGCAGTTGCATAAACGTAGTATTAAATTTCTATTCTAAGTTATTTGAAGCTATCTGTTAAGTTTTTTTTTTTACTTCTCTCTCACCGCCCTAGCCCGCCTTATTTACCGCTCTAACTGCCTTCTTCCTATTCCCCTCTATCCCACTCAAATCTTAAGATAAACGTTTTAAGGCTTCTGAATTGTGTATGAGAGTTTTTCCATCACTAAGGTGTCGCTTATGTTTTATTTTTTGTAGATAATTGGTCAAAAGAAAATCCTAGTGAGACCCAGTGGTGCCTTAAACAAGGAAAGCGCTAACTCGGAAGCAGTTTCGCCATCATCCTCGTGTTTGCATGTAGCGAATAGCTGTTCAAAATCTGACAATAATGATGAAGGGACTACGATACCAGCACTGGGATCACTCTCGTCCTCAAAGGCGCTCAATAATATCGGCAATACTCGCAATAGTCCAAATGGGGCTGCAATTCTACCATCACCGGAAAATACTGACTTAACGATTGCTCGCACACATGTTGCTGATATGCCGCTGAACGAAGCTATTGAAGAGGTGAGTTCAATTTCAAATAAACGTGCACAAATCTACAGTTTTAACCAACTGAATGTGTTACCAGACTCTCGTTAAGGAGTGTTAAAATGCTTAAATGAGTAGATATTAGTACTGATAAATCTCGCAAACTTAATAAATCATGCTAGAACAGCAGAAAGCGAAGAGCAGAATTGTGCTAAACAAAATATTTGAAGCTATAAAATAGAGATCAAGCATCGCTCTAGAAAACTTTTCTATGTATTACATCAGGACATTGTTGAGCAATATGTCATCTAACTATAGATAAATAGCTACGAATACATTAAGCAGATATTTATCTTAATTTGTAACTATGTATATGAAGTAATCATGAGAAGTAACTAAACATTTTGAGTACTAACTACTAATTGTAAATAGTTGCAATCAAAGTTGTTGAAAATCGAGAGACTCTCGATACCGCTTTCAATATCATCAACATTTTTCTGTTTGCTACTATTGTAATATTTAAACAAGATACTTAAGCTATGAAATATATATTTTAAAAAGTCACGGGAGTCCTTAAGGTACAATTTGAAACCAGTACAGAATACGAGTATTCAACTCATGCCTGTATATCAGCCGAAAATGGGGTAAACAACTTTTATAAAAAATGTTTATGAAACCACATCTATAATTCAAAGAAATTAATGATGCAGTTCTATTTTCCGTGGCCGAAATATAGGGAAAAATATCATCGAAAAAACGTGCGATAAGACGTCCAACGATAAGTTGAACCATATTGTGGACAGTTTGAGAGTTTGTGCTCATGGAACGAGAGACATGAAAGACTGAGCTCGTCGCGATTGTAACTGCATGCCCACTTGGTGGACCTCGAGTTACTTTGGAACGAGCTGGGCACTGTTTATTATGAAGTATACCTGTGACGTAGGAGTGAAAAATGTGCCAGTGCTCATCTGTAGTAAATTGTAGAAGAGTGTCGCGAACTTTATTATTAGGCCGAAACCAACCTCCAGGAGTAACTGGTCCTCTTTTCAACCCCAACTCCAATGTTGAGCACGCAGATGCCACGCCCCGGAGAATTGTAATGGGAGGCCAGAATCCGGATGGAATTATGCGATTTTCTGGCTGTAGCAACGAAATTACTGCAATCCGCGATCGATTTATGACCTTATACGTCAAAATTTCCTAAATCGATCCCATTCAGGAACTTATTCATCTGCACGAAAAGGCGTCAGGTTCCACTAACTAAATTGTTCGAGGTTTCCCAGCAAGCGAAGGGAATTTTGAACGGGTTGAGAGGCTCTTAATATTATTATAAAGTATTTTCTACAAGTCTAAGGGCCGTTTTCTCATCTTTGTTTTTATCTGTAAGTTAAATTATCCTGATGATAATTTCATACAAATTTGATAAATTAAGTCAAAGAAATTGAAATTTAACTGGCAGATAGAGATTAAAAGTAGGATGAGAAAACGGCCCTAAGACTAAAACTTTTTTTATAGACAGGAAAATAAAATATTAAATATAAAATATTAAATAAAATACGAGATATACAGGCTGATGCCGAATATTCCGTGAGAACGAATTCCCGGTGGATTTACTTTCTCGATAGTCAACTTTTTATTTTTTTATATTTAGGGGAAGAAATTTGATGGGGGAGTGGGTGCTTGAATCATACCCATAATTTTCCTTACCCTATATATTAGGTGTAGTAAAAAGAAATCCATTATTTTTGCATTAAATTGAGGGCTTTATTTAAGATAGTTAGAATGACCCGATTTAGGTCAAATATGCGCCGTTTTGTTCGATAACTTGTTGCCATTTTAAAGGTAATTTCATTATGCCTCTCTCATAGAAGCCCTCGTTCCTATTAGCAAAAAATTGAGACAGTCGAATTTCAGAAGCCTCTTTTGAAGCGAATGTTTCACCAGCAAAATTGTTCGCCCTGGACAGGAACAGATGGTAATCACTTGGTGCCAGGTCCGGACTATAAGGTGGATGCAGAAGAACCTCCCAACCAAACTCCCGGAGCTTCTGGCGAGTCACTATCGATGTGTGTGGCCTGGCGTTGTCCTGATGGAACACAATTCCTCTCCTATTGGCCAAAGCTGGCCGCTTATGGGCGATTGCTTCCTTCAGACGGTCCAATTGTTGACAGTAGAGTTCCGAGTTAAGAGTTTTGCCGTATGGGAGCAGCTCATAGTAGATAATTCCCTGCCAATCCCACCAAACACACAGCAAAACCTTCCTGGCCGTCAATCCTGGCTTGGCCACCGTTTCCGCCGGTTCACCGTGTTTCGACCACGACCGTTTTCCCTTGATGTTGTCGTAAGTGACCCACTTTTCATCACCAGTCACCAACCGCTTCAGAAATGGGTCGATTTTGTTGCGGTTCAGCAGCGATTCGCAGATGGAAATTCGGTCTATGAGGTTTTTTTGCGTTAACTCGTGAGGCACCCATACATCGAGCTTCTTTGTGTATCCAGCCTTATTCAAATGGTTCCAAACGGTTTTTTTTTGCAATCTTTAGCTCTTTTGCAATCGAAACAGTGCTAACATGACGGTCGGACTCGATAATTTCCATGAATTTATGGACATTTTCGACAATTGGCCTTCCAGTGCGTGGTGCATCCTTGACATCGAAGTTACCGGAACGGAATCGACGAAACTAAAATTGCGCATGATTGGCTGTTACAGTATCAGGTCCATAAACGCTATTCACATTTTCAGCCGCCTGGCTTGCGTTTTCTCCCTTATCGAAGAAAAACTGTAAAATGTAGCGAATTTTCTCTTTGCTGATGTCCATCTTTGACAAGCTCTCAAACAAAACTGAATCAATCAATCAAAAAAGTGTCAAAAAAGCTTTTTTAGTAGGAACTGTCATCTTTCTAATGCCCCCTAGCGGAACACGATCGGACTTATACAACGCGAGATGCAGATAAATAACGCCATCTATTGGAAAAATAATGGATTTCTTTTTACTACACCTAATATTTGAAAAAGAAGAAATGTAGTCTCGAGAAAAGTAAATTTCCCGGGAATATTCAGAATCGGGCTGATAGACATATAATATATAAGTAATGAGCAGCTAAATTTTCAGTCACATTTTTTGAGATCGATTTAAATTTGATTTGTAGCCACTCCTTGTGAAAGATTGGAGTACTCCAGGGTATGGTCTAAGAGTAATCTTGTACACAATGTTTTCAACTGACGATTTTATCATTGTGCTGTTATTGAAAAATCCCTACTCGCATTTGAACTAGTGCAGAAGTAGAGACAACGGGCCTATTCAGTACATTTGGAATAATACGTTGATAGAAAGGGAAGCGGAATGAGCTGCTGTAGCTCAGTGAATAGCACATGCGTCTCACGATCCGAAGAGCCCGGGATCGAATCCTCGCCCAGGAAGGGCTTGCCACTTGCAATGACATCACCATGTTAATTTCGACTGAAGATTAAATAGAGGGGGAACTAGCCACAACTAGCAGTGGGTAGCGGATTCGCCAGCTCAGTCGTGGCTCTAGTTACTACAGCAGACGGTTAGTTGGCACACACACACGAACGCAGCCGACCGCTCTTCGCACGAATTGGTATACCTTGTACGTGTGCTATTACTGTGTCGGCAGAATTTCTATTAACCCTCTACTACATGATAAAATAAGTAAGGGTGTTATAGTCAGGCGAGCCTGACAATAAAATACCCGACACAGACACACATGTTCAAATAATTTTTAATATCAAGAGGTGTTAAAGACCATAAAGGGCCCCATATTGATAGATTTCTTTATGTAAACTGCCCCTTTGCCACGCCCACTTTTGCAATTTTTATTGAACTATAGTCGGAGGCTTAAATATATGGTCAAATTTTAAGTTTCTTTAAAATATTTCGAAAAAATCCGATTTTAAGGCAGTTTTGGGATTTTTGTGACAGACCCTAGTACTGGAGGTACCCTTAAAAATGGACCGATCAAGGTAATTTTTTGGAAGGATGTTTAGGGCTACAAAGGAAGCATAAGTGCCAAATTTCGTTCAAGTCTTATTTGAATTTCGGGTGTAGGGGACAATTTTCGAAAAACGCCCTTCTGCCACGCCCACTTTCAAAAATGTTGGAAATCGTATTACTTGCTTTGAAACATGTTCAAATATAAAATTTCATCAAAATATGTTGAAATACTTCGATTTTAGAGCAGTTTTTACGATTTTCGTAGCAGACCCTAATACTGGAGGGACCCCTAAAAATGGTCCGATCGCGTTCATTCTCGAACTTAGTCTTACTCATGTTCCCGTGAGCACGCATACCAAATTTTGTCAAGATAGCTCAACACCTTCGATAAGTTAACTGTATAGAGACAGACAGACGGACAGACGGACATGTATAAATCGAATCTCCTGGTGACGCTGGTCATTTCTATATATATTTTGTATGATGTATCTCGACTGGTTCTGGGTATTACACACAACCACACAAATTCAATATACCCTCGACACAGAGTGTGTCGGGTATAAAAAATACCCGGAAACATATTTTTCCCCTATAAATAGTTTTCTTAACCATTTTCTGCATGATACATCAAAGAAGCGGCGAAAGTTCTTTTCGCACTTATGCCCCGGTTCCACTTAGGCTAATTAGCGGATTTTTTTCATTACCGCGCTAATGAAGCCATTAAGTTGTCATTACCCATACAAACGCTGTCCGATAATGAGACCGTAATGACGCATTAACTTTTAATTAGGTTTAATGAACATAGTTGCATTCCATATTGTTGCATTTGTCGAGTGTATCGCCATCTCTAGTAAGTGAAAAAGCAACTCTTCTTTCAAAGATCAGCTGATTTTCAAAAAAAATTGGATTCCACCCAAAAAAAAAAATTGAGCTTTATATTGAAATAATCTTGTTTTCACACTGCCAGTGGTCAAGCAAAAAGTCCACAATGAGATTTCACTGACCAACCTTAATAGGTTAGCTGATTTAGTTGTTCCCCTTTGGTTATCTTGTTTTGGAAAGCTGTCGTTTCTTGATTTGTAAGAGGGTACTCTGAAAAGTTTCCAACTTTAACGTGAAGATGGCAGCACTCATCATTAAAAGCTTAGGGAATGTGGTTGCGCCTCTGTTGACAAGTTGTAACGAAAATGTTAGGCAATTGGGGCGCTCAGGTGTTAGTGGCCGTAATAGCTTCGGAGAACATCAATAAAGTTCACCCAATAGTGCCAAAAGACCGTCAAATTAAAATGAGAGAGCTGCCAGAGGCCATTAAGAAGTCCAAAGAACGTGATTGTCACATATTGAATCAAGACTTTGGCATGAACATATTTAAAGCCAAGTTATTCAATTTCCAAAAATTAGAAAAGTGGGCGTGACCGAAAGGCGTTTTTTGAAAATTGCCTCCTACACCCGAAATTCAAATTGGACTTTAACGAAAGTTGGCACTTATGCTTCCTTCGTAGACATAAACATCCTCTCAAGAAATTTCTTTGATAGGTCTATTATTGACGGTACCTCTTGTACTAGGGTCTGTCACAAAAATCTCAAAACTGCCCCAAAATCAGTCTTTTTTGAAATATTTTTAAATGAAACTTCGAATTTGAGCGTAATTTTAAGTCTCCGATTATAATTCACAAAAATTGGAAAATTGGGCCTGGCAAAAGGACGGTTTTCATAAAGAAATTTCGCAAAAATCGGAATATGGGGCCCCTTTTGGCCTTAAACACCTCTTGATATTAAAAATTATTTGAACATGTGTGTCTGTGTCGGGTATTCTATTGCCAGGCTCGCCTGACAATAACACCTTTTCTTGTCTTTTTATACCCAGCGTAAGCGGGGTATATTAGTTTTGTGCAAATCTTGTAACAGGGAGAATTAAGCTCCGGAGATATAGAAAAATATATATAGAAATGATCAGGATCAAAAACTGAATCGATTTAGACATGTCCGTCTGTTCTTCTGTCCGTCTGTCCGTCCGTCCGTCCGTCCGTCCGTCCGTCTGTCCGTCTGTCCGTCTGTCCGTCCGTCCGTGGTCGGATCTCCTCCGAAACGGCTGGACCAATCAAGTCGAAATTTGGCACACAGGTATATCGGGATCCGAGTATGATCCTAAGTAAAAATGGGAGACATCCGCCCACTGCCACGCCCACAAATGAATATAATGTGTTTTCAGTAAAATGCTTGTAACTTGCGAACCACTCAACACATTCCATTGATATTTGGTGTACTGGTAAACTACAAAAAGGGACATATCCTGGCAAAAAATGGACGCCGCCCTCCTCGAGCCACGCCCACAAATAAGCCCAAAAATAAGGGCTTATCGTAACTTGTGAAGTAAAAGGCGTAGAAGCTTCGAATTCGCAGCATAGGTTGACCAAGGCAAATGAAAGGTGTAGGAACAAAAATTTATGTAGCCCGCCCACTGCCACGCCCGCAAATAGAGAATTTTCATAACTTCCGAAGTAAAAGGCGTAGAAGCTTCAAATTCGCAACATAGGTTCACCAAGGCGAATGAAAGGTGTAGGGAAATAATTTATGTTGCCCTCCCACTGCCACGCCCACAAATAGAGAAGCAAAACAAAGTGTGCTCATAATGTCGGGACGCTGGGTATTTCAAAGTCGGGCTTGACCGACTTTAGCTTTCTTACTTGTTTAATTTGCTTGTAGGTTTCTTAAGAATACATTAGAGCGAATACGACAGAGAGAATAGTCGATATGAGTGAGACTGAAAACGACTGATAGCTGTGGGGAGTTGAAAATCGTTCTTCACTGTGTGTTAGTGATGTCTAAACCATCCTATAGTAATAGGGACCGACCCCGGGTCGACCCGGGTCGTATTTTGTTTATATTGCCTTTTTTGTTTTTTTAAACCTTTTTGTTACACAACATTATATTATTTCCTTTTTGATTTTCCCGCCTCGGCCGAGCCTCGAACCTCAGAACTCTGGGTTGGTAAATCGGTGTCTTAACCATTACGCCAAACAAGCAAGTTTAATGCTTTGATCAAAACGCTGACTTGAGTTTTTGGTTGCTCAAGTTTTTGGGAAACATGCGTAAAGAATTTTTCACTTTCACAGAAAAAAAATTCTCGAAAAATAAATATTAAAAAAAAAATTTAAATATGAACATAAAAAAATCTTAGGTAATTGAAAAAAAAAAATCCTTTCTAAAACGAGCGAGGGCTCGAACTCCCACCCTCTCGGTTGCGAAGCGAGAGTCTTAACCATCAAGCTAACTTGCATATGGTAGCTCAACGATCAGATTGAGGACTTAAAACAGACAACAATAAGTACAAGTTTATACGAACTCACCCCACCTACGCTCATTTTTGGACTAGAAGAGGGTGAGTCCAATTGAGACTCACCTTGGGTCGGTCACGGTGCATATCAATTTCAGGTCGGTCCTATATGGACTCACCTAGGTCCGGTCCATTTTACACCGAAAACATTTCATTACTGCAGGGCATATAGTCCTATAGATGGAATTTGGCAAAAAACGTGTGTGTTGAATTGAAGTAGGCCCCCTGTGCATGCATTCTTATGGCAAAATCAATAACGTAGCACGCCCCCAGAAAATTCTGGTTCCGGTCTAACATAAATTTTATAATCTTGTAACATGAACTAAAATTTTTGTTAAAAATCAGATGTATATAAGAGTTTATCAAAGGTTTTTCATAAAAACTCATTTTATTTTTCAGCAAAATATATTAGTTTTATACAAATAAAAATATTTAGATAAAATTTTGCTCATATTATTGAGGAACGCTTAAGCAGAGTACTCATGCGTCGATTATGACCGATTCTCAAAAAGTTTGAATTCCTCCACAGAACAGATGATAAGAAATATTCAGTGATATCATAACTAAGGCCACCATATTTTTTTCGCACCAAAGCAGTACAAATTGCCAAGTACAGAGTAAACAAGTAAGAAAGCTAAAGTCGGTCAGGCCCGGTTTTGAAATACCCAGCGTCCCGACATTATTGGCGCATTCTGTTTTACCTCTCCATTTGTGGGCGTGGCAGTGGGCGGGCCACATAAATTTTTTCCTACACCTTTCATTCGCCTTGGCCAACCTATGTTGCGAATTTGAAGCTCGGATTCCGATTTACCTGTGTGCCAAATTTCGACTTGATTGGTCGAGCCATTTCGGAGGAGATCTGACCACGGACGGACGGACGAACGGACGGACGGACAGACGGATATGTCTAAATCGATTCAGTTTTTGATCCTGATCAAGAATATGACCTTAAGCTCGACAAAAAAAAAAAACCTGTAGTATTTCTACAAAAGAGGAATTCATTCTAAAGGTCGAACAAAAACGGAATATATTTTCCATAGAAAGAATATATATATATGGGGCAAAACACGTCAAGTGTACCACCGGCAAAATTTTTTCTCTCCGATTTGGATGAAACTTGGTACTGTTACTGTTACCACTCAGCGAGCGCATTGTCAAGCGCAATCGTTGCGTTCTGTTTTGATATTATATGTGCACATACGAGTATAGGCATTGTTCGCTCGCTTCGTTGTTATTGAGGGAAATATGCTAGGTACTCATGTTCAATGCGTTATTTTGAGCATTAGTTATGGAGATCCCATTATGATTTATACATCATTTTAAAGGGAAAAAGTTGGGCTTTTTTTTTAAAATTAAAAAAAAAATAAAAAAAATAGGGTCTCTGTTAGAAAATCAAGAAATAAAACTAAAATGCCAAATTTGTCTCATTTACCGTTATCGAAAAATTTTTTTTGTATTGTTTTCGAAAAGTTCAGACAATTTTTTCTAAGAAACATTCGAAAAATTTTTGAAGCGAGGCGATTTTAGCCCCATTGTAATTCAATGAAATATGTTCTTCGAAGCAAAAACCTAAACTTTGACACCCTGTATCTCGGCACCCTGTGATTAAAATTTACTTTTTTTTTTGCACATTTAACGTACTCTTACATCTTAACAGCTGTACCAAGTTTCATCCAAATCGGAGAGAAAAAATTTTGCCGGTGGTACACTTGACGTGTTTTGCCCCATATATGTCTATATCTACGGAGCTTAGTTCTGGCTGTTACAAGATTTGCACAAAACTAGTATACCCTGCTGTATACCTGGGTATAAAAAAAACAATCTTTTTATTCAAGTCCAATAAGATTTCGAAATAAAAACAAGATCTAAGATCTTTAAAAAAAAAAAACCAAAAAAGTGTTTGTTTACCACATTTTTGGATTAGCTTGGTAATATTGGCTCTATGGCTTGGTTGTATTTATCACTGTTCGCAATTTGTTTTAAAAGCTGTGGGTGTTCCTTCAGAAAATCGAAGAAATCAACGCAATTGTAGTTTGAATTAAATTTTACCAATAAAATGGATTTTAAGGTGTCGATTTTAAGATTGGACGTCTCCAAACATTTTTGATTAAAGAAAAAATGCGTTCAACTGGTCCGCTGGTCCAGGCAAGCAAAGAATGAATTGAATGAAAACCGAAAATTCCAAATAGGGCACTTGCGCAGCATCTATGTGCTTGAAAATTTCAACCCATCTACTTTCCATTTCAACTTTCTCCTGGTTCCACTCCAAGATTTTATCCGGTGTTCAATACGATTTTACGTAGCCAAGAGTGAGACAGTTAGAGTCTGTGTTTATCGTAGAATATTTGATTTGAGAAAAGTTCAAGAATCAGTACGAAATCAATACTTAATAAGTACCGATTTTCAATCAGTACAATGAGCCGAAAATCAGTACTGTACTGTTAAATCAGTACGTCTGGTGGGCTTAATCATAACTAAAATTGCTCGATACATAACTAGTGGCTAAAGTACTTATGACATATCATGATAAATAGAATACATAAACTATATATATTTAGATCTCTTCTGAATGAAAAGGGTACAGAATTGCATAAACTATCATAAAAAACTAGAAATGCTTTACATTAAAAAGAAAACAATAAAATATTTCAACGCAAGTATGTTTAGTTACAAAATTGAGTGAATACTCAAAAAATTATAGCATCACTAGTTCACCACGGATTTCGGTTGTTGTTGTAAGTATCCACTATATTACTATACGAACTGGAACATTATGGCACATATATCCATATATGTCACTCTCAGAGATATTGCGCGGGACGTTTCGCGCCAGTTAGAAAGAGATGTTACTCGGCAGGCAAAAGAAGAGCGAGAGAGAAATACTTTTGGTGAGTACCTCAGTGCAAAATGTTCATTTTGGTGGGTACCCAAGACCATGGTGGGTACCCATGACCGTGGTGAAAAGAGCCAAAATGAAACGGCTCCTGAGCAGTGCTGTCGTTTCCGTATCTGAGAAAGTAGCAAAATATTTTTAAAATAGTAGTTTGTATAAAACAGGGATCGAAAATAAGAATCAACCTACATTTTTTTTCTGTTTTTCTCCGATTTTTATTTTTATAGTTTAAATTTAAAAATTATTCTCAATGAGAAATAGTTTACAAACCAAATTTTCGGTTCCTAAGTGAGATTTAATTTTTAAGTGTTAAAAATATCTCACTTTCACTGAGATATACCAATGAGATTTATTTCCTTGGGTCTCCTAATAACTCTTATAAAATGAGAAAACTAAGGAACTGTAGAATATGTATGTAAAAGTTTTTTGAAAAAAAATTTTTTTTAATGGAAACGTAGCAGTTACAGTTTCGGGTTTCCTTTTGTTCGCATGCCCTTATGACGATCATTAAAAAAAAAAGTTTTTATTAAAAACGATGAGAAGGAAGGCAAATGAGAGCATCTGCCAGTTTTACAGACAGTTAATTTTCACCGCACAAAGAAGCTATAACAAAATTTATTTATATCCAAATAGTACTACGTTAGCGAAAGGAGTAGTAAAGTAGTACGGCAAGACAAAAAGGAGCAAAAAAACTACTATAGTAGCATTTCGACAGCACTGCTCCTGAGTGACATATATACACCGAGGGAAATAACAACAGTTAAATCAACTACTTAGAACAGTTAAAGTAAGAGTGGTCAAATAAACTGTATTCCGTGTTAAATGCACTGAAAAAAGCCAGTCAAATGAACAGTTGAAAAACAGTTAATTTTTATGTTCAAATTCGCTTTCGTTCACTTAGACGTATAAGTTCGCATTCTGATCAACCGTCTCCGGAGTTTTCGATAGCTCAGTTGTTTAAGCTGTGACTCGACAGTCGTGAGCTTCGGGGTTCTATCCCTGCTGGCGGCGGGAATTTTTCTGGATTTTTTTTTTTTAATTACAGTTTTTTTTTGTTCAGAGTGTAGTTGTTTTGGAAGACAAAAATTTTCTCCTAAATTTTTAAGGTTTTATTTGATTAAATTTTTTTTTAATGGTTCATTTTCAAACAAAAAATCTTGGGAGTGAAACAATTCCTTAAGCACGTTCCCCAAAGCTTGAGCAACCATAAGCTCAAGTGAGCATTTTGACCAACAAAATAAATTCGTTCGTTTAGCGTAATGGTTAAAGAGATGAAAGAGAAAAAGATTTAAATAGAAACAAATAAATAAAGAAAAAATATAATAATTTAATAAAAAAGAAAAAAAATATTAATAAAAGAAGACAAAAAAAGTCAAAGCAAAAATTAATTTTTTTTTCCCAGTCGCTGGTGACAGTTGATTTAACCGCGAGACAGTTGTATCAACCATTAGGTAGTTATATCCTTATTGACTGTGTTTGTACTGTTGAATTGACCGCTACTACACACAAGCTAACAATTAACGGTGAACTCGGTTATTTTAACCTGCTTTTTCAGTTAATATAACTACCTTTTTCTCTCGGTGTAGTTATATTATATATGTTAATGGCTTGAGGCTTCAAAAATAATTATACAGCGTACTCTCTCTTTAGCGGATGTCTACGGGACCGAAAAATATGTCCGATTAAGAGGAAACTATTTGAGAAGCACAATCACTAGAGCATTCCCAAATAGTGTCCGTTTAAGAGGGGTGTCCGCTAAAGAGGATTGTCCGCAAGGATAGAGTGCACTGGTGGTATTCACAAAGGCGTCGGAAAATAGGAAAGTCGGAAAATCGGAAAATTTTAACTGTCTAAAAAGTTGTGCAATGAAAATTTTTTTTAGAAGTCGCATTTCCCCGATTTTCCGACTTTCCTACGTTTTTAATACGCCTTTGTGAACAGCCCTATAGTTTCCATTGTTAATATCTCTTTAAGAGATGTTTAAGATACAAATATTTACAGATATTACATACTATGTATTATATCTGACCTGATTTTTGCTAAAAAGGATCTATTTGTTCGCAACGCTTTTTGATTTCTTATCTGTCCCGCATTCGATTTTAGGTTGATCATGCCTGCATTTAAGTCAGTTGGAAAGCTCAACTGTTAAGTAGTAAGTGAGATAAGGTTCAATCATGAACGAGCTGATTAGTAGACGCAAGAACGGATATGTGTTGTTCGAATTGTTGGTCATATCGACATTCTTCAATTCGACTTCGATAGAAGTCAAAGCACAAAGAGTAAGATTGCAATCTTTTTGTCGTCAAATTCTCGAGTTTCAATTCTGCACTTAAAAAATGAAAGGGTCATAATTTGTTGGAGTATATCATATACATACATATATAAATATATATATGTACATATCAAAGTTAAAAGTATTCACAAAATCGATTTTTTGTTCTTTTTGCTTACAGTTCGATCAGTATTTGCGCAATCTTTTCCGCAATAACGAACAAATGATCCAAAATATCCAGTTTATAACCGAGGGACAACTGCCTCTGAGGCAATGCCTGCACCGTGAAGCGTGCGTCAAAGATATTACATTACCAAGTTACTATAATCACTTTTGTGATTTGCGTAAGGCCTACGCATGGCATAAATCGGGAGATCTGTCGCGCGCATTAGTTCCCTTACATGATATTAAAAAACTACTGCAATTACCCTCAGCACAAACGACTCCACAGTCAATCAGCGAAATGCTCTCAGGTAAAATAAATAATATAATAATTGATATGCATTAGTAATCATATTGAAACTTATTATTATTTATTATTTTCTTAAGATCTCAACTTAACTAGCTCTGAAGATGTGGACTATTTCATGCGAGAAGCTCGCGATATGGTTTCGATTATTCAGTTTTTGCTCAAAGCAGGTGAGTTTCAGCCATTCCAAGTTTATACATATATATGTAAATGTCTTTTAATTTTCGACTCGATTTTCTCCTTTTAGGCTACACATTTCATGCCAACGAAATTGTTAATCTTTGCCTAGAACCAGGAATTTGGTGAGTTAAGTTGCCTTAAGCTAAAGAAAATAGAGCATAGGTATAGCATATGGATGTATGTACATATGTACATCTTGTGGCATACAAATTTCAGAGAGACATTAAACATTTCACTCAAAGAGACTGAGCTCGCTTTACTCAGTGCATGTCTATCTTTTGAAATCAAACGAAAACGAACACGAAAACATGATCCCAATAAGCGGAGCCGTTTCAAGAATCGGACTCTGTCGTTGTAAAAATTTATTCCACCAAGAAAACAAATAAGAAAAAGTTCGAGTGAGTTCTCGCCCCGATGTGAGCACCCAACGCTTAGGATTAAATCAAATTTCATAAAATATAGAGCTCTGTAGTCTCGTTTGATAGCTAAGTGTGATAAGACGCAGCGATTTATGCGCTTTTTTGTCAAAAGGTGTTTATAATATTTCTGAACCGGAGGCACATACCAACATAGGATCCCGCTGTTATCTCAAAATATTTTGAGAAACATACGGAGGAAGGTTATGAGGGTAATGCGGCCATTTTGAATAGAACATTTCTTGTTAATAAATTGTTACAAATTCGGATCTTAAAACATTTGTCCAATACTAAGTGTTCCTGGAAACTTTTTTCAAAATAAGAATTTTCAAATATCATCATATGTATGTACATACATACGTGCCATGCTTTTCTCTATCTACAAAGTACGATTTTGCTACGCTAAGCAAAATTCTGGAATTTTTCGATTTTAGTTGCTTTCATTTTTTCATCCTTTCGTCTATTTATCCAGCTCAATCAACGAGGAGATCGACAACAATTGCATTGTGAGAGCACGCGGCCTACCGTGGCAGAGCAGCGATCAAGATATTGCCAAATTCTTTCGAGGTCTAAACGTTGCAAAGTAAGTCTTGCTGTGCTCCACTCGGCCCTTTTGGCTTTTTAAAATTTTTTTTTTTTTTTTTGTTTTGCCTTTCGAACGCAAGTAATTTACATACATACATATACAAACGAAGGTAAAACAGAAGCTTTGAGATAATTTTAAAAGATGACTCGAATCGCTTGCCCTGCTTGCGTTTTGATAAGAAAGGCCATAAGGTTGGGTAAATTAATTTTTACTGAACACAATTTTTGAGATGTTATATAGACAGACTGGTGTTTGGTTTCCTTGCTTTTGATATATCTTGAGCACATACACTTTTAAGTCTTTTCTCCTCTTTCCGCTTCACAGAGGAGGCGTGGCTTTGTGTCTTTCGCCGCTTGGTAGACGAAACGGTGAAGCTCTAATTAGATTTGTTTGCCAGGAACATCGAGATATGGCATTGAAACGACATAAACATCACATTGGAAACCGCTATATCGAGGTCTATCGTGCAACAGGCGATGAATTTCTAGCCGTTGCTGGTGGTGCTTCCAACGAAGCCCAAGCCTTTCTTTCAAAGGGCGCACAAGTTATAATCCGCATGAGGGGATTGCCGTATGATTGTACGGTGAAACAAGTCGTAAGTATAGAATATATTTTTATTTTTTAACGTAATTTCAATCAAAGTTTAACATATGCATATACATATGTAAGAATGGTAGAATATAAGATTACGAAACGCGCAGATTTTACTTTTATTCGAGCACTTGTGACGTTTTTGTTGGTGCTGCCACAAAGTTGCATACATATTTAAAAATGGAACATTTTTACTATTAAGTAAGTAGTTCAAGTTAATAAAGTTTTTTTTTTTTTTTTTTTTTTGTAATTGGTCATTTAAAAACAAAAACTTATTTTAAGGACGATGTTAGTATGTAAATGCTAGGTTTCGTGAAAGTTTAAAATTGTTTTGCGAACGTCAGTGGCAACGCTGTAAACACATACCTACATGTTTTAATTAAAACTTTTTGTCTTGAAAATTTTCATTTGTCAAAAATGTTCAATAATTACAAGCAATCAGAGTAGTTTAAACGCTACGTCACAAGTGCACATGCGCAGAAGAATCAAATTTTTAACTCTGATTATCGTAACTTTATAATCTATCATCTTTGGGCACAAGTGCAGAAACTACAACTCGAACCAAAACAACATAGAACTGTAGTTGCAAAACGAATTGGCGATGTCAAAATCGGCTTAGTTATAAGTAAACAAATAAGTTCCAAAACAATAAACCAGGCCCGTGCGCAAGGGGAGGGTTTTGTGAGTTCAAACGGTTTGAACATTTTTTTTACTCGGTATTTAAACAAATTTCTTGAAGGCATAGCTAGTACATATATTCATGTTTCCAATACTTCTTGTGAAAAAAAATTTAATAAACAGATTCGGGCCTCTTAGGATTCGGTTAGTAGCACAGCGTAACGTAACGATAACATACATACTTGAGTTAAACCCAATGCTTTTTCCAATGCTTCAGCGAGCTAAAATAATTCGATTTGAATAAGAACAAACTTGTAGCTTACCGAGTAAAAATATTTGTATTTATTTTGCACGCACAGAGCACGCCTAAACCAGGCCCATATAAAGAACAGTCTCGCGCCCAAACCGGGCATGGGTAGTAAACAAACGCGCCTAAAATCGAGCCCAGTGCACGCCCCAATCAAGCCCAAATTTAACAAAAACGCGCCTAAAATTGAGCCCAATGCGCGCCCAAATCAAGCCCAAATATAACAAAATGGGCCCAAAATAAGAAAAATGTTCAAAAAACGTGCCCAAAGCACTTTCGAATTTATTATAATTATTATTATCATTATAATTATTATTATTACTATTATTTGAGTATTACGCCTTAATGAATTAAGACGCAATCTTAAAAAACAAAAATAAGAGGCGCAAGCTTCTGAGTCTATCGGCTTTCGTTTTTTTTGAAATTTTTTAAAATTCCAAATACCTATTATACTAGCTTACAAAAAAAAGAGCAGAGACGAAATGATGGGTTTTAACATAGACTAAATTGGGGTCGCTGATCACGAAAATTTCATCCGTTTTTTTTTCCAAAGAATAGTTTTTGAGATATGCGCAAAAAACGTGTTTTTTGGTTACTTTACGAGATTTTGCCAAATAACTCCAAAACGGCTCGCCTAAATAAAATATAATTTTATCAGTATGAAGCAGAAAACTTGACTTTTTTGGGTTTCTTTAAATTTTCAAAATTTCATTTTAACTTTTAAGTACTAATAAAATTTTTTTAAATTTTTTTCGGTAACTAAAAATGATAAACATATATTTACCGTATATAAAAATTTCTTCCAAATCGGTTGAAAAATAAAGAAGTTATAAGAGATTTTCCACATTAACTCATAGACGTCGGAGAACTAAAATCAACCGGGCCTACTTCAAAAAAAATTTTTAGTACTTAAAGGTTAAAATAAATTTTGAAAATTAAAAAAAAAACCCCAAAAAGTAAACTTTTTGCCAGTTAAAATGCCTATAGCTCAAAAACTAAGACACCGATTGTAACAAATGATATATCGTTGTAAAGGGGAGTTTTCTGCTTCATACTGATACAATTTTATTTTATTTAGGCGAGCCGTTTTGGAGTTATTTGGCAAAATCTCGTAAAGTAACAAAAAAACACGTTTTTTGCGCATATCTCAAAAACTATTCTTTGGAAAAAAAAACGGATGAAATTTTCGTGATCAGCGACCCCAATTTAGTCTAAAACCCATCATTTCGTCTCTGCTCTCGCGAAAGTCTTAAATTCTGTAAACTAGTGTTATTTTTAAACTGTTAATTTCTCGCTTTTGATCTCCCTCGTCGTGGGATTTGAACCTCGGACTCCTAGACATGTGCTCTCCCTCGACACCGTCTTTGCCAAATCGAAAAGACTGGATTTTTTACGTTTATAAGCTTAAAATCCCATTTTGATTTTATTGGGCTTGATTTGGGAATGCATTGGGCGCGATACTGTTCATTTTTTGAGCCCGGTTCGGGCGTGCTTTGGGGGCGTATTGAATTTTGGACTTCATTTGGGATCGATTTGGGTGCGTTTTTGTTTTTGGGCGTCACTTGGGCCCGAATTGGGCCTGCATATTTTTACTCGGGTTACCCGCAACTTACCAAATAAAAATACCTATGTATACCACAATACCCGAAGTTCCCCTAATAGTCATTAAAACCCAGTCTTTTCCGCATTTATGCGTCCTACTTTCCTTACTAATAGGTGTTTACACCACCACTATGGCTTATCCTACATTCACATTAGGCATATGGTTTGATATTATATGTAAAAATGGTTTGTTAGGCAATACGCAGATGTATATCGACATATGAAAAAAGTTAATACGCCCGAAATGTTTCGGGTGCTACCCTTTTTAATTAATAAAAAAAAATGTATTAAATTATTCTCATGCTCAGATATTAGTTAGTATTTCTAATTATTATCATCATAGGCTTACTTTTGCTAAATATTATTACATTAATTAATTTGTTAGGTTAATAAAAATCCAATTACATACCTTATTTTTCGTTTCGGATCTTATAGTGCCAAAGTAAGAAGATAGCACACTTATAAAGTGATAATTATCAATTTCTTCGAGACTGTAACGCAATCCACCAATACTACAACAAATAACCTTAAATCACAAGGTGGCAAAACGTTTGACATATTGAATATTACTTTTTATTTTTTTATACCTTTTCCGATAGGTAAAGGGATATATTAAGTTTGGTCGGAGTATGATAACATACCAAAGAATGTCGCCATAGATATAGACAAATATATTTTAATATATCTTGATCAGGATGACAAGAAGATTCGATCTGCCATGTCTGTCATGTCTGTCGAGACACACTTTAGTTTTTTCGTAATTTCAGAACAATTATGCAAAAAGAAAGAATTTCAATTGAAATTTGGCATGGACTTGAACCAGGTAATTGTCCAAAAAACTGCATACAAATTTTTTTCGTAGTCCCTTCCTGGGTCGTGGGAAGTGGTTCAGAAGTTTCAAAAATCACGATTTTTAACGTTTTTCCTGGATAACTTTTTTACTATACATTCCAACTATTGAAATTTGGTGTGTGTTAAGCTACTTATGTAGACTTAAGCTTTCGCTGAAAAAAAAATTGCGACATCGCGATAACTATGGTCATCATACTACACATTAGAAAAAAACACTCTTTCTCTTATTCTCGCATCTGTATACAAAAATGATTTTTTTTTGCTTCTTCTGATTGTGTATTTTGCCGCCAAATAAAGTCGTCACTTATGGATAAATTTTGACCATGACCACATTTCGCGAAATTCGCAAAAATTTGATTTTCACTATTTTGAATTGAGTATTTCGCAGCTAGACAAAATGTCCTCTAACGGTTAAAACTTGACCATGCCTACCATCCGCGAAAATTTTGTGCTTAATAATAATCTCGAGTTTTAGAAGCTAAATCGAAGTACAGATAAGGTATAAACAGATATCCAAGCTAGAACAACGAAAACGGCAGGAATTTTTGTTAAGGTAATGTTTTAACATATTTTAGTATGTGTGCAATCGGCTTAGCCGATGTAAACTTCTTTACTTGTTTTTTTTTCAAATTTCCAATAGTTCAAGGTGCAAAACTGATTCAGCAGTTCACTTGAGTGCAGATTTTGAAGACTAATTTACTTAAGAATAACGCATTTCTTCTAAAAAAATTTTCGCACATTATAATTTTGAATGTTTTATTTCAAATATTTAGTTTTTCAACCTCAGTATCGTTTGTCATGGAATGACCCCTAAGAAGACTTCAGTTATTGGCACACTTCAATTCATATTGCAGACAGCTATATTTCAGCGAAATCTACTCCTTTCCGAATTATCAGAAAACAATTATTCAAAAAAAAGAATTTCATTTAACATGGGAGAGCTGATAATTGCAACGCTTTATAGCGCTATAGCTTTTTTATCCACACAGCAAACTCTGACTTAAATGGTTATTACTTATTAACACTGATATGCATCGAACTGCAGTCAGAGGTACTAAAACAAAATCATTATGCGCAAAATAAAACCTACACTCTAAAAAAATGGAAGTAAAATTACGTTTATAAATACTGTAAATTTACCCCAAAATATGTTTACTTTTGTGCCAAATATGTGTAAAAGGTAATTTTTGTGTAATTTCGCACATGCGTAGTGCATATTTACATAAAATGCGTACATTTAATGAATGAATGTTTAGGTTTACTATAAAAATACTAATTTTACACACCTTTAGTAATTTTAATTTTTATTTTATTATTGTTGCTATGGGAAAATTTCTGGGTACGCATGTTCAATGCTTTGTACCTCCTAAACTAATAGAGATCCCATTTTCAAACTTACATGTTATATTCTTAACACCTGCAGCTAAATTCGAAAAAAATAAAAAAAAATCAAAAAGGTCCAAGTTGTTGTAATTGTGCTTTAACAATTTCACCACCAGTGCTACACAGAAAAAAAAAATTTTTTTTTTTTTTTTTTTTGCATCCTTGAATAGCTCAATAAAACCGTTACTATTTATTTTTTGAAAAAACATTTTTTTATTCGAAACATTGCATGCAAAAAAAGCTTATTTTTCATTTCATCAATTTTTACAGGCCTATATCTTGAAAACTAACGGTGATATATCAAAAAAATTTTGCCCATTAACTCACACTCTATAGAGGTGCAACTGATCCAAATATGAACGATTTTCAGAACATGACCCTTTTTTCGCTGCCCGCTTCACGTGAAATGCCCCATATGGGCATTTCCAAACGGACGCGACACTTAAATGAGCAATTTTAAGTCCCGAATTCAAGTACGCGGTAAATAGTACTTTTGCTTATGAATACTTTCGTGCAGCTTATGCGGACTTTTTTTATTTTTCAAAGTTTCTATGCAGTCCCGAATGGTATATAGCTATATACGGACGCGACAAAAGGTTTACTTTTTCTGGGAAATGCCCATATGTGACATTTAAATCTGAGTTTTAAAAATAAAATCAACAAAACAAAAGCTGAAAATAATAAAACAAGAAGAAGACATATGTGCAAGTGCTACAACCTTATTGAATACACCTTGGTCTCTGCTCGATTTTAAAACGAAAGATTCAGGGGTGTCAATGAAATCGACTTCGAATTCCTAAACTGAAATTTATTTGAAATTTTGTCATGAAATCGAATCGAGTTTAAGTATTTTCGAGAAGGATAAAACTGATGTTCCAAAATATATAAAAATCATTCATCATTCATCATTCGTAATTGAGTTGTGTTTAACGTAAAATTGATTCAAATTGAAAAAGGTAAAGAGGAGTGAAAAAGAAAATGACGTCGTTCGAGGAAATATAAGTGTATGAAATATCATCGGAGTGCTAAAATACGCGTATTCTCCATTGCCTGAATAAGCAGTTCATTAGAATGTCCCTTATTTTTTTTTTCGAATTCGGGAATGCATACCCCCTAATTTTTTTACTACTACCATGGTATACTCACATTCAAATATTTATTGCCTTCAGATGATGTTAACCCGTACCGAGTTGAGCCTGAAGTTTGGTAAACTGGCAAAAGAAAGCCCATAACTCTTCAGAAGTCACCTCTACGGGGATATAGAGTATGACCGACCCACATTATTTTTTAACCCCAAACATTTTCTCGTATTGTACCTACCCCCAATTTCCCCTCCTTAAGGGGGCTCCCATACAAAAGTAATATTTGTATACATTTTCGCCCCACTGTCCCAACTAGCCTCAATTTGCCCCTAAAGGATTCAAATATATGACCGACCCCCATGATTTGTATACCTCAGACATTTTCTCGCAACAAACCTAACCCCTATCTCCTCTCCTTAAGGAGGCTCCCATATAAAACTACCTCCATTTTCAATATTTCATACAAAATGACACTCAAACCCCTCCTGCAGGAATAATATGTATGATCAACCCCATTATTTTCTTATTTCACGTATTTCACCCAAACATATTTACCCTTTATATCTTCTGCTAAGGGCGGTCCCCATACAAAATTACACTTAAATTAAAGAAAAACACGTCACGAAGTTCTATGTACGAGTATCTATAATAAAGATGCTGTAAGAACAAGAATTAGCATGTTCGGTATGCATATTCGAAAAATATAGAAAATTACCTTTTAAACGAGCCTAATATGAAGAATATTGGATTAGTCTTTGGTACGTTTTAATAATATGTTATAAATATTACCCTTTTTTTAAAACTGAATTTTGGGTTCCATCCCCTAACTGGCCAAATAATGAGCCTAGTAGAAAAAAAGAAAATTTCGACTCAAATGCCGCAAACCTCAATCTAGGAAGATTTTTTTGAGACTATAACCATTAACATCGGTCAGTGGTTATATTCATAAAATTATTGTCAAAACCAATATTTTTTGAAAGGCCATTTTCACTGTTTTCACGTTTGTTTCTTAATTCTTTGGTCTGTCTCTCTTGCTATTTATTAGAGTGTCCCTTATTTTTCTTTTGATATATTTTATACCATGGTAGTATTAAAACAAGTAAGAAAGCTAAAGACGGTCAAGCCTGACTTTGAAATACCCAGCGTCCCGACATTATTTGCGCACTATTTTTTGCCTCTCCATTTGTGGGCGTGGCAGTGGGCGGGCCACATAAATTTTTTTCCTACACCTTTCATTTGCCTTGGTCTACCTATGTTGCGAATTTGAAGCTTCTACGCCTTTTACTTCACAAGTTACGATAAAGCCTTATTTGTGGGCGCGGCTCGAGGAGGGCGGCGTCCATTTTTTTCCAGGATATGTCCCTTTTTTTAGTTTACCAGTACACCAAATATCAATGAAATGTGTTGAGTGGTTCGCAAGTTACAAGCATTTTACTGAAAACACATTAAGTTCATTTGTGGGCGTGGCGGCGGGCGGATGTCTTCCATATTTGCTTAGGATTGTACTCGGCCAAATTTCGACTTCATTGGTCGAGCCATTTCGGAGGAGATCCGACCACGGACGGACGGAAAGACGGACGGACGGACGGACGGACGGACGGACGGACGGACAGACGGACATGTCTAAATCGATTCAGTTTTTGATCCTGATCAATAATATAAATATATGTCTATATCTACGGAGCTTAGTTCTGGCTGTTACAAGATTCGCACAAATCTAGTATACCCTGCTTACGCTGGGTATAAAAATGAGTATTCGTTCTAGAACTCGAAAAATGATGAAGCCGGTAACTTGACAGATAATCGATTTCCATGACTCCTAGAATAAACTTTCTGTTGGATTCAAAAATGATACCGACTACTATCGAATTCCATTACTCCTGAACATTTGATCAAACTCACTCTTTCCACTTTCTCAGCTCGATTTTTTTAACACTGGAGAGAGCCATTGTGAAGTTCTGGATGGTCCGGAAGGTGTTCTTTTTGTGAAAAAACACGATGGTCGCTCAACTGGGGATGCTTTTGTATTATTTGCCAATGAGGCCGATGCTCCGCGAGCACTTTCTCGGCACCGAGAATCAATTGGACAACGTTACATTGAACTATTTAGGTCAACAACGGCAGAGGTTCAACAAGTGCTCAATCGTTCATTAGATCCTAAAACATACGAGATAAGTCAGCAGCCACCATTGATTGCTCAGTTGCCCACAGTACCCTTATCCTTGTTGCCACAGGTAGGTATTTACACCATCAAGTGCACAAAAAGGTATCTCGTATTATCTTATATACTACTGATATTTTTTATTATTTCATTTTATATCATTATATCTTGATGAAAAAGCATTTTATAACATCTGGAACGACAAAAAACTGTATACGACTTCGCGGTTTGCCGTATGAGGCGCTTGTAGAGAACATTCTTCACTTTCTCGATGATTTCGCAAAGCACATTATCTATCAAGGCGTTCATATGGTCATAAATGCACAGGTAAAAAAAAAAAAACAAAAAATACATTTGATGTAAATAAATTCAATTCATCCAAATCATTCATAAAAAAAATTCCATGAATTTGAATGGAAATGTACCTAATATGAGCGAATATCAATTTGATAACGACCACGCGGGTCAAAAACCTTTTTAAAGAACATTCATGAAAGATGATTCATTATGCTGCATGATGCCACATTAATTTAGACCACTGTTGCCAGATTTTTAGTGGAATATTTCCCTGAAAGGCTTAAAAATGAGACCAAAACTCCCTAAAATTACATTTTGAAATCGTTTAAAAACAAAAATTGGTCCCATTGCACTGAAAATCATAAACGGCTTTTAATTTAGGGGAAACTCCCCTAAACTGGCAACAGTGAGTTAGACAATACTGATTGATTTGAAATGAAGAGATTTGTTTTTCTCACTCAAACGCTCAATATCTTAATTGTAATTTGGTAGGGTCAACCAAGCGGTGAAGCATTCATACAAATGGACTCTGAGGAATCAGCACGTTTGTGTGCACAGAGGAAGCATAATCAGTTTATGGTGTTTGGCAAAAAATACCGTTACATTGAAGTATTTCAATGTTCTGGGGCCGACATGTACTTAGTCTTAAACGGAGGTCTGCAGTCTCTGGGAACGGCTACCGGAATACATTATCCGCATCCACATTCCGCACATACAGCCGGAAAGCAGCCGTCATTACTCCCACCGGGTATGTTAAAACAAACGTCGTCTGTTAGTGCACAAACAATTAATAGTACTCAACATCGTAACCATCCTTCACACATCACATCCACACATATCCCTTCGTCTCATACGATGCCCCCTGCTTTGCAACCTACAATGTCGACTGATGCTGCAGCATTATCTCAAAGTGCACATTCCCCCACACATTTGCCGTTGGCTGCTCCGCCCACAGCTGTACAGCCAAACGCACAATCGGCGATGTTGGCTTCCATAATGTCGGCACAAAATTCGGTGCAACCAGTCACTGGGGCACCTCATCCATCGGCGTTGGTACCATCATCTATCCAACAGAATCTTTCAGTTGGTGGCAGCTTGGGTAATTTGCATACTGCATCCACCTTATCAATGGCACCCCCAGCGAACCCCAACCTTGCGTTCAATTTACCGCCACCACAAAATTCGGCGGCCGTAACTGCTTCCGTTCATAATTCAGCGCTTTTTGCACAGCAACAAGCTCAATTCATTGCGCAGCAAACACTTCTTGCACGTCAACAAGCTGCTGCAGCCGTTGCCGCTCAGCATCATCAGCAACAACAGCAGCTCTATTTTGCTGCCAATTTAATGAATCCAATTCTGATGCAGCATACCGCTGCAACGCTCAATGTACCACAAGCTCTTGCGAGCCCCAGCGCTGCTGGAGCTCAGCCTCAGTTCTTCTTAATGCCTCGACCATCGTACTTTCAATCTTTTCCAATAGAGCAAGCTATGCCAACGCTACAGACCTATCATCAGTTTGATAATGCCGGTGGCTCTGGCATGCTTTCAAATGCGGCAGCTAATGTGGCATCACCGTCGCATTTTTCAACAAAGCGCTCTTATGAGCATGCATTCCAGCAAGACGTTAACGCTGCCAGCACTGCCAAAAGGGCGGTGACTCGAGCACCGACAGGTGTTTACCCATATTTCAATCCTGGAATTTAAAACAACCTGTGAGACAAATTTGGACATAGAAACCCGTGGATTCCACAATCAATATCTCTGTCACTCACTGCCAGAGAAGTTATCACTCAAATGCGCTTGAGCATGTCAAGCACATGGTTACTTTGTTCAGTGCGTCCATGATATAATTTTCTTGAATTTTACAAGAATTACTAACCACTCCTTCTACTGATAAACAAATATATAAGACAATTTGGCATAAATCGTAAGGTTTATTTTAAACATACATACACGTAAATATATATGATCTTGCTAATACATATAACTATTATTTTACTTCCTTGTACGTACGCACTTACAATGTTATGTTAGTTATAATACCGAGTATTGGAATCGCACTTGAAATTGAAAATTTTTAACATAGAAAGTTAAATATTTGAACGAGCTTGAATATTTTATACATTTTAGTGCATGCCTTCATCCTAGGCGGGTTTTAAAAAAGTGCAATTTTATAATTAGCTGTATTACTTACTGCAGAGGAAAGCGCCAAGTGCAACTTGCTTGCATGGTTATGGGTCTAAAGACAGGAACAGCTTGTGGGCTAAATAAAAATTGAAAAGAAATTAATAATATACACGTGAAATGAGTCCGAAATCAATTTCTATCCTAAGATAAACGACCTCTAAATTTGTTTCTGTTTAAAAATTTAATTCGCTCCAATCGATTTATAGTAGGCCTATTCACGAGATACCACGGTCTCGTGAATAGGCCTAGTGTTCGTGAATATAAAAAGAATAGAAAAATTAAGCAGAAATCGACTGCTTTCATTAAAAATTATACGAAGCTAGGTTTTGATGCAAAAGCACTATGTCTTCTAGATTAATTGTTTTAAAAAAATTTGAGGGCTTCTAGCAGGGACGAGTTAAGACAATTTGCCGCCGTAGGCCACTGGCAACTTAGAGCTTCAAAGAACCTATTATATTTTAGATATTTTGAATTAAAAATTTCCTGATTGCTGCTTCAGAAAACACCTTGAAGATTGAATGATCATCTGGTCTTGCAATACGAGTCATTGGGACACAAAATTGTAATGTAAGCGCGAAGGAGCCTTTGGAAATTTTCGGGGATATAAAAATGTTGGCAAGGCTTTCATGCGATTTAGAAGATAACCAATGGTCAGGGAAATACAGCGAACATATAAAATGCACTAAAATGGCATAAAATATTTTTTTTTTTTTTCTTATAATCCGTCCGTTCGGTTTTCCAATCTTTAGGTAAGGTTATAAGTTTATTAGACTGGGTTATTGTTGTCTTTGTAGGAAATAAGGTCTATACCTTGCAACTCACTCACTGTAAAGGCAGTGGTAGTGGCAGTTTTCTAAATCAGCTGATATTTTAAAGTACCAACACTATTTTGATATGGAGCCAATTCCAATATGACAGTGGCAGTGAGCAGCCAACGATAGAAAATTTTCCAAATTCACTGCCACTGCAGCTCACTTCACACAAAACATTGGCAGTTATTTTATTGAAATTATGATGTTGCGAATCGGTTTGACCAGGAAAGGGATGTAAAAGAAATTTTAAGTGGATGAAAAACTAATCGATTGTATATAAATTTATTTTATATAAATCTATTTGAAATACGCTGCCAGTGCCAATCGTGACATCAGACAGCTGTTTTCAAAAATTCCAACTGCCGCTGCCACTGCCTTATTGTAATTCGGACTTAAACATTCCATTGAAGATATCGACCAGTTTATTCCAAAACCTCGTAAGTACAAAAACATAATTTTGTGAAAATCCAAAAAAAAAATAAATTTTATGCGGCTGTTTGATAAGCATATGGGCATTTCCAAACGGACGCGACACTTAATTGAGAAATTTTAAGTCCCGAATTCAAGTATCCGGTAAATAGTTCTTTTGCTTCTCAATACTTTCGTGCAGCTTATGCGGACTTTTATATTTTTCAAAGTTTCTATGCAGTCCCGATTGGCAATCAGCTATATACGGACGTGACAAAAAGTTTACTTTTTCTGGAAATGCCCATATATTTTTGAATAAATTCTAACGAAACTGTTCAAAGCAAACTGAGAGAAACGCAATAGACGGATATATGAAGAAAATACAAGTCATCAAAGGTTCGTTCATTGGGTTGAAAAATTAGTCACACACAATCTTCAAAACTTTTATTAGAAAAGAATTACGCTTATTCAAAGGATTAAACTGAAAATAACCTTAATCTAAATAAAAATAAATGAAATTTCATTTCAACTACGAAAATTTAAGTGTTAACCCTCTGCAGCTGACGTCGTCTAATTTTAACAATATAACTGACGTGGCGTCTGCCAGACGTGTCATCTCGAAGCTGACTTTCTTCTTGAAATTCCTAACTGGCGCGATTCTAGCCTTATTTCTTATTAGAGAAAACAGTTTTCAAGCCAAAAACGGATAACAATTTGAAATAAAAGACATTTTTTAAGCTGCAGCCCATCGTCTTTTGGTATAATATTTTTCAAGCTTTGAAGATCATCAAATTTTTTCCTTTTAATTCCAATCGGCGCTTTGCATAAGCTGGTCAAGTCATTAACTATCTATTACATACGAACCGATATATGGTTTCTGACAAAACAAAACCAAAACCTAAGTTATTTGTTGATGGAAAACGATATATAATTATTTTTGAAGCCTTAAGCAATTAAATGGAAAAAAAAAATTGTTTGTTGCTTTTTTGGTGCATCATGCACTAAAGGGTTAATAACAGAGGGGGAGAAATGCGCCCCAATTATTTAATATTTCATGCAGAAAAGGGTTAATAAAACCATTTTTTTTTTAAATGTGTAATAGAGGGTTAAAAGCAAATGGAATATTTGACTTTTTTTGAGGAGATCAAATCCCATCTGAATCCTATATAGCTTATTTCGAAAAGCTTTCTAAATTTCTTGTACTGGACAATTCGTAGCAAAACGGTCCTAAAGGTCACACCCGCCACAGCCATTCTGAGCAGAAATTAGATAATTTCATTGCTTAAAATTCGAAAATTCTTTAAAAAACTTGCAATTTTTCGGTTAAGGTCTTCCTTTCTTCTCGCCTCTTGAATCAATCGGACGAAGTCTTCTGGTTTCTTGTTTCATTCAATCGCAGCGTGAACACAATCGTTTTCCATTTGAGTGTTCCTTACAATTAGAGCTATACCTCAACCACGAGGTATTGGAATGGACTGGCCGATATCTTTATTTGCTTGATAAGGCTAAGGTAGACATTTAAGTATTTCTGATCAACCGTGCTGAGTAATGGTTTCAAAAATTTAATATTTAAATCGAAGATATTAGAATAAATTGACCAAAACGCCTTTACTAATATAGGTGCATAAGGTCTGTTAGCAGTTCAAAAAATTTTACAGCAATGTTCTTCCAAGCAATAATAATTGAGAACTTAAGTAATGCATAAACCTACTAATAAATTGGCCGGGGTTGAGACAATAAACTTTCATTTTAAGAATTAAGTCTGCAAAATAAGAGGAAAGTAAACTTCGGCTCAAAATGTGGTTGCTTAGCTATTTAAGTTTATGAATAACTGACGGAACTGGTACAGTGAAAGTAAGTCAGATAATAGAATCGTCCCAAAATTTTAAATATAACATACATACTTATTATTAGTTAAGTTCATAATCAAAGCTCAAATTTTTAATGTTTCATGTTATGATTATTTAAAAAAAAAAAATCCCCTTCCTTATGGAGAAAAACAAAAGCAAAACAAAAAGAAAGAAATTGAAAATGTATATATATGTAGGACTCACTGATATATGAGAACATATAACTTGATTTTTTCAATAAAATATTGTTTAGTTCTTTTGAACTCTTCTTGACCATTAATATGTCACAATTTGGCTACTCAAAATTTTTTCAATCAACCTCATCGTTCGTAACACCATATAAGCACTTTTGAACCAAGGGTCAATTGTGGTACATATTTTTTCATTGTATAGAGATTCTATTATCGGAGCGAAAAAGGAAAAAAAAACCCGCGTCTTAAGCGC
Source organism: Chlorops oryzae (assembly GCA_020466095.1). NCBI lineage: Eukaryota > Metazoa > Arthropoda > Insecta > Diptera > Chloropidae > Chlorops > Chlorops oryzae. The sequence continues at coordinate 56,494,284 of CM035806.1, read as the reverse complement.
ATTTATTACACCAAGGTGCCTGGAAAACCTCATCGTCCTTTCCTATAAGATCGAACTGCCTCGCAATAAAAATTATTGTAAGGCAATTCGCCAGATCTTTAGCGGGATCAAGGAGTTCTTAAAACCTAATTATGGTCTTTATATGTATTGATATCTTCATCACGACTAACCAATCTCTTTGAAATAATCTGTTATGACCATGAGTTCTTCTGGAGCTCGAAGGTCCTAATGTAGATTGTGTACTGTGTTGTCCAAGAACCAAAAAGAATCACTTAGCTTTTATTGAGTATCTCAAATTTTTCCTTACGTGTCTTTAATGGTTATTGGTTACTGTTTTTTTTTTTTTTTTGCTTCCAAAGGGCGTCTATCTAACCTCCATAGCATTTTTGGCAGCTAAAAGGAAATATAATAGTAATAATAGCAATTATTATAATTATAATAATTATAATAATAATTTAAATAATAATAATAATAATAATTTTAATAATAATAATAATTTTAATAACAATAATAATTTTTTTTGAGGCTGGGGTAAGAAAATGTCTTCACGCAACCATGGTAACGTCTCACTTTGGGTAAGGCAGGGCTTCACGAGAAACTCGACGACCCGCTAAAAACTTCCCCTTTCCACAGCTTTTTAAAATCCTATCGGTTTCGACTGCCCCTTAGCATTGCACTCAAGTGCCCCGGTATCATTTCTGTAAGCATTGTTTTCTTTTCTTTCAGCTATTTCCGTCGTCCGTCAACAAACACCTTTCTTCCGCGATTTGTCTGTTAACTTTGGGTATTGCAGCATTGCAAGAGAGTTCTATCGCCTTCATTGTATGCTGAACCAGAGCTTTTTTGGTTCGGGAGCCAGTGTTTTGGCAGATTTTTCTATTCAGCGTGGATATGAAAACCTGCGAGTTCAAATTATCTGCCTTCCATTTACCATTTACCATGGTGTACCTGTGTCCTTCTTGATCTATCTGTTTCCGTTATGGTGTAATTGATGGTCGCTGATATCATAATTTTCAAGTATCTTCCAGTTCCTATTCTTTGCAGCAAATTTCTCAGAGATTGGTAACCCCCTTTAGACGGCTTGGCAATAAAATCTCCTGCTATATTCAAAGGACTCTGTAACTGACTGTAAATCTGTAACGCAGTGTCTTTAAACGCGCCTAGTTTATTTTCGAATGCGTGAATGTTTTTGCTTGGCATTGAATAGCTATTATTGTAGCGAAACTCGTACTTTTTTCCAAACTAAGCCAGCTTCCACTGGGAAGCCCATGGTTGATGGTATCAAAATTGCTGCTGGTCCAGATGTGTCCTTTATCTACGTTCCTTTTTTTTTTTTGTACTGATCGCTTATTATCACTAATTTGATTTCTCTTCCTAGTATATATTGTGAAAGGATCGCGTGTGCTGTCTTGTTTCGGTCAATTTGCATCTTCTTGCGAAGTCATATTTTTGGGGGCCCCGCATTTGCTGGATACTTCTGGCGTCTATACAAGCCCAACCTTCTGGTAGGTTTGTATATACATTACGTGCCTGTCCGGCATCATCGCAGCGAAAGCACACACAATTTGCCCTTCTACCAGGCTCTTTGCACCCCAATAGCACGTGGCTGATTCCATGAGATTGGCCTTTATGAGTCAAATTCATATTGTCCTCGCTTCAAGTAGATTCCGAGCATCCTCTTCACTCAGCGTCACACACGTCCATCATTTCGGCTTCGTTACAGTAATTTTTGTGTCATTTCCTGTCGCGGAAACTTTATTACAGCCTTTCCATAACTTCTGCAGTAAAACAAAGGTCTCGTAACACTTCGCTTTTTCACCATTTCGGAATTCTATTAGAAGCGCTCCCGTCCTTGATTTGGGATGCTCTTCACTATCATTTCCTCGTATACTTGAATATTATTCTCGAGCTAGTTAGGATTTTGTCCTTCTGTTGGTTTTATTAGTACAAACTTAGCTTTTGCCTTCGTTTCACGGGTCTTGCCCGTTCGCCTTTGTCCGCATGCTGTTCGATTTTTTTGGTGCAATCGTGACACTTTCTGCTTTTAGAGCATTGAAAACAGCCGTTGCATCCTTTTTCTGATTTGTGTTCTCATTTTCAAGCCTTACCCAGTTACTTCTGCAACTTTCCATTATGCATTAGAACTCATCCAGCTCTGAAAATCCGTCCATGCTAATATTTTTTTGTCTGTTTATCGCATTGAGGACCAGCTTTCCAATACTGCAGTTTCTTCACTACGCTTCTTTTGAATAAAATATTGCCTCGGCGAACGAGCTGAGAAGTGTCAGTCGGACATATAAGGAGATACAACTTCTTCCTGTATGATATGCTATGTGCTTTGCTGTTTTTATGAACGTTGTTGCTTGGATTGCTCTTTCACCTCCGACATTTGTCATTTATCTACTTGGGGAAGCTATAATTCGTTCGACTTTGGTCGTTGCATAGCGTAGCTAAGCCCAAAGTGTCAGCTTTGGTCAATCCGCACTGGTCAACAATAGTGACGCCGTATTTTGGGTTGCTAACTGGAAATCATGCGATATTAAACATTCCATAATAGTTCGTAACATTACTTGTGCTAGCTTTCTTTGGGCATCTGTGGTATCTATTGCTGTATTATGGCTACGAAATCATCTGCGAATACACTTAAATGGTGTTTCTGGCATTTCTATATGTAACATTGTCGCACGCAATATTCCATAAATCAGGACCAAAGATAGAGCCCTGGGCAGCGCCCGCTGAATCTTCATGACCTGAAATCCTTCGATTGGGTGACGAATGAGCTCTCTGTCTTTGAGGTAGCTTCTTATTATAGTCAGTAAATATTCAGAAACCTGGAAACGCCGCTGCAGTGCGTTTGATATCCAGAGTAACCAGGAGAACAACTGGTCGGGATAGATGATTTCCTTGTACGATTCCGATGTGCTGTACACGCGATCTCGGCTATAGTCTCAATTTTTGACCTCTCTGGCATGAAATCGCACTATTTTGGGCTGGACCTTTCTGCGGCCAGTCTTGGCTTTATGAGCTTCTCGAGGAGTTAACCTATGTTTCGAGCATACACACTGTTCGGAATGTTGGTGGCGTACCGAATTCACCCTTGCAGATCAAAACAAGCCTTTTCATTTTATAAATCTTTTAAGAAATATCTGTCGGTCAGACAAGCATTATACATTCTGAGAAATTCAGCAGGGTGCTTTTTGGTGGTTTCTTTAAAGATTTTTGAGGGTATGTTATCCGGGAGTTCTTTAGTATTGCGTTTAGTTTTTTGTCATTTTAAATAATTGGCGGCATGTTCCCCAGTCTTGATACACGAAGGTTCTATGGCTGCCGATTGAACAGAGAACGCTATGTATTGGTGGTCGCTTCCCGTTTAATCTTCGATGACTTTGCGTTCTGTTGAATGCTTGCTAAGAGCTGTTGATACCAGTGTTTTCGGGTTGGCTTCCCCACATCCTGGTCTGCGGAAAGTTTTCTTTCCCTGTATTTGCAACAATCACGTTCAGTTTTGCAGCCATATCAACGACTCTTTGCTTTCATGGATTTGTGTTCGTCATGCCCCATGCAACTGCCTCCGCGCTGAAGTCCCCGGCTAATATTATTTTACTATCTAATGTTCTATCTTCGATGGCGTTCAATTTGTCCTCAAACGAATGAGTTTCGGCATCCAAAAGGCGCCTGTCTTAGTCGTGTCTTCCAACCAAAATCCACTTTGTTGTTGCTGTACAGTTCGCTAATAAGGACGATGTCAATGTGCTTCTATTATAGAAGTTGCGAAAGGAGGGCATAAGCTCTTCTGCTTTGGTGCAGATTTGGTTAAAGTATCTCCATGCAGGTGAGGTTGTGCCGGGCTGAGGCTTGCACGCGTTTGAGCCTGGAATATGATTGTATGATGATAATAATGATGATGATAATGATGATGATAATAAAGATAATAATGAAAATAATGATGATAATGATGATACTGATTATAATGATTATAATCATTATAGTGAGATAATGAAAATAATAATGATGGTGATGATTTTAATGATAACGAAAATAATGATACTGATTATAATGATACTGACGACAATGATTAATAATTTAAAAAAATCAGTAAATAATCTAAAAAATTAAATTAAATAATAAATTTATTAATTAAATTAATAAACAAATAAATTAATTAATAAGTAAATAAATAAATTTATAAATAGATTATCAATTAATAAAAAATAACTTATTTAATCAATGATATAAGCGAGCCATACACTTAATGGCGAATATATCAAACTTATTCACATGAACTGGAGTGTATCGATTCCTTCACACATGCATTATACGCGAAAATGCTTATGGGTACTCAAATCTTCGTTGCAATGCGTTATCAAAGATATGCCCAAACATTTACACATGTAAGACGTCATAGGATATGCGCGTTAACTTCATCTCGTGCGGTTAACCTAATAATTTTCCTTGTATTGTTCTCTTGTTACGTTTTATGGCTCGGAGTGTTTCATTGCATAATAAAACAATATAATATATTTAACTAATGAAGAAGAAGAAAATTCCGGTGCTTGGTGAAGTTATGGATTGTAATCAATATACCTAAATTTAAAAATGAAAGATAGAATTAAAAAAGACCAAGAGCGGATGATATTGGAAAAACATTTGGGAAAGGGAGCAGCACTGGATCTCTGCATTCGTCCGAGTTACAATTCATAAAGCATATATTTTTCTTTTCTTGTGTTCATTGTTGGCCATGGGTTACTACACTAGTTTGTTTATACAAATATATGTCGACATTAAATGTATTAGAAATCAGATGAAGCTATCATATTTGAAAATGTCTAAAATGGTGAGTGTTTTACTTGAAAGCTATTTTCCATTTTTATTTCAATGTTTTTTTCTTGAATCATTTTTTCTGGCTTTTCTATCCTATAATTTGGCATTTATTTACGTTTGTTTTATTTATCTACTTTTATTTATGATTTGCTTTTGAGTTCTTTTCACATTTATCTTTGAAATCTAAAAAAAAATAATTTTTCTTTAAAAACAAATCTTGAAGTTAATTCTTATTGTAATGACAGGATAATTAACGTATATCATCGGAAAACGACTTGCTTTCATTGCTGAGGTAATTCTAATGCTTTGCTCTTTCTTTCGTACATTGTGCAGGTGCTTCGGTCTTAAGTGCTCCTTTTGTGTCACATTTTCCACACTTCCGAGCACCACCACAGAGGACGTATCTCACGGCAACGGCACATCATACCGGCTTTTCACCATCGCAACTTTCTGAGCAGCATCCACCTGTAGTAGCGGCCGCTGCATTCTGTCAACAACCAGTTTTCCCGATTTATTGGCCATATCCAAGTCCACCAGTCTCACCCACATCAATTTTTAGGTCTCCAACGCATACAGTTCCGCCGCCTGGGCTACCGTATCAGCATATGGTCAGTAGGGCACTAAACAAATACTAAATGATTATGAATTGAAGTATTGGAAAAATTTCTAGGCCATACCAATAACACACTCTCTAGCTCAATTTTTTAAGTTAATCAATTATTTTTTTTTGTTTCTATTATAGTATCCACTGGACCTTATACCGTCGGTTTGTAGCTTCGCGCCATCAGGTGCACTCAGTGGTCCGGGGAATAGTGTTATTCTTTCACCAAATAAAACTGCAGTCATTCAAAATGGAAAAGGAGCTCCTTCCTCGGTGATGAGAAAAGACAATAAGAAGCTGCCGGCTGAGCCGATAGCTCTGTCAGCCATAGATAATTGCGATCAGCCTTTGAATACAACGACGGTACGCTCTTCTCCCTCAGGTATAGCTCCACGACAGGAGATTGTTTCAAAAAACAATCACTGCGTCGAACTGTTCAGTTCATAGTCAAATGCTTTGCATTCGATCAAAATACAAGGTCAATCAATTCTTGCCGATTTCAATACAAAACCCTGATGGACATGAGACAGCGAATCTCCTTCAATACACAAAGGCGTTGCAAAGAAAGATATTACAGTTCTTTTTTCATTTTATTTTGCTTTATTTTGTTTTATTTTATTCTATTTTATTTCATTTTATTTGATTTTAATATGGTTGTTATTTTTGAAATAAGTTTCTTCTTACTCGGAATCGTGCAATAACTGAACAAAAAAAAAATTGAGATAATAGTGGGACTCATGCAGCTTCGCAAATTGTGGGAAACGAGAAATTTGTCACACAACTGTCAAAATTTATATGAAAATTTACGATGGGAAAAGTTGCGAAGGCATTTGCGAAGCTGCATGAGTACCACTAATATTAGTTCGGATTTTCGTTTTTATTATATACTTAAGTGCAAAAGACACAGCAAAAAACCATGTAGGAAAAAGAAGAAAAAAGGAACAAAACCAAGAACACAAAAAAATTGAAACAAATTTATGCCTAGTCAATAGTCAAATTTATTTATTACACCGATCTTGTTCTTATTTATGTTCTCATTCGTAGTTATAAGTGAAGTTTTAGTCAAACTCTGCACACCAATTTTGTACGTAGGCAAATCGCTTAAATTAAAGTATAAGTATTTTTCTGTACGAGTGCGTTCGTGCTTTCACACTTACAAACGCCAATTCAAAACAACCAAAAATGCGTAGATAACATATTAATTGAAATTTGTGATTAATGTACTTTTTATTTAACGTTTCTTATAGAAACGTGTTTCGTGAACATGATTTTCTTGGATATACGATAAAAATATTGTAACCCATAATTGCAAAATAAAGAGGATCATATTTCCCGCGTTGAAAACTCTTATTGAACGTTTCAAGATTTCTGGGTTATATCGAACATTTTAAGTATGTTGGAAGAAAATTCAGCAAGCTCGGAAATTTTAGCTTTTACGAGTATGAATAAATACACTATGCTCGAATTCGGAACATTTCTTTTTAACAACGGGTAGTCCTAGTGGGTAAACCTAATTCGACTACGCTGATTTCAATGGGCCTGGTCATTTTTAGAAGTTAGTGACCATTTTCAAGATATCGGGTTCTGAAGTTATAGATCCCAGGAACAAAGAAAAATATTTTCGCTTTTTATTGAATGTAAATCACAGTAAATCGAACACATAAGCATCAAATCAACAAAAATTCATAAAATAGAAACATATTCGCCAAAAACTTTACATATTAAACCCATTAAAGCCCAGTGATATCGTTCGAGAACACTGATTTTCTGGAAACCCATTGAAAACCATTAAATTCAGATATAAATAAAATAGTAAAATCGAAGGTTGTTAATTTGATGTTTTGGCGTTAATGGGTTAATCGATCTTTTGATGAATTTTATCATATTTTTTCAAAGTTGGTGTTTTTCTTGATTTTTCTCATTTTTCCAATTTTGAAACCCTTCTTAAAAATATACCTAACGGACAAATTTGAATATTTTGCTTTCTTTAATCTAAAAATGACGAAAGTGATTTGAAAATAAAATAATGGTTGATGTATAGCATTGACGTAACTGATTATTTTCAAATCACTTTCGTCATTTTTAGATTAAAGAAAGCAAAATATTCAAATTTGTCCGTTAGGTATATTTTTAAGAAGGGTTTCAAAATTGGAAAAATGAGAAAAATCAAGAAAAACACCAACTTTGAAAAAATATGATAAAATTCATCAAAAGATCGATTAACCCATTAACGCCAAAACATCAAATTAACAACCTTCGATTTTACTATTTTATTTATATCTGAATTTAATGGTTTTCAATGGGTTTCCAGAAAATCAGTGTTCTCGAACGATATCACTGGGCTTTAATGGGTTTAATATGTAAAGTTTTTGGCGAATATGTTTCTATTTTATGAATTTTTGTTGATTTGATGCTTATGTGTTCGATTTACTGTGATTTACATTCAATAAAAAGCGAAAATATTTTTCTTTGTTCCTGGGATCTATAACTTCAGAACCCGATATCTTGAAAATGGTCACTAACTTCTAAAAATGACCAGGCCCATTGAAATCAGCGTAGTCGAACTAGGATTACCCACTAGGACTACCCGTTGTTGACATTTCCGACTAGCACAGTGTTATTAAATCGCAGTAGGTGGATGTAAATGTCTATGTTTGATTTGCGTTCTATTATAATAAAAATTTAACAAATGAGATAAAAATAATGTCAAATAATACAAAAAGAACAAGTAAGGGTGTTATAGTCAGGCGAACCTGACAACAGAATACCCGACACAGACACACATGTTCAAATAGTTTTTCATATCAAGAGTTATTTAATTCCAAGTTTCATTAAAATATTTCGAAAAACTTCGATTTTGAGGCAGTTTTGGGATTTTTGTGGCAGACCCTAGTACTGGAGGTACCCTTAATAATAGACCGATCAAGGAAATTTATTGGAAGGATGTTAATGGCTACAAAGGAAGCATAAGTGCCAAATTTCGTTCAAGTCCCATTTGAATTTCGGGTGTAGGAGACAATTTTCGAAAACCGCCCTTCTGCCACGCCCACTTTTTAAATTTTTGGAAATCATATTACTAGCCTTTAAATATGATTAAATATCAAATTTCATCAAAATATCTTGAAAAACTTCGATTTTAGAGCAGTTTTTGTTATTTTCGTAACAGACCCTAGTACTGGAGGTACCCCAAAAATGGTCCGATCTCGAACTTGTTCTTACTCATGTCCCTGTGAACACGCATACCAAATTTTCTCAAGATAGCTGACCTCCTTCCATAAGAAAACTGTATACAAACGGACAGACAGACGGACAGAGAGACGGACGCACATAACGCTTTATCGAATTTGGAAAAAAATTTTCTACATGGGTGTCCGTTTTTGCCGCTGTCGCTACGCAGCTAAATCCCACCAGCGGCGAAAAAACGGAAAAAAGGAGGGCAGCACTTCAAGCCCAGCTGCTCGCCCTTTTTCCCGCCGGGCTTGACTGGCAACACCGGTCAAGCTTAAAAATTGACTCAAATCGAATTGTTGAGCGGGCTGCGTTCGCGAGAATTTGATAATCTTCCCATTTCTTGTTCGGGACACTTTTAAAACCCACCACGATCATCAACATCGTCATCCGAGTCAACAGCAGCAGCATCAACCTCGTAAACTGGACCAACAGCAGCAGCAACAACATCTCCCGATTCGTCAATCGCCGCCGTAATCCCGGGTACGTGATTGATTAGTACTATTTCATCTGACTTCCATACGATTTCTCTTTGCCCCATTTGGCTAGCAAGACCATTCAATCCTCGCGGGCACAAACAATGGGTATAACCTATGCATGGGGTTGTGAATAGCATGTTTACGCCATTTTTTTTTTTTTTCAAAAATTCGTTAATTTTCACCTGCGGCAATCCAATTTTGTGTAAATTTTGCAAACTTGAGGTTCTTTTCGAATTTTTCGCCATTTTTTTTTTTTACTAATTTTCTAAGATAATATTCTGAATACTTACCAAATATTGATTGAAATTAATTGAATAATTATTGATTTTCATGTTTCAAGCCTAATTGGTACGTTTTTTTTTATAGTTTCCTAGTAAATACTTACATTTTATACGAAAAATTATGAAAATGTTGCTGTATTAAAAAAAAAATCAGAAGTTTTTTTGTTTTTATAAAGTTTTTTTTTTTTTAATTGGATAATAATGTATATATCCATCGTTATTGCAAATTTTTTACATGCGTATTGAGAAGAGTTGCCACTTTGAACAAGTCATGCACTTTTGTAAAAAAAAAAAACAAGTAAGAAAGCTAAAGTCGGTCAAGTCCGACTTTGAGATACCCAGAGTCCCAACATTATTGGCGCACTATGTTTTTCCTCTCCATTTGTGGGGGTGGCAGTGGGCTGGCCACATGAACTTTTTTCCTACACCTTTCATTCGCCTTGGTCAACCTATGTTGCGAACTTGAAGCTTCTACGCCTTTTACTTCATAAGTTACGATAAACTTTTACTCGTGGGCTTATTTGTGGGCGTGGCTCGAGGAGGACGGCGTCATTTTTTTCCCAGGATATGTCTCCTTTTGTAGTTTACCAGTAAACCAAATATCAATGAAATGTGTTAAGTGGTTGGCAAGTTACAAGCATTTTACTGAAAACACATTAAATTCATTTGTGGGCGTGGCAGTGGGCGGATTTCTCCCATTTTTACTTAGGATCATACTCGGATCCCGATATACCTGTGTGCAAAATTTTGAATTGATTGGTCCAGCCGTTTTGGAGGAGATCCGACCACGGTCGGACGGACAGACGGACATGTCTAAATCGATTCAGTTTTTGATCCTGATCAAGGATATATAGGTATATATATATCTATATCTACGGAGCTTAGTTCTGGCTGTTACAAGATTTGCACAAAACTAGTATACCCTGCTTCCGCTAGGTATAACAATAACAAATCATCACCTAATGGTCGTTCTTTCACTGTGTAACGGAATTTTTATTTACTTTGCTGCGATGTGCCGCAGCACTGAGTGTCTTCTAACTTCTGAACATTTTCATAATTTTTCGTATAAAATGTAAGTATTTACTAGGAAACTATAAAAAAAACGTACCAATTAGGCTTGAAACATGAAAATCAATAATTATTCAATTAATTTCAATCAATATTTGGTAAGTATTCAGAATATTATCTTAGAAAATTAGTAAAAAAAAAAATGGCGAAAAATTCGAAAAGAACCTCAAGTTTGCAATATTTACACAAAATTGGATTGCCACAGGTAAACATTTTCGAATTTTTGAAAAAAAAAATGGCTGAAACATGCTATTCACAACCCCGTGCAATAGTTATACCCATTGTTTGTGCCCGCGAGGATTGAATGGTCTTGCTAGCCAAATGGGGCAAAGGAAAATCGTAGGGAATCTCAGATGAAATAGTACTAATCAATCACGTACCCGGGATTACGGCGGCGATTGACGAATCGGGAGATGTTGTTGCTGCTGCTGTTGGTCCAGTTGACGAGGTTGATGATTATCAAATTGTTTCGAACGCGGCCCGCACTCAACACTTCACTTCACTTCCCATCACTTTTGGTATAACGGAACGGCGATTAAATCGTTTTTGGAACGGTTAGAAAGTCGCGGACGTGTCGTTGGCTCAAGAGCATGTAGGAGTGTAGGTCTAACTCTTCTTCTTCCTAATCCCTGCAATGTGTTAGAGCTACGCTGCTTCAACATATGCATATAGCACGAGGAAAAGAGAAGCATGCTATGGCAGCGAAATCTTTAGCTCTGCTGTGGTGAAATGCATTGCCACTTTTATTTTTAATTTTGGGAGATTTTCGAGTTCATTACATATAAAATATCTACCAAAATCATAAAATGATACGAAAAGCTTGAAAAACATAAAACTAATCAAAGAGAAATAGATATTTTTTTTAGTCCTACCCTGTCTACATAACTTTTTGATCACACGGTTTCAGCAAAAATACTGAATTCTATGTACAATCAAATTCGTAGCCGTAGTCAAAAATGTATGTAAATTGAATACAAAATGAAAATATTCGTCCACATTAAGCAAAAACATATCGTAATACATTTATTAAAGTTTCAATTATGAACTTTTCAAGTAATATAAAAAACCGTGTTTTTTTGATAATTTTGTTGCAAGTGGCATCATAGAGCCACTTTGTGTCTACCTGTATTGTTGTTGGTAGCTTTCTGGTGAATTTCTCGAATTTGTTGAATTTCCTATTCCTGCTTAAGGTTTTTGTTGGTAGCTTTTTGGTGAATTTCCCCAATTTGTTGAATTTCCTATACCTGCCTAATGGTGTATTTCCCCATCGCGACAGAGCCGTTTCGACGTCGAGAGTTAGACCTACACTCCTACATGCTCAAGAGTCATGTCACAAATTCGAGAAATTCACCAGAAAGCTACCAACAACAATACGGGTAGACGCAAAGTGGCACTATGATGCCACTTGCAAGAAAATTATCAAAGAAACACGGCGTCAGCTCGGGTTTTTATATAGCTTTAAAAGTTATAATTGAAGCTTTAATAAATATATTACGATATACTTTTGCTTAATGTGCACGAATGTTTTCATTTTGTAATAAATTGACACACATTTTTGACTACTGGTACGAATTTGATTGTATATAGAATTTAGTATTTTTGCTGAAAAAGTGTGATCAAAAAGTTATGTGGACGGGGTAGGACAAAAAAACCATTTCTATTTCTCCTTAATATTGAGTTTCCTTGATTATTTTTATGTTTTCCAAGCTTTTCATGGCATTTTATGAGTTTGGTAGATATTTTATATGTAATGTACTCGAAAATCTCCCAAAATTAAAATTAAAAGTGGCAATGCATTTCACCACAGCAGAGCTAAAGATTTCGCTGCCATATAGAGCTGGAGAACTATCGATAGTTGCGACCATCGATAGTTTCGATAGTCGATAGTCTAAACCATCGATAGTATCGATAGTACTATCGGAAGTTATATTTTAAGATTTCAAGTAATTTGATTCGCAGATTGCTACTGGTTTGAATTCACTTTTTGTCAAATAAAGGCTAGGCGCCGACTACTCAATTTTCAGTTGGCCAATTTTAAGTTGGGTGTTTGTGGCACATAGAACTATATGAGAGCGCTCCGAGATTCCAATTTTTAGTTGATCCAATACAAAATATGTGTTTTGCCACAAATTTTAAATTGGCCAAGTGTGTTGCGTTACATATGTACGTTCTTATGGGGCGCCGCATAATACTCAATTTTTAGTTGGAAGTGTTCTATAAACACATGGTACCGAGTAATTAACAAATTATTAAGTAATTAATTAATAATCAATTAATTTAATTAAAAGTATCCAATTTTAAATTGTATAGTCGACGCGCAAGATTGGCCAACTAAAAATTGAGTAGTCGGCGCCTAGCCAAAATGTTCGAACTGTTTAAAATAAAAATATCCAAAATTTTTAAGTTTTAAGTTAAAAAAAAATATTTATTCTTACAACTCAAAAATATAAAAACCAAAACAATAGTCAAAAACAACAATTCTGTACATGCAGGAGAGAAACCACTTAAACTATTATGTACATTTTGAGGAAAATCTCATATGGTTTTTGTGAGGGATCCAAAATACCGGTTATTTTAAAAATTTTTGATGCAAAAAAGCAAAGCGTTACCGAAGGTTTAAAAATATTTTAAGCATGAATAAATAATCCTTATGAAACACGGATTCAAAATTTTCAGAGATCTGACTTTTCGTGATTTTAAAAATAAAAAGCATAGCTTTAAGCTTTATATTTTTTGAGCTAAAATACCGAGTTTTGTTAGAAATATATTTTTTCTCTCAGAAAATAAAAATCAAATATGATTTTTTAAATTTTGATCTCAAAATAACGATTAATTTTGCTTTTAATATTTTTGAGTTCAATTTGAAAGTTATTTTTTGATTTTTAATTTTTCCAGCCGAAAATAAAAATCCTTCAATATGAAAAAGATTTTTTTTTCGGCTCAAAGGATTAAAAATCAAAAAATAATTTTTAAATTGGGCCCGAAAATATTAAAAGTAAACTAAATATGACACAAACGTAACATTCCTCGAAGCAAAGTACGTTGGAATATACAATGAGGCGGATCTTTCTTACTTTTTAGGAATCTGTCCATTTCAACGAAAACCCGGGTAACCGCCAGTACCACCTTTCCAAATCTAAAGTAAATGACCAAAAATTAACGTAAAATAAGTTAAATTGTGAAAATAATAAGAGTGCTTCTACTTAATATTTAGTTCTCCCGCTCTTTTTGGCTTGACGTTTTTCTTATTTGGGATGCATATAAACTATCGATAGTCATTAAAAAACCATCGATGTTTACGATAGTTTGAAACCATCGATGTATCGATAGTGCCATCGATAGTTTCTCCAGCTCTACTGCCATAGCATGCTTCTCTTTTCCTCGTGCTATATGCATATGTTGAAGCAGCGTAGCTCTAACACATTGCAGGGATTAGGAAGAAGAAGAGTTAGACCTATAGTCCTATATGCAAGAGTTCGATTTGAGTCAATTTTTAAGCCTGACCGGTGCTGCCAGTCAAGCCCGGCGGGAAAAAGGGCGAGCAGCTGGGCTTGAAGTGCTGCCCTCCTTTTTCCCATTTTCGACGCTGGTGGGACTTAGCTGCGTAGCGACAGCGGCAAAAACGGACACCCATGTAGAAAATTTTTTTCCAAATTCGATAAATTCGATTCTTATCGAAGGAGTTCAGCTATCTTGAGGAAATTTGGTATGCGTGTTCACAGGGACATGAGTAAGAACAAGTTCGAGATCGGACCATTTTTGGGGTACCTCCAGTACTAGGGTCTGTTACGAAAATAACAAAAACTGCTCTAAAATCGAAGTTTTTCAAGATATTTTGATGAAATTTGATATTTGATTATATTTAAAGGTCAGTAATATGATTTCCATAAATTGAACAAGAAGGGCAGTTTTCATAAAGAAATTTAACAAAAGTCGGTATATGGGTCCGCTTATGGCCTTAAATAACTTTTGATATAAAAATCTGTTTGAACATGTGTGTCTGTCAGGCTCGCCTGACTATAACACCCTTTCTTGTTTCTATATATATTTTGTATGGTCTATTTCGACTGGTTCTGGGTGTTACACACAACCACACAAATCGCAATATACCCTCGACACAGAATGTGTCGGGTATAAAAATAACGTGGGTCCTTGCCATTACTTTAAGCTTACATGCAACAAAGTTTCTTGAAAACTTTGTTTTTCTTCATTTTATTCGGGCGTAGGCTCCAAACATTTCTGATATAAAATATTAATTTTTTGACAACACTTTATTTTACACTATTTTGACAGAGAAACAATCAAACTTAATTAATGTTTAAAACAAATAACAAATAAATAAATAAATATATACAGTGAAAGCTCCACTCGCGGACACCTCCCATAAGCGGACATCTCCCATAAGCGAACAAAAAGGCTGCGACCGTCGGTGTGCGAATTAGATAAATATGTAAACAAATAAATAGATAAATATAATATATAAATATAAATAAATAATAGCAAACCGATATAATTAATTAATTATTTCATAAATAAATTAATTAATTAATTGATCAACAAATCGAAAAGTTTGTATATATTATATAAAAAAATTATAAAAATAGTAAACAAATACATAAACTAATAAATTTATTAGTAAATAAATTTAAAAATAAATAAATAAATGTATTAATTAATTAACTATTAAATTAATAAAGTAAAAAATTAATTAATTGATCAATAAATTGAACAGTCAAATATATTATAAAAGTAGTAAATAAATAAATAAACTTATAAATAAATTAGTAATTAAATAAATAAAATAAATAAAAAAATTAATTAATTAATAAGTTAAAAAGAAATTAGTAATGAAAAAAATTGTTAATTAAGTAAAAAAGTAAACAAATCAATAAATAAATAATTAGATTAATATAGAAATTAAATATATATATATATTAAGCTAATAAAATTATTAACTAAATAATTCAATAAATAAATAAGAAAATAACCTAAAAAATAAATTAATAAGTAAATGATTTATAAAAATTAAAAAATTTTAAAAATTAAAAAATGAAAAAAAACTTAAATCAAACTTAAATTCAATAATATGAAATATATTTAACACCGCGATCATTAACAGATCTTTTTGATCTTTTTTGCCATATACATATTAAATAATTAATATAAAAAATAATTCAATTAATTAATTAATTAAAAAACCATTGATAAATAAATAAATAAATTAGTTGCATATAGGAATGTGATCTGATCCGATCATGGCTTTGGCCGACTAGTCGACTAGGCGGTTGTAAAAAGCCGGGAGCTTTCGTTGCACTTTGTTTCCTCTTATTTGCGCTCAAGTTGCACTGACTGTTTTGGCTTGTGTTAGATAAAAAGTAGCGCGAAAATGTCTGATATTCTCTTTTAATATCTTCTAAGCGTTAACGTTATTATACCCGACACACTCTGTGTCGAGGGTATATTGCGTTTGTGTGGTTGTGTGTAACACCCATAACCAGTCGAGCTGGACCATACAAAATATATTATATATACGGGCATGTGATTGGATGGGGAAAGGGAATTTCGTTCCTCCAATATTTTGAAGAATGTATGGCAATTTTGAAAGAAATGACAATGTCAAAAACAAAAGAGCGGCTATACGATAAAATTTTCGAATTAAAAAATTTCCATCATATTTAAATTCCCGAGTATTTATTTCAATTTCCCGGGGAAATGAATTCCCGGGAATCCAATCACACACCTGATAGAAATGATCAGCGTCACCAGGAGATTCGATTTAGACATGTCCGTCCGTCTGTCTGTCTGTCTGAATACAGTTTTCTTATCGAAGGAGTTGAGCTATCTTGACGAACTTTGGTATACCTGCTCACGGGGACATGAGTAAGATAAAATTCGAGAATGGACCCGATCGGACCATTTGTAGGGGTACCTCCAGTACTAGGGTCTATTACGAAAATCACAAAAACTGCTCTAAAATCGGAGTTTTTCAAGATATTTTGATGAAATTGGGTATTTTAACATGTTTCAAGGCAAGTAATACGATATATAAAAATTTAAAAAGTGGGCGTGGCAGAAGGGCGTTTTTCGAAAATGGTCCCCTACACCCGAAATTCATATGGGACTTGAACGAAATTTGGCACTGACGCTTCCTTTGTGGCCATAAACATCCTCTCAAAAAATGTCCTTGGTCGGTCCATTATTAAGGGTACCTCCAGTACTAGGGTCTGTTACAAAAATCACAAAACTGCCTCAAAATCGGACTTTTTCGAAATATTTCAATGAAACTTAGAATTTGACCGTATATTTAAGCCTGCGATTAGAATTGCAAAAAAATGGAAAATTGGGCGTGGAAAAGGGGTGGTTTTCATAAAGAAATTTAACAAAAGTCGGTATATGGGGCCAGAATGGCCTTCAAAACCTCTTACTTAGTGGTCCTGTTTTATGGGCGTGGTCAAAAATTATTTCAACATGTGTGTCTGTGTCGGGTATTTTATTGTCAGGCTCGCCTGACTATTACACGCTTACTTGTTTTTTTTTTTTTTTTTTTGATTTGCAGTTGTCCTAGTACCTACACCTTGAATTGAAATATTTTCATATGTGTATTTTAAGTCCGTTTGTTATGTTTGTTAGCATAGCTGATTTTGTTCCTTTTTTTATTATCTTTTAAAATTGTGGAAATGAAGACTTATTTTTTTAACATTGAAATTTGAAGTTTTTTAAAATTCTTATGCGCCCGGAAGAAAGTAAAGAGTTTCCATTTCTTATTTTAGAAGAATTTTCTCAATTTTTATGGAAATTTTCATTGGCGTTATCAAATTACACTTTTGATACTTTTCTTAAGAAATGGTGATACTTTTTGATACTTTTGAAAAATTATTTTGATACATTATTTTTTTAGCGAGTGGCATCACTGCTCTGAACTATGGCTTGCTCACTACAAAGCCTCTTCTGCTGTGCTCTTGCAAATAGGGATGGGTAGTGCAAATCTATATTCGATTTTTTCGAATTTTGAACATTTTTTAAGCATTCGACTATTCGATTCGAAAAGTGGCACTGCAAATTCGATTTATTCGATTATATTCGAATTTTCAGAAAACATATATAACATACCAGTATTTTTTAAACTTGATAGTGCATATCTGTATTTATTTGGGTTTTATGATGAAGTCAGAAAGTAAGAGGGAAGTTATCTTTAGCAATGAAGATTGGTGCACGGGGCTTAAGTATTACCAAAAGTTTGATTTTATGCACATTTTCTATGTGGTTTTTTTAAGTGCTTGTGCTTTTATGGAACTTGAATTACTTCTTGCATTTTATGCACACTGCCACTTGTCCTTTTATACCCAGCGTAAGCAGGGTATATTAGTTTTGTGCGAATTTTGTAAAAAAAGGCGTAGAAGCTTAAAATTCGCAACATAGGTTGACCAAGGCGAATGTAAGGTGTAGGAAAAAAATTTATTTGGCCAGTCCACTGCTACGCCCACAAAAGGAGAGGCAAAACAATGTGCGCAAATAATGTCGGGATACTACACTCGGGCTCAATTTGAAAACCAAAACTTTTGTTAACTTTTTTAACAATTATGCACCAATTAACACAAAGTACAACAGCAATTAGTCTTCAACATGTAGGAGTGTAGGCATATGGAACTATAGCTGCAACTTCGGCCAAATTTTGGCGCGAGCCACCATATTTTGGTGAAAAAGTTAAAATGTAGGTACCTACAGATTTGTTTCTTACGTACATATTTTTTTTTTTTATATGCAATGAAATTGCTATAAGTGTTTTTTCTCCAAATAAAGAAGTAAATTGATTGTTTTGCTTATGTACTGATTTTTTGGTTTTTGAAATGAAATGTACTGATTTTGCTGTTTGAAAATTTGGCAGCCCTAAGTTTAAACCTCTTCTAATCATGGCGGCGATGGATACAAATACAGTCGAATCTGGATATAGTGAATTATTTTTTGTACGTCCTGTTCATTGTATCCGGATTGTTCGTTTTATCCAGATTGAATAGTTTGTTCATTATTTACAAGCCCGTAGAGAGAAATTTGGG
This sequence comes from Chlorops oryzae, assembly GCA_020466095.1. Lineage (NCBI taxonomy): Eukaryota > Metazoa > Arthropoda > Insecta > Diptera > Chloropidae > Chlorops > Chlorops oryzae. Next base: position 56,475,752 of record CM035806.1, on the reverse strand, counting down.
GTTCGGGAATTTTTTTTTCGGGGGCCCCTTCACAAAAATGTGCGACCAAATCAAAAAAGTCCCATGCCAATTGTGGGCCCCTTCAGAAAGTTCACGCCGCGAGGAAATCCCCCTTTCCCACCACCCTCTCTTAAGGCCTGATTATTTAGAAAAGTCCCTGTAACAAAAAAGCGTTAACTATTTCAGCTGTTCATTATTTCAGGGATTCGTTACATCCAGAGTCTACTGTATATGCAAAAGAAAGAGACACGTATTGCATTTTTCAGAAACAACCCTGCAGGACTTTTATCAACCGATTAGTAAATAAGTTAATGAAAAGCGAACTTTTTCGCAACTGCCTAGAAATCGGTTAAAAAGTCATCTAGACATCAAACAAGCGCAATATAGGAAATTTCTAAAAAAATAACTTTATGCCAACTACATCACAACTGACTAGAAATCGATTGAAAAGTCATGCAGACATCAACCAAACTGTATACGAAAATAATATATTTCTGATGCTATAATTCAAGGGTATGAATTGCACTCAAACTTAGTTTAAAACGCTAACCGAGATTCAAATCAATAGTCAACCAATCCGTAAAAATTGCTCTGATGAGACCCCAAACGGCAGTTCGAAACGTAAGTCAGCCAAAATAATCGCCTATGGATTTCTTTCTGATGCATCGCTTGAAAAACATTTTCACATTCATAAATAAATTATTCTTCTGCTGCTGAAAACAGAAAAGATGAAACCGAAAAAGGGAATTCTAATGGAAGTAATTTTTTATTGAACATTTTTAACCAATTTAAATCAGTGTTTTCGTTTTCTGGCTTTAAGTCAACTTAAAAGTAGCCAGATATTATTTAGTTACAAAGTCATGCAGGAACGGACAACTGACACTGCCTAGGCCATCGCCACGTTAAAATAGTGAGTTGAAGCCAAGGAAAGAAGTCGATTAATCAACCAGTTGGGTTTATTAAAAAGCTAACTTTAAATTACTTTAAAATCGGTTCGATTCCCTGCAGGGATCTTGCTTCTCCTTCTTTAGCATACAGTCAGACGATATGTTTGTGTGTGTGACAGCCGAGCAAGTCATACATTTTCAGTGTTGCCCGTTTTTCAAGTAAATTCGATTATTTTCGGTGGAAACTTCGATTCTACCGAATTTTGGCCCTCTTATGTTCGATTTTAAAAAATCGTATTTTTAAGGCAAAAGATCGATTTTATTCGATTTTGGAATATTCGAAAATCGAATTTACCCATCCCTACTTGCAAATACAAGTCGCTTATGTACATATAGCGGTATTCACTATCCAGTGCGTTTGGCCGTGCATTTGAGCATGAGCAAAATATTTATGCTTTTTTGCTCTTTACACTAACAAAATGTACACGTGTACATATGCTCCGATTTTGAACAAATGCTCCGCCTAAACCTAGTGCAAAAATCATTTTCGTGCATGTGCATTTTTTGTTATTTTAAAAAAATCAACTTTCCAGCTGTCTTAGGGATGCTGGGTAAATATCGATCTTTGACGATTATCGTTGTTCATAGATTAAACATCTTTGTTGTATTATAATGTTGAGAGTTGCTACACTTTCGGAGTAAATGAACCATAAAATATGCTTTTGGTAATATCTTAGTATTATCTCCGATTAAAACTGGCCATTGCTTTAAGGTTCTGAATGCTTGCAACATCGATAATTATAAAACAATGAGCATCCCTAATCCTGCTTGATAAAATATGCACAGTGTGCCTCGAAAGTACACTCACAGTTTCTTGCAAATGCAAAATAAAATTTGAAAATGCACATGCACTGGATAGTGAATACCGCTTATATTTCAACGTGTGCACTAAAACATTTGATATCTTATATTTGACTTTCTTATGTTTTTATTTATTTTTTGTTTTCCTTTGTTTTTATGCGCAAAAGTCAATGTATGTATGTATGCATCGCATCGTATGCCTTTTATGGTCTTGAAATTTAAAGTTGGATTCAAATGCGCCTAAATCATGGTTGTGAAGAACATATGTATGTATGTACATACATAAATGAACATAATTTTAAAAACCGAATAACATTGCGGTTGTGCGTATGTGAGCAACTGTTTTACTTGAATTTTTGCATATACAATTTCGATGAAAATTTAAAGTTGAAATGTGGGCGTCGCAAAAAGGTGATTTTCGAATAATTGTTCGTCTCTCCAATACAAAAAGTTGAAAAGAAACTCGGCATATACAGACAGGCCATGCCCCCCCAATATTTCGGCAACTGAAAAAAATATTTGAAAATTTTGTAAAGATATTCTAGAATATCACACTTTTATTCTGCAGTCCCCTTAATTCATCTGAGATTAATCATCTTTCATATTTCTTAACTAACTTACTACAACTTTTAAGGTCGGTAATTCCAAATTACCCGCCTGTGCCACTCTACTTTTCACATTCGTGCAGAATTCTCCGAACACTGGTTCCAACCTCCTCCAACCAAAATATGTGTCAAAGATTGTCTATAAGTATCGATATCTTTCCCTTTCCGAGAAGGGTTAGAACTTTATTCCAATTGCAGTAGATATACTGCACTTTTTCAATATTTGACATCTACTAAACACTGCGTATTGTTCTCTGCATAAAATTTTTTTTTGCCCCGCCAATATTTTTGGAACTTGCCTCCCCTGTATACAGAGATCCATGCATGTTAAGATCCTCGAAAAAAGAGTTCTCCACGTAAAAGCATTCGTAATTGGCACAGCTTTTATCCGGAGAGTACTGCTGTACAACTAAAACCTACATACATACGCTTTTAGTTTCAAAATATCAATGGTTGTGGGCGTGGCAGCAAGTTGACCATGTGTCCAAATAGATACATAAGTACGTACCTTAATGAAGCATAATGTAAAAACCATACCACTCTCCAGGCGCGCAGCCAGGATTTCAATTTGGGGGGGGTTCGCAGAAAATTTTTCTAAATATTTTTTGTTTTTATTTTCGTAAAAAGCTTACAAAATATATAATTAAAATATATTTACATAAATATTTTACATTTTTATAAGGTGTACAAAGTAAAAAAAAGTATTTTCGAAGGAACTTATTCAATTTAAAGTGCAATGTTAAGTCTGCGCTTGCTTTCAGCAAGTTTATTTAGTATGTCCTCTACAGTGGCTCTGGGATAGCGTAGGGGATGCGTGCTATGCTCTTGATCCCAGAGTCCGAGGTTCGATTCCTGGCACAGGCGAAACGGAGTGTAATGTTCCAAGCCTAGCACTGGTTTTTCAAAAATCGCATGTTAGGGGCACACTACATAAAAAGACAATACACTCACACAAACACAAGAAAACCTCCGTGGTATCACAATGGGCCGATTAACGGCCTAAGTGGCAGCCACTTCAACCTACCTACCTACCATGTCCTCTACACTGGGAGTAAGATCTCGATGGACGTGGAGGAGTGCTAAGGCATTTAACCTCTGTTCTGTCATTGTAGATCTAAGATAAGTTTTGAGTCGGCGGAGAGTTGAAAACGATCTCTCATTTTCACATGTGGTTATTGGAAGAGTAGCCAAAATAGTTAATAAAATAAAATTATTTGGTAAAATATCTTTTTTACAAAATTTTATAGCGTCAAACACTGTTTTTGGTCTTTCATTTTTTTCTAAATTATTAATTAATTTATACCAAATAGTGAGCTCCATTCATCAAAATTTCCCTCTAAATCATCTTGATAAAACTGAAAGAGTTTTTTAAATTTGTCTAAAAAATCATCAACTTTTGCAGTATCGCTTTGAGGAAATAAAACTTGAAAACCAAGAAGAATATCCTTGTGTTTTGAAAAGCGATTGGTTAAGTTGACAATAAATGCATCCACAAAAGGTAAATAAAGGGAAATACGATAATAATATTCAACACTTTTAGTATGAAAATGTGCTTCGTGGTCCTGAGAATGTGCGAGCCTAGGTTTTTGCAAAATAAGTCCGCTTGATAAAGCTTGCTTCTCAGCGTTTTTAAACAATTTCTGAAATTCTTCCTCAGCGTTACTTCTTAAGGTTTGAATATTCTCTAAGCATATATCTGCTAGGACAACAGCATATTTGAGATCAATGTTTCTACCTTGTAAATATTTACATAGAACAAATGTGTAACTAAAAACTTGGTTTATACAATGAAGAGATATAAGAAATTCGCCTTTTTGTAAGGCACATTTTAATAAATTAGACTGACTTGACACATTTTGATCATTCCAAGAGGAAATTCGGTCAAGAACTAAAATTATTGCATCATAAAACTTAATAAAAGAGTTTGTAGGACGGCGATGTAGAAATGTAAGCTGTGTGGTGTATTTTTTCCTTAATTTGGGGGGGGGTTTGAACCCCCAAAACCCCCCCTGGCTGCGCGCCTGCCACTCTCATTACTTCAAAAAAACTTATTGTTTGAAAAACTTGGTTCAGTTACTTACTGCAGTACATTCTTAATACGTTTATACGTCAGTTAATCGCAATTAAAAATTAATCGCGAGTAATGAAGTCACGGTTTATACGACAATCCAGAAACAAGATTAAATTATTTTTTTTGTGCTACCAGACTGAAATAAAATGAAGTAGCAGCACACATATAATTTTAATTTTTGTAATTTTCCGTTACTAAGTAGTAAAATGTCCAACTCGGATATAACAGGTTGGCTGATAAGTCCCCGGTCTAACAAAGAAAAACACATTTTTTTGTCAAAATTTGTTTTTATTATTCAACATAGTTCCCTTCAAGAGCGATACAACGATTATAACGACCTTCCAATTTTTTGATACCATTTTGGTAGTACTCCTTCGGTTTTGCCTCAAAATAGGCCTCAGTTTCGGCGATCACCTCTTCATTGCAGCCAAATTTTTTCCCTGCGAGCATCCTTTTGAGGTCTGAGAACAAGAAAAAGTCGCTGGGGGCCAGATCTGGAGAATACGGTGGGTGGTGAAGCAATTCGAAGCCTAATTCATGAATTTTTGCCATCGTTCTCAATGACTTGTGGCACGGTGCTTTGTCTTGGTGGAACAACACTTTTTTCTTCTTCATATGGGGCCGTTTTGCCGCGATTTCGACCTTCAAACGCTCCAATAACGACATATAATAGTCACTGTTGATGGTTTTTTCCCTTCTCAAGATAATCGATAAAAATTATTCCATGCCCATCCCAAAAAACAGAGGCCATTACTTTGCCAGCGGACTTTTGAGTCTTTCCACGCTTCGGAGACGGTTCACCGATCGCTGTCCACTCAGCCGACTGTCGATTGGACTCAGGAGTGTAGTGATAGAGCCATGTTTCATCCATTGTCACATATCGACGCAAAAACTCGGGTGTATTGCGAGTTAACAGCTGCAAACACCGCTCAGAATCATCAACACGTTGTTGTTTTTGGTCAAATGTGAGCTCGCGCGGCACCCATTTTGCACAGAGCTTTTTCATATCCAAATATTGATGAATGATATGACCAACACGTTCCCTTGATATCTTTAAGGCCTCTGCTATCTCGATCAACTTCATTTTACGGTCATTCAAAATCATTTTGTGAATTTTTTTGATGTTTTCGTCGGTAACCACCGCTTTCGGGCGTCCACTGCGTTCACCGTCCTCCGTGCTCATTTCACCACGCTTGAATTTTGCATACCAATCAATTATTGTTGATTTTCCTGGGGCAGAGTCCGGAAACTCATTATCAAGCCAAGTTTTTGCTTCCACTGTATTTTTTCCCTTCAGAAAACGGTATTTTATCAAAACACGAAATTCCTTTTTTTCCATTTTTTTCACAATAACAAAAGTTGCTTCACAAAAGACGCTCTATCTCACAAACTAATTGACTTACAGACGTCAAATTTTGACACGAATCATTTGAAGGTTGCCACTATATAAAAATAATATGCATTTAATACTATTCTCCTTTCAATGTAATTAGTGCAAAAGCGGAAGGATATTCTTATGCAATGCTGTTCTTTTCCTGTGATTGAAATAAACGGCGCTGCCGGATCGTCTAAAACAGCAAAATCTGTGAAAAATTGGCATCATCTGGCTTATTTATTGCAATAATTTACACTACTCACGATTTATTTTTGTGAGTTAGCAAATCGCGAGTAAGATTTGTTCTCACATTTTATACAGTAAAATTCGCTACTCGCGATATTCTTAATCGCGAGTAAGGCGTACGTATAAACGTGGTATCTGTTTTCCAAACATAATACAGTGTACTCTCTCTTAAGCGGACACCTACGGGACCGAAAAATGTGTCCGCTTAAGAAGAAACTATTTGAGAAGCAGGCACACTTGAGCATTGCTAAAAAGTGTCCTCTTAAGAAGAGTGTCCGCAAGAAGAGAGTACACTGTAATTACAAATTGCACACAGAAAAATATGACCACATAAAATCGATAAGATCCCCTTATTGAGCGATTTTATAGAGAAATCTGCTTAAACTATGTGAATAATATGATTTTCCCATAGAGAAAACTCTTTGAATGCATAGAAAAAAATCTTATTGAAACATTTTAATATATATCCTCATATATTTCATGTGAATGTCTTATTATTTCTGTGGAAGAATATGGAAAGCTTCTTGACATAGTAAAATAATAAGGGAACAAATTAATCAAACTATGTGACATTCTTACAAAAATGACGTTTTGATATGATATCCTTATTGGAAGAAAATCGCTTTAAGAAGAAGACTTTTTAATACTTAAAGCAGGAATTATTGATTTAAAAAAGTATATGAATTCCGTATTCATTCCATAGCTTTTTTGCACTTACATCGATATAATAAATTTAGCAAGCCCAAATCATGTCTCGCGATGGCGTAGTTGAAGTGTGCTAGGTTTGTAAACTGGGTGGTCCGAGTGCGAACCCTGTCACAGGCAAAAAAATTAGTGGAAAAATGGAGAATTAAAAAAAATAACTGGTAATTAAATTTGAAGGAAAAAATACGGGGAGTAGAAAGTAAGGGATCGAACACAAGCCGACCTTGTTTTTTACAAGAATTCATATCAAAATTATTATCTTCTTGACTTTTCGTTCAATTTTTCGTTAAAATAAACGACAAGTTTTTCTCTATGGTTTCAATACGACAATCTTCTTGGATAAAAACCATAGAGAAATCTTATTGTTTTTCTTCCATTTGATGTTGTATCGTTTTCTCTGTGTGTATTTACAGATTCGATCAAAGCTCGTACTCTCGCTGTTTTACGCGCTCTTGTAATCAAAGCAAGTACTTACATGTCTTGAAAATTATGAAGTGGTTTTGAAGTTGTTTCGAATGCAATTGTGCAGGGATCTAGTGAATATTTAGTTCATGATTTAGATTGTTTGTTGTGTTTTCAAAGTAAGTATTTCTATGTGAATTGAATTCGATCAGTGGATATGAACCATTACAATATTGAGGCGCGTTAGTGCATGATACAAAGAGATCAAGATCGCGCCACTTCGGGTACCGCTATTTTGTAGCATTCGTGTTGTTGTTGTTTCCCATGGTAAAGTATAGTTGTGACGTTGGGCTTAACATGCAAAACAACAACAACGAAGCTCTCATTTTGTATTTGTGACATCATCGGGCTGAAGTGGCGCTATCTTGTTTTCTTGTATCATGCGTTAGTGTAAAGTTTGTATTTTCCGAAAAAGAAAGATTCAAAAAGTCTACACCGGAAACTTTAAAAAAGTGTGTGACTACTTATTTTGGAATATAGTAAAGTGAAAACTGTGCTGAGAAAATCTAGCGACGCTTGTGCTATTGTCGAAATGCCGGCTTGAAGATATCGTCGTAACACCTGACATTTTAGGATACCCTTTTGACGCAGGTACGTTTCCTTTTTAAAACTACATAAAATATTATAAAATAAATAGAAGACTATGCAATAGCATAATGGTGATTCCATTATCGCGGGTGCAACATTTACACGTATGTTTTAGTTTCATGTAACTAAATAAAAAACTTTTTTAATAAAAATAGTCTTGAAAGGGCTACATCTTAATATTTTCATTGCATATTAGGTCACAAGTATTTTTAAATAATACTATTAAAGTCTTGAGATTGATTTAAATTGCCATCGCGGGTGCAACAAATTTGGCCCTACGTTTCTAGATCAGAGACAAAGAACGCATAAATCTGTTAATTGTGATACATTTTATGTGTTATGCCTTAATATTTTGTTAGATGTATATTTAACAAACTACAGGAAATGAGAAGTGTTAACAAGAGAAATATAAACAAAGAGTTATTCATTTTTATATTAATCGCAAAAATATCTTTTTAAAATAGCATTTTGAACAGTAGGAGTTTCAGGACATGCTCATCGTCATTATTTTGAAGCTTGAAAAGACGTTAATGGAGTTTCGTCATTTATAAATTCAGTATCTGAATCATTGTAAACATCGAAAACGCTCCGTCTCTTTTTAAGGGGTAATAAAGATTTGCTCTGATCCGAAACTGAAGGCACAAATATATCAGGATGCAGAGTTTCTTTTCGTATTTTGAGATATAAAAGAGGCTCCCAGACGTCATCACTCCAATAACTTTCTGTATTAGTGGTGCTTTCTGGCGACTTCAAAACCAATTTGCATTTAAAATGAGACCGTGAGGTGCGCACCACAGAAATGCTATGAGCTTCTTCAAATTGGAAAAAATGTTTTGATTGAATGCTTGTTATATGTTTCAGCCCTCCCATTGTTCATCCAACATGGATATCTTTTCATTAATTTCTATTTTTGCCACATATTGAAAGAAGATGTTCTTAGAGCGACTGCGAGCTAAATCATAAAATTCTAGGACATTGTTGACGATGGCTTTCAGCATATATTATTAGTCAGGCCATACCAAAATAAAAAAATATGTAGTAAATCGCACAAGAATTACAAACAGTTGCACCCGCGATCTGACATCAAAATCGCGGGTGCAACCAATTTAAATTATCGATTATTTTAACCTGGCAATCACTACACTTTTAAGAACATGTTTAGTTTTGGGTTCTTCTTACTTTCACAAAGTTTCAGAATGTTAGCTCTTTATTGCTGTGAAAAAAGTAAACTTTTACACTTTTTGTATCGCGGGTGCAACAAGTCAACAATGTATTTTAGGAATCAATAATACTTTATAAATAACAACATATACTTACTTTTTTTGCAACGCGAGGATAAATTATTATTTCTACTTCAATTTAGTCGGTAAAATGTAACCTCAAACTGTCGGCAACGGCTGTTTTGTGGCAGTTTAAAAAGGTATGGCTTTAAAGTTTTGCCAGCATTTTTGAATAGTGATATTTTCAAACGTGCCAATAAATGAAATATGGAGTTAAATCAAATATAAATAAATTTGATATTAAATTTCGACTTTCTTCTTTGTACTATTGACAAAAAAAAAAAAAACACTTTTATCGTAAATAAAAAATTAGTATCGAAAATCGTGTATAGCGGAATCGCCTATAACATAATATAATGGCGTATTAACCATAAAGGCAGCATAGGCAGCTGCCTGGGGCGGCAAATTCTGACCGTTTGCACTAGATAAAATACAAACGCGAAAATTAGGCTGCTGTCTGAGGCGGAAAAATTGCAACTGCCTAGGGCGTCAGATTGCCTTAATCCGCCAATGATCATAACCATTTTTCCTGACTGAAACTCGAGAGGACCAACAAGTTCAGGGAGTTGTTGGAATGAAAAGGAAGAGGAATCCAGTGGAGATGTACATACATATCGCACACCCTCTTCTAAGGTGACACAACACAACAAAAATCGTCAATTTTGAGTTAACATATGGAACTTGATGATAGTTCACCTCTCTACCTGCACAAAAAATTATATTCCGTTTTGGTTATTATAAATAGCTGAAATACCCCGTCAATGCTCTTCTTCTTGCTTTGATTGACACTGCGATGCATTTTGTTTTTAGCGTTTTCTGAAAAATGAGAAATTTTGAGTTGTGTCACCTTAGAAGAGGGTGTGCGATATGCATATTAAATTATGCATTTTTTTGGAGCTTTTTGGTCCTCCGGGTTGATGTAAATAAACTAATTTTAAGTGCCCCGGGGACGGTACGACGGGCTTGCTAAATTTATTCCACTTTTCGATGTTTTGGATGTTTTTCTAATCACAATTCATTTTTAATAACAAATTTCTATTCAAGTCAAAATTAAGAAAATTCTTTTTGAAATATTGGGAACAATCGTCGTTTTAATTGGGTATACAGCCCATAGGAATTTGTTGCAATGTATTCCCGATATTCGGATTACAAAGTCCTCCGTTCCCTTCGTTTGAAATATATTAAACAAGAATATAAGGTACTTTATACGAATAAGGCCTATATATAAGATAAATATGTATTTTCATATATTAAATCAAATAGAAAAAAATACAAAACGGCTTCAACAAGGAATATTTTTAATTTTAACAATTTTTCTTGTTGGAAAAAATAAAGATTTTCCTTTTGAATCAACCATATTTCAGGTTGAATTGACATAATAATTTACAAAATTGGATTTAAATTTAAAATGTTGAACTAACCATGGAGATAATTGAAATGACAAGATAATTTTTAAAATAAAAAAATTTTTCCAAGATACCTATAAAAGAACAAAACATATTTAATTAACGGTCAAAGCAAAAGGTCACGCAGCCTTCTGCTGAACGTAACCCTAAAAATAGCCATCGGATGGACTTCATCCGATTTTGTCACTCCGTTGTTGTGACTGCTTTCACAATGCTTATAAAGTTCTAAGTTGATTTTATATCTTATATGTCCTATTTTATAAAACAAATGAGAATTATAGCGAACGTAACGAAATGTTATTAAACATATTCCCTTTCAAATCGACCAAAACTCAGTGCGTCCACTTGTTTTTTTATGCGGTAGAGTTCTCAAAAAATGTAGGTAGATTTCAGAAAAATGCGGTAGATTTTTTATCCAAAGAAATTATTTATTCTAATACTATATAACAATAATATATTAAAAACTAAAAAGCAATAGACATTTTTTTGTTTTTAAAAAGTCAAACAAAACTAAAATCTCTTCTATCCGAAGCATTAACGGCGCTCAAGGTTGAGGTTCTGGTAAATTAATTATAAAAATGACGCACACTTATAAACCAATGTTGATATTAATTTACCTTTTTATGAACTTGTCCATTTTAAAATAGTTTCGCCGCCGAAGAGAACTTGCTTCAAAAGTTTCAATTCAAAAGAAATTAAAGAACGTTACGCTGCCGCTGTTATTTTTTAAACTCAATTTGACGGCAGATAAGAGCGCTGCCAGACTTGACTATTCGTATTTCACTCATTTCATCTTGAAATTGCAACTAAAATTGACGCCAATTAAGTCCTCTAATTTTCAAATCGTTGTTGAAGTAAAGTTCCTTCATAATTTTGACGTAAAATTTTAATATTTCCTGGTACAATTATTTGATTTTTGCTGCCGAAATGTAGGTAGATTTTGGGGCTCGTGCGGTAGAATAGGTAGAATATCAAAATTTACAAAATATGCGGTAGATCTACCGCATATGCGGTAGAAGTGGCCACACTGGCAAAACTGTTGTTGACTCAACCATTTTTCTTTTGAAATTTTTGTTCTGCTCGAAAATCAAAAAGACTGTGAATAACAATGCGCCCTTTTAAATAAATCATGGTTACGTTCGCTCAGTGTAAAAGCCACATTTAATTTATGCATCGAGCCTGAGTCTAATTTACAGTAAATCAGTTCTGAATAAGTTATAATCGGCAATATAAGCTGAATAACAAGCCGCTTTCTCGTTTCGATGGGCGTGAATTCAACAGAATATCTGAGATTTCTCAAGGTTAGAAACATTCTACTGACAACCGTATTAGTGTGGTCAGTGCAAGTCAGTGAGGAATTCATTATAACGCCTAGATTTTTTGCTTTAGGAACATATTGGAGGGGGGTTTCGCTTAAAAATATTGGAGGAAAATGCAACGAATCCATGCGAAATTTCGCAATTGGTAATACCATTTATTTCGCTGGGTTAAGGGACAATCCATTCTCTACCGCCCACGCACTTACTGCTGCCAAATCTTCATTCAACCTATAGCACAGGTCTTCAATAAGTCCAGGACGGCGAGAGACGTAAAGTTGGACGTCATCAGCGTAAGCATGAGTTACGGTGTTTTTTAAATTTTGGAATAAGCCATTAATGAATACTGTAAAAAACAAGGGTCCTAGCACATACCCTTGAGGTATTCCTGCCACCACGGGGCTATATTCAGAGTAGACTCTGTCAACGATGACTCTTTGGGACCTATTCTTGAGGTAATCTGACATGAGATTTAAGGCACATGACATAAAGCCATACCCTCGAAGCTTACTCAGTAACAAGTCATGGTTTACGCTGTCAAAAGCTTTAGTGAAGTCAAGCAAACACAATAAAGTAATTTCCCCTTTGTCAAATGGCTCACGAATATCATCAAAAATCTTCATTAATGCAGTAGCGCAGCTGTGCCCAGGCTTAAATCCGGATTGTAGAGGCCATAGAGTTTTTTTCTCACGAAAGAAATTTTGTACTTGATCAGCCATAAGCGATTCTAAGACCTTAGACAAGCAAGGCAGAATGCTTATTGGGCGATAGTCTGCAGGATCCCTAGCACCAGTTTTCTTAGGCACGGGAATAATAGTTGCTAGCTTCCACGAATGGGGAAAATTAGAAGTTGTAAAGCAATGATTTATAAGATGAGTAAGTGGACTGATAATGTATGGAAGTATAATTTTAATGAAGGTTATTGGAATTTCATCATGCCCTGCAGCTTTTGTTTTTATATTCATGATGCGAAGGAAAATGTCATATTCACTCACTGCTAAGAACTGAAAGGAAGGGGTTAGTTGCATGAAATTAGTGTTAAGAATAAGATTCGTTTGCCTGGGCTGCTGAGTAGTCGTAAAATACCTATTCAGACTACCAGGATCTAAGTCGCAAGTACTCGCTTTACGCTTACAGATATTAAGCTGCTGCAAATTCCGCCAAAACTTGCTAGCCGGGAGAGAAATATTCAGTTTTGAATGGAAATAAGCTCTTTTCGACTGACGAACTGCAGCAACAGACCTGTTTCTCGCTCTTGTGTACAGCTCCCACGCCACTGTAGCCGGGCGCTTTTTCCAAGACTTATAGCATTTGTTGCGGTATTGAATTGCTTTAAGGACAGAGGGCGTAATCCACGGACAAGACGAGTCTCTTACTACGAAGGTACAGAGTGGCACATGCTTATAAAATAGTTCGTGGATTTTATTATCAAGGAAATACAGTTTGTGATCCACAGAGCTTGCATACCATATGTCATTCCAACAAATTTCCATTAGGTCATCATAGAGTGCAGGCTTATTAATTCTTTTCAGATTTCTAAACGTAAGCACTTGCGATTTCACACTCCTCTTTAAATGAATGTCTAATGTGCAGAAAACTAGGTCATGGTCCGAGATAAAGCATATTTGATCATATAGAAGAACATTCGTGCCATTAGATACAATACACAAGTCTAGCAAGCTTGGCTTGCAATTGTTAGCAAACCGAGTTGGGAGTGATTGGTTAAGTACTGAGAGGCCAGCACTAGTTATCGCATCAACAAGGTCTCTGGCAGCTCCATCAAGCAACAACAGATTAATGTTGAAATCTCCACATACAAAGAAAGCATCATATGATGTTAGAATTGGATTTAGCTCAGTGAAAAAAGAACTACAGTCTACATTACGGTTCGGACTATATACGCATGATAGGAAAATTTTCTTAGTGTCGTCAAAAATTTCAACATTGATGAATTCAACTTCACTATCTTTAGATTTGTTAATGGTTTTGAATTTAATTGCCTTTTCACAATAAATTGCAATACCACCCCCTCGTTTATCCTCTCTATCATTGCGAATTAAATTATAGCCATTGATATCAAGATTGGAGTCCGCCAGTTCTTTCGAAAACCAAGTTTCGCTTACGCATATTACGTCTACTTCGGAATTTTCAAAGATATATCGAACATAGTCAAGTTTGGAGCTATTCAAGCTCCTCGCATTAAAATGCACCACTATGAGTCCAGATTGACGCTTACAAAGAATATTTATCATAGTTTTCTGATATTCATTGACACTGTTATACATATTGAAAGAGAAACTTATTCATAACTCTAATCATTTAACTAACCAATATCTTTTTGATACTGGCCGTTGGCAACATATCGAAGGTACGCTAATACCTTCATTTTAGTGCTGACAGGCTTTCCTTGGAAGATCTTGAAACAACCACTTCTTCTACAATCCTAATTATTTCATGTGCCGATTCCTTATCGAATCTAAACAGAATAATGTTGGTACTATATTAATAAAGTATAAAAGAAAAGAGTAGTTAAATCTTCTTTACCTGTAGAAAGATACAAATTCCTCATCATCATACCGTTGAAAGGGACATGGGCAAGAATGGTAACATCAGTGCCGTAGCAATTCTGTTTTACGTGGGAGGGGGAAAAATTAGTTTTTCAATTTTAACGTCTATTTTAATTAAAACCACATTACATGCACGCTTTCAATGCATGTTTTTTCGATTGTCATTTATTTTTTCTCCATTTTTAATTTTTTTCATGGGCAAAAACCAAAAATGCGTGGGGGGAGGGGCAAAGTCCCGTCTTGCCCTATGGTTGCTACGGCACTGGGTAACATTTCCTTCTACGAATACTATCATAAACGCTTAGAATATTGATGTCCTCAAAAATTGCGTTATCTTCAATAATTTCCATTTCTTCAAATCGAATTGAAAAATTTTTGACTTTGGCAAACGAAACCTTAAACTGAAAACATTCACAGCCGCCATTAATGAATTTTTTTAATTAAAATAAGTAAGGGTGTTATAGTCCGGCGAGCCTGACAATAGAATACCCGACACTGATACACATTTTCAAATAATTTTTAATATCAAGAGGTGTTTAAGGCCATAAGGGGCCCAATATACCGACTTTTGTTTAATTTCTCTATGAAAACTGCCCCTTTGCCACGCCCAATTTTCAAATTTTTTTGAATTCTAATCGGAATCTTAAATATACGCTCAAATTCTAAGCTTCATTGAAATATCTCGAAAAAGTCCGATTTTAGGGCAATTTTGGGATTTTTGTGACAGACCCTAGTACTGGAGGTACCCTAAAAATGGTCCGATCGGGTCCATTCTCGACCTGGTTCTTACTTATGTTGCCGTGGGAACGCATACCAAACTTTGTCAAGATAGCTCAACTCCTTCGATAAGATAACTGTATACAGACAGACAGACAGATGGACAGACGGACGGACATGTCTAAATCGAATTTCCTGGTGACGCTGATCATTTCTATATACATTTTGTATGGTCTATCTCGACTAGTTCTGGGTGTTACACACAACCACACAAACGCAATATACCCTCGACATAGAGTGTGTCAGGTATAAAAACTGATTTTAGAATTATAGCATCAGCTGGAGCTAACTCCAACTTTAGAATCGATTTTATTGAAAAAGTCGAAAGTTTATTGATTATAAATATGTATAAAATTCTGTATAAAACTGATTTTTCAGAAAAAGTCGATTTTAAATTTCTCTATAAATAAGGCAGATTATGTTCATACACATATAATTACATATACTATGCATATTGATATGTGCGATGCATGCAGGATTCATTCTTATTAACTGTTTCCCAAAATAAGTGGTCAATCCAAGCGGAAGATACTAACAGTTTTGTTCAGTATTTTGCCATTTCCTATAGCTGTCACAACCCAGTTCCTCGTACTCCATTTCGAAAAGAACGAAAAGTTTAATATAATTCGATACTCAGCATATCATTTCCTACCGTAAGCATGCCTCGCTTTGAGCACCAAGCTAAACAAAACGGTCGATTGGTCAGTCGGATGGACGCCAGGTCGACAGACTACTTGTTATGCAGTGGATAGGCTTGACGTGCTTTGTCATTAGATTTCCTGAGTTTTTTTTTATTTTCATTTTTTATTGACTAGGTACTTTTTTATCTATCCACTTGTAACTAGCTCGACGTGAAAGCTTTAACCCAAAGCCCAAGCCTAAAGCTAAATTCAACGCCATAGCCTTTTAAAGTTCGCTCGCTTTGATTCCCGTTGTGTGTTCTGGCTAGCGATTCTTCGCAAGTAGGACAAGCGTTGTCACACCTTCCGGTAAATATGAACGAGCCACACCAAGTCCCACGGAAGTTAAGAGCCTCGTGCCAATATTTCCCGACATGCCGTCACTTTATGTTTTCATAAAATTCTTAACACGCATGAAAAACAGCGTCGCATAAGGTCGTGCATACGAAACACTTCTACAAAGCAAATTAATAAACAAAAGAAATAATAATTTAGCCGCAAGAGCGGCCGCAGGTTGCAGCAGCATAAGTTACCTGCTTAGTGTCGATATTGGAAATTCAATTATGTTCAATTTCAATAAAAACTAAAAACTGAAAGGCATTAAAGACGCAAATTAATCAGTTAACCTGAACGCAAATAATTTTTAGTGTTTTGGGAAATCGTGCGAAATACTCAAAAGAACATCACAGGCTCGGTGAAACTGTCGAATGCAAGCGCTTCTCATGGCTTCGGAGACGCTTTTGAACAGCTTTTAACTCACTGAGATGCTTAGCTTTTACAAATTCATCAGCATACAAATTTGAAATAAATAGAAAATAAATATCGGTCCCTCTCTATTTTTAAATATACCCTGCTTCGTGGGAATGTAAGTTTTGTTTTATTCAATACAGGCCCGGACTGGGTCACCGGGCAATAGTATGGCATCGTAAGCATATAGTATAGGGGGTACTTCAACTCATCTGCCCGGTTGGCGCCCAGGTTTCCAGTCCGGGCCTGATTCAACGACTTCTTATCTTTTAATGCCAATATTGCTATTATTTTTAAAGACAAGACCAAATTTAACGGGTTCCCCCTATTTCGGGCACGAGCAATCGAGCTGCATCATTAGTAGGGATGTTCCGGCTAGTCGACGACTATTCGGTAAAGCCGAGTAGTCGGCAACTTTTGTAGTCGGCAAAAATCGCCGACTAGTCGGTTCCTTACTTTGTCTATATTTTTCAATAAAATCTACGTAGAGAATTTAGACAAATTTATTGTATTTTATTGTAGTATTGATTATTTTTCTAGTATTTTTATTTAACAAAAAGAAGAAACCAAAAAAACAGTTAAGCCCTGTAATGCTATGTTCTCACTAGGCCGGGTTATGCTATGTTCTCACTATAGGGGTTAAGTACTTAACCCGATACTTTAACTCAAAGCGTTCATATCAGGTTAGAGCGAGTTAAGGTTTACAAACGTCGTATGACCCAGCCGGAAAGTGCACTACTTCCGAAGTGGTGAAAATTCATACTGCGGCTACTCGCATTACTAGCCCTAACTGTTAATGAAGTTTGTTAAGAGATGGCCGCTGTTTTCATTACATGCATGCGATAATGTCCGGCTTGGGAGTTTGAAATATAAAAATTGCGCAAGGTATATCTGATATACTATATCATCGAGAAATTGAAAATAAAAATGGAATTTGCTTTATTAGAAATGTTTAAAGAAGCTGAAAAAGCCAAAGGAATATTGGAAGCAATAATATTAGAAGACCATTGCAATATCCGCAGGAACAAAAAAAGATTAATGGAGCTAATAGTGAAAGCGGCATCACAAAATGTTCCACGACCTGTGATTAAAATTTACATATCCAAATACGTGCATCCTTCCCCACTCATTTTCTGCACGGGAAAGCTTCCTGCCAGTGTCGTATTCAATTTTTACCCGGTTTTTGTACTCGGTGTTAGTAAATGTAACTGAAAATTTCAAATGCAACTCTGCGCTAACCTCAGAGTTAAATTTTAACCCGGGGTTTATTTTCGGGTTAGATGATTTTTTTTATATGCGTTTTGACATTTGAAACCCTGGGTTTCGCCGATAACCCTAACCCGGCCTAGTGAGAACATAGCATAAGGGTTATCGGCGAAACCCAGGGTTTCAAATGTCAAAACGCATATAAAAAAAATCATCTAACCCGAAAATATACCCTGGGTTAACATTTAACTCTAAGGTTAGCGCAGAGTTGCATTAGAAATTTTCAGTTACATTTGCTAACACCGAGTACAAAAACCGGGTAAAAATTTAAAACGACACTGGCAGGAAGCTTTCACGTGCAGAAAATGAGTGGGGAAGGATGCACGTATTTGGATATGTAATATTTGATCACAGGTCGTGGAACGTTTTGTGATGCCGCTTTCACTATTAGCTCCATTAATCTTTTTTTTTTTTCCTGCGGACATTGCAATGCTCTTCTGATATTATTGCTTCAAATATTCCTTTGGATTTTTCAACTTCTTTAAACATTTCTAATAAAGCAAATTCCCATTTTATTTACAATTTCTCGATGATATAGTTCATCTGATATACCTTGCGCGTTTTTTAGATTTCAAACTCCCAAGCCGGACATTATCGCATGCATGTAATGCAAACAGCAGCCATCACCCAACAAACTTCACTTGCGAGTAGCCGCAGTATGAATTTTCACCACTTCGGAAGTAGTGCAGAAGTAGTGAACTTTCCGGCTGGGTCATAGGACGTTAGTAAACCTTAACTCGCTGGAAGCTGATATGAACGCTTTGAGTTAAAGTATCGGGTTAGGAAATTAACCCCTATAGTGAGAACATACCCTGTTGGAATTTGAACTAGTACCGTACTAGTACTTTACTAGTACAAAAGCCACCAGTACTAGTTCTTTTCTATACCCCTGTCCATATAAAATTCTGTCGAATATCAGTATAACATCTGTACAGGAAAGCACTAGTACAGTATGCACCAGAATTATTCTAGTACTTTTCGATCCAATTGGGTAAATTTGCACCAATTAAATACTAGATACGAGTGATGTTTACGGGAAAAAGGTGACAGAATCGTTGATTTTTTTTTTCAGTACATAATGGAAATAAATATTTACTTATAATAAAAGAAAACCAATCGGTTGTGTATTAATTATTTATTTATAACGCCTCAATGAATGCAATTATTCCACTGATCACTAGTATAGTTATGGTGAAAACTTACCCGAACATTGCACTAGTTCTTTTAGTACTGGTAAAAGTACTAGTTCTTTTAGGCGAATTGCCCAGCAGCTTTCTACAGGGTAGCATTAAACTGTACCTGTTTAAATATTAGATCTGCCTTTTTATTTTATTGTTCTAGCCTAAACATTTGCACATTTAAAATCAATTTTTCAGGCATATGCTAGAATATGATAGCTGACGGAATCGGAATTAAAATCGACAAAACATTTCATATAGAATTTGCAGATTTTGTTGGTTTTGGTTTTTGGTCGGAACTGCTGTTACTTCTTAATCGCACAGATCGCTGTTATATCCGCTTGCTTATGAGATATATATCAGCCCTATTTGAAATGAATATTCACCGGCAGTTTTTCTTCAGAAATTTTTCTCCGCGGAAAAAGTAAGGTTTCTACGCGTCAATAAAATGAAATATGTAATGACCTTTTCTTCAAAATGTTCGTAATACTTTGTTCCTTCCCAGCAGCGAAAGCGAGTACTCCTAGAGTAATCTTAGAGTATTGCCAAGAGGGAGTCCATGTACTCCCTTTGAAATTGCCAACCAATGCTTTCAATTGTCTTTTTTTAACATTGAGCTGTCATTGGAAAGAACTACTAGCTATTTAGGTACAAAAGCGAGTACTTCAAAAGTACTCCCAAATTGAGTATTTCCGCTTTTTATGGAAAAACAAATTTTTTTTTTTTACCTATTTTGTGTTTATTCCTTTTTGTTTGCTTTTTTCTTTATTTAAAAACTTTTATTTTTCTTATTTCTTTTTTAACCCTATCAGCCCCGAATTTTAACCTGCTGTCTAATACCATTATTTTCGACTCAAAACGAAAGGTGATGGTGAGTTGTTGAACCAGGCGAAGTTTTGAGTTGTTTTGATCCATCATATTGGTGCTGAAATAAATTATCTCCAAACAGAAAAAGGCCTATAACTTTTTGAACAACCAACAAAATTACAAAAACTTTATTTTTCCTCATTTTTTGTTATATAATATTTGCGCTTCAAGTCTGCAAAAATGAATAGTAATCAAAATTATTTTTAATCAAAATAACCAATTACTATAAAGTCATTACCTTTGAAAATATTCAAAATTTTAACTATTTTCTACATGTCCACACTCTACGGCAAACAAATTTGAAATAAAAGGATTCTCTTTGAAAAATTGTAACGTATTCTTTTCTTAGACAATTAATCGACGGCACTTTATTAAAATCCAAAAATTTTTCTGCATCACATAGGCGTAGCTGCAAAAAGAAGGAGGACGTTCGAATGTTGCTTATATGCAACATTGGGCACGAAAGGGTTAATTTTCTCGCTTCGGATGAACCTCGAACCGCTGATCTCTGGGTTGGTAAGTCAGCGTCTTAACCATTACGCTAAACATGCAAATTTAATGTGTTCTTCAAAACGGAAACTTGAGTTTTTGGTTGCTCAAGTTTTTGTGAAACGCGCGTTTAGGATTTATCACAAAAAAAATTTTTAATTGAAAAATAAATATTTAAAAAAATTAAATTTTTAAAAAAAAGTAAGTATGTATGTACTTACAAATTTAGGGGGAAAAATTTTCTTGTTTAAAAATTAAATATTTAACAAATAAATGAAAATATAAACATAAAAAAAACCTTAAAATAAAAAAAAAACTATTTTCATCCGAGCCAGGGATCGAACCCCGACCCACGCGGTTGCTGAGCGAGAGTCTTAAGCAGCAAGCGTACATTATTGAACGAACTCATCCACCTTCGATCTCAAAGGGAGTAAACTTTAGTGTACTCGCCTTTCATATGTCAATCTGTTTTATTGGGAGTAACAGGTTGGCTGATAAGTCCCCGGTCTGACACATAGATGGCGTCGCTAGTATTAAATTCATATTATTTTTATATAGTGGCAACCTTCAAATGATTCGTGTCAAAATTTGACGTCTGTAAGTCAATTAGTTTGTGAGATAGAGCGTCTTTTGTGAAGCAACTTTTGTTATTGTGAAAAAAATGGAAAAAAAGGAATTTCGTGTTTTGATAAAATACTGTTTTCTGAAGGGAAAAAATACAGTGGAAGCAAAAACTTGGCTTGATAATGAGTTTCCGGACTCTGCCCCAGGAAAATCAACAATATTGATTGGTATGCAAAATTCAAGCGTGGTGAAGTGAGCACGGAGGACGGTGAACGCAGTGGACGCCCGAAAGAGGTGGTTACCGACGAAAACATCAAAAAAATTCACAAAATGATTTTGAATGACCGTAAAATGAAGTTGATCGAGATAGCAGAGGCCTTAAAGATATCAAAGGAACGTGTTGGTCATATCATTCATCAATATTTGGATATGAAAAAGCTCTGTGCAAAATGGGTGCCGCGCGAGCTCACATTTGACCAAAAACAACAACGTGTTGATGATTCTGAGCGGTGTTTGCAGCTGTTAACTCGCAATACACCCGAGTTTTTGCGTCGATATGTGACAATGGATGAAACATGGCTCTATCACTACACTCCTGAGTCCAATCGACAGTCGGCTGAGTGGACAGCGATCGGTGAACCGTCTCCGAAGCGTGGAAAGACTCAAAAGTCCGCTGGCAAAGTAATGGCCTCTGTTTTTTGGGATGGGCATGGAATAAATTTTATCGATTATCTTGAGAAGGGAAAAACCATCAACAGTGACTATTATATGTCGTTATTGGAGCGTTTGAAGGTCGAAATCGCGGCAAAACGGCCCCATATGAAGAAGAAAAAAGTGTTGTTCCACCAAGACAACGCACCGTGCCACAAGTCATTGAGAACGATGGCAAAAATTCATGAATTAGGCTTCGAATTGCTTCCCCACCCACCGTATTCTCCAGATCTGGCCCCCAGCGACTTTTTCTTGTTCTCAGACCTCAAAAGGATGCTCGCAGGGAAAAAATTTGGCTGCAATGAAGAGGTGATCGCCGAAACTGAGGCCTATTTTGAGGCAAAACCGAAGGAGTACTACCAAAATGGTATCAAAAAATTGGAAGGTCGTTATAATCGTTGTATCGCTCTTGAAGGGAACTATGTTGAATAATAAAAACGAATTTTGACAAAAAAATGTGTTTTTCTTTGTTAGACCGGGGACTTATCAGCCAACCTGTTACTTGGGTAGGGAGTATTTTAAGAGCACTCGCTTTGAGGTTAATTTATCCCATTTACGCTGCTGGGTTAATATTCGATTCCCCAGTGTGCTTAGAAAGGCAGAACTTTCTTGAAATTCCGCACGGAAAAACTTCCGGGTAATATTTAGAATCGGGCTGTATGTATATGAAATTTCAATTGACTAAAATTCCGATTCCGTCAGTTTTCGATTTCTAGTAAGTACATGCCTGTTTCTCACGAAACAGAAAAGTGGAATTAAGTCGTTAACCAGTCGGTCAATCACAGAATTAGACAACCTACTTCTAAACTCCTAATTTCAAACTCTAAATTTTGAAGACTTTAAAGACTGTTTAGTGGGGGGTACGCATCTGAATTTCGTATAAATTTTCGGACTCAAAATGAAAAAATTGAAATTTCAAAAGCGATTCTGAGTTTTGGGTTCGTAAAGTTTTCCGATAATTTTTTTTTTTTGTCGTTTAAAAACAATGAATTGCGACAGATGGAGTCGGCCTAGATAGAGAAAGAAAATTTGAATAAAAAATCGATTTAATGTGTCAAGCCCAAAATCCAATATTGCGAGAGCCCGATGCGAGAGTGCGCGGCGTCACGAAAATTTTTTGTGTGACGCATTTCAATCTCCCATGGGAGTGTTGCGTCACGCAGATGATAGCCTAATTTCGCTTCTAGTAATGCAATATTTGAACCAAGTACCAATCTAACGAGTACCGAGTACTCATAAAAATTATACGTTATCACTTGAGTTTAAATTTTAATTCAAAATTTTTCAAAAGTTTTCAAAAAATTTTCAAAATGAACCAAAGCTCGCCAAATATTTTAAAAGCTCTTTTTCACGGAACAGTGAACAGTTTTTGTTTTATTAGTTTAAACGAGTACCCAATAGCAAGTACTCAAAAAATAGCTACATCATTAACCTGTCAAATTGCCTCGCAACGAGAAATATTAAATTTTTCAAAATTTTCTCGATACGAAGTCTCGCAGTGCGGTACATTGGAGCTTGAACCATATGATTGAATGTATTGAATTTTGTGTGCGTCTCGTCTCGCGCTCTCGCATCGGGCTCTCGCAATGTTGGATTTTGGGCTTCAAACTATAGTTTTAAAAATATCAAAATAACTCAATTTTTAAATATGAACAAAAATATAAATTGTTTATTTTATTTTTTTATTTTTATTAATTTTTTTGTTGTTTATTATTTTTGTCTAAGAACATTTTGGCGGCAGAAACTACCTAAAACGATTAAAAATGTCTTGTATGTTTTTCCTCATTGAGGTTCTCGCTTTATTGTGATATCTGTTTTGGATTTACTGTGGTACGATCCACTTTTCGGCTTGTTATGGCCGTCCTCTGCACTTTCATTGCGGTTTTCACGTATCCTTGAATTAGATTTTTGAAATTCAGCAGAACTTTGATTTTCGCTTGATGTTTCTCTAGGTCCTACACCAAGCCGACTCGTCATGGAAGCATCTAAAGGAATCGCAACATACTGATGACCACTGCCGTCTGCAATGTGTTAAAAGAAATTATCAAAATTACTGCCCACGTTTGATTCAGCACAACTTCAAGACGTGCATGCGCTGTGCTCATTGACAAAAATTGTAAGGAAAAAAAAACAAAAAAAACAAATAAGGGTGTTATAGTCAGGCGGGCCTGACAATAAAATACCCGACGCAGACACACATGTTTAAATAATTTTTAAACCGCGCCAAAAAACAGGACCATTTAGAAAGAATATTCAATAGGTTTTTAAGGCCGTTGGGGGCTCCATATACCGAATTTCATTAAATTTCTTTATGAAGTCCGCCCCTTTGCCACGCCCAATTTCACATTTTTTTTTTAAATTAAATCAGAGCAGTTTTGAGAATTTTATGACAGACCCTAGTACTGGAGGTACCCTTAATAATGGTCCGATGGGGTCCATTCTCGAACTTGTTCTTACTCATGTCCCCCCTGAACACGCATACCAAATTTTGTCAAGATAGCTGAACTTCTTCGATAAGAAAACTGTATACAGACAGACGGACAGACATGGCTAAGTCGAATCTCCTGGTGGCGCTGATCATTTCTATGCACATTTTGAACGATCTATCCGAGTGGTTTTGGGTGTTACACTCAACCACACAAACGCAATATACCCTCGACACGGAGTGTGTCGGGTATAAACATGTTCTTACCCTCCTCTGTATGCAGCTGCAAATGTCCAGATTTTATCAAATGCATCAACATATCTTGCGGCAGATTCGATACTGAAGAATTTGAAGATCTAGTTCTTCCATCGGCCGTATTTGTTGTTCCTGTGGCTGTTATTCTATTCTCCTTTGTATAGCCTGAAAGCGTAAACTCTGCAGGATTCCGTTCATTCTTGCGTAATGCAAGATTCGAAGTTTTTTTCGAATTAGTTATTTCTTTGGCATTCACGGCATCGTTAGACCTACAAATTGTCTGTCCAGGAAATTGCTCGCCATTAGGTGACTCAAAATCCGATGAATCCTCAGAGTCATTGGCAGGCGATAAATGATCTTCATCCTTAAAAGATAGAAAACATTTTGTTTTATTTTTTATGAGTACAATATTTCATACCATACGATAAAGGACAGAGTTCATGTAAATTTTCGAATCAATTTTTCTTAAGTTTTATAGTAAGTTCATTGAAATAAGTTCGTAGGCACTTTTTGCTTCAATCGTCCCTCAGTTGGAGGAAGTTGCTCCGCTGTCCACTCCAACTACTAATCATACACTAACTAAGGACTGTCCCAGATATAACTGTCCTTTTGTTTTTAGGCTATTTATAAAAAAGTGTTAACTCTATAGCAACATATTTGGTACCTAAATAAAGTATAAATATTGCAGATTAAAAAAAAATAACTCATTCGTAAAATAAAAGAGCTACTGAAAAGATGTCGTCTCAACAAGAAGAAAAGCGGAAAGCAATTATTTACAAACACCTGGAAAATCTAAACACCACGTACAAAAAGATCGCTAAGGAAGTTGGCGTGTGCGAAAAAACTGTCGGTAGGACCATAAAACGATACAGACAGCTTACCCCTTTATCAAAAACACCAGGATCAGGGAGAAAAAGTGGTCCAGCGAACCAAGCGGTGGCCCAAAACGTTAAGCGGCTGTTTACTCAGAATCCAGGCACTTCGGTTCGTGATATGGCAGCAAAAGCGGGAACATCGAAGTCAAGTGTTCAACGGATTAAAAAATTTTACAACCTAAGGAGCTATAAAGTACAAAAAATACCTGATAGGTCAGAAGAAAAGGACGCCGAAGCCAAGAGGAGGGCTCGAAATTTGATTGCGTAATCGTGGGCGATGAAACGTATTGCAAAGCGGATTTCAAGCAGTTACCTGGACACGGATATTATACTGCAGTTAGAAGGGGTGGAGCATCCTCTAAATTTACCACCGAAAAACATACCAAATTTCCAAAGAAATACATGGTGTGGCAGGCCATTTGCAAATGTGGCCTTCGAAGTAAGGAATTTGTGACGGATCGCACAATCAACACCGAAATTTACATCAGAGAGTGTCTGGACCGGCGTTTGCTGCCTTTTATACGTCAACACCAAGGTCCAGTACTATTTTGGCCTGACCTAGCAACATCTCACTACGCCCAGAGAACGATGGATTGGTACCAAGCCAATAATGTCACTGTGGTACCAAGATAAGCAAATCCTCCGAATTGCCCCGAACTTCGTCCAATATTGGGCTTTAATGAAAAGCAACCTTAAGAAGACCAAACAAACTGCGAAGAACATCGAAATATTTCGACATAAATGGCGTCGGGCATACACTAAGGTGAACGAAAGGTCGGTAAAAAACCTAATGGAGTACCTTAATAAAAAAGTGTGTAATTTTTTTTAAGTGTATTTTTTTCAGTGTAATTAAAATTTTTATTTATTTTGTAATGTTCACTTAATAATAAACTGAAAGAATTTTTAAAAAAACATCATTGGTTTTTTTGCAATAAAAAAAAAAAAACAAAAGGACAGTTATTTCTGGGACAGTCTTTATAACTTAGAAAAATCTATTAGGCACATGGTAACTGAATAAGTATTTAGGAACGTTTCATTTATAAAAGTACAAAATATGACTTCTACGGGCTTCTTGAAGAATTGCCAATCAGTGCCGGTTCAAAGAAGATACACGTCCTGCACTTGTGACTTCCAGAGCGCTTATGGACAAATAATCAATTCTTTTAAGGAAACTAGTCAAACAATCTGTCCCATATTGTGTATATTTATGACCCAAATACGTTGACGCACATCGCACTAAATAGTCTGTCAATATCTTCCTGGTTTTGGCTTAGCAATTGCCGGTGCCGTGGTGGTCTTTAAGTTTTTCACAAAGCAAAATGATGTCATATGACATAAGTATTTCTAGCTCCGGAGCTGCCTTCTTAAGCATTTAAGACTAGCCCAAGACGAATCGCACGAAATATGATTTATGCGATAGCAATTCATTGTCTTGCTGCGGCATGGTGTTCGAACTCACCATTCATGCCGTGCTGCAACAGCATAAGGAATGATTAATGATATCAAATCTTCGTGACGACAAATCAGAAATTTCGCCCTAAAATTAATTCAAAGCTCATAACTATTGAAAGCATGATTTTGGGGGAAAATAAAAACATGCAATATTCCAGTGGAATAATGTGAACTCTTCCTCGTCCATATTGAACTGAATTGTTCAAGCAATAGGGACACTTACTGCACATTTTCGGCGGTGTTGTTTAAAGTAAATCTTACTGGTTGTTTACGATGAAGGCATTTGAAAATATCATTCTGCATGTTTACTAATAAATAACTTGAAGCAAAGGAAACACTTAAAACATAATTAGTTCACGCAAAGCTGCATTTATACCATATTTTGAAGTGCCTCCTTATACGAGTACATATGTACATATAACAGTCAGAGATAATTCAAGTGGCGTATGTATATTTACACAAGTATACACGGTTTTGGATCTGACAAACTGAAAGCTGCTTTTCAAGTAATTTAGCATGCTAAGCTCAAATGTTGCAACGGGAGAAATTTGCGATTAAGAGTTTTGACTGTATAAACGTAGGTTAGTTTTCATATATACGCACATATTGGATGTTTCATTAAAATAGTATAAATTCTCTGCATTGACAGCGATGGTGTTTTAATAAAAGCCAAGACCAATATTTTCCACTCATCGCACGTGCAGAGTCCCTATTGCAAACTTGGGACCAGACGTCGCCAAGCCACCATGTTCTTCTGCAGCGATAAGTGCACTAGATCAGAATTTGGCAAGTCTTATTTCTTGCAGGAGTATAAAATCGACTGCTCTTCAAAGGTTAAAAGCAAAGTTTACGCAAGAACTGTTTAAGAGTTGCGCAAAATCATTTGTGCACATTTTGTGCGTGTGCAGCAAATAATTGTGTGTGTCTTATGTGTTGGAAGTAGTTCAGATGGCAAGGTCGATAGGGAGTCTTTACACTTCTATTATAGACATTTGCTGCAGGGAAAATAACACGAAAAGCAAAATGAGAAAAGTCAAGAACGATCTTAAAGGTAAAATAGACCAAAGCAGCTACTGAAAGCAAACAAAAACAAAAAAAAAGGCCTACCTTACATAGTTCCTACCAACTAGTTTTTTAATTCATGCGAAAAATTCAACTGGAAAAGTTGGTCGTGAGCAACACAGATCTACAGCAAAATGCCAAAAGGCTTAGGGTGATGTTTAACGAGTATTTTTTTGGAGGAGGCCCAAATTTTAAGAATTTCTACAGTGTTTTAAGCATTTTTTCATAATTTTGCAAGCCTTCTTCAGGAACCACTCGACATTGGAAAAATCTAGAAACATTCGCGAGGTATTGAACGAATAATTGTGGTTTGTATACCCAGCGTAAGCAGGGTATACTAGTTTTGTGCAAATCTTGTAACAGCCAGAACTAAGCTCCGTAGATATAGACATATATATATACAGGCGCGCAGCCAGGGGGGGTTTTGGGGGTTCAAACCCCCCCCAAATTAAGGAAAAAATACACGACACAGCTTACATTTCTACATCGCCGTCCTACAAACTCTTTTATTAAGTTTTATGATGCAATAAATTTAGTTCTTGACCGAATTTCCTCTTGGAATGATCAAAATGTGTCAAGTCAGTCTAATTTATTAAAATGTGCCTTACAAAAAGGCGAATTTCTTATATCTCTTCATTGTATAAATCAAGTTTTTAGTTACAAATTTGTTCTATGTAAATATTTACAAGGTAGAAACATTGATCTCAAATATGCTGTTGTCCTAGCAGATATATGCTTAGAGAATATTCAAACCTTAAGAAGTAACGCTGAGGAAGAATTTCAGAAATTGTTTAAAAACGCTGAGAAGCAAGCTTTATCAAGCGGACTTATTTTGAAAAAAACCTAGGCTCGCACATTCTCAGGACCACGAAGCACATTTTCATACTAAAAGTGTTGAATATTATTATCGTATTTCCCTTTATTTACCTTTTGTGGATGCATTTATTGTCAACTTAACCAATCGCTTTTCAAAACACAAGGATATTCTTCTTGGTTTTCAAGTTTTATTTCCTCAAAGCGATACTGCAAAAGTTGATGATTTTTTAGACAAATTTAAAAAACTCTTTCAGTTTTATCAAGATGATTTAGAGGGAAATTTTGATGATTCAAAAATGGAGCTCACTATTTGGTATAAATTAATTAATAATTTAGAAAAAAATGAAAGACCAAAAACAGTGTTTGACGCTATAAAACTTTGTAAAAAAGATATTTTACCAACTATTTTTATTTTATTAACTATTTTGGCTACTCTTCCAATAACCACATGTGAAAATGAGAGTTCGTTTTCAACTCTCCGCCGACTCAAAACTTATCTTAGATCTACAATGACAGAACAGAGGTTAAATGCCTTAGCACTCCTCTACGTCCATCGAGATCTTACTCCCAGTGTAGAGGACATACTAAATAAACTTGCTGAAAGCAAGCGCAGACTTAACATTGCACTTTAAATTGAATAAGTTCCTTCGAAAATACTTTTTTTACTTTGTACACCTTATAAAAATGTAAAATATTTATGTAAATATATTTTAATTATATATTTTGTAAGCTTTTTACGAAAATAAAAACAAAAAATATTTAGAAAAATTTTCTGCGAACCCCCCCCAAATTGAAATCCTGGCTGCGCGCCTGTATATATATATATATATATATTCTTGATCAGGATCAAAAACTGAATCGATTTAGACATGTCCGTCTGTCCGTCCGTCCGCGGTCGGATCTCCTCCGAAACCGCTGGACCAATCAAGTCGAAAGTTGGCACACAGGTATATCGGGATTCGAGTATGATCCTTAGTAAAAATGGGAGACATCCGCCCACTGCCACGCCCACAAATGAATTTAAGGTGTTTTCAGTAAAATGCTTGTAACTTGGGAACCACTCAACACATTTCATTGATATTTGGTTTACTGGTAAACTACGAAAAGGGACATATCCTGGACGCCGTCCTCCTCGATCCACGCCCACAAGTAAGGCTTTATCGTAACTTATGAAGTAAAAGGCGTAGAAGCTTCAAATTCGCAACATAGGTTGACCAAGGCGAATGAGAGGTGTAGGAACAAAAATTTATGTAGCATTGCCACGCCCACAAATGGAGAGGCAAAACATAGTGCGCCAATAATGTCGAGACGCTGGTTATTTCAAAATCGGGCTTGACCGACTTTAGCTTTCTTACTTGTTTTTTTCTAAATTTGTTTTTTCATTTTTTCGTTGTCGGGTCGTGAATTCCCAGTAGGGAAATACCTTCAGCAGGATAGAAATATCAGTGATTTCACCGTATAGCTGAAGAACTATCGATAGCTGCGAACATCGAAAGTCTCGATGGTCGATAAGTGGAACCAATGATAGTATCGATAGAACGTTGAATTTTTAAATTTCAATTAATTATAAATAATTAAAAATAATAATGGGTTGGCAAATTGCTAGTGGATTGAATGAAAATTTTTATGAAAAGAAATTAATGCGATAAAACTAAATACTTATTGGAAAAACGCATCTTTTCTCATTTTAAAGCATGTGGGAATATTCAAGGAGGCGGATTTTAAAACCTTTCTTACTTTAGTTTTAGGATTGTATCCATAATTTTTAAGGCTCAGATCCTTTTGATTGAACGTAACTTAACTGAACTTATAGAAATCTGTTTTCCACAGATTCTTATCTAAGTCAAATTAAGTTTTCAGTAACTGCTTCTATACAAAATGTACTAAACAGTTTACTTACTTTCAATCAAAAGTAACTGAGCCTTTAACCAAAGCACATACAATTTAGCATGACACCTATAATTCTCATTTGGTTTATAAAATAGGACACATAAGAACCACAGAATTTCGTGTAAATTTTTCATTACGTGAAGTGGCAGGATGTGTAAAGGTTCAGTTACTCTCGATTGAACGTAACTTAACTTAAAGAAATCTGTTTTTCACAGATTCTTATCTTAACTCAAATTGAGTTTTTAGTAACTGCTCCCATATAAAATGTACTAAATATGTACATCAAGTTAGTTGATTAAATAAGTAAAGTTACTAAGTTACGTTCAATCAAGAGCAACTGAGCCTTTAGTTTCTCTTATTTGTGGACTTTATCTCGTTAGAGCGTCAGATTTATCGATATTTTCGATAAGTAACAATATTAATAATCGATAACTTTAATAATCGATAATTTAAACAAGCAATGTTTTATTAATTGATCCTTTTAGTAATCGATAACTATAATAATCGACCATTTTATAATCGTTAATTTTGATAACTGATAGTTTTAACTATCGATGTAAGGATGGCATTTTACCGATAGTATCAACATGACTCGATGGTTTTGGTTTTTCAATCGATAATCGCGTAATGTAGGTGTGATTGCCAAATTTAAGAAAAATTGTCGGAAATAAAATTTAGACGCGGTTAAAAAAATGTTTTCTCCTAGTCGATAGTATCGACTCCCTATCGATAGTTTTGCTAGTCGGAACTATCGATAGTTTGGCAGCCCTAATCGATAGTATTCAAAAAGACATCGATATGTTCGATAGTTTGAAACCTTCGATAGTACCAATAGTGCTATCGATTGTTTCCCCAGCTCAATTTCACCGGCACATTGTACATACATACATAGATGACATTATCACGCATGCCACCTTGGAGGACAATATCATTCTTCAAACTCATTGGCTTCTGAAATATCAATAAGCTTTTAGCATCCGTTGAGCGCTAGCGTTAAATGTCGTAGCAGATAACGTGAGCGCCTCACAATCGCGAGTTCGATCCATGGCTGAGGAAACCAATAATTGTGGGAAAAAAGTTTTTTTTTTTTTTTTGGATTTAAGAATTATTGAAAGAGAAGACGAGAAGAGAGCTTTTAATTGATTTCTATAAATTAACATTTGGCAAGAAAAGAGCATGTGCTGTGACATCATCGGTTCTGTCAGGGTGACTTTCAAGCAAATTTCCTGCTGGGTTTCCGTGGCCGCCCTCGTTAATGTCAATGCCACCGTACTGCGAATTCATATGTACTTATTGTTGCAGTTGTATACTGCTTTGCCGTTGACATACCAGGAATCGCGGTGCAAGCGAATGCTTCCTGTTGTTATGCTTAGAGAAGATCGACACATCGAATTTGTTTTTTTTTTTAGCTCTGTGTGGTTGTTATTGCCATTGTTTCGGTTACTAAATATTGCTCCTTTTTACAAGACAAAATTCCAAAGGTTGTAACTTTAACGATTTTAGTTGTTTAACGCACCCATCCTATGGACGAATACGGTTGAGTCAATAACGGTTTATGGATTAATGACAAAAAAAATAAAATAAAAATTCAGAACAAATATTGTCCGAAAGCTTTAAAATATAGAATCAAAAGCGTTAAAATCTCTACTAATGATTTTATTAAGCACAGCAATTAAGTACTCTGGCACAAAAACTGTATGCTAAGGTACACGTGTGGAGAATTTTACTTAATTTCAATTGAAAAAGTTTTTTTTTCTTCGAACTTTTAAAGCATCTACAATGTATGTTCTATGCAATATATTGTAAAAAAATAAATAAATAAAAAAAAAAAAAAAAAACATGGTACATTGTTGCCCAATTTCCATGACCAAAATATGCTAACAAGCTTCTCTGTGTATATATCTTTACGTACGTACCATGTGCAATGTTCGATTTGAACCGTTTGAAGCGATTCGTTTCATGAAAAAACCGAAATGGTAATGGTCTGCCTATTGACGCGTCACATTTTGCCGAAGTGGCAGCAGAGCTAGCCAAGAGGCATGAGTGCAACAATCTATCGCCGCTGGTGTTGGTAGCGATCTCGATCCTGATGGCGATTGCTGTGATGCTCGCTGTGGTGGTGTATTGCGGTGTTTCCGATTATTTCGATTGCTTTAGCCGAAATTAAAAACAAACAAAAAAATAACCAAGAAACTTTTTTGAGCTTGCGAACGTAATGTGAACTTACAATATAGCGTTAATATTGGCGGCGTACCTAACTAAAACGTAAATGCAATGCTCGCGCCACATCTTCTGCATCTGTTGAATTTCATTTCACAGACAGGCAACAAGGGGATATATTTCAACACCAAAATCTACCTACGTGCTAACCGCCTATTATTCTAATTATTGTCCGACCAACAAGCTTCCCATTCACAAAGAAAACTTTCAATGAAAACATTAAAATCAAAATAAGAAATCACAGTTTTCGTAACGCAGTAGCGCGTTGGTAGTTGGCGGTAAGCCATCGGTAACCATTGGTGATTTTATCATATCTACTTTTTTGATGACAAAAAAACAAAAAAAAAACCTAAAGGCTCGGCACAGCGCGCATTCATCGACAAATGATAAGTTCAAGAAAAAATTTCAAAAAAATTTTTTCTTTCAGAATTTTTCAAAATACAGAAACGTAATATATACCTACCACCGTTGATCAATTTTTGACCTCGTGCTCAGAAGCTCATTGTCTTTTAACAGGGCACACAGCTTTTTTGTGGCTGCTTTTACTGTTGCTGCTGTTGCATTATCGCAATGAGCGTTTGTTTCATTTCTGCCGCAACTGAGTTGAAAAAATAAGTAAGAAAAGCAAGATTTCGAGATCAAAATGCCCAAATTGATTACCATTGTTAAATAGTGTTTTCGATGGACGAGCCAAGTCGAATAGAGTCAGCCGAATGAAGCTGAGTAGACTTTTGCGACTCTTATAATAAGTAATCGCTAAATCGGCGAATCACCAAAACGCTAGAGAGAAGGGCGACTGCACGACTTCACTTCTTATATTCGTTCTTTGTAGCGGCAATTGTTTGGCCACAAGATATTAGAATATCGTGTTTGAAGGAAGCCATTCAGCCATTCAGCGATTCAGCGATTCAGCCAGTTAACAAAGCTGAGTGTTCCAAGTCTACTGGGCGCTCCGCTCCAGACAATTACCTGTTTCAATTGCGAGCTATTTGACAGAGTTTCATGCATGAGTATGAAATTCGAACATTACGATTAGCTTACATACGTAAAGCGTGGAATAAGTAGCCCATGAAATAGCGCAACAGACAGACAAAACCGACCGACGGACAAACATAAGGACAGACGACAATGCACTAGGCAAGTTCATAGTTAGTATTTAAATTTAAGTCTCATTCAATTGGCATTGGCAATGGTTATTGCCAGCGGCGGTGGGGATAGCATGCCTTCGGGATGACAGTACCAGTAGCGGTGCGTTACAGCATATAGGCAAATCGAATTCACGTCTAATTATGCGTTCGTTCTTCTATTTTGCATTTAAATTTGCAGACGGACATATCAGAAGAATCTCCAGATGAAACGCAGCCGATCTCTCTTCTTTTCATTTCGCATTGAATGGCTTTATGGAAAGGAAGGTATTTTTAAGTAGGTATGTAGGTAGCTCGATACGTAACAATGTAAGCTAAGCGCGGCGCAGCTCAGCTAAGCTTAGGCTTAGCTTAGCGAAGTAGGTAGGTGGGTTTTTCAGCTCGTCCACGCGTTTGACCCATCATCGACGTGGGAGCGATTAAATGCGATTGTATACGTTTAGCTCAACTTGTGTGTAATTGTATTAAAACGAATTTAGCCATATGATATTAGTTTATATAGAGATGTCGGTATAATCAACACCAGATGATGTTCTCGCTCACAGTAAGGTCAAAATCGCTCCGAAAACTGGATATTTCAATCAAAGAGAAAAGCATCGATAGATCTTTCAATATGTTTTTATATCCGGATAAATCGCGTTTGTGCGGTTGTGTTTTAAAATAGATCATACAAAATGTGAATAGAAAATATCAGCGTCACCAGGATATTCGATTTAGCCATGTCCGTTTGTCTGGCTGTCTATCATTTCATCTACTGGGATAGTTTTTTTTTTTTTTTTTTTTTTTTTTTTTTTGTTTTTACCGAAGGAGCTGGGCTATTTTCGCGAATTTCGGTGTGCGTATCGGAGGAGAGAGTTGCAAGAGCGAATTTTAGAATGGACCAGAGCAGCCCATGTTTAGGGGTACCTCCAGTACTAGAGCTTGTTTTGATAATCATCGAATCTGCTCTCGACCCGAAATTTTCGAGATATCTTATGAAGTTTTAAATTTCAGCTTATATTTCAGCCTGAAATAAAATTTGGACAAATTTAAAAGTGGGCATGGCTTAGGGGCGATGAGTCTCAATGCTCCACAAGGAGAAGAGGACAACAGTAGGGGCGATGTTCATAGAGTAATTAAAATGAGGCTCCTTAACGATCATGGAAATCTCCAGAACACTTTGCCTTAAGGGATTTCTTGGATTTCCTCGAGGGAAAAGTCGCCTATTTTAAACACAATATTTTATTCAAAATTCTTGTGGTTCTCTTAATGCTACATCGCATTTTCGAAGGAGTTTCTGAATTTTTGTTTAAAAGAAAATTTAAAAACTCTGCCATTATGACGTCATGTTCGGCGACTCCTCGGAAAAAGGTGCGTGCCCGTTAACAGCAGAACTCCTTAGAGATAGGTATATCGGAAGTGAATAAAAAAATACGTATTTCGGTAATATTATTATTATTAAAAAAAATAGTTGAAGTTCAATTTTTAGCGGGCTTTTTTTACAAAAAAAAAAAAAAAAAAAAAAAAAAAAAAAACAAATTTTACAAAATTTTTTTAGATTTTTTTTTTTTCAATTATTTTCCATCGAAGAATATAAAAATCTTTCGTCCGATCAATACCATGTGAATTGTATCTCAAAGAACTGAGTAAAATTTCATAAAGATCGGTTGAGCAGTTTTCCAAAAATCGTGACAACCAACTTGGAAGAAAAAAACGTGTTTAAAGTTTTGTGTGACAATAAAAACTGACCTCGAGCGCACAACTTGTCAATACCGTATCTCCGAAACTATTACTCGGGTCAAATTGCAAATGTAGGACAATATTTTAGAGATGTTGCAAAAAAAAAAAAAAAGAACAATGAAAAAATTAAACAAACCCATAACTTCTTAATGGACGTGGTCGTGGGTCCTGCTTTGCGTATGCTTATGTCAGGCCCGCCTGACTGTAACCCCCTTACTTGTTTTATATAAGATAGTCATGTTTTGACCAAAATATCATGAATAGCGGTTTTTTCCCAAGGAGTTGTTTGAAATTATCAGGGATAAATGGCATGAAAGAGTCTGGTGGGTTACAAAGAACACCCGGATTCAATTTCCCCTTGAAACCTTACCAGCTGCAAACTTTCTTTGCATTGGAACTACTTTTTTGAATGCCCATAACCCAGACATCTTACAAGAATACAACCTTCAAAACAACATCCTGGGTCTTCCCCGAAACGTGGAAAGATAAAATACGAAAACCCGAAATTTAAATTTTGACAGAATGTGCGGGGTTTCATTTTTTGGAATAGCAATATGTAGTATAAGCTGAAGCGTGTAATTCTGGAAAATCCATTAAATCCTACCTAATAAAAAGCATTTTTGTCAACGTGTATTTTTATATAGGTAAATTTAAAAAAAAAAAAAAACGCCAACCTTGTTCCCCATTGAAATATTTATGTTGCACTTAGTAGTTTTTTTGTTTTTAAGGTGGAAAGGCAACACCATAACTTTCTCTTCGAAAAAGTTTGTAATTAAGGGAACGGGCCCCACTTTTGTGTAGGAAAACGAACTTTCTACAAGTTCTAACGCCACTGGATCCGAACCATTTCGTAGCACTTCAATTGCCACGCTCTTAAACTGCTCCCCAGAAAAGATAACTGGCGAAGCCAATAAATCCATAGGAACGCTAGATTAAAAGTGAGCCCATGTATGTAAAATTAAGATCTCGGGAATGTTAAGGTAAAGGAGAGCAAATATAGGTAGTCACTTTTCCGTCAGAACACTGCCGCCTAATAAACAGGCTCCAGATAATGCTTCCACGAGGAGCTGACGCTCGCCTGCATAAGGCCGTCCGCATAAGGTCTCTCTCTCTCTCTCTCTCTCTCTCTCTCTTCTCTCTCTCTCTCTTCTCTCTCTCTTCTCTCTTCTCTCTCTCTCTCTCTCTCTCTTCTCTCTCTCTCTCTTCTCTCTCTCTCTTTCTCTCTCTCTTTCTCTCTCTCTCTCTCTCTCTCTCTCTCTCTTCTTCTCTCTCTCTCTCTCTTTCTCTCTCTCTTAAGCGGACACCTGCGTGACCAAAAATAATACCGCTTAACAGAGGTGTTCGCTTAAGAAGAACCTATTTAAGAACGAGGAATACTAGAGCATAACCAAAAAGTGTTCCTTTAAGAGATGTGTCCGCTTAAGAGGAAGAAGCAGGAACGCTGAGCATTCCCAAAAAGTGTACGTTTCAAAGAAAAAATGACTACGCAAAATTCCAATCAATGTCGGTTGTTATACTCGATCCAATAGCATTTCAATTGCCACAATAAAAAATTTCAAAGAAATCACTAAATTTGGGAAAAGTTCGTTATATTACATTTTAAACAAAGTTTTCTTTCACCGTTTTGTTATATCAAACATCGGAAGTATTAGTGCATTTAATTTTTTTCCTAAAATTCTTATTAGCTTTATGCTGTAAGTTCGCAAGAGGAGACAAAATAATCAAAAATTTGCTCACATATGTTTATGATGTTATAATGTATAATTATCGACTGTAAACTGACTTTACATACTCCAATTTTTATTATGGAATATGTAAGTAGATGAGGCAGTTTTCCCTTTTTTAGTTATGCATTAAACCAAAGTTAAGCTAAAAATATATTAAATATAGTTTTTAAAAATTGAAAAAATTTATTTTAAAATCAATTCGGGTTTCAATTAATGTAGTTGTTTATTCTAAAAATATTAAAAAAAAAAATTATTGCTTGATTCTTCATTCTTTCGGCGGTTAATATAACCCAACAAATTGTTGAAATATTTCGTTGAGTGTTAATAAGTACTTTTGATTGTTAATATTAAAGTCGTTGGTTGGTTGTTGAGTGTTAATACTTCCATTAATGGTTGCAAACAAATGAATTGCTTGGGACAACGAAAAGTGTGATAGGCTGAGTTTTAACAACGAATTTGTTATATTGATTAAAAACTTGGTTGTATTTACGTACAAAAGTTTTTCTATGTTTAAGAGGGCCCTGCTCGGCAGCTGGGGTGGGTAATCTATGCCTGATCGATGGAATTATGGGTAAGAACCATTATTCGAAAATATTACGAGAAAATTTAATCCAAAGTGCGCGGAAGTTAGG
Source organism: Chlorops oryzae (assembly GCA_020466095.1). Taxonomy (NCBI): domain Eukaryota; kingdom Metazoa; phylum Arthropoda; class Insecta; order Diptera; family Chloropidae; genus Chlorops; species Chlorops oryzae. The sequence continues at coordinate 56,437,886 of CM035806.1, read as the reverse complement.
TATAGCAGGGACATATCACTTCTACTAAGCTAATGAGCCTGAGCATATTGCTGGAATCGTCAAGAAATGGTGATTATAAAATTATCTCAGAGTGCTTCAGATGCCCCCACACTCTTCCAATCTCAACATTAAAGAGGAGTTTTGGCAAAAATTTAAGATTCAAATCCAAAAACATTACATTAGTAATATAAAATACCTTGAAACTGCCTTAAAAGCGATATGAGTTAAAATTAACCCGCTGAATGTAAAGAAACTAGTCCAATCCCTTCCAACCCGACTAAAATTCGTTATTTATCGAAAAGGATAACCGACTTAATATTAAAACCACAAACTTTTGGAAATTTTTTTAATTATCCCGCTTTAAAGCAAAGTGGGCCATTTTGAGTGACGCATGAATTTAGCGCGAATATTTTTATTTTTGTTATAACTTCCAAGTTTTTTGTTTGAAATGAATAAAGTTAAGTTTTTTAAGTTCAAAATCTAATAAATTTGTTATGTTTCTCAAACAAATTTGTTGTAACAGTTATATTTTTCAAGATATAGGCATTTAAATGAAGATTTAACAGGTGGGTTATTTTGAGTGGTAGTCACTGTATATACTGGTGTATGTTTCTCGCGTATCCTTTCTCTTATCTGGCTGAAAATGTTAATGCTATGTTAACGGGGAATACTTTTATATGGGATATTATTTGGTATATTTTTGGGGGTCGTAACCATCCGATTTCCGAAAAAAAGGGTTTTTGCACTGCTCGTGCCAAATATCTTTCAATAAAAAAAAAATTTATTAAAATCGGTTAAGAAATACTCGAGATAATGGTACTGAACCGATTGTTCTTCGACTATTTAATTATAGATACTTGGAATCCGCGAGATCGGAAGGTTTCTGTCCCGCTGATTCTGGGATTCAGGAAACGATGCGGCATTGGAAACTTTAGTTTTAACGGTGGTGCAACGCCAACATAAGTGCATAAACGCAATGTGAAAGTGATGTTTGTACCTGTATTTATACACGGGAAAATACCTAAATAACTTAAAATCCGTAACTACGGAAATAATGCAAGTGCCTTTTACTTAAATAACCTAGTTCCCTCATGACTCATCTCTCCGATCAGATGTTTTTTTTTTTTTTTTTTGATGTTTCCAAATGAATATTCTATGCAAGGAGAAGGATTTTAATAATTAAGCGCAAAATCCTTTTACCATTCGGAACAGCAAAAAACTTATTACAAAGGAATAATTAAGAATAAGAAATATTGTCGTCATCATTTGCTTGTGTAAAGTTGAGCATAATTTTGAAATTTTGTTAACTTCTTTATTTTGAAGTGTTTCTACTTTTTATGCTGTTTTAAAGGTACAAAAAGAGGCACAACAATAAATAGAAAGTAATCTACACATGATTCAACATATCAGTTTGTTTCCATTTTTAAGTCACGCCTCCGCACCGAAGAAACTGAGCTTAAAACTTACTCAACGTTTACGTATATGGATGAAAAAAATATAAAGGAGGTCTGTAAGACTACGCATTTTTTGAAATAATGCGTCAAAAGCTTTCTCTCTTGCGCTCTCTAAGTCTCTCTTAAATTTTCTCTTAAGGCACACGTAAGAATCGAAATGGACTTGATACCTTAAATGGTAAAAAATAAAATCCAATTTGAAGCGATGGGCGTTCAGAAAGAGACGAATATACGTATATTTATTTGAATTTTCAAAGCCATTGCAACGATACTTTGAGTCTCGCCAAGATCAAAATAGAGCGAAGACTCTCTCTCTCTCTTTAAGTTGTACGACCGCATGCATTGAGTATATTATCAGTTGTAGTGGAACTGTAATGAAGCTCATAGCGTACTAAGTGCACAGAACGGGTTATTTAGTGAGATCGAAGCTTAAATGTTGCATTTTCCGACGCAATTTTCTCAAAACGAACAGATTTCCATTATTTACATGACGTAGTCTTGACTCAAGTCAAGTTCATTATCGGTAATGAAAATTGTGGCCGTTATGTCGAATTTTAATTACGAAGCGGACTCAACTTTTGGAAATCATCGATCCGCAGTAAGTAAAAAAAAAAAAAAAAAAAAAAAAAAAAAAAACAATTTAATTCCTTGCAAAAAGCGCGCGCTACGCCGTTTATGCAAACGTAGTCGTGGTCATAAGTTAAAGAAGGTTGGATTCCATCGGTAACGAGACTGGAGGTATTAGCTGAGGTGTTCTTTTAATGAAACATTTATCGTAATCGATTACGGATATTGTTCGCCCAAAAAGGGCTTTGGACATGTCAACCCTTCGAGGAGGTTCTAGTTACACACACACTCTCTGTTTAGGGTATATTGCGCATGCGTAACACCCACAACCAGTCGTGATAGACCATCAAAATACGTATAGAAATGATCAGCGTCACCAGAAGCTTCGATTTAGCCATGTCCGTCCGTCTATCGGTCTGTCTGTATACAGCTTTCTTATCGAAGGAATTGAGCTATCTTCAAGAAATTTGATATGCATGTTAGCGGGGACATGAGTAAGAAAGAACAAGTACAATTTTCGAAGATATTTTAATGAAATTTGATATTTGAATTGTATAATTAAAGGCGTTTAATGTGTTTTCCAAAAATTGTAAAAGTGGGCGTGGCAGAAGGGCGTTTTTCGAAAATTGTCTCTTACACATGAATTTCAATTGGGATTTGAACGAAATTTGGCATTAATGCTTCCTCTATTTTCATTAACATCCTCTCTCTTGTTAATCGATCCATTATAAATAGTACCTCTAGACTAGCGTCTGTCAAAAAATCGAAAAAAAAACTGCTCTAAAACAGAGAAGTTTTCGAGAAATTTCAATAACCAATCAATTTGAGCTTATCTTAGAGCTTCCGAGGAAATTTCTAAAATTTGCAAAAGTGGGCGTGGCAAAAACTCATAAAAGAAATTGAACGAAATTCGTCATATAAAGCGTTTATTGCCTTGAAAATCGAGAGCATTTTGTCTTAAAAATCGTGATCTTGGCGCCTGTTTTAAAAAGTATTCAAGTATACAGTTTATTCTCTCCTTGCGGACACTACTCTTAAGCGGTCCCCCCTCTTAAACGGACACTTTTTGGGAATGCTCTAGTGTGCCTTCTTCTCACACAGTTTCCTCTTAAGCGGACACCTCTGTTAAGCGGACACATTTTTCGGTCCCGTCGGTGTCCGCTTAAGAGAGAGAGAGAGAGAGAGAGAGAGAGAGAGAGAGAGAGAGAGGAGAGAGAGAGAGAGAGAGAGAGAGAGAGAAGAGAGAGAGAGAGAGAGTGAGAGAGAGAGAGAGAGTAGAGAGATGAGAGAGAGAGAGAGAGAGAGAGAGAGAGAGAGAGAAGAGGAGAGAGAGAGTAGAGAAGAGCGAGAGAGAGACTGAGAGTAGTAGAAAGATAGATACATTCTGTACAAGGTATTCCTGTATTTTAGGGTAGATACTAACCTTGAAAACGTGTTATGTACAAAACAAAAAAACGCGTGTTCATATTTACAGCCAATAAACATATTGGGTTAAGACATCTCCAAAACTATTTGAAAATAAATCGTTTTCAGTTCTGAAAATACGCGTGTTCGATGTACGTGTGTTTAGCTCATAAAAAATTTGGCCAGAAACTTTATGTACAAAAAAAAACCGATCATATACAAAAAAATACATTTTTTAAAAGACATCTTAAATTAAATTAAATCGTTCAAAGTTCTGAAAATACGCGTGTTCGATGTACGTGTGTTAGCTCATAACAATTTGGCAGAGAAACTTAATTTTTCGTGAGTATACTTATCGTGTTATACGAGTTCTTCCGCACTTCTGTCAACGTGTTAGAATGAAATCGCGTTGCATGAAACCGCGTTGTACGAGGGTTACCTGTATATAGCTTACTATTTTTCTGTGTCGGTTATTGTATTGTCAGGATCGCCTTGCTTGTTTCCACTTGTAATATTACCTAAAGTTATAAGTTCATCTATGATCTGAAAATGGAACGAGTTTTGTGCATCGTAATCCTCCTTCCCAGCTTTCCCAATAGACATTGCGATTGGCTATGAGTATGATCGTTTTGCTTGCAGACTTCTCTGAAGGCTCTGCAATTTCTCGGCTTCCTAGATCGTAACTGTCCAAGGATGAGACGTTACAACATTAGCACCTACCAAATTGCACACGTTTATGCATTAATTTACATTTACGCTTCCATACAAACATATGTACCTATGTGTTAAATTCCTCGCAGGAAGTCACCCGACGATGCTGCCCGGATGCCATCGGGTTCAGAGCGCATGACATTTTAATTGAAAGTTTGTACCTAAAAAATTTGGGCCCGTATTCTGGCAGTGACGTCACCGATGACATTTTAGCCGTGATATTCCAAAAGGTCATTAGTGTTTCGTAACATGACACATTCATTGCGTAGAGAGGGAAACCATTTTTTATAACTTTTATTCTCCCTACAACCTTTTGTGGACATTTGTACATTTGAGTTTTTATTTCCTTTGATACCAAGCTTTCATCTCAAGGAATTGTTCTAGTAGCTATGGGTTAAATGAGAAAAGAATGTGAAAAAATTAAGGAACTCGTACCATGAGCAAAACAGCCATGAGTGTCACTCTCGCATTGTATATTTAATTGATAAAAGAGCTGATGAAGTCATCATTCCGAAGATATTTTCCTGCTGGGTACGGACGTATCTATGCATGTTGACTCTTGTGGCAAGAAAAAGAAACTGCATTTGACTAGTCAAAGCCTGGAACGTAATAACAGGCACTCTTTATTATCTCCAGCAAGCCGATATTCTCGCATTCACGATTATCTATTTCTTATACCAAAAGCACTCGCCAAACGTTGTGAGGGTCAAGTGTCAACAACATTATTTAAAGACGAAATAACATCATATATTAAAAAAATCTTCTAACCGTTCGACCAAACGATCACACGATTCGTATTGCCATAATCGGCGGAAAGGAAGATATATCAATTTCGTGCGGAGCTCCTTATTCTATCAACAATACGCGCTGATCTATTGAAACGCGTATCTATCTGCTTGCAACATGTGGGGAGATGAATGGGAAATGAATGACGAGAGTTTGCAGATTTATGCCCACTGCGATTGGAGTGTACGAATGTTCGAACAGTTAAATCGGCGAGCAAACATATACCCAAGTATGTCCACCCTCCATAGTTTGCGTTCAGCTTCACCAATCAGTTTCTTAATATCGATTGAAATGATGAATCGCGCAACACCAGAAGCTGCATACAGCATATCGACAGAATCCAGGAGGCTACTGTTATTAATATTATGAAGTGAAAGCATTTGAGGACAACAAAAGGGCTCAGATATCGCAATCAAGCTAATAACTACATTGGAAAATTTTATTTCCCTCAAGTGACCAAACAAATAGATTTTGAAATCCGCCCGCATTCGTGAAACAGTCCTTCAAGCCAACGAACTTTCGTATTGTTTTCCAAATCTTCGAACTATATGCACTACGAATAACTGATTATTCAGTAGGTCATACAAACACACTCACCGGGACCGGCAGTTTTCTTCGTCACCCTGTAGCAATGTAATGGTTTCGGTGTAAAAAGAGCCGGACCTAAGTAAGTCCATACAGGACCGAACCCAATTTTATATGAAGCAAGATCAGTCTAGGGTTAACCTCTATCGAACTCACCCTTGTCTAGTCCCAAAATGAGCGTGGTTGGATGAGTTCATGGGAAAGGACTCGCCCGCAACTCACCTGCAACCATCCCCACAAGCTTTGAAAATGGACCGGTTATTTTTCAATGACAGCCCTATATTAAATGAGGTGAGTTAAATGTATGGAAAGGCGACCGGTCCTCAACTCTTTAAGACCGACACGCGGCCGACCCAGGACCGGTCCCATTTACTGCAGGGTACATGCAGATGTCATCGTAGAAGGGTGTTGTTTATACGGTCGATTGCCCATTTGGTTTTCACGTGAATCGAAATTTACCGTAGCGTCTGTGCTTAACAATCTCACTGCGCAAGTTCAATTCTGCACTCAGACCACAAAAAAAGGGGGAGTGGAGTGGGCTGGAGTTAGAGGGTAGGGGTTGAGGGAGGGGGAGGTGAAAGAATATTGCTTGCTGCTCTCATTCAAGGGTTTGTAACCCATAACATTATTTCTATAAATACCCTGTGGTGTATTTTAAGAGTTTCTTAATTTTTTCGTTCAAAAATATGTTTTTGAGGGAATTTCCAAGAAAGTTTATAGAAAAACACTCTGCCTTCGTAAACTTATGTAATACACTCCAAGTTCATCACAACACTAATTCATCATACCAATACCTATGATGGTAAACTGCACCCATTTTTCATTCCACTGTAATAGCTAGAATTTTGGAAACGGTGTGTATCTAAAATAGACAAAGGTGATCCGGTTTCCAGCAGATGGCAGCACTGGGCGTTAAATGAGAAAGTTCTTCCGTATATAATCTGCTAGTAAGGATTCAAATAAATTTTAACCGAGAGAAACCACAAAGGAAACAAGTAAGGGTCTTATAGTCACGCAAACCTGGCAACACAATACCCGACACAGATAAACAGTAAGCTATATAATTATTTTATAATCGAAAGCTTAAATAAAAATTCAAATTCCAAATTTCATTTAAAATTCTCGAAAGATTCTGGTGTTAGAGTAATTTTTTGCGATTTTTGTGACGGAACGGAGATACCTAAAAATAGTCCATTCTTGAACTTGTTATTACTCATGTCACCATGAGCACGCATAGCAATTTTCGTCAAGATAGCTCAGCTTCTTCGATAAAAAAAACTAAGTATATAAGGATAGACAGAAAGACGAACGGCTATGGCTTACCACACGAACGCAATAAGCCCTCGACACGGAGTGTGTCAGGTATAAAAATGCTCCGAAATTTCTAACAAAAATTTGGATTTTTGCCAAAGAAACAACGGAGCTCTTCTTTTGGCGGGTCAAAGTATATTCATCATATCTAGATTTTGTTGCAAGGTCTGCATCATCATCAAACAAGTGCGAAAGCTAAAGTTCGTCAGGCTTAACTTCGAATTGCCCAGCTTCCCGATAACATTGGGGCGCTGTGTTATGCTAACCCAAACGAAAGTTACAAAAATCAATATTTGCGAATGTGAAAGTGTTCACATCAATTTTACTTGTACCCCTTTCATTCCTGTTGGGCGGAAATTGCCCATTTTCACTAGAATCATTCTCGAGGCTTGATATACCCGTGTGCCAAGTTTCAACGTGATTGGTCCAGCCGTTTGGGAGAAGATTTGCCCACGGACGTACAGACGGACGGGCAGACACACGGGCATGTCTAAATCGATTCAGTTTTCGATCCTGATGAAGAATATAATGCCGGTTATAAATATTCCGGGCGTTTTTCCGTGCGGGATTGGAAAAATTTTTGCCATTCAAAGTACACTGGAGAAGTGAATATAAAGGAACGAAGTATTTTTGAACTGTTATAAGCAAAGGTCATCACATTTTTTCTTTATTAATGCTAAGAATACTCCTTTTTTCCGCGAAGAAAAATTTCTGGGGAAAGAACTCCCGGGGAATATTATAATTTTTTTTTTTTTTTTTTTTGCAAAAAATTAAAACTTTTCATCATTGACAAATTTTTAGGTCGATTTGCGCGGAACAGGGATTGATTTTAAGGCCATGGTTTCGGAGGGAAATTTTCTTAGAATTTTCCGTTAATTAAGATGTTGCTATACCATATTTGCGAAAATAAATCAACCCGCCCTACTGTATATGTGTTTGTCTATAACTGCGATGCTAGGTTCTAGATGTTACAAAATCCGCGCAAAACTAATATACCCTGCCTACGCTGGGCTAAAAAATGATAGAACAGCTGCTTCGTCGGTTAAATGCCATAAGTGCTGTCCAAATTTCTGAAGAGCTGCTGCCAAGATGTCGCTATTATGGATGTCAAAATCCTGGGATCACGGGATTAGTCCCGGTGGTTTTCTTGGCTATTCAACAAAAGTTTGATTAACACATCCAAATATTTTAACTTCGACTAAACGATTTAACAGATTTAAACGATTTTGTCCGATTTTTTCTACGAATTTAACGATTTATTACTATATTTTTTAAATCCCGGGATTGGCATGCCTAATCGCTATCAATACATTTGTAGGCCGTTTAAGAATTCAGAAAACACCAATTTTGGTATGGTGTTTTCTTTTCTAAATCACATTGAAGCCATAGTTTATCATACAATACACAGATGCTAATAAGCAATGTTTTGTCCTTGTTGGCTATTTTGAATTGAGAGCTAAGTAACGAGATTTTAAGAAAGCAACCCGTTTTGGCCATCCAGCGAGCTTCATGCATTCCACCTGGGGTTTTTATTATATCCGACACACTCTGTCTGTCGAGAATATATTGCGTTTGTGCAGAACCAATCTCGATAGACCATACCATATAGAAACATTGGCGTATCCGGGATTTTAGTTAGGGAAGGGCAAGGTACAAATAGTTTGTTTTGTGCGTATTATAAGAACTATTTTATTATGTTCATAGTGAGTGTGCCCCATGCAAGCAAGAGTCGCCTTTAACCTTCTGAAAAATTATTTAGGAACTCTTGTTTCATTTCTCGATACATTTGAAAAACTTTTTTGCGGTGTATGTTGAGCAGGCAACATTTAGAGGAGGGCAGCTTCCACTCTCTCTGCACTATTGCAACTACACCCATGTATAGAAATGACCAATGTCACCAGGAGATTCGATTAAGCCATATCCGTCTGTCCGTCTGTAGAGATTTTTTGGTGGAAGGAGTTGAGCTATCTTAACGAAACTTGAATATGATTAAGAACAAGTTTCGAGATGGACCAGATCGCACTAGTTTAAAGGGTACCTCCAGTACTAAGGTATGTTATGAATATAACAAAAACTTCTCTAAAACCTGAATTTTTAAAAATATTTCGATTAAATTTTATATGTGAGCATATTCGTCTCACAAAAATTTTCCCCTCGTCCGGTGCGCTGGGAAGCAGCAGAGCTGCTCATATGTGCAATTTGCACGTGCGGGCCCAGTTGGGCCTTTCTAGCTTTACTTTCTCCATCTAAATGACTGAAAATACCTTTTTAATGAATTGAAAATGATTTCTGAATAACGTCTTTTAGCCCTTAGTATTTCCCCAAATTAAATACCTCAGTGGACATTGGAGTTTTTTAACCCATTTCTTCCGGCTACCAGTTCCCGTAGAGTTAAACACTTAAAATTTTGGAATTCACCTTACTTTGTTCCGATTTGAGGACATGCGAAATAAAACATTTATAAAAGTTCTTAGTTTTAAAGAAAATTTACGTTGCGTTTTCGCAACGCTCGTCAAATGTAGTAAGTATATAAAAAAATTTTTTTTTTATTTTTAACATTGGAATTGATTTATGTACACCTTCTTATATGAGTTGTGCAATGCTAATTTTTCTTTCAAATAAAAATTCCATATGAAAAAATTATATTAATCCTTTTTGCTATCAAATGAAAAACCCTTCCTGCAAATTTTTAAAAATTTTGATTTTCACGGCTCGTTAAATCCATGGAAAATAATTTTTTTGGACGATTTAAGATCAGGTAAATTAGATGCATCGATTATCTTTCAGCATCACTATATAGTTTGTTGAAATATCTCAATAATTTAGCCCCTGTTGTTAAAAAACAACACGTTGCGTTTTCGCAACGGTAGGAAGAAATGGGTTAATATAAAGAAAAAATAAAACAAATTTTTTCGTACGATTTTGTTTTTTCATTACCCAGCAAACACTTTCGGAGTGCTCAGAAATTTGAGTCCGAAATGAGTCTGAAATATGTATATAGAAAATGAGAAAGATAAAATAATTTTCAATTTGACTTTTAACTTATAAACGAAAAAAATCCCTGACTTTCGATGCGTGAGGATATGACCAGAGAGCGAGAGTTCCGAGGTTCAAATCCCGCACAGAGGAGAGAAATGAGCATTGAAAAATAAATGATTTTAAATTACAAATACGACGTTGAAGTCGAGCAATTTGTGTGGATGTATGAGTAAATATTATTCAAAATTTTTAAGGTTTTTTTAAAATCATAAACGTGCATGCGTAAGGAGTCATATATGGCTCTTATTTAGAGGGAAATAAGAGTCAGATTTGAGTGCGGACGCGTTTCGCCAAAAGGGAAACACGCTCTTTTAGACTCATAAAGAGAACTGCTTATATAGTTCATGGCTTGGAAATGCAAGGAATTATCGTTTTGTGAGTTGATCGAATGATCGTTTTTCCGTACAACAGCGATATAATTATTTTTAACGAAAAAGAATGTACAAAAATCGTAGGACATCGCGATTAAAAACTACAATGTTTTCGGGCATCAGTTTCTAAATGCGCAGTGAGCGCAGATTTCAATTGCTACTTAGCCGTCCGGATTCTCTTGGGTAAAAATGTCACAGAGATCGTCAGTGTCAGCTCGTGTACAAATGGCATACAAAGAGTCCATCGCATGGTCATTCGCTACGGATCTAAGGTCACTCTGAAACCATCGTTGCCGTGTACATCTTGTTGAATTTATAATACAATAAATAAATAAATAAATAAATACAAAAATTTTCGGATCGTTCATATATCGCACCCTTGCTACTTAATCGGCACAATTCAAAATTTCGCAATTTCTCGAAAATCATTCAATCTCTCTTCAAACTAAAGACAAATAATATTTTTTCTAAAATTGTTAAATTACTCTCAATCGACTGCTGAATCAGTCAATATAAGCATTAATTTTCCAGGTGTTGGGTTTCCTACAGAAAAATGCAATCGAACATAAAAAAAAAATTGATTAAAAAATTTTTGAATTAAGCCGACTTATTAGCAAGGGTACGATATAATGGTCGGCAGTTGAGGCTCGGAAAAATCATTTCGAAATAAGTTTCCTTATCTGACGCTCTCATGCAAATATTAATTACATTTATATGCATATTAATTATAATAATGCTACATATCATGTAATTAATTCCAAACTAGACTTAAGATTTTCCTCCTTATTGATGGACTCATGTAAAATGAGTGATACAATAAATAAATTAAAAGTTAAAAAAAAAAAAAAAAAAATAAGTTTGAAGGAGTCTTTTTTGACGTTAAACTAATAAGGCCATGAACCTCTGAATTGAGACTCATACATGACTCCATTAATACTCCAAATTATTGCTGGGCATTTTTTCTACTCTCTCTCTTCTCTCTTTCTCTCTCTCTCTCTCTCTCTCTCTCTCTCTCTCTCTTCTCGTGTGTGTGTGTGTGTGTGTGTGTGTGTGTGTGTGTGTGTGTGTGTGTGTGTGTGTGTGTGTGTGTGTGTGTGTGTGTGTGTGTGTGTGTGTGTGTGTGTGTGTGTGTGTGGCTAATTGACTCATTAGATCCCATGAGCATAAATTGAAAGTACATATTTAAGGTCTTAGGATTCTTTGACATTCAGATCATAAGCAGATAGTTATATAATCCCTTAATGTCGTTTTTTTATTCACCTAAACGTTGTTGCCCTGAACTTTTCCCGAAAAATGATTAAATTTCTTTTTATTATTATTTATTTTTTTTATTTTTTTTATTTTATTTTTTTTTTTTTGGTTATCAAAACACTTTTCCCTGCTGTAAATGGAGCACGTGAGTTTTTAGCTAATATATTGAGCATCCTTTTAATATAGTTCGTAGAAATCGTAGCCACTTCCATATACACATAATGCACAGCAGTTGAACGTTTCCGAATTCAGCCTTCAAATTATTTAAGTATATAAAAAAATTTCAAAAAAAAAAAAAAAATAAATAAATAAATAAAAGAAAAACAAACTTGATCATTCGTTGCTTGCAATGCAGACACTAAGAACAAAACGATATGATGGTGAACAAAAAACCACCGAATCTGAGCAAAATGAAACGAACCGAAACAAATCTAACTGTTCCCAGAATGCAAACATTACGAAGAAAACATTTATTACGTATGCAGGTATTTCCTTCAAAATGAAATTGAACTTACGAAGGATCCTTTTTTTTTTGTATACAATACTTCGTGCTCGAAACGATAAAAGGCAGACGAAAGTTTGCGGAGTCTTTTGGAAAGCTGTGAGACGTACATTCAATGTCAACAATCAACGGCAAATCAAATCGAAGGGATCGGACCGAGCCATACTGAACTGAATCGAAGTGCAGTGCACGAAGCTAAATCAGGCAAGAACGTCAACTGAATTGATTACGGCCAGCGAGATGAAGTTGGAACAAAAAAGAAAAGAAAATAAAAAGAAAAAGATAATATATGGGAAATGGAATGAAAAAATCTTCAGGAGCGCGGCAGTGCCTGCTTTTTCAATAAATCGGCCCAGGGTAGTATGGTACTTCATAACCAACTTTTAAGAGATTCCTTGTGCGCGAGTGCTTCTACAAGGGGAGTGCTTTGTCAAACAATATCTTATTGAATGTGCTTTCATACACTAATTGTCCAATGTTCCCTCGCGGCTTAAATATATCCCATGATTACAGTTTGTGCCATCAAGAAAGTCCATGCTATATAAATCTTTATAACTACATATCTATATATGCACATCTTTATATATCTATATATATCTATATATACATACTATATTATCTATATATATCTATATATAATCTATAAAATCTAGTATATGATGAACGAAAGAGGGTGAGGAGGGTTGTCTTAAATGTAAGCATCAAAAGATACAGGGGCGAAGAAGTAGTTTCAGAAAAAAATTTCCACGCCCAAATGGCGCAAAAGGTTTTCGGAATTCTTTTTTAGTTTCCTGCAGGTAATATGGGGCGGGGGACCTTCGATTTAGCCATGTCCGTCCGTCTGTCCCGTTGCCTGTCTGTCTGTCTGTCTACCCGTATACAGTTTTCTAATCGAAAGAATCCATAGGTATCTTGACGAATTTGGGTAAGCGCGATTGCGGAGATACGAGTAAGAACAAGTTCGAGAATAGACAGTTTTAAGGGTAGGTATCTCCAGAAGGTACTAGGGTCTGTTAGGAAAGTAATAAAAAGTGATATAACTTTTATAAAATTTTTGAAATATTTCCATGAAGTTTGACATGTAAACGTATTTTAAGGTATTCAATACAATTTCCAAAACTTGGAATCGTGAACGCGGTAAAAATTCGAGTCCCGGAAATTGTCCCTTACACCTGAAATTCAAATGGGACTTGAACGATAGTTGGCAATTACTTATGGTCATAAGTTGCCTCTACAGAAATTTTCTTCATCTGTCTTTTGTTAAGGGTACTTCCAGTATTAGGGCCCGTCACAAAATTCTTCAAAGCTTGTATAAGATCTAAATTTTCCAAGAAATTTCTGTGAAATCTCGAATTTGAGCTTAGATTAAATTTCTAAAATTTGAAATAGTGGTCGCTGCAAAAGGGTGGCTTTGGAAAAGTAATTCAACAAAAGTGATCATATGAGACCCCCTCATGATCTTGAAAATCTCCCGCACACTTTGTCTAAATGGTCGCTTGTTTGAAAAAAGTATTCAAACCTAGCTAACTATTTATATGCGTTGGGTATTGCATGGTCAGGATCGTCTGACTATAACACTCTTACATGTGTTTTTTTTTTTTTTTTTTTTTTTTTTTTTTTTTACATTTGGACTGCATAATATGACAATGTATATCATACTATCTCTGATTTCACTCCAGGTATTTGCTCATTCAAGTAACTGTGGACCATGCGCTCTTTTAAAGAAGGTTACTACTAATACAATTGCTTGCTTTTCAAAACCTTTTCTCCAGAGGCGAATAGCTACAGAATGGATACCGCGCGAATTCTGTAGGTTAAGTATCAGTGAAGCGACCTCTTATTGATGTTATGGTATTTTTCCCATGACACGTACACAGTCATCGAATCGTTGCAAAAAAAAAAGACATCTAACCGATCGAACAAGAAGACCAAAAAACGAAAGCCGTGTGACGTGTTTCTGAAATGTGGTAAGGTAGCTTTAATTTTTCAACAGAACCTTGTTTCTTTACTTTTTTTCTCTCAGAGCAAGACATCATAAAGAAAAGCATGCGAAAAAAAGTAAAGGAAGATATGGGAAATGATTTTACAATTGCAAGACAATTCAGGCGCATAGTAAGTGTTCAATTGTTCCACTTAAAAAATTGAATATTTAATATTGATGTTTGCTCGTTTCGTTGATCCATCGATCGATTGCTTTCGCTTTACGGATACTGAGTCTAACAGATACAGAAAATTCAGGGACGAAGCACACGCGTACAGTCACAATGTAAACAAATGAGTAAGGTTGAGCGGGGCTAGTTGAGCAATGGGGCAAGTTGGGCAATCGAAACCCTGCAGGAAATGACAGTAGTTAATCTATACTCTTTTTCTTATGTCCAATTATGCCCTTCGCAATGCAAGCCGCTATAGACAATTAACATTGCTTGTCATTGCAAAACCACCAACAGTGGAGACAAACAATAGACATCCTATTGACGAGGGAACCATTATTAATGAAGGCATTTATTTTAGTACGTCAATAGCAAGAGCCATTCGTGTGCCTATGTGGCTCAATGCGTTGAGTGCTTGCCTTGAGCTCTGAAGATCGCGGGTTCAAATCTCGCGCGAGCATTGGATTTTTTTTTTGGTTTATTTTTTTACTTATTTACTTTTTTTAAAATAAATAATAGTTTAAGAACCAAAAAGCTTTCAGGAAAAATATTTATGGTAACAAATTAAAAAATTTTCAATCCAAGACATGATTTTTTGAAAGACTTTTGTGCATATAATTTGCTTTTTTATTCCTGAGCGTAGGAATTGTTTTATTTTAAATTATTTTTAAATTAGTTTTCATAACAGAAATGCATTGACCTTAAGCCGGAAGAATAGATTAAATTATTTTTATACATCAAATATGACGCGCTTTTTCACATTTTTATCCGCCTTCGCTGTGGTTTGAACCGGGAACCTTCAGACTGCTGGGCGAGAACGCATGCTCTATGCTATTGAGGCCTCTGAGATGTGTTCAGCAAATATGTTAAATGAATGAAATCTAGCTGTAGAAACCTCGTTGATTGTTTCTATCGCATTCACTGCAGCAAAAACTCACAAAAATTAAATATATAGACTTCTTGTTGACATGGTCGACAGAGATGAACTATACCCATTGACTCATTGTAGACATTGGGTCATGCGCCGACAGGCTTCCTGCAGGGAATATCTCCGAAACTATACATTGTACGCTAATGCATCATATTGGGGAAAGAACCGATAAATGCCAAGTTTGCAACGAGTGGGCCCATACAAAATGTACACCAGTTGCTACTCTTACTAGCGTTTGCATTAATTGCAAGAGCGACAAAGATGATTGAATTCTATATTCAAAGTACCTACCTAAAAGACTTTTATGACTGTTATGTCACTTAAATAATATAAATAGAGAGTTGAATGTAAAATATAAATTTCATTTCATGTCTAGTAAACATTGAACCCATGTTAGGCTAGACCTTCTAACTGCTCAATTTACCCCATATCCTTGCTCAACTTACCCCACGTTGAGCACCTCTCACATTTTTCATTTAAACCGCTATAGCTCTTAAATGCGATCTATTAGAAAAATATTACTGTGGGCACTTTTGGAAAGGGATAAATTAGCTACCCAATAAATAGTATGCATAACAAGACAATACGGGTTATCGTTGAGGAGCTATGACCGCTAAAGTTAAAAAGTGCTCAACTAGCCCCGTTCTACCCTAAGTTTCCCTGCAGTAATTCCGGGGCAAATTAATCCCTTTGTCACCACTGGCACTCTATGGATATGGTCAACGAGGAGGTCTACAGTTCAATTTTCTTGAGCATTCATGAAATGAGTTTGCTGCGCGAGAATCAGAAGGCTCCGTGTCGTAATGGTCAACATGTCCGATCATCAATCCGTACGCTCGTGTTCGAATATCAGGGCAAGCGAGAAAAAGTGGAAAATTTTTAAAATTCGGAGGATTATTCTCATGGATTCTTATGGGTGAGAAGAGTGAATGAAAAGTTTCCGTTCTGAATTCGTTAATGCTTTCCCAGCTTCGTGCGAAAATGTCTATGAATTATAATTTTAATACCTTTATTTTGTTATTTCTTCGCACAAATACAAAAATTTATAAGCCTGTTAAATAACCATAGACCGCCTCTGTGCCATAGTTGGTTGAGATGACAACTTACGAAGCGAGAGGCTCTGGATACAACTCCCAGCTGAGGTCGTGAATGTTTGTGTCGTTTTTTTGTGTTTAGGTTTTTCTTTGTTTTCCGATTATTCATGGTATCACAACGGGCCCATATGAGGCCTAAGTCTAACCGTAACCTAACTTAACCCAACTCAACCTAACCTAACCCAACTCAACCTAACCTAACGTAGATACCCATAATATTATATTAACAACTTAAAAAAAAAACAAACAAACAAATTCGGCAATCGGCCGAGCGAGATTCGATCTCGGGTTACTCCGAGTCCATTGGCTAGACTCTTCACACTGAGCCACCCCAGCCCCAGATGCACCGGTTTCTATTTACGTGCTCAAGCCAATGGGATGTCTCCACTGCATCACTATTTCAATCGTCAACTGGTGTCCTCTCGAACATATGCCCATACGAATTGTCAATAGGGGAATGCAATGTCACGGGTACAGTTGGTCCCTAGTACTGGTGACGGAGGAACTACTGAAAGGTTGCATCAGTCATTAGTGCCACTTACTGCAGGGCTACGTCAGTCAATCCCGATATACATATATACATATGTAGATATATATAAACTTCCACCACTAGAGTTTTTTATGATAATCGAAGAACATCTCAGTAAAAAAGACCTATATTGAGCAATACCCAAATCGAGCAATGAAGGAGTAATAACTTGTTCATCCATTCAGAGTTTAAGCGAGCAATACGAAATCAAAATAATATAAAATTCCATTTGATCTTAAACTGAAAAACGAAAAAAAATCCGTGACTTTCGATATGGAAAGCACGGTGTAGATAGGCGAGCACATGACTAGAAAACGAGAGTTCCCAGGCTCAGATCCCACAAAAGGGGGAATCAAAAGCGACAAATGAAATTGAAAAGGAATATATTTGAAATTATAAATACGGAAAAATCAAAAAATATTTTAATTGTTACAAATATGTATGTATCGCCAAAATTTCCGGGTCTTGTCGCAGACGGATTTTTGGAAAATTTGTACGCGTTGCGGGCGCGTTTTGGTAAGATTCGGACAAAATAAATTCGAATATTGTTACTCGGGACAAAAACATTATCTATTTCTTTCGTGCTCTTTGAGGAGATAAAAACGATTACTCACTTTGTGCTATTGCTCTGCTTGTTCTCCATTGGGAGCTAAAAAGTATTACTCGCCCTTAAGGACATGCAATGCCAAAAAAAAAAAGTACTAAATTCATAAGCGTCGGAGATTTGTAGAGTAATCCATTAGTCCAAAGGGAGCAATCCAAGATAAATCTTTGCATGATCCCACTTTTTACTGGGCATTTGAGCAAACGATATATAAAATTTGTATAGGAGGAGGCTTATACATAACTTTAAAACGCCTGAAGAAGTTGCCATACGAATTGCAGGTGCCAAATTTCGTCAATATACTTTAAATTTTTCGCAAACTGTATACGAACAGACACAGACAGACCGATGGACATGGATGGAAATTGATCGATCATGATGGCGCTGATTATTTCTCTTCATATATTTTCATTATCTATCTCGAAAGGGGTATTAAAGTTACACACAACCACACCAACGATTAGGATTAGGTAAAAAAAATTCATTGCTTTGCAGAGAGTCCACATATTATTCTCTCTATTGTACCGTTTTTATCTTGGTTTATTGCATTTTTCGGGAAACTTTTCAAGCTAAGTAGAAAATTGTTTTAAGCTCATTTTGTCCCTAAATCTTACAATTCGATTTCGAAAGGGCATATTGGTATCTTATAACCAGGCGCGCAGCCAGGAAACATTTTTGGGGAAGCGGGCTAAAAAAAAAAATCCGACAAAAAGTGCGTTAAAAACGATTGAAAATGCCGTTTAAGTATCCAAATAAATCCATCTGAAAATCTCAACATCTTTCACAACAATATTTTTGCGATTTTCATTACTTAAAATTTTCTTTCCTTGGAATTGTAACTGCAATTAATGCGAAGAAACTTCACCCAAAGGGCAAAGGGATATTCTTCTGAGGAATGAGCTGGGAGACATTACCGGAATGTGTTTAAAATGCTTGTAAGTTACAAGTTGTAACGCATGACTTGGAAAAATTAATCATAGTTTTTGGGAGGGTCCGAACCTCTAAAATCCCTCCTGGCTCCGTGCATGCTTCTAAATATTTTAAAGAGTGAGAGAGCCGAGAAAATCCGAACAGATCTTTTATATCCTTTCGTATTGCTTTATTCATTTCCATCATTTCTACCAGCGCACTATGGGCCAGAAAGTCTTTTTTTTTTTTGCAAAAAGTCTAGAAAAGGAGAAAGAGCTTAGAATTTTTGCACAAAGGTGCAGAGAACAACTCTTAGATCGATGTTAAAATAAAAACTTTTATTGGAAAATTTTTTAAGGGTACCACCAGTACTAGGGTGTGTTCGGGACAACACATAAAAGCGTCCAAATTCCGAAATTCTTAATTTTTTTTTCAATGAAAATCGGTGTGTGAGTTCGTTTTGTAGTTGTTAAGGGCGAGGTCATGTCCTTCTTTCCCCCTCCCCTCCCTCTACCGAAAAACAATAGGTTGCAATGGAATTTCCTGTCCGAAAGATAAATTTGAATAAAAATCTTTTAAGATTTCAATTCCGATCACAGTTGGGTTTTAATATATTTATTATGTCTTGGCATTTACATATGTTGAAATTCAAAAATTTTCCATATTGTAGGCAGAAAATTTTTTTTTTTTTTTCAAGATTTGTAGCATTTTGTAATATGCTGTCAAATTGAATTTTATCAATCATATTCGAAAATATTCGCAAAAATCTCGATTAGGATTGAATAGACAACATTATGAAGCTTCATTTCTATATAGGTTTTATGGACTGCCGAGGACTGCTTCATATTTTTTGTTCTCACAGAACATAAGGAAAATTCTAAAATTTATTTAAAAAAAGCTTCAAGTGTTTAGCTTAACTTGTTTCATATACTAAAAAAAAACCCACACAAAAGAGTGATGAGGTTTTATTGTACATACCCTGAATGCTATTATCCATATTTAAAAAAATTTAGTTTCGAAGAAATTGATTAAAAAATTTGAATCTCACTTAATTTCAATTATTTGGAACGCCAAGCCGCACGTTGTTTGCTTTGTGAACTTTGACAGGCTGTCAAATTAAAAGGGTTACCAATATAAAAAAAAATGAAGTACTTTTTATAATGGTCAGAGTATTTTCTTACTATATGCATACAAATTTTTTCCAAATTGCTACACGAAAATTTCGAATTTTTGCCAAAAAAAAAAAGCGGCTAGCTGGCCCATAGTGCAGCGTAGAAATTTTAGTTGAGTTTACCCATTAAAGGCCAACCACAGATCGGCCCGTAGAGGAGCATCATATGCTCTTACGCTCTTTTGATGCGTCCACTTCTCTAATACATATTTGAAATTTCAATCGAAGCGTTAAATTTAAATATTTTACATTTAAGGGGCTTGCTCTACCCAAATAGACAGCTATGATATTCATACAATGATTTCAAGGGATGCATGAAAATTGTCGACAATTTGATAACAATTCTAGTCCTCAAAATATGTTTTCAAAACTACATCAAATTGACTTCATTGCACGATCTCATATCATGACATGAATAATGAATAAATGAGTATGAGGTCAATTGTAACCATATACTGAAATCATAATTTGCTCTCAAGTTGAGCACATTTTGTCCCTCATAAGCAACACATACTTTCAGCATTGTTTGAGTCATGCATGATGTCAAGATGATGCGAATATGTTGTATTTTGTCTATTTGGGTAGTTCTGTCAGGCAATTTTTGGTCAATGTAGTTCAAATCCTCACTTTGTCGAACGGTTCCGGTTGTTAGAAAGCAGGGATTTTAAAAACTTACATCCGCGTGTGCGGATATTAATATTGTTTCTTGAAGGTTAAACTTTTGTTGGGAAGTAAAAATTAGTATTTATATTTTACCTGAATCGATTGCGCGAGTTTTTATACCCGACACACTCTGTGTCGAGGGTATATTGCGTTTGTGTGAGATAGACCATACAAAATATAAATAGAAATGATCAGCGTCACTAGGAGATTCGATTTAGCCATGTCCGTCTGTCTGTCCGTCTGTCTGTCTGTCCGTCTGTCTGCCTGTATACAGTTATCTTATCGAAGGAGTTGAGCTATCTTGACAAAATTTGGTATGCGTGCTCACGGGGACATAAGTAAGAACAAGTTCAAGAATGGACCCGATCGGACCGTTTTTAGGGGTACCTCCAGTACTAGGGTCTGTCACAAAAATCTCAAAACTGCCCCAAAATCTGACTTTTTCCAAATATTTTAATGAAACTTGGAATTTGCGCGTATATTTAACCCTCCGATTAGAATTCCGAAAATTTGGAAAAGTGGGCGTGGCAAAGGGGCGGTTT
This sequence comes from Chlorops oryzae, assembly GCA_020466095.1. NCBI lineage: Eukaryota > Metazoa > Arthropoda > Insecta > Diptera > Chloropidae > Chlorops > Chlorops oryzae. The sequence continues at coordinate 56,417,312 of CM035806.1, read as the reverse complement.
TCATAAAGAAATTAAACAAAAGTCGGTATATGGGGCCCCTATGGCCTTAAATAACTCCTGATATTAAAAATTATTTGAAGATGTGTGTCTGTGTCGGGTATTCTATTGTCAGGCTCGCCTGACTATAACACCCTTACTTGTTTTAACTTGTTCTTCTTTATTTGAGCTGTTTAGCAATTTCAATTCTTTTGGGTGCATCGAATTGAGATGACCACTTAATGAAGAGGTGGTACAAAAATTTTCCGAGAATATGGGGCCGTCCATATATGAAGTCATCATAAAGGGGGAGTTGTCGTGAATCATGACGATTTATGATCAGGGTGAGAGGGAGATCAATTCGCAATGATCACGTCATCGTCTCTTTCTTATAAGAAAACACTATAAAACTTTATTTTGGAGAAATCAAATTTCTATTTACCTGCGAAATAATAAAGGGCTCAACGATGATTTCAACAGCGGGGATGCTGGACCATGAAGATTGACAATAAGGTGGAGGGGGGCATCTAAAATGGTCGATATGCTTTTACATATTTTTCTATTCTCCTTATCCTGATTATTTTTATCAGGACTAAAAATTTTCCAGATTTGAGTTTGCAAACGGATTGACATACCAATTTTTTGTATGCAAACGTAACGGCATATGGGATTTAGAGAATGTGCACGAACTTTTAATCAACAAGGTTAAATATCCCGAAATGATTTATCGACAGTTCGAATTTTCCAAAGTTAATTGATATTTTTTAACGATTATTTTTCTTTTATTTGCGAATAAACTTTGTTGACGGTTATCGCTTCCAACTCCTAAGATGGCTTTGTTTTTCATTCACAAAGACTGAAGACAAAAATGAATGGTTGTCTCTTTCTCTCTGCTAGGAGAATAGGTGAATGCTCAAAGCGCATGCCAATCTTCAACATCAGCTATTTTTAATAAGAACTGTGGCACACCTGCATCCGCATGAACTCCGCATCGATGACTGCACATGAGAATGAAGATACAGATGTTGAAATTGCTGCGGATGCTCCGCAATTGCGGATGCGGATGCGAATATTCCGAACATCCATGTTAGACACGAACGTACAAATGCAATACACTCTCGAGTCGAGTCGGGTATAAAAATCCACGGAGCCTTGGAACTGATATCATTAATTGTCTACATCAAACTTCAGCTACTGACGACGCTTGTGCCGTCAAAACTAAACGGTCGAATAAGCCTAAGCTAAGAAATAAGCTTATTTAGTTCAATAGTCATTAAATCAAACGAACGTAAGCGACGTGAGCAAAAAATCAACAGAGCGCATTCTAAAAATAGAAATTGGAGAGCATTTGTTTATTTTCTCTCTAATAGTCGCACTACAATAGAGCCAGAACAGAAATTGTCTGAGTACACTTTTCTGTATGGGCGCGAAAAGTCTTACAAGTTTAAGAATCTGCTGGAACCACGTTTTGAACAACCAAATGAAAATATTATGCCATTCAATTCATTCAATTCAGCTTAAGAGAAGAAGAGAACTGAAGCTTGTGCTTCATATAAATATTTGGAGCTTTTTTCAACAATTAAATGCATTTAAGCGTTTCAACTTTAATTTAAAAGATATACATATGTATTTGACTATATCTTTAAAACTGGCCTCACTACCGGGCCCATTAATGCAGAGTATCCTGGAGATTTATGTATTTTATGTCATGGTGACTTTTTGGTCAATTATATTAGGAAAACCCGCGTTTTGCCAGTCCCACTTTTTCAATTTTTGGAAATTTAACCGGAAGCTTAAATTCTGGGTATTGAACGCACCCTTAACAAAAGACCGATGAAGAAAATTTTTTGTAGAGGCAGCTTACGACCATGCGGGAAGCATAAGTACATTGCCGAATTTCGTTCAACTTCCATTTGAATTTCAGATGTAAGAGACAATTTCCAATTTACAAGTTTTTGAATTTACTCTTGATGCCCTAAAATACGCTTACACATAAAATTTTATTAAAATATTTGTAAAAAATCAATAGCACTCAATAAATGCTCCGATCTGGCCTTTTCAAACTTGTTCTCAATCATGACCGCACAGACACGCATACCAAATTTCGTCAAGATAGCTCCACTCCTTTGATAAGAAATCTGGTCAAATTCTTAATTTCACATACAGACGGACGGCTGAATCGAAGCTCCCGGTGACGCTGACGGTGTTACACACAATCGCACAGACGCAATATACCGTCAACAGAGAGAGTGCCGGGCATAAAAAGATTCCTGAACTTCGTCATGCTTCAATGGAACTCGGTCCATTAATTATTACAGAAAATTTATTTTTTTTTTTTCAAAATTTTTCTTTCAAAAATTATTTAAGTTAGTCTCAACCGTTTTACCAAGCCTTTTCAAATAACGATATGTGTATGAACTTCATTATTAAGTTTCTTCACATTTTCTCGAAATCTCGTAGGACTTTCGATAAGAGACAGAGAGTGCAACACAAGGCATATATGTGTAATACGAATTGATCCATTATTACTTATCATTCATATGTTTTAATTATTATTTATTTATTGATTTATTTATTTATTTATTATTATTTTATTTGTTATAAATGTATTTTTTTATTATTTATTTATTTATTTATTTATTTATTTATTCATGTATTTATTAACTATTTATTATTAATAATTTATTTTTTATTTATTCATTTATCTTTTCATTGATTTATTTATTTTATTTATTTATTCATTTATTTATTTATTTAACTATTTTTTTTAATTATTATTTAATTATTATCTAGGTATTTATTCGTTTATTTATATACTTCATCATTTGATTTATTTTTTTTTTTTTTCACTCATATATTTATAGATTTATTTATTTATTATTTAGTTTTAATTTATAAATTAATTTATTTATTGACTTTTTTGTATTAATTCATTTATTTGTCCATTTAATAAATTATTTTTTATTAATATATTTTTTTTATTTTTTATAATTATTATTATTTGTGATTTAATTATTATTTATTTTGTATTATTTATTATAAATTTTATTATTATTAAAAAGTATAATGATGAGAATGATAACATAATAATAACGATAATAATAATGATAATAATAATAATGACAGAAATAATAATGATTATAATGATAATTAAGAAAATAAGGATAATGATGATAATGATAACCAGGGCCCGGATTTCAATGACATGTCATATTTTTTCTGTGATTAGGAAAACGTTGCTGGATGATTTATTTGTGCCATATGTGGGCCCTAGACTCCGAAAATGAAAAGTTTTTAGTTCATTTTTTTTTTGTCATTTTTTTGAGCTTTTGTTCGCTTTTTGGTCATTTTTTGAAGTTTCAGGTCATTTTCTCGGCAAATTCAAGAGCTAAAATTTCATGAAAACACGCACACATAATCGGCCTGCAAAAAGGTACTAAATACGAAAAACACGTGCCAATTAAAACTTAAACGAAAACAGAAAATGTTGTAATTTTTTTGCAAACATTGAATTTGTTTTTTGTCATTTTTTCAGTTTTTAGGTAATTTTTCAAGATTTTTTAGGTCATTTTGTCATTTTTTTTTTAGGTCATCAAAATCCGGGCCCTGATGATCACAATGATAATTATAGTAATGATAGTGATGATAACGATGTTTTTGATAGCAATATTCATCAGCTTTTCGGTAAGACTTTTAAGAACATCTGCACCGAGAAAAATTATCTTAATATGTATTATATGTCGGCTTAAAGTGTAAACCTACTAAGTACACTTTTAACCGATTCTGACTTTTCGATGTCATTCGAAAGAAAAAAGCACACTGCATCGTCAGGCAAACAGATCTTTTTTAATTTCAAATTCTAAATACGGAGAAATTGGTGATGAGTAAAACTGCTAAGTCCAACTAGGGTCAAAGTTCACTGCTAACACCAACAAGTGACTCCAAGTAGACTTTGTATGGTGCACAGAATCGGATTTAGAAGAGACTTCATATAGGAACAAAATAAACCATCCATATTTTGGGTCTCCTTTCCAAGCTTGAAGTCTTGAAAAAAAGTGTTTATTTTTTACCCTGTCAAGTTTTGAAATTGTTAGTTAGCAGGTTTACACTTTAAGCCGACGATATTGTAGGTTTTTGTTAAAAAATATATGAATTTATCGAATTATTTCCAATCATCGTTACTAGCAAAATATGAGAGCCAACATCAATATTCAATGATCTTATTTAGTTAGGAGACCCTTTCTATCCGTTATTATACTTCTGAATCAGAGTACATTGAATACATCAGACGATAAGAGCAAGAGGAAAAAGTGAAAAACAGCAATTATTTTCGCATTGAGTTCAATTTGGAAAAGTTGAGGCGAATGATGAAAGAAATTAAAGTCTAGACTAAATGGTTGACTTGTGTCAAACAAAATATTATCAAATAACTGATGCGTTCTAAAGACCATTTACAAGTACTGGAGAATAATTCGTTGAAAGGAACCGAAATAAAAAGGCACGAAAACAAAGAAAATGAAAGTTGTGGTTAACGAAGAGAATTGAAACTGAAATGATCAGCCACACAAATCAACGCCACGTGCAGAGAATCTCTTGAATTGTTAACGCTACAGTTTTCAGGGCTTAGTGACTCTAAAAATGCAGTGTGCCTGTCAGTCGACAGTCGACAGACAACGGACGACCGACACGCCGAACACGACAATATCGAAAAAGGAAAACGCGCGACAAGATAAACGGATGGTCGCGCACACTCAAATAACACTCGGCGTGCGATTTTTTGCACAAACCCGAGAAGAATAAGAAGACGAAAATGATGACGAACACGAAGAGGCTTGAGATGGAATAGAAGTTGATGTATAAGAACTCCAAAAAGCTTCCCAAGCTGTGGAAATCGAATAGCTCGATTCCTTAGACAAGGCAAATTCTTCTTTCATTTCTCATAATTTTTTTTTTTTATTTTTTATTTTTTTATTTGAATGTAAGCGAAATTGTGCAAAGCATATATTTAAACGCAGACGTAGAGTTGAATTTATAAAAACAAATGGTAATTCGGATATAATTATAGCTTTTGATTAGGTGCTACAACTCTGGAGGCGCCAACGATCGACGGAGTTGCCAATGCAATTGCTTAGACGAAAAAATAGTTGGCTTCATCCATGAACTAATGCATATATGAGTGTACCGAATCATTTTTATGCTTATCAGCCGTTTAATACCGCTGCACAAAACGATTAAATTGCAAATAAAATTAATCAGGGATCAGCGTTGTTTGCAATTTGCTATTTTATTTTCGTCCTATAAAAAATCGTCATTGCAAGAAATCCTACACACAGAAATAATATATGACCACATAAAATCGATAAGATCCCCTTATTGATCGATTTTATAGAGAAATCTGCTTAAAATACTTATACGAATAATATGATTTTTCCATTGAGAGAACTCTTTGAATGTATAGAGAAAATCTTATTGAAACAATTTAATATATATCCTCATATATTTCATGTGAATATCTTATTGTTTCTGTGAAAGAATATGGAAAACTTCTTGATATAGTCAAATAATAAGGTGACCATATCAATCAAACTAACTATGTGACATTCTTATAAAAATGACGTTTTGATAAGATATCCTTATTGGAAGAAAATCGCTTTAAGAAGAAGACTTTTTAATACTTAAAGCAGGAATTATTGATTTAAACAAGTAAGGGTGTTATAGTCAGGCGAGCCTGGCAATAGAATACCCGACACCGACACCGACACACATGTTCAAATAGTTTTTAATATTCTAGAGGTTTTTAAGGCCATAAGGGGCCCCATATACCGACTTTTGCTGAACTTCTTTATGAAAACCACCCCTTTGCCACGCCCAATTTTCAAATTTTTTGAATTCTAATCGGAATCTTAAATATACGCTCAAATTCTAAGCTTCATTGAAATATCTCGAAAAAGTCCGATTTTAGGGCAATTTTGGGATTTTTGTGACAGACCCTAGTACTGGAGGTACCCGTAAAAATGGTCCGATCGGGTTCATTCTCGAACTTGTTCTTACTCATGTCCCCGTGAGCACGCATACCGATTTTAATCAAGATAACTCAACTCCTTCGATAAGAAAACTGTATACAAAGAACGGACAGACAGACGGAAATCGAATCTCTTGGTGGCGCTGATCATTTCTATATACAGGGTGTCCAAAAAATGTTTGGAGTTATTTTAACATGCGATAGCTAGACTCAAGTGGAGTATTTTTTGCTTTTACACCACCTATCTAAGTGGTACCGTTTGCGAACTACGGCACTTTAAAAAAACTCATTTATGTATGAACTTTTTGTTTTGAAAAAAAAAAAAGTAAGAAAGTAAGTTGCCAACCAATAAATAAATAACTTGCTTTCATCGCGCCTTCCAAAACGCCATGCACAAGCTCTTTCAAAAAATTCCTATAGAATCTTTTTTTAAATTTTTTAATTATAAAAAGTTTGGTAAAATCTTTTATTTCTCAGTTTTTTAAATAAATGTAAATGTTATATACGGGTATGTGATTGGTTTCCCTTTCGCGGGAAAGGTAATTCAATATCGAAATTGAAGTGATTAATTCCCAGTTTTCCTAGATTGAGAGCGAAATTGAATTACTTTAATAGAGAATGCATATCGCCAGTTAGATCGTGAGGAAATTTAAAATCCTCCTCAATCTAGAGAAAGGGAAATCACATAAGTTGGGGAATTGAATTCCCCGGGAAAGGGAAAATAATCACATACCCGATAATCTACTTTTCCAAAAAAAAAAAAAAAAAAAAATCGACGCTCGCTGGAGCAGGGGTCGAACCCGCCGACCTTGTTTTTTACAAGAATTTATACCAAAATTAAGAAGTTATCTTCTTAACTTTTCGTTAAGTTTTTCGTCAAAATAATCGATAAACGAAGTTTTTCTCTATGGTTGCAATAAGACAATCTTCTTGGACAAAAACCATAGAGAAATCTTATTGTTTTTCTTCCATTTTATGTGATATCGTTTTCTCTGTGTATTTATACATATCATGAGTTTGTTTTTCTGTATTTTTTTAACTGCATTTTGTACACCGAATGCCACACCAGCATCTCTATTTAGCAATACTAAAAAGGATTCAAGTTTAATGAGCACTGATTAGGAATCTTTATGAGGTCGTAAGTTAGGATTAGGAATGAACTCTTTCCTTAAAGCGAAAAAAATGAAACGACATGGAAGCCCTATAAAAGATTTTGAGGCCCTCTGTATCGAGAGTATGCAGCGTTTTTGCGTTCTCGTGTAACGTCCGCAGCCATTCTTGATGGACCATGCAATTTAGTCATATTAGTGCGCCTGTTTGTCCGACCATCTCGATTTTACTTTTATCCGAGCACTTGTGACGTTTTTGGTGGTGCTGCCACAACGTTGCGTAAAGTCTTAAAAATATTTTGGTGAAAACTTTCCAGTTTTACTATTAGTTCAAGTTATTATTATTATGTATTATTTTTATTTTTATTATTTTTTTTTTTTTTGTGAATTAATCATTTTAAAACAATCTCCTATTTAAAAGGACGATGTCAGTATGTAAAAACCAGATTTTGTGAAAATTCCGAGTTGATAGCATGTTGTTCGAACGTCAGTGGCAACGCTGTAAACCAGTGCCGTAGCAATTCTGTATAAATATTTTTTTAATTTGCGTGGGGGTCCAAAAATTATTTTTTCAATTTTAACGTCTATTTTAATTAAAACCACATTAACATGCACGCTTTCAATGCCTGTTTTTTCGATTGTCATTTATTTATTCTCCTTTTTTAATTTTTTTCATGGGCAAAAACAAAAATTCGTGGGGGGTCAGATCCCCCTCTTGCCCCCATTGGTTGCTACGGCACTGCTGTAAACACATAAATTCACTAATTTAAATTTTTTGTCTAGAAAATTTTCAACTGTCAAAAATTTTCAATAATTTCCACCAGTCAGAATATGTATGTATGTACTTTTAACCCTACGTCACAAGTGTACATGCGCAGAAGAATCAAATTTTGAACTCTGATTGTCGTAACCTTATAATCTATCATCCTTGCTCTGTACATAGTTTTCTTATCAATGGAGTTCAACTTTTTATCTTAACGAATGGTAGGTATACGTATTGGCAGAGACATGGGCTTGGTGGGACCAATTTTTGGGGGAGTTTTCAGTAGTAGACTGTTAAATCGCAAAAATTGCTTTGAAATCTGATTTTTTCAATAAAAGTTTTGATGAATTTTGATTTTTGAAAATTTAGCATTTCTAGGACGTCAATATTTTCCTTAATTTCGGAAAAGCGTATGTTCGGGTGTCGGTCATAAGGCCGGCCTTCGGTCGGTCTCTGACAAGCAAATTTCAAATTAAAATTGAAATTATTTAAAAAGAGCTGGAAAATAGACGTCGCTAAAATTCAGTTATACATACATATTTATATCGCTTACATCTACAATTCATACGGTAATTGAAGAGGTCTGGATATGACGTTCTTTTATGGTCATGAAAATTCCTGAATTATAGCGGGAAAATAATCGATTGAACTTTCTATAGTGCCACCTATCGATGTTTATAGCGTTTGAGATGCTATCGATGCATTTTTTTTTTATCAATATCGATGGTATCTATATTTAAAAAATAATCAATTCTTTAAAACAAGTAAGATTTGAATTGCAGATTAAATTTTAGTCTCAAAGAGCCGATTCCAATACATGATTACGCGTTATTATATACCTATATTATAAATTTTTTTTTTTTTTTTTTTTTTGTTTTTGTTAGCTTTTTAATGTTGAATGTTTTCATTTTCTAACCTTTTCAGGTTTTGCGAAGGCGGAACTGCAAACTGGCAGAATATAATGAAAATAATAAAAGAAAATAAACGCATGTCGCTAAACATACACGCTATGTGCTTTCTATTGCAGCCAGTAATCTTTGCTCCTTGCCGCTACAATCTTTCCTTTAAAAATGCCGAATTCCAGAAGCAATAATGCCACAATCAGTTAAACTGAAAGTCAACAACATCGCGTTGCGGCGACGCATTGAGTTAGGAGAAGAGCAAGCTGACCAGCGAACAGTAAAGCGAGAGGCGATGACGACAACGATGACAATGCTACGATCGTACGGCGATGCACACACAACGTCGAAATATAAAGGACGAGCACTCGTGCTGATGCACAATGCAGTACGCCACAAAATGTTTTGCCATATCGCGACATGTCACACCCCGTTCCGCGCTTCGCACTTTGTAGCGGCGGTGGCGGCAGCTTTCGGAATGAGCAGCTCAAGAGACCGCCGAAGTTGGCGGCTTTCATCTAGCAACACACACACACACACACACACACACACACACACACACACACACACACACACACACACACCACAAGACTTTTGTTCGAATGCCTCAGTTGCAACGCAATCAAGTATCGTCATCGGGACTTATCCCTCCGCTAGGCACCTATAAGCTGCCAGTATAGCTTCGAATCGGGCATCCATACGTGCTTACATCCATCTATTCATACGTACATCGTACGTTGCGCATACGTGCAGCTATGGCTATGTGCGTTCGAATGCTTTTCTTACTTTGGAGTGTGCCCGTGAGCTGTCTGGACTTTGAATATGTAAACTGCACGTGGCACTTTGTACTTTGCGAAAAATTAACCAAAATAAAGAAATTCTCTCTATCCAGCCATCTAACCATCCGACTAACCGACTGACTGAAGCTGATCTACCATGCGCATTGCGCATTGCGCATAGAGGGTGGGAGCAAGAGCTACGCGCTTTCGCTACGTTCTGCCAATTTTATCTTTGACCAATGTCATGATTGGTAAAACGTATAAACCATTACATGATATAAAGGAAATTGCATCTGCAATGCTGTAATTGTTATTTCCTTTAAAGAAGGCAATGTTTTCATTATCGCTTTTATTACAAATTTCCGATAATATGTACTAAGTGCTGATGAGCTGCTGAAGTATAAACGAAAAAAACAGAAATGCTTAGTTCACTTGGACGTTCAGAAATTCTCAAAAGGGTAAACAAAAACACTGACTTGACGGATGAAACTTTTTCAAACATTCTAAGCTTAAGACAACATTTTGTATGAATACACTTGGAGAATAGGACTTTAAAGATTTTACTAAAACCTCTATTAAAAGCTAAGTGATCGTTTTTTTTTTGTTTTTATACCCGACACACTCTGTGTCGAGGATATCCCAGCAGTTATTTAGGAAGTGCATTACCTAAGTAATGCATTTTTTCATCGATGAAATAGGAATGAAAAAGGTAATGCAAAGTAAATTGAACAAAGCATGGAGAGGTAATCGAAAAATTGTAAGTATAATTTTAGGCAAAAAATTAAGCCCGCAATTTCAATCTATTTTGCATTATTTGAGAATGCAAATAGTAATGCATTACAAAATCAAGTATTTTCGATTACTTTTTGTACAGCTGGTAATGCGAATAGTCATGCATTACATTCGCTGGGACATCGCCGTGCTAAAAATAATCGATTCTGTAATGCATAAACTGTACCCGTTTTGAATTACTTTTTGCATTACCATCGGTTACAAATAACTGCTGGGATATTGCGTTTGTGTGGTTGTGTGCAACACCCAGATCCAGTCGAGATAGACCATACAATATATATATATATATGTATGTATGTATATATATGTAGAAATGATCAGCATCACCAGGAGCTTTCGTCCGTCGGTCTGTATATAGTTTTCTTATCGAAGGAGTTGAGCTATCTTGACGAAATTTGGTATGCGTGCTAACGGAGACATGAGTTAGAACAAGTTCAAGAACCATTTTTAGGGGTACCTACAGTACTAGGGTCTGCTCTAAGACCGGAGTTTTTCAAGATATTTTTTTTGATGAAATTTGACGTTTTAACAAACTTTGAAGCAATTAATGTGATTTCCGAATTAGGAAAATTGGGCGTGGCAGAAGGGCGCTTTTCGTAAATTGTCTCCTACGCCTGAAATTACAATGGGACTTGAACGAAAGTTGGGACTTATGCTTCCTTTGTAGCCATAAACGTTCTTTCCAAAAATTTACTTGATCGGTCCATTATTAAGGGTACTTCCAGTACTAGGGTCTGTCATAAAAATCCCAAAACTGCCCCAAAATCGGATATTTTCGAAATACTTGAATGAAATTTAGAATTTGAATGTACATTTAAGCCTGCGATTAGAATTCAAAAAATATGGAAAATTGGGCATGGCCAAGAGGCGGTTTTCATAAAGAAGTTGCACAAAATGCGGTATATGGGGCCCCTTATGGACTTAAACACCTCTTGATTTAAACAAAATTATTTGAACGTGTGTATCTGTGTCGGGTATTGTATTGTCAGGCTCAACTGACTATAACACCCTTACTTTTGCAAAAAAAAAAAAAAAAAAAAAAAAAACAGTTTAAGGTTTATTTAGCTTGAAGGATTGTAGTCCTTCCGTTTTCGAAATTTCATTGAAGAATCCATTGCGCAAAGCAATTTTAATGAATCAAGGAAAGAAGACGAATGAAGAAAAGTTAAGAAGTCATTTCGTGCAAGTATTTACACAATTAATTTGAGTACTTTCGAAGAAATATTGAACAACTTCTTCTTGGAATAGATTTTACAGCGATCTGAATTAACAAGATAGGCAATTAAGTTCAGAAAATGAGAAAAACACAATATGAACTACTATTGAAATAAAGTAGGTACGACCGCGTTGGAGAAAAATCAATCAAGTTGAATGTCATTCTATAAAAAATTAGATAGTAGCATAGTGTAATATTTCGGAGCGTCGTTTATACACTGTACTTTTAACGAGAAAATAGACAATTTTCCAGCTGGCATATGTATCTTTCGGTTCGATTCGTTCTTCAATTAAATTTTTTCCAACAATTATTTCGAAACTAGTGACGTTATGCGGTTCATATACGCTTAACGACCACACAACAACAGGCCGTAAAGCTGCACAACGAAATTTGAAAAAACATGTAAGGGTGTTATTGTCAGGCAAGCCTGAAAATACAATACCCGATACAAATAATTATATTATATATTAGGTATATTCCTTTGTTTATTTGGTATAAAACAGGCGCGAAGACCACGCCCATTAAGGCAAAGTATTATGGAGAGAATATTTTGGCCTCATATGCACTGTTGTCAGTTTTTTAGAGGAATATTTCCCTGAATGCCTCAAAACAAGGGCTTAGTTCCCTGAAATTTATCCTATAAGGTCCCATAAGAATTTCCCTACCCATTTTTCTGTCCTAACACTCCATTAGAGATCATAAATGTATTTTAATTTAGTAGAGATTCCACTAAACTGGCAACAGTTCTCATGTGCCACATTTTGGATCCTTTTTTAAGCCCACTTTTCCAATTTTTTGGAAATTTAATCAAAGCCAATAATATAACCTTACATTCCGAATTTCATTGAAATATCTCCAAAAAAAAAAAAAATCAAATATGAGAGCAATTTTTACGATTTTTGTATCGGAACATAGTACTGGAAGCACCCGATCAAGTTTTACGGCACACGTACGATTTTACGCAACCTACAAAAGGTCAGAAATTTTACCTATAATCTTTTTATAAAGTTTAATACATGTACAATTCTACACACACATAGATTGTAACACATACACACATACATAAAGATATGGCTAGCTGCGTTTTTTATAAACCAAATATGGTAGTACATCGCAAGAGCACAAATTAAACACCCCCACAGAAAAGGCAAGAAGATGCTAAACAATAAAGGCGACAGTAATATAAAAGAAACACAATAATAACTGAAAAATAGAAACAGCAATAATAATAATAATATTATTAGAATATTCAGTGACAAACGCTGTCAACCCACTGCAATCGTTTCAAAGGCTGACTAAACAACAACTCACCTTGGCAAAAAGAGTTGGCGAATAAGTCGGGGTATTGCTAAAAATTATAAACAAATCAACCGGCAACGTTTTTGTTTTTTCTTTTTTTTCTCTCAATTTTATACCCGACGCGCTTTGTGTCGAGGGTACATTACGTTTGTGCGGTTGTGTGTAACACTCCAAACCATTCGGGATAGGCCACACAAAATATGTATTAATTCATCAGGAGCTTCGATTTAGCCATGTCCGTTCGTCTACCTTTCCGTCTACTTGTGCACAGCTTCTTATAGAACGAGTTGAGGTATTTTGACCAAGTTGGGTATGCGTATTGTCGGAAACATGAGTAAGAACCAGTTTTAGAATAGCTTGTAACAGACAATTTTTATGGGAACCTCCCAGTGCTAGAGCTATTTATGAAAGTCATAAGAAAATCTGATTTAACGCCTGATTTTTTGAGTTAATTCGTTACAATTATAAAAGTGGGCGTGGCAAGAGGGCTTTTTCGAACATTGTCTGTTAAACCAGAAATTCAAATGTGATACTTGAACAAAAGTGTGCATATGGATATTTCCAAAAAAAAATGGGAAACTTTTTGTCACGTCCGAGCACATCTAATAGCCTTTTGTTGTGAGTCGAAAAGCGTCACGTCACAGTCTAACGTCACGCTACCAGCTCAAAATTGCTTATGTAACTGTCACGTCCGTTTGGAAATACCCATATGGACTTGTTTTATAATCACAAATAGTGCTCGGACAAATATGCAATAAAAAATGACAAAAATTGCGTCCCAAAATCTTCGATTATTGTCCTCAAAATCATTTCAAATAATATTTTCTGTATAATTTTGTTAAAATTTTCTTGTATGGATTTTCCATTGCAATGAATACGAAGAAAAGCCTAAAATAAAATATTTTTAATGAGTTTCGAAACATGAAACAAAGACCTTAAGGACATTTTTTTAGAGGAATAAGCTTGAAGACTTTACCGGATCTTGTTCATTTGTTTTAACGAATTTTTCGTCATTTTTAGTGCATTTTTTTCGAGCTCCAGTCATAAATATCCTCCACAAAAATGTAACCGAAGTCGGCATATAAGGATCTTTTATGGACTTGAAAAACACCAGGGGCTGTTTTAAAAAAATATTCAAACACATATAGCTAAACGTTTAGCAGTCGGGTCCTGTATTGACTATAACACCCTTCCTTGTTCAATTTTTTATACCTAACGTAATCGGGGTATATAAGTTTTGTGCGAATCTTCCAACAGCTAGAATTTAGCTCCGCAGATATAGACCAATTTATATACAGCGTCCTCACTCCACTTAAGCGAGCACCTCTCTTAAATTGACAATTTTTTTGGAATGATCTAGTGATCCTGCTTCTCAAATAGTTTCCTCTTAAGCGGACACCTATGATCAGCGGGCACATTTTATCGGTCCCGCTGGTGTCCGCTTAAGCGAGAGAGTCCACTGTATTCTTAATCAGATTTGAAAACGGAATCGATTTAGACATCTGTCTCGTCTGTCGGTCCGTCTATCCGTTCAACTGTGGTCGGATCTTTCCTTCCAAACGGCTGGACCAATCACATCAAAATTTCGCACTCAGGTATGTTGCGCCCCAAGAACGATCCTTAGTGAAAGTGAGCGATATCCGCCCACTTCCACGCCCACGAAAGGAGATTTCTCGTAACTTCCGAATTTAGAAACGTAGAAGCTTCAAATTTAAACTGAACATTTTTGGAAAAAACGGATATGTTCCGTAACTTTCAAATCCACAAGCATTAACTTTATGAAAGTTCCGTACAGAAAGGCAAAACATAGTGTACTGGGTCTATCAAAGTCGGACCTGACCGACTTTGGCTTTCTTCCTACTTGTTTTTTTTTTTTTTTTCTCTTTCTTTTCTCTCATCTCAATAACAATATAAACGTTAATATACACATATGATATTTAACAAACCTAAAATTTGTTTCTTCGATTTTTTTTCTCTTTCTTGAGGGTGCTTCAAACGTTGCGCTTGCATAAAATAATGTGGGTAATACGCCTACTGTAAATGAGCCGAGCTGAGTTTACAATTTCTAAACATCAGATTTAAATTTTTTAAAGAACGTCTGTAGGTTAAGACGGAAAAATAAATATATTGAAAAAAAAAAAAAAAAAAAACACGAAAACAAAAAAAAAAAAAAACACCGAAACCTACGCCTCTTAAATGGCATTGAAACCATTGGGAAGTGTAAGCGAAGATATAGCATTGTCTTTAAGCAGTATGATATAATCGTATTTAAAGAAAACTTGTGGAAAAGTGGACTTGACCGTGATTTGTTATCCGTGCCACGAATTCAAACTTTGCCTTACGTTATCATCCAACTACACACAAAAAACAAAACAAAAAAAAAAAAAAAAAAAACAAAATTGCCGCCTTAGAAGCGCTTGCATCGCAACTCTTGAAAGACACAAAATGACGTCATCTTTGAAAATCAATAAACTTGTTCAAACTGGAACAGATTCGTGGCGGCTTTAACTTGAATGATTTAGTACATAAAATATATTTTCTGCTTGAGTGAATACTGTAATAACCTACAAAACCAACATTGCGTTATTGAATCACTCTTTTCTTCTTATTTCTTTCTTTAAAACGTCTACTGTTAGAGTTCTGTTCATGCTACATTATTTCGAAAGAAATAAAATGTTCAACGTCTATGACCCCGAAAGGGAATGCCTAGATTCACAGTATTGGGGATATCTTCGGTTTTTTTTTTTTTTTTTTAACTAGTTGAGTTCGTTCGATTCCCTGGTCACAACAATAGGAAGTCAAATTTCGTTCGTTTAGGATTGTTCTACTTAAACCTACATCCCCTATACGGGGATGGATTATTTCTTTTCAAATGTATATCTAAGAAGTTGGATTCTTCATTTGTCATACAACATTTTTCGGAGTTTAGTACTTTATTTTTTTTTTTTTTTAGATTTCGGTATCGTGGAATTATTCTTAATGTAAATTTTTATTGTTTCCTTTTCGGAATTCCTCCCCAGGGAAAAATTTAGTTTTAAAATATTTAAATATATAGATATGTATATAAGTCTTAAATAAAATATTTAATAATTTAAAAAATCTCTTAGTTAATTTTCTGTTTAACAGAATTATAGTCAAAGAAAAAATAAAATAAAATAAAATAAAATTTATGATTATTGCAAATTTACGAAACGCGATTTTTCATTTCCTTCCGATTGTTTTTAATCTTATCACTTTCTTCGCTCATTGTGCTATTTAGAATAGCGATTATTAAAAGAAGGATCATGGTAATGTACATACATGCTTTCACCAAGAATAATTTTTCAAATTTAGAAGGTAAATTAAACGCAACGAATAACTGAACTTAAAATAAAAAACTATACAAGCATAATTCAAGTACGAGTATTCCTTACGTGACCAGCTTTAGTTAGTTCTCGCGGTATTTTACCGATTTTTCATGGAAGTTTTCATGTATTTAAGGTTGACACTAAAACATGTTGTATATGCTGGTTTTCGGACGTATACCAAACTTTTATACAGTTCTGCTTTTGATGCTTTATTTAATCAAAACTGAAACCTAGTAAAAAAGTTAGTAAAATATTTATTGGGGAAAAGTGCACACAGCCGTGCTCATAAAATATATATATATATATATATATTATCCAGTGTACTCTTTCTTAACCCATTTTGTACCACTGTACGATTTTTCGTACAGCAAGTTGAAAAAATTTTTTTCAATACTGAAAACTCTTTTACCTGTTATTTTCTTCTCGAAATTGTAAGTTTGAAGTTTTTGGAACATAAATTCGTTCAATTTTTTTGATTGAAGATGAATTTTTATAAAAATAAACTTAACAACAAGCGACTTTTTTGGAATATTTTTCCAAAGAAAAATTCTTTCATGAAAAATTTGATTCTGCAAAGATATCGGTTGATTTTTCTTAATAAAAGCAAAAATATGATTTAACAACAAATTATCTAATAAATTGCGTATCATAGTTATCGAAATTTATTATATTTTACTTGGAAATGGACCAACGTACGATTTTTCGTACAGGGAAAATCTCTGAATGGGGTTAACAAAAAAAAAAACAATTTTTTTTTTTGTTATTTACTATCGGGGTCATAAAAGAAAGCCATGTGATTCAAAATTTATTAAAAAATTCCACCTCGTTGTGTTAGTGGTCTAAAATTGGTTAAGCGGACACCTACGGGGCCCAAAAATATGTCCGTTTAACAAAGGTGTCCGCTTAAGCGGCAACTATTTGAGAAGCAAGAATACTAAAGCGTGTCCTCTTAAAAGGAGTGTCCGCAAAGAGAGAGTACACTGTATATGTATCTGAATGACTGAGAACTAGCAGAGTTAAAAATATTTGCTTTTTTTCTTTCTTTTTTCAATACGAATCGATCTTTCGAATAATTTGTTGATAGTTGGTCACGTAAAGTATTGTATTAAAAGTAGAAAATTAATTTTACTATATAAAATGTATTTTGTAATTTTCATATGTATGTATCCGATCACGCTCATTCATGGTTCTTGAAATGACACTACAATCTAATAGACTCTTGTAGCCAAAGAATGCAATTAAATTGCTTAAATTTACTAAATAACTTCTTATTGCACTTTCGACATTCGAGCATACCACGCCGATGAGTTCAAATACTATATGATTTATAGTGTAAATGATGGTATGTTATTTCGAAATATTTTCGATGACACATTATATTATTAATTTATTAAGAGCGAAATTATATTCAAAAAGCAAATACGAAAAATATGGTTATGAGGAGTAATAGGTATTATAAAAGTCTTATGGTAGTCATTAGTCTTGGAGAGTTAATAAAGCTTTCAGTTACGTGATTGTGGTTAAAAGCGCTTGAAACGATTTATATGGCACAGTGGTAGTTTTCTTTGCAGTAATTTGCTAAAAAAAAAAATTATAAAAATTATAAAAAATTAAATAAAAATGTTTTCCTAAAATGACTAGTTTAAATAGAACTAAATGTATTGTATTTATGTATTTTAATGGGCCGAGATCGTTCGGTTTCGTAGAGGATTAAAAAATGTTTCTGGGTATGGCACAGTGCAAAAGCCTATTAATAAACTACGGTTTTATGTATTATCGATGCAATTAAAAGGAATGAACTTCTATTTGAAGATTTGAGTAACTTAACATCTATCGTCATCATTATCTATTGATTTAATTAGCCGTTTAGTAACGGCCACTGCTTCCTTCTTGTGTTCTTCCTCCTTATAGGGCCTCGATTAATATTAATTTTCTTAATTTTTGCTATTACTCTATTCTGGATTTACTATTTACAAATAGATTCTATGAATATGCCTATAATTGATATGGCTATTAGCAATAAGGATCGAAAGGGAGATGAGTGTGAGAGCGAGAACGAGAGCGAGAGCGAGAGCGAGAGAGGAATGTGAGCAAGGGAGAATCAGCAGTTTACTTTCATTCTATCGCTGTCCATGGGACATATGCGAGTGTGTTGAGTGCGGCACGTGTGTGGGCACATGGGAATGGTGATGGGTTCCATGTGTTACGTATTGCGGATGCGATAGCGGTGATGGTTGTCCACCAGCGCTACTATAGGGAGATTGCATGAGACTTTGTTCTAGACCATAATGGGAGGATGTTGCTTGTGGATGGCCAAGATGAGCGTGACCGTGATGACCATAAATTAATTGTCTTACTTTTGAATCCTCATCGGCGATATTATAGCTCAATTCGGTTTCCTCGAATCCAGTTGCTGACATGCGCTGATCACCACCACCCGCTCCAGGTGGATCCGGTGAGTTCAGACATGTTTGTATTAGCTGTTTCCCAGCCTCAGATGTTATCATCGGTTGCAATTTTCGCGTAGCGAACGTATAAACATGCCCAGTCTCTGAGGCAACCAACAGCATTACTTGTGTTCCAGTCAATGTCGAAAGCTCATATGCCTGCAAATATAAAAGAAAATATAAAAGCCAATGAATTTGCTGCTATTTGCATTTATTGAATCTTAATACATAATTGTCAGCCTAAGATTTTCGGACTGTATCTAGTTTAACAAATTTATGGCCCCGTATTCCCGTAACAATCTCTGGTGGTATTTCGTTTTTAAATCGATAAGCCAGAAACTACAATATTCAAGCCGCTCTCAGCTAAGTTGACGCGTTCAGAGTACCCCGAAATTAACCAATTATCCATTCTTATCTGGTGATCTTAATCGCTCTTTCATACATACATATTGTGAGTAGGTTTGCAGCATATTTAGCTAAGGCCGCTCGTTATGAATGGAATGTAAAGTTTTCTAAAAACATATAAGCCTACTGGGTGGCTGGCTGGCTTATAAGGCTCATAAAGCTGAGTTGAATTGGACTATGAAAAAAACATATCGATCCAATTTGTTATGTTGAAGGTAAAAGTTACATGAAAGCTATAAATAAAATTGTACACTTTTTATTTTTCTCTTTAGTTTTACAATGATTGAAACCTTTAAAGTTTAGCCTTATAAAAAAAGTGTTATCAATGATGAAAATATGTTGTTGAAAATTACACTCGGCATGGGCAGGGCAAGTCATGTTTCGAAAATCTTTTTTCAAGTAATGGACACTTTAAGATACATATTTGGATAGAAAAGTATATCGTATTGATTGTCCTCAATATTTCTTTAAGGGTTTCAAAGCGACATTTTTAATATATAAATGCTAAAAATTCGACGATATTGAACGACCTTGGACACCTTAACACCATTCGATAATTCGCTCAAACTTTGGTTGTTATCAAGCAAAAATTGTTTATTTTCAAAAACGACACATTGGAAGCATAATTATCTAGAAGAGGATAGTGCTCGTAAATACTAGAGAATACGAGCGACAAAAGCCTTTTTTTAAATGGATGCAAGGATACAAATCATTTGTTAGACCGCTATACATACTTTATTTGCACTACGTCTGCACCACAAAAATCAATTGAAATCGATGAGAAATGAAAATTGATCGCTTGGGATATCACAAATTGACGATATTAAATTGTTTTCGAATATGCAGCATTACAGAAGTCACAAAACATTGCAAGACATCTATCCTCGAGCCATAACAATTCGCACGATTTGTTCGTTGATATCGAGAGATTCGTTTTTTTTTTTTTTTTTTTTTTTTTGCCTTACAATCTGTTTGTTCTATTTTCTTGCTTTGTTTTCATGTTATTTTATTTGGATTTTATCTTTATACTACTCTTTTGTTGCGACTGAAATTCCACTTTTCGGTGGTATCGAAACAATTGCAGCTTTGTTCGCTATTGTGTCATCTGCGGGATCTTATTAGCACCCATTGTTGCAGGGCGACATCTAAACACGGTTCGATTCGACGCGAATCCTCTCGACTCGACTCGACTCGCGTCGTTTCGTTTCGATGCCATTCAATTCGATACAATTGCAAATGTGTATAAAGAACATGTGCGGTCAAATCCATTCGGAATCTACGATTCGAACGACAAATCGCATTGCTTTGTAGAATTTTCATATCTATGTTCCACCGTGCACCCGTTCATCGTTCAGCATCTACGATGTCATGCTATCGGCAATGGTTGCAGGATAAACGTTTGCACAAGATATTTTACAAGTTACGCATAGGGACTCTCTAATCATGCAAGATCATGTTGATTTATTCACGCGCTACATATACCCACATTGGAGATTCTAAAATTTTTTTTCTTTTCGGCAAAAGAAGACACGAATGTGAAGACACTTGATTCGGCATATATCGTTGTTGGTGAAAGCTACGAAATTAGTATTCGTAGCTGCTTTGACCTCTCAATGTCTGACCCTAACAAGAGAACTTCCATATATTGTATTAATCAATAAAACATAAAGCGAAATCAGAAAGCATAGCCAGCATCCACCAGCCACCAGCCACCAGCCACAAGCCATCGATTCCTGCAAAACTAACAAATTCTATATTGGGATATCCCACGCAACAAATGTAAGGCACTTAAAACTGAAGATTCACTGGGTGCTAATATATATGTAGGTATAAAAACTTTTCGACCATAAATGACTTTAAAAGCGATGAAATATTAATCAGAAATGCTTCAAAAAAAAAAAAATCCGTTGTTGGGAACTGATATAAAAACCACCTTTCAAACGAATCGGCCATAAAATAATTGCATTTTACAAATTTGAAATTTAATACACGTAGAGATCCGCTGAAATGCGATAATTATTTGGTGAAAAACTTAAAATATTTGATAATTGTAATAAGGCTAATCACAAAAAGTATCACAAAAAAAAAAAAAAAAAAAAAAAAAAAAAAAGAAATCTGCTGCGACGAAATGGTAGTTGTACAAATGTGATGCTGATATGAGTATGTCGTTGGCATAGGAGCATTCGCGTCAATGTTGAGAGAGCGAATATATGTGAAAATCGAATTGCACGTCAGTATGTGAGCTTGGATTTCCATTCTTAATGGTGTTTCGAAAATTAATACTGATATCATGCCACATTAAAATTGTTTGAAGCAGGCCTCATCAAAATTCCGTTTCGGAAGTCACATCTTGTAATATGTTTTATAATTTGCCGGACATATCTTCGACCTTCAACAAGACCAGACAAGTCTTCAAGAGAGTTTAAACCCAGTTTATTAATTTTATAAAAAAAAAAAATTTTGAACAATTCTAATATACCAAAGGCATTTGATTGAGTTAGACTGGCATGAAGACAGAAAGAATAAATTCCAAAATTTAAACTTTGGAAGCTCTTAAACCGAATTGAAGACTACAAAATAGCAGGATCTTTGTGACTTTGAAATACATATGAATCATCGCCTCGAATAACGTTGTAAGCGACAAATTTTTTGAACCCATTTTTCGGACTTTCACTGTCAATAACACTTTAGGCCTTTGAGCTATCAAAAGTATTTTTATTTGGTCAATCTTGGACATTTATCAACATTTCAGAACATTAATGAAGTGAAATGACTTTGTTCGTACTGTCTGGCATGACAAATTTCCAAAAAATGTGAAATTTGTCGCTTACAACGTTATTCGAGGCGATGATTCATATGTAAACATAAAATTGGAATACGATTCCGAACTGCAAAGGATTTTGCAAAGAAAATTATGAGCACAGGAATGCCTGTTAATATTGAACACACGTAAACATACGGAACCAGTTTCAATCAACGAGCTGATTTGATTGTAATTGCTTCGACACGTTTGCATGTGTTGAATATTTGCAGCAATTGTTACGCAGGAGTTCTGCGCTCTTGAAAAGCCGGCATTAGTGTTAATTTAAAAAAACCCCGTAACTTCCAAAAGTCGTTTTGCAACGGTTCTTTCCCAAATTATTTCGCGTCACCAAGTAAAGAAAATCTCCAAATTATTTATAATATTGCGAATGTGGTTGATCGCGCTCTTGCTCGTCTGAATATCATCAGCAAAATCTCTGTTAAACTAGGCAACAATTATTTATTTATTTATATTATGAAATATAATAATCAATTATTATATTACAGAAAAAAAGGAGCACTAGCTTTAAGCGTTCGGCTCTCTGGTTATTAAGGCAACAATTAAAAGACGTTCTGCTGATAGAAATGAGTTTTACAAAAATGAAGGGATTCGAGTTTGTTTTTCATTTGTATTTCAATATATTCCTATTGTATATCAAGGCAATAATTTATACGGACCGGATCGAGTTTTTGATTTTCTATTATCTGCAATGCAAAAAAAAAAAAAAAAAAAAACAAAGAGTATTCAATGCCACCACAAATTGTGTTTACGCGTATATTTGAAATTATATCTTCTCCCATGTTAATGCTAATAAAACCATTCTGGACAATTTAAAGTAGCAATTTCTTTGAAAGAGATGTAAGGCAAGAAGGGAAAATTTAAATCTATTAATAGAAAAATCCAATATTAACAATTGTGATTTCAAAGTCTTGTGGGCGAGCATGTAAAGCTCATCATGGAAATACAAGTTTAATTTGGTCCGATGAAAATTCAAGATCATCTCAAATAACATTTTCGCATTTGTGCAACAATATATTTTATAACTTTAAATTGAAGTTCAAAAAAGAACACGTTTACAAACTCAAAGGTTAAAAGTCCGCTTCGATTCGAATTCGGTTGAATTTAAAATGACCTTATTAGAAGAAACAATTTCTTTGCTCCTACATACCTTCTTCATAATGCCAGTCTTGCGCTTCGAAAAGGTCGTATACCGCCGTAGCTTATTGTCGATATATTCCATTTTGATTTTGACTCTGCCTTTCGTCTTTTTCCCATTTGCCGGTGGTGATTTCTTGCTCTGAATCGAGCTATAACTATCCTCGCCGACGTCAGGTATATTTCCGCCACTGCCGCTACCAGATTGCTGTTGGTTTTCTAACGTTTGTATTGACTGCGAACTCAATCCACCGCTTCCGCCGCCACGATGATGATCGTCATAGCAATCGGATCCGGATCTCTTGATCCCTCGCTGTTGACTGCCGCCCGTATTATTCAAACTAGAGCTACTGCCCTGACACTGCAATAGGCCAACACCGGAACGGCCACCGAATCCTCCCGGACTCATGCTCTGAAGAAGACCACCGCTTGGTGGACGTGAACTTAAAGCCGCCATCGCTGCGGGGCTGCCGTACATATCGTGCTCCGGAACTAATCCAATGCTACTGCTCATCGAATAGTTGAGATTGTATCTTGAGGGATCCATGTGGATTGATGAGTGATATGAGTGTTGCAAAATTGTATTTTCAAATTTCGAAATCGCTTTTATTTATATCGAAACACCTAGTCCGCAATCCAAATACTTTTTATATAATCAGCGTATGCTCCTGAATGATTGGTTTTCAGCCTTCACACAATTCTAAAAAAAGCACTTTTCCATTCTCATTTAAAGCCATGAACAGAAGCAACAGCAACGGCAATAACAAAAACAAAAGCAACAGCAACAGCAATGGGAACAATAGAAACACAATTTTAAAACAAATCGCAAGAAATCCAAATATATCGAGTTAGCAGCTCGATTATTGGGTAATTTTATTACACCTCTTGCTGTGCATTTGTAAATTCAACACTTCATTAAGTTCTATTCGAGTTTCCCACGTTTTTCTTTTTCTTTTCATGAAAATTACGTTGAAATATCTTTTCCAGCAAGCGAACTGTCAAACTGAAAGATTGACGGCGAGCTAATCAGCTGCTTTTTTGTGTGGAACTTGAGACTAGTTCGATAGTTTTTTCTGCCGTGCCGTGTGTTGCTTTGTGGAACGTAAGGAATTTCGATAACAAATCCAAATGGAGTACCGTTTTAAAAACTTTCATTTGAAATGAAAAGCATTTTTATGTTTTTCTGCGAATAGTCCATCCGAAATAACTAAGCGCAGTGCTGCAAAACAACAAAAATTATTCAGTGCTTGAAAACGTTTTTTTTTTTTTTTGGTTTTTGGTTTTTAGTTTTATTTTTGTTTTTTTTTTTTTGAAAAAAAAAATCCGTTGCGCGATTATATGGGGTGATTCAAAATTGAATCGGAAACTCTTAAACATGAACGCTGGTGTATAGCGTTCTGTGAAGGTTAAGAAATCTTAGCACTTGATGATTGTTTTTCTTTCCAAATAATAAAAACAACTAAGAACCAAACGACAAAATGCCGATGTCCGTTGCTACTTGCGCTGTTTGAAACTTTGTATTAATTTGGTCAAAACATAACTACGACTTTTAACGCTCGAAAGCAGAAACTCAATTGAGCAACTCCGCGAGCCGTAATATATTTTTCCCTTTCTCGCAAGCACAAAACGTTGTAATGATCATCACTCCATTTCTCTTTTACTTTAGGCGTGCTCTCCGCGCGTTGCTCTTAAAATCTCTCTTAACTGAATTTATCTACATCAAAAGTAAGACGGCTGATATGTATATGCACGGATAAATGCTCCCGTCCCGTCATATCGCTATCCATTCCGTTCATTAGGTGCTTGCTTCCGTAATAAAATTATAATTTTTTGAGGAATCACCTAAGCTGTTAGGAAAAAGAACCTTGAGTTTTGATTAAATAGCCAAAGAGAATGTCGATAAGTCTCAACACTCTCGGTTTTCATTGGTTACTGGTAGAACCAATAAACTTCAGTTGGAATACGAGATAACTTGTAATAACCCAGACTTAAGAGTGATTTTATTAATCGAAAAACAATTTCTGGTTCAGTGCCGTTTAAGATTGCGATGCATTATGTTAAGAGTGGTAATTTAGCTTTTACCAGACGGATTATAATAATCCCGTCGCGTCGTTAATTTGCATTATTGATTTTTGATAACATTTCAATCTATTGTCTCGTTATTTCATTTTATAACGAAAATTGTAAAGGCTCTCAACTCAAAAAAACTTTTGTGGTCTCAGGGTTTTTGTTTTAAAGAATAATTTTTTTTTTAAGAAAAAATAAATTTTCATTCTTCTTTTAAGAAAATTTGAATGAACTTGATGCCTCAAATATAGCATCACTGAGCATAGATAGGTATATTTTGGAAGCTTTCGTATCGTATGTTGTACAATGAACTGCTCAATTGAGGAATTAAGGGGTTACTCTGAGGTAAACGCATAAATTTCACCTGTTTTTTTGGAATTTTTTTTCATGACACAATTTCAATCATTTTAATTTTTTTTTATATGTATTTATTTGGAAATTGAACTGCAAGAAAATCTTTTTTAATTGTAAATTTACAATTGAACTCATACGATGCCTCGGACGTAATAGTACCAATCACGGTTGAAGAGTAAATTTACTGTATAAATTTTGATTATTTTATTATTTTGAAAATGTAAACTGCTCTATATAAGAATTAAGGGTACTCTGAATAACAAACATTTCATTTAAAAATCTTTTATGGAATCTGTTTTATGTTTTTGGGGAATCCGAATTTTAATATAATTATATTATACAAAAACAAAGTATATGGCATGTGCATACGGATTAATAGGGTAATACGGTAATAGAGGAAAATAACCTCAGCATCACGGTAAGATATTCACGTTAATAGATCACTGTTTAATCTAGTTAATGTATATATATTTTTTTAAAGTAAAATTATACACTAACAAACAAAGTAGGTCGTTTGGCAGCTCGGTAGAGGCTGTTCAGGTTGTCTGAAATAAAATAAAAAAAATGTAATGGATTATTGTTAAGTACGCCTGTCGCTATCGTCCCTATCAGAATTATTCAATTTTATTGAAACACAAAAATCACGGACTGTGGAAAAACAACTCTAAGAAACCGTGCTTTTTTTTTTTTTTTGTTAAAAAGCGTTTAAAATAATTATAAATAAATTTATAAGGCCCGATATTACAGTGCATACTTAAGTTAAGGAAGCTTGAAGACTTAAGAACACCTTAAGTGTCAAGCGGTTTAACAGTCAATTTTGATCCAAAACTCACGAAAATTGTTTTCGGCTGGCAACATTTGAAAAGACCAATATTTTTTGTTTATATTTTTTTTTAAATTCGTAAAATTAATGAAATTCCTTCAGTAAATCAATTTGAAAACTTATTTAAGGAGCACTTAAAATTTGTTCTGTCAAAATGCTTTACAGACTTAAGCTTTACTTAAGTGCTAAGGAGACCTTAAGTATGCACTGTAATATCGGGCCTAAATGAAACAATTCTGGTACCGGCGAGAACTATCAATAGGTGCAACAATATATTAAAGTTTCAAAGCAATCAATTGGGTAGTTTGGTTTGTAGAATGTTGACCATTCCAAGAAATGACGTTTAAAAATATAAAAAAACGCGTTTAAAGTTTCAAGAGCAGAACAAGTCGCTTAGGGCGCGTCGGCGTTTATGAGCTGTAACTTTTTAAGCATGTTATGTACTTGAAATTTCGGTAAGATTTTTTTAACGCATAATATCAATAGGTTTAACTATCGAAACATGAAAATAATCGATTTTTAAAAGGGCTTACATCAGAATAACCCCTTAATTGAAATCTGGACATTTATTATTATTATCGTTGTTATTATCGCTTTTATTATTTTTACTTTTTATATTATCGAAATTGTTTATTATTTATTATTTTTTATTTATTACTTATTATTTATCATTTATTATATTTATTGTTACTTATTATTTGTTATTTATTATTATTAACTTCCGAGAGGAGATTCATGAAATGGGGCCGATTTTGTGAATCGCCAGTTCTTGCATGTCTCTACGTTTCGAAGCTTCTAGAATCCACACGCAACATTTTTAATGTGATTTCTGTGTGCGTTTGTGCGCATGAGCGTATGTTGGTTCAGATTTTTTCGCCTCGATTATCTCGCGAGCAACGTATGATCAGCGGCGGATTAGAGTGTAATGAGGCCCGGGGCTTATATAGTGATGGGGCCCCCTGATGCTCTTTTTGGCGCAGTTTTTTGAAAAGGAATAACTGTTAAAGTCAATTTAAGTTCAAGATGAGTTATTAGTACAATATAGAGATTCTTTCATACATGAAATGAACAATAAGATATAACAATTTATAATACTTACATATAATTTTAATTATTTTTTATTTCATGAATTTTATAGACCTTAAGATGCGATTTTACTCTGAAAAATATTTTTATGAACCATATTTTGATGATATTTTATTTGGACACTCGGGGCCCGTTGCCAGTTGGGGCCCGGGGCTATAGCCCCAGCTAGCCCTACCTTAATCCGGCACTGCGTATGATATTAAGACGAGTAGGCTTATTCGACGCGTAATCGTAGTGTAATTGAGAACTTTTAGTTTAGTTTAGTTTATCTAGTTTGAGTGGAGATCCTGATACAATAAGAATGAGTTCAATCACTGACTTTTAAAGCGTAATCGGCTTCGAAGTCTTTCAATAGGAAAAAGAAAAACTTGACTAACTTCCTCGACGTAAAAGCAATATAATATTAAATTTCCGAGCTATAGGCAATTCCGACCTAACATAGATTTACTGGAAAATTTTTAGTTCATTGACTTTTAGAAAAAAAATATATGGGTCAAAATTCTTTTTAAGGGGCTCGCTCCAGTTCTGTCACAATTTGAGACAGAAATGAAAAACTTCATATAAAAAAACACTTCAGAAACTTCTGATTCATTTCTGAAGCGCTTTTTTTATACGATGTTTTTCATTTCTGACAGAACTGGGGCGAGCCCCTTAAGCCTGAAATTCTGTCCCCGTGCATGAAATTCAGTTTTCATAAGGAAGATAACCAATTTCGCCAAAAAATATATTATATTGATATTGGAATCAGCCTTTTCGGGAAAAGACCAAAGGTGCATAAAGCACCTTTAGTAGTAACTCCTGCCCGAAACGACGATGCTGACATGTTGAAGTCGAAAGATGTACGACAATACCACGAACAACAGATTAGCAGCTCCCCACGGTTGGAGTTGACCTACAAAACGAGGACCTTCGAGCAAGAAACGTTTGCGAGGAGCAAGACTGTGCTGAGAAAAATAAAAAGTTTTCAAGAATCAAAAAAAAAAAAAAAAAAACAAATCATCTCCAACGAAAATACGCAAAGCTATACAAAACCTAGTATGTACTGAGACGAAAACCGATGAGTGGCAAACTGTCAAAAGTCGAAACTCTAAAAAGAAGGATCACGAAAAACAACACAAGACAAGATAGGCACCTCAAAGAGACAACATAAAGACGAGAAGAGTCAAAAAAAAAAGTGGAGAGGAAAAAACGAAAAGCAGTTCTGGTGAAACCCAGCAATGGAAACAGCAACGCCGATGTTTTGAGAAACCCCAGGCAAACAGGTAAACCAGAGAACTCAGACATAAAAATTCGCTCGGTAAGGAAGACAAAAGGAGGCGAAATTCTTATAGAGGAAGGCGGAAATCAGGAATATGTCTGTAAGGCAATAGGGGAAACCTTAAAAGAAGCTAGGAGTAAGGCACGGGAGTACTCTAAAGTAAGAAAAAAAAAACTTAAAGAAGAAATTACATCATGCAAGAAGCAGAAATGCGACATCAATAATAATCCGTGAGGCCTAGGATACCAGGTGGCTATGAAAAACTGAGCGCAAGGAGACCAGGAGAAGTTCTTTCAGAGGAAAAAAGGAAATCATAACAAGTGTAATTCTCCCAGCTCACCCAAAGAGAACAGTCCACCCAAATGGTGAAATAGGGCGTGAAGATATCTCACTTTTCACAGCACAGGAGTTGATGGTTGCAGATCTCTCAACAATCGCAAAGCTCCAGGCTCAGACGGCGTTACTCTGGAAATTATAAAATTGATTGCAACTGAACGGTCGTGAGTCTTACTGCAATAGTACAAAGCATGTCTTACAAATTATGTTATCCCTAACGAATGGAAAAAACAACTGCGTTTAATCAGCAAATGCAAAGGAAACTCTGAGTCGCCATCATGCCCAATGACCTGAACTCTGAACCCTGGGAGCTCGGACACAAGTGGTCATGCGAAAACTTTGCATATTGAAGCCGAGCCTAGAACTCGAAGAAGTCGGTATGAAAAAACATCGCGCATTGACCAGGAAACTCCGATGGTAAAATTTCTCCCTCGATTGACGAAGTTGGAGTTAAAGGCAGAATCATGGCCCCTTAAGAACAACAAAACCCCTGGACCAGCTGTTATCCACTCAGAGTTGCTTAAATTAGTAGCAAGTGCTCGACCAAAACCTCTGCTGGACATGTTTAAATCTTGTGTAATGGAAGGATGCAAAACCAACGCAATCGAAAATTCTTGAGGGCTCTCTGCAAGGCAGCACGGCTTAAGGCCAGGAAAGTCTACCATTGGCGCTATCTCTGATGTAGTAGCTTCTTTTGAACAAGGCCAGGACAGAAACGCCTTTTCAAGACGAATGGTACATACTTCTAGCAGCCCTAGACGTGAGAAATGTGTTCAACAGTATGCGCTGGATAGACGTTATAAACTCTCTGGAGAGAAGATTCAATGCCCGTCAGACAGAGCTATCTCAGTAATCGGAAGCTACACTAGCAGACAATTGGCAGTCCAACGAAATGTTCTCCGGTGCAGAACAAGGTTCCACCGTCGCCCTGACATGTGCACTGCAAGCTATGATGAAATTTTCTTCCTAGAGATGCCGCTAATGATGTTACTGCTATCATCCAAGCGCGAAGTATGTACAAGGTAATGCTCAGACTTAACCAGGTGATGATGAGTACCCCAGACTGTCAGGAAAAATTCCGAGCATTTATCACTCTCACGATCGCATCAGCCGAAAAACTCCTAGGGACAAACAAGATTAAAATTGGGCGGTTCTATGCGTCCTTGTATACCTCTGCATACGTTCGTTATTGCAAATATGGGAATCGTTGCGACATTCCAAAGAGCGGGATGTTAAGGCGCACTTTGTGATATAAATGCTCGCTTCAAGAAGAATAAAGAACTGGAAGGTACTGGCCGTTCGAAAAGAACCAGGTGCATTTCTCGAGACGCTAGACGCAAACATGGCCGAAACACAGGTTGCAGCAGGCGCAAGAAACATTGTGAGGCACACTGTTTCAGCCATATCACGGGCATGCAAAGCAGCAATGCCAATTAAATAGTTCATGGAAAGTCTATAAGTTGAGAACAATGTTCATGTTTTCTTCCCTATGGGTCGTAGTCTTCACCTAACATAGGTTTAAGAACTTCGAAAGTTTAAATTGTCGAATATATTCTTTTAGCCTTCATGCCAGTTTAAATCAAACAAATGCTTTTGCAATATTTAAAATTTTCAAAATTTTTCATATAAACTGAATTAACCTGCTTTAAACTCTCCTGAAGACTATCATTTGAAAGTTTAAGGAAGTTTACATCGGCTAAGCCGATTGCACATATACCTTTTCCTCAGCCTAAAATATTAGTGTCCGACCGAAGGTTTCGGCTTCGGTAATCGGCATGATCAGCCAATTCTTAATCTTCGGCTTCGGCTGGAAAAAGCCGAATATTTTAGCCGAATATTTTTGCATTTTAATGGAAGTAAAAAAGTCACGATAGATTTTCAATTGCTTCCCCGAGTCCAAAAATCAAAACGCTTCCAAATCGAGCCCAAATGAAGCTCAAAATTCAAAACGCGCCCATAGCGCGCCCAAACTGGGCCCAAATAATGAACAGTATCGCGCCCAAATCGAGCCCAAACCAAGCAGAAATCTAACAAAAACGTGCCCATACCGAGCCCAATGCGCGCCCAAACATAACCAAAATGGGCTCAAATTGAGACCAATGCGCGCCCAAATCAAGCCCAAATATAGCCAAAATGGGCCCAAAATAAGAAAAAATTTTCAAAAAACGAGCCCGAAGCACTTTCAAATTTATTATTATTATTATTATCATTATAATTATTATTATTTGAGTATTACGCCTTAATGAATCAAGACACAATCTTAAAACAAGTAAGGGTGTTATAGTCAGGCAAGCCTGACAATAGAATACCCGACACAGACACACATCTTCAAATAATTTTTAATATCAGGAGTTGTTTAAGGCCATAGGGGCCCCATATACCGACATTTGTTTAATTTCTTTATGAAAACCGCCCCTTTGCCACGCCCACTTTTCCAATTTTTCAAAATTCTAATCGGAGGCTTAAATATACGCGCAAATTCTAAGTTTCATTGAAATATATGGAAAATGTGAGATTTTGGGGCAGGATGTTTATGGCTACAAAGGAAGTATAAGTGCCAATTTTCGTTCAAGTCCCACAGGCGTGTCGGGAGTAGGAGACAATTTTCGAAAAACGCCCTTCTGCCACGCCCATTTGTCTGATTTTTGTAAATCACATTAATTGGCCTAAAATATGCTCAAATGCCAAATTTCATCAAAATAACTTGAAAAACATCGGTCTTAGAGCAGTTTTTGTGATTTTCGTAACAGACCCTAGTACTGGAGGTACCCCTAAAAATGGTCCGATCGGGTCCATTCTCGAACTTGTTCTTACTCATGTCCCCGTTAGCACGCATACCAAATTTTGTCAAGATAGCTCAACTCCTTCGATAAGATAACTGTATACAGACAGACAGACAGACAGACAGACAGACAACAGACAGAACCAGACAGACAGACAGACAGACAGACGGACATGTCTAAATCGAATCTCCTGGTGACGCTGATCATTTCTATATAAATTTTGTATGGTCTATCTCGACTGGTTCGGGGTGTTACACACAACCACACAAACGCAATATACCCTCGACACAGAGTGTGTCGGGTATAAAAAGTTAGCTAAAAGCCCGATAAATGGATTTCCGCTCTCATTTAGCAAACCCATATCCAGCACGAGTGAAATCAGTGTTGTGAAAATTACTTCAGGGTTGCAATTTTTTGCACTTTTGGAGAAAAGTGGAGACTAGTTTAGCTAGTGAAATAAAGTGTTTGACATTTATTGCACCGCGAAAAGGCTGAATCAGTTGCACGAATCGCCCAAGAAATTAAAATGCTGAAAGCTGAAGCATGGATGGCGGCGAAGACCAATTTTTTGAAGCTGGACCATCGGTATCAAAAAGACGGAGAACAACTTTCAATTACGAGCAAAAACAACTGCTCTGTAATAAAGTTAAAGAATTCCATTGCATGTGGGATATAACTTCCGGATCGCACAGCAACAACATGGAAGTATCTGCAGCTTGGCGCGAGATCGCCGAGTGCTTGGGAATATCAGGTAAGAATTAATCAGCATCAATGTTCGTAAAACATTGCCATTATTTTCCAAAGAGAAAGCAACATAACCTAAACATAACATACCACATGTGTGGCGCTGGTTTCCGAGCTTATGCGAATTATTTCACTTAACTTTTAAATCCAAGAAATTATTCGCTTTCATTGACAATGACAGCTCACATGTAAACAAAACTCAGCTGACTTTAGCGCGTGAAATATATGGCCAACTCTACAAAGATAAATTAGTATCTGCTCGATACCGGCCTTTACTGTAAAATTTTTTGCATTCGGCTTCGGCCGAAGTCTTCAACTCTGCCGATTGTTCGGCTTCGGCTAAAAATCCACCTTCGGTCGGACACTATAAATATGTTAAAATATTACCTTAACAAAAATTTCTGCCGTTTTCGTTGTTCTAGCTTAGATATCTAGCTACACCTTATCTGTGCATGGATTTAGCTTCACAAACTCGAAATTATTATTAAGTACAAAATCATTTTTGTATACAGATATCGGAATAAGAGAAAGAGTGTTTTTTTTTCTAATTTGTAGGATGATGACCATAAATATAGCGATGTCGCATTTTCATTTTTCAGCGAAAGCTTAAGTCTACATAGTAGCTATACACACACCAAAATTCAATGAGTTGGAATGTATAGTAAAAAAAATTATCCAGGAAAAACGTTAAAAATCGTGATTTTTGAAACTTCTGAACCACTTCCCACGACCCAAATTTCAATATGATATCTTTCATGGCTTATGCTATGTTCTCACTTGGCCGGGTTAGGGTTATCGGCGAAACCCAGGGTTTCAAATGTCAAAACACATATAAAAAAAAATCATCTTTTTTTTTTTTTTTTGCACTTTTTTTTATTATTGCATCCTCAAAAAACTTATGAACTAACAATAAGTGAAAAATCTTAATACTAGAATATATATATATATATATATATATATATATATATATAAAAATCATCTATCCCGAAAATATACCCTGGGTTAACATTTAACTCTAAGGTTAGCGCAGAGTTGCATTAGAAATTTTCAGTTACATTTGCTAACACCGAGTACAAAAACCGGGTAAAAATTTAAAACGACACTGGCAGGAAGCTTTCACGTGCAGAAAATGAGTGGGGAAGGATGCACGTATTTGGATATGTAATATTTGATCACAGGTCGTGGAACGTTTTGTGATGCCGCTTTCACTATTAGCTCCATTAATCTTTTTTTGTTCCTGCGGACATTGCAATGCTCTTCTGATATTATTGCTTCCAATATTCCTTTGGCTTTTTCAGCTTCTTTAAGCATTTCTAATAAAGCAAATTTCATTTTTATTTACAATTTCTCGATGATATAGTACATCAGATATACCTTAGGGGTTTTTTAGATTTCAAACTCCCAAGCCGGACATTATCGCATGCATGTAATGCAAACAGCGGCCATCTCCCAACAATATTCATTAACACTTAGGGTTAGTAATGCGAGTAGCCGCAGTATGAATTTTCACCACTTTGGAAGTAGTGCAGAAGTAGTGAACTTTCCGGCTGGGTCATATGACGTTAGTAAACCTTAACTCGCTCGAAGCTGATATGAACGCTCTGAGCTAAAGTATCGGGTTAAGAACTTAACCCCTATGGTGCGAACATAGCATAGCATAGTAAATTACGAAAAACTAAAGTGTGACCGTCAGACAGACAGACAGACAGACATGGCTAGATCGACTCCTCTTGTCACCCTGATCAAGAATATATATATATGTCTATATCTATCGCAACTCCTTTGGTATGTTACATACTCCGTGCCAAACTTAATATACCCTTTCCTTCGGAAAAGGTATAAAAATTGTGAGAATTTCTTACTAGGTCTCTTTAAGTCGTTTTTGAGCAAAATAGAAGTTCGTAATACCTTTACTTTATTTTTCGGTCCTGCATTCTTCCAATTTCAATACTCTTTTGACGTCCTAGTGCTGATATTTAAAATTTTCGTCATGTTTTATAAAAGATTTTAGGTAAGCTTTGCAAACTTTAGCATAAAACAAGTAAGGGTGTTATAGTCAGGCGAGCCTGACAATAGAATACCCGACACAGACACACATGTTCAAATAACATTTAATATCCAGAGGTGTTTAAGGCCATTAGAGGCCCCATATACCGACCTTTGATAGATTTTTTTATGAAAACCGCCCTTTTGCCACGCCCACTTTTCCAATTTTTTTGAATTCTAATCGGGGGCTTAAATATACGCTCAAATTCTAAGTTTCATTAAAATATTGCGAAAAAGTCCGATTTTAGGGCAATTTTGGGATTTTTGTGACGACCCTAGTACTGGAGGTACCCTTAAAAATGGACCGATCAAGAAAATTTTTTGGAAGGATGTTTAAGGCTACAAAGGAAGCATAAGTGCCAAATTTCGTTCAAGTCCCATTTGAATTTCGGGTGTAGAAGACAATTTTCGAAAACCGCCCTTCTGCCACGCCCACTTTTCCAATTTTCGGAAATAATATTACTGGCCTTTAAATATGATCAAATATTAAATTTCATCAATATATCTTGAAAAACATCGGTTTTAGAGCAGTTTTTGTGATTTTCATAACAGACCCTAGTACTGGAGGTACCCCTAAAAATGGTCCGATCGGGTCCATTCTCGAACTTGTTCTTACTCATGTCCCCGTGAGCACGCATACCAAATTTTGTCAAGATAGCTCAATTTCTTCGATAAGATAACTGTATACAAACAGACGGACAGACGGACAGACGGATGGACATGTCTAAATCGAATCTCCTGGTGACACTGATCATTTATATTTATATTTTGTATGGTCTATCTCGACTAGTTCTGGGTGTTACACACAACCACACAAACGCAATATACCCTCGACACAGAGTGTGTCGGGTATAAAAACAAATACCATTTAAACCACAGAAATTCCTTCATAGTAACAATTTTTAGATGACAAAACACTCAGGCGCAGCATCAATACATGGACCCACGCTGCCAGATCATGTTTGACTGATGTGTGCAACTTCACCGCACACGCAGTAGTATCCGAGTGTTGCGTTGGCTTTTGCCGAATTTCAGTGTCAAACTGGTTATATAACGTAATGATATCTTGTTGATTTTTATGTTACTTTTCGATTTCTTTTTTTTAAGGTTCGAATATAAAAAGAATATTACAGCGAAGAATGATCAACGGATAAATTTGCAAAGGATAAATGGAATGTCGTCATTCAAAAAGAGGAAAACGAAAATATCTTAAACATACATACTTAAAAAGAAAACTGTGATAAGCAAATTCAGCCCCCCTTATTCATAATCGAATTTTAATTTTAAAACACTGTTTAAATGTCAAATTTCCATACAAAAACAGAATTTTAACAATGTTTTAAATCTAAAATTAGATTATGAATAAGGGGGAGCACATTGAGCATGAGGAAAACATAAAATTATAAGGCGTTAAGTTTTTCTTAAGCAGGCATTGCTCAGTTCTTTCAATTTTATGAACAATTCATTTGACGAACAGTCATATTCATCCCATTGAGTTTCTTATGATACATAACGAGCAAAAGGAATAGGGTTGTATTTGGTTGAACGCACAACATTCATTTAATTTTAATATAGAAAATAATGTAGGGGAAAGTGGGGGAAAGTGGGAAGCGGGGTAAATTGGGAAATGGCACTTCCAGGGCCAACTAACAAAGTACAGTTATCGTGCCCTACTGACGTCTGTTAGTTACGACCGTAAATAAATCTTAATGGTATACCGAAGCATGTCCTCTTTGAACTCTGATCAGTGTCAACGTTTTTAAGTGATTTCAAAATTTCATTCTCCCAAGCTTGCACATAGATTCTTTTTTACTGTTTTTCGGATATATGTAGCCGATTGTTAGTACCTACACTCAAAGTGTTTTGACTCTTTCGGTGTATTCTTTCGACCCTCCTTGATTTCAAATAAATATTTCATAAATGTAGCAAAGAGATTTGTTTAAAAATTTTTAAGTTTCGTGAATTTTCCCGCTTTACCCCAGGATTTTCGATTTTTGGCATTTGGGTATGAACAGTTTAAGCTCCATATCTTTTAGGAAAGTTAATATTTACGGTTAAGTCTATGACAAAACCGTAGCTTATTTATACTCTTTACTAAGTATAGGAAGCTTAAACATAAAAAAATAATGAGTTATGTTCACCTAACGGAGCTCCAAACAAAAATTTCCAACTTTCCCCTACATATACAGTCAAGTCGGAATTGCACTATGACACAAAAATCAAGTTTTGGAAAAATAATGGGATTGCACTGTATAGGTTTGATACTATGACCAAAGGTGAGTAAAACCCTAGCTGGGTATCGCGAGCTTAGCAGGCGTTTTGATTGTATGAAGCCCTAAACCATATATTACTATATATGTCACCATATAGAACTATAGCTGCAACTTCGGCCAAATTTTGGCGCGTTATGTCATGATTTGGTGAAAAAGTTCAACTGGGGTGAACCACGCCATA
Organism: Chlorops oryzae; assembly: GCA_020466095.1. NCBI lineage: Eukaryota > Metazoa > Arthropoda > Insecta > Diptera > Chloropidae > Chlorops > Chlorops oryzae. The sequence goes on along the minus strand of CM035806.1, from coordinate 56,380,349 downwards.
AGGCGAGTGTTGTGGTGAACCACGTAATAGAAAGTGTGGTGTACCACGTAATAGCTTTTGGCCGAAGTTGCAGCTATAGTTCTATATGTATGTCACTCTCATAGATTTTGGGCGGGACATTTCGCGCCAGTTAGAAAGAGATGTTACTCGGCAGGCAAAAAAAGAGCGAGAGAGAAATACTTTTGGTGAGTACCTAAGTGAAAACTGCTCATTTTGTTGGGTACCCAAGACCGTGTTGAAAAGAGCCAAAATAGAAACGGCTCCTGAGTGACATATATAGTTATATATGCCCTAAACATTGCGAGTAGGGCTGGCAAGCTATCGATATCTTAGACCATCGATAGTTGGCGATAGTATCATGGAAAACCATCGATAGGGATTCGATACTATCGACTAGAAGAAAACATTTTTTAATTATAATATTGCCGTTGATAGTCACCCCTATTATGAATAACACAATGCTACAGCGTTTCGACACTTTTTTTCTATTGGTTATTTTGTGTTAGCTTAGGGCTCCCTCAATCCCAAAAGTTTGATGCATTTAAGTAGCGTTTCCGAGATATGGCCCAAAATGTAAAAAAAGTCAATTTTCCCTATTTTGTTCCATATTTCGGGCCATTACTCATTTACCGTATAGAAAAGCCAAGCAGAAAGACCTAATTCGGAAAGGTGGAGACCGTACGCAAATTTTAAGTGGCTAAACGCCGCCCTACGACTATAATTGTGACTCCTATGAGGTCAGAAAGGCCATTTTTCAATCATATTTTCCGCTACTTTCACTAACTTATTGAGCCATATCTTAGCAACCAGTACAAATTATCCCAATATTAGGCATACAAATTATTGCTAGAATCGAAGCAAACATTTAAAGCCATAGAACTCACCGATCGGATGTGACAATTGTGAAAGTTATAAGCAAAAAACTACATTTTTATTATTCAAAAACGTGGGGTATTTGGTATTGTGCGAGCATACGATTGTACGTTACGTATACGTAGGTAGGTATGTAGGGTCTCAGTGCCCACACCCACAGCATTTGGCTTTTGGGCCATTCTTTTTAAAGAACTTCCACACGTCGCTAATTTTGCTAACTTTTTTCCTTGGTGGAGAATAGTCTTCACTTTGAATCACATTTTCCATTTTATCGCTAGCGTCACGTCTTCTCCCTTCTGAGGAAATTTAAATTTGACAGTCAGAATACTATCGAATATTCATTGAAAAACCAAAAACATCGATAGTCATGTCGATACTATCGTTATATTGACAGCCCTAATTGCGAGCCTTTCTGATTTTGGTCAAAAGTGGTAGCATCAGTTTTTGCTCCGTAAGTGTTAGAGATATCGGTTAACTGTATTTGGCAAAGTTGTTGCTAAAGGGCTCAACGCTGTTAAAGTAAATTGAAAGGAAGTAACGAGCTCATTCTTTTGAAGGAAGGAAATCAGAGTTGAAATTTTTGGAAATTGCCTAGAGAAATCTAGTTACTAGCTAGGGCCTAGCTAGTGCCTAACTAGCGCCTAGCTGGATTTGCCCAACTAGATAAATCTAGCCTGGTGCTAGCTAGAACCTCCCCTGTAGGGGCGATGACTAGAAAAATCTAGACAGGGCCTAGCTAGTTCTCTCTAGGTAAAGCCCGGACAGCAAACTCTAGCCTGGCGTTAGCTAGCGCCTAGCTAGTTTCGCCCAACTAGATAAATCTAGTCTGGCGCTAGTTAAGTGCTAGCTAGAGCCACCCCTGTAGGGGCGATGACTACACTGAAAAAATTTTGCATCGAGACATAGAAAAATATAATAGAATCTACGTAAAATACAATAAGTTATACTGTCAATCTAATAGTTTCTACTGTTTCCCACTTATATTGATATAATAAAACTAGCAAACTCAAATCATATCTCGCGATGGCGTAGTTGAAGTGTGCTAGATTTGTAATAGGGAAAGTCCGAGTTCGAACCCTGCCGCATGCCAAAGAAATTGTTGAAAAATGGAGAACAAAACAGGCAAGTAAATTTTAGCGAAGTTAAACTATCTACTTTTCCAAAAAAAAAAACGCTCGCTGGAGCAGGGATCGAACCCGCCGACAAGAATTTACTAGCCGGGCGCTAGATAGCAATTACTAGCCGGGCGCTAGGTAGAAATTAAAAGCCAGGCGCTAGCTAGAAATAACTAGCCGGGCGCTATCTAGCCGAAGCATTAACAAACTATGAAGGCGCTAGCTAGACTTTACTAGCTAAGCCCAAGATATAAACTAGCGCCGAGATAGAATTTCCTGCCAGGAATTGGAACAATTTACATATGTGATTGAAGTCTTGCCCCGATTGCATTATTAATTGGAGCCAATTACAATATAATTAGAAAATTAAAAATACTAATTGTGCTCAATTATATAATTGCATTTAAATTTATCATATATGTAATTGCGTTCTCAACAGATATGTAATTACGTCTGATTACATTTACAATTTAAAGCATTGGTGCAATTATATATGTGTATTTATTTTACAGCTTGTTCTTATATTTCTCAAATGGTTTATAATTTCGATCGTAGATAACGTGACTGAATTTTCAAAATCCTCAGGTACTCCAAGGGGCAGGTGGACCACGAATATGACGTGGTGAAATATATACCGCCCAATCGTGGAGAATGCCCCTTTCTATATTGTTATATAGAATATATTTTAAATTGCAGGGGATCACAAATTTAATTGCTTAGATGCAATTATGTATATGTAATTGCATTTGTTTGTATGTATATAATTCGATGCCATTACATATATCATTGCAGGCGATTAGATATTTAATTGGACGGAATTATATATGTATGTAATTGAATATATTTTTTTTATCATTTGATACAATTACATATATAATTGGGGGTAATGAAAAATATAATTGGACGTTATTATGAAAATATACCCAATTACATATGTAATGCCTGCAAAATATAATTGGGTACGTGCTATTTTTTCTCTGCGTGTACATATACCTATAATAATCGGAGAATGTATTTTGAAAAAACTGTATGCTTTGTTTAGTCGGTTTTGCTAATGAACAGAAAAAAGTAATGAGTAATTTTTGACGCTCAAAATGACATTTTAAATAATAACTGTAAGATTTTTTTACTTAAAGCTTTATGTACTCAATTCACAGTTGCCATTTTTTTTTAGGGGAATATTCCCCTGAATGTCTCAAAACAAGGCCTGAATTCCCTCAAATTGAATTTTTAAATCTTCCAAAAACAAAAACGTAGTCCTCTAAGGTCCCATAAAATGTTCCCTGACCACTTTTCTGCTCCACTAAAGATTCCCCTAAACTGGCCACAGTGACTCAATTTTTATCGCGTTTAATGTAGAAATTTAGTTAAATCCGAGTGGAAATAAGTTTCATACTCCTTTCAGTTTGTTAAGTTGTCGTTTGCGATCAAATCGTGCTATTACGGTTGGCCAGCAGCTGATTTCTTTCTTTTATTATTGTCCTAGCGCGACAAGACAAGGTCCTTTGGTTAGCACTACCCTATCGGAATTAAGGCAATCAGATAGAAAAAAAAAATATGTTCTACAATTAGTTGAAAATCAATTAATTGAGATTGCAATCATGAACATTAATATAATCTATCAAATCTGAATGTATTCGATCTCTCCGTGGAGCAGCGCATAGCGATTGCGCCTAGCAATCCGAAGGCTAGAGTTAAAATCCTGTCGCCGGCGAAAACAAGATGTGGAAAAATTGGGACATGAAATTGGCAAGTAAATTTTAAATTTGAAGGAAAAAATTGATCTACAGGGGGGATAAATAATTTTCCCTGCCAATAAGTGAAGTTTCTATCCTTTCTTCAAAAAACATCGCCCACAAGCTCTTTCAGAATCTCCTTATTATTATTATTTTTTTTTTTTAAATAAAAAGTTTGGTTGAAAGGCTATTCCTCTAAGTTTGTTAATTATTATTTAAATGTTAGGTATATTTTTATCTACTTTTTTACAAAAAAAAAAAATAATAAAAACAAATATTTAAAAAAAAAAACGCTTGCCTGAACTGGGATTTGAACTAACCGACATCGGATTGTTAGACAATCTCTCTTACTAATTTAAAAGAATTCCTTCTCAATTAACTTAAAATAAACATCTTTGAAATCATTCAAAGAAAAACCAAAATAATATCAATTTACAATAAACTGATTTTTAACTGATTTAAAAGATATGCAGATTCAGACTATTGACTTTGCCGTAAGACATCGCCATGCTAAAAAGTTAGTTTTCTCGATGGGAAAAAGTCAGAGTTTAAATTAATTGTCACTTTAAATCAATCAGTCGTTCCATTAATTTAAAATTAGTTGAAATTCCTAAAGGGTAGTTATCGAATAGTACGGGCATACATACATATTTGGTTTGGACACATTTGTAGTACATTTATAAACTTAAAAATTGCAAGACTAGCTTTTTCAAACCATTCTTAAAAATTATAAAGTTCTACTAGCGATTGAGCACTTTAAAACATACGTAAGTAAACCATAAAAATGACATGGTCAAAAAGAGTACTTACTATAGATTCAACGGAAGATGATTTCCACAGTAAAGAAAGCTTTTTAGATCTCGATTTTCATATATCAAATGAAATTGCGGATGTCTTGTGCCCATTACACAACCCCAAAAGCGTATTTGGAGCCGAATTTGAAGTCTATAAAGCTCCATCGGGTCTAAGTTTTGTCAAAGCTTCAAAACCCCTGCTCGAGCATGTTTTTTTTTTTGAAGTAATAGATGAATCTGTAGCCGATGGATTCAGCGACCCCGAAAATATTGAATGAGGAAAGTGAGATCCCTACGTCTGAAAAAAAATTTTTTTTTGGGACTATGTTATGGACCAAAGTTAATTATATTGAGTTGTAACAAGTCGACTTGTAAAGACGCTTGGTAGGCGCAGCGTCCCAATTTCATATCATATGGGGGGCACGACCATTTGGCCGTGTACCGTGGTCACAAGGTTAACATTACGATCATTGCTACCCAGAAGGTTACATAACACGCTATCACTTTGATCCTATACCCAATGACGTACTGTTAAACGTTTGGATTGGACCCGCAGATTCGCCAAGCCCGAGATAAAAATGCCAGCCAGGCCGAGATAAAAATGGGGCTGAGGTGGCGTGGCTTAAACGGTCGATAGATAATTTGCATATTCATTTATTTTATTTTTTTTAATTCAATAAAATTTTAACCTACATAATACTCGATATCGAATAATTGCAATGTCTTACGATAAACCATTATCATGGTAGAATTTTTTTTTTCTCGACTTCCTGCTTAAAAACTTCAAGTCCCTATAACTCCTCAGGGGTGCATTTGCGGACCCCACCCTCCCCCCTCCATCCCCTCCCGTACGATTTTTTGTTATTCTTGACATCCTCTGTCACCCTGCTCCGGATGTACTAGGTCTCGTGAATCACCTTGTATATATGTACATATATAGCATAGACAAGCGGATAAAATAGGGCTCTTTGCAATTAAGAAACAATAGCAATTCCGACCCAAAACCAAAACCAACAAAATCTGTAAATTCTGTATGAAATTTTGGTCGATTTTGTTTGCTATTCCGTTAGCTATCGGTGTCTAGTACATCCATGATTATGGAATACTTATGAATAACTTATAACAGGTTGGCTGATAAGTCCCCGGTCTAACAAAGAAAAACACATTTTTTTGTCAAAATTCGTTTTTATTATTCAACATAGTTCCCTTCAAGAGCGATGACAACGATTATAACGACCTTCCAATTTTTTGATACCATTTTGGTAGTACTCCTTCGGTTTCGCCTCAAAATAGTCCTCAGTTTCGCCAATTCAGCCAATTTTTTTCCCTGCTGAGCATCCTTTTGAAGTGTCTCGAGAACAAGAGAAAAGTCGCTGGGGGCCAGTATCTGGAGAAATACGGTGGGTGGGGAAGCAATTCGAAGCCTAAATTATGAATTTTTGCCATCAAGTTCTCAATGACTTGTGGCATCGAGTGCGTTGTCTTGGTGGAACATACACTTTTTTTCTTCTTCATATGGGGCCGTTTTGCCGCGATTTCGACCTTCAAACGCTCCAATAACGACATATAATAGTCACTGTGATGGTTTTTCCTTCTCAAGATAATCGATAAGAAATTGATTCCATCCCATCACAAAAAACATGAGGCCATATACTTTGCAGCGGAATTTTAGTCTTTCCCTTCGGAAGGTTACCACGCTTCACCAGCCGACTGTTTGGACTAGATGAATTAGCCATGTTTCATCCAAATAAAAGAAATGGTCTTTGAATAAAAATTTTTTTGGACATTAGGACCAAGTAATTATATTGACGTTGTACAGTCGATTGTAAGCGTGTGAGCGCAGCGTCCCAATTTGCAAATAGGGTCACATTTCCGTTACTGTGAAAGTAATTACCAATGCACCTTAAGGTTTCATACCGTACAATTTTCCTATCCCAAGACTAATTAAACGTTTGATGGCTCATTCCAACATCTAAAATGTGCCAGGTTTTTAAAAATGGGGTGAGGTGCGCTTACGTCGTAGATATTGCAATTCATTTTTTTTTTTTTTATTTCAATAACCATCCTTGAACCTAACCAATCAATAATTGCAAGATTCGAGAACATATCGGAAATCTTTTTCTAACACATCTTTAACTCAGCTATTTTTCCCGTAGCATTCGGTATCCACTCCCCTCATCCTCGAATTTTTGTTATTCTTGCTCCTCGCACCCTGCTCCGATACTAGTCGTAATCCTTAAAAGACCTTATTCACAAAGCGTAATTGGGCACTTCATAAAAATTTCAAACAATCATCGAAATCAAACAACTAATCTAAATTTGTATGAAATTTGGCGATTTGTTGATTCCGTTAGCTATGGTGTAGACTCCATGATTAGGATACTTATGAATAACTTATAAACAGAAAATTCTGCCCTAAGGCGGGTTGCTCCTTTTTGTGTCCAGAAGGATATGTATTGATTTTTCTTGAAATTTGACTTCATATTCTATTTTCTTGTATGAAAATTAATAAATGGTAATTTTTTTTTTTATCAAAATCAAAAATTGGCCGGTGAGAGGGTTAAGGTACAATTGAAATAGAAGCGTATTGATCGAAGAAGGGCGAACGCGAAGATCAAAAACTCCAAAGTGTTCACTTAAAAAATATTTTTTAAATTAATTATTAAATATAAATTGTTATGAAATACCCCGGGCTGGTTGGTCTTACCTCAGACTCCGGTATAAGTTAAATGCCAGCCAATTACGAATAACTTCATATCGAAACAGTTAAGGATGTTATAGTCAGATGAGGCTGCCAATACAATACCCCACACTCGTAAATAGAAACGGTTATTTGATACATGGACGTATCCAGAATTTCAGTTAGGGAGGGGCAGATACAAAAAGTTTGTTCTATATGTATGGTAGGAAGTTTTGCGTATGTTCCTAGGTGTTGCCACATGTACGCATAGGTTTCCTTCTATCTTCAGAAAAACGATTTTGGCAGCCGTATCTCATTTCTTGATACTCTTGGAAAACTCTTTTGCGGTGTATACTGAGCAGAAACTAATTAGAGGGGGGCAGCTGCCCCTCCCTGCCCTACTGTAAATACGCCCATGATTTGATAGCGTATATTATGTAAAAAAAAAAAAAACGACCCCTAGACCATTAAAGAACCCCATATGCTGACTTCTGTGTAAATATCTCATGAATTTTACCTATATTTTAGAGATCGTTTTCAAAAACCGCTCATTTGCCGTCTCCACGTCTCCATCTCAAATTTTCTTATATTCATTCGAAGGCCTCAATTTATGCTCGAATTTCAAATTTCATTGATAGGTATATCACGAAAATTCCACATTATAGAGCAGAATTTGCGATTATTGTAACAGGTATTATAAATAGACCGATCCCGTAAAAATTTTGCAGAGGATGTCAACCATCAAAAAAAACCCACAGATCAATATTGATTCAAGTTGCTTTTGAGGGGGTAACCGAGAATTTTCGCAAAACACCCTTACGCCACGCCCACTTTTCACAATTATTTTGTATTATGTACATCGAAGGCCTTCATATACACCTAAGTCTGTTTTTACACGGTCTTTTTTTACACGGTTTTGATATAACACGGTTTGAAAATTGAATATTTTTAATTTTTTTACACGATTTTATTCCATTTAGCACGATTTGAAATTTTATGTACTTAAATTTTTTTTGTCAAATTTAATTTTTATGAAGTATGATCAATGTCTTTTTTTACACGATTTTTTTTACACGGCTTCTTCTGGAACCAATCTACCGTGTAAAAACAGACTTAGGTGTAATTATGTTCAAATTTCAAACTTCACCGAAAACATTTTCAAAAATGGAGGTTTTAAAACGGTTTTTATAACTTTAGTAACAGACCTTCACTGGACCTTCTGCATACATACATGTACACATTTTGTATACTCTATCTCGATTGGTATTGCGTGTTACACACGAACGCACAAACGCAATATACGCTCGGTATAAAACTGGAATTTTTGCTTCAATTCCAATTCCGTTCAAAAAATATACAAACAAAAATTCAAACATATATTCACGTAATACCAATACCCACCATGCCCATGATCATAATGAGTAGTACGACAATGTACACGAGAGAGATAAAATAATTTTAGCATTCGTATATGTAAGTATAAGCAGACAGCAAATAGCAGCCTCGACCTCAGCGTCAGCGACATTTCCTTAACGACTTAAGGAAAGAAACTTAGCAAAGCGACTATGAGGACTGTACGGTATACCGTGAAACGTGTCTCTCTAGGATAAACAGCCAGTTAGGGGCCGAGTGGTAAAAAGCCGCTATGTTGTCTTTCTATATCTCCCGAGATTTGTGTTACGCATCACTGTCGTTTCTTGGTTTGAAACGCAAAGGCATGCTGTACATGAAATATTCCCAGATCTACAAACCATAAACCATTCCACAGTCCTTAAATAGAAAAATTCTTGATTCGCGTACATTGCCTACCAGATTCAGTCTCGTACACTTCGCATCGTTGCCTCAGTATGTATTAGTTAGTACATATAAAAGCGCTGGCAATGGGTGGGTTTGAGGGTACGAAATGCCCTGCTACTCTTTCAAATACAGTATCTCGAAGCGCGAATACTTAGTTTTCAATACGGACACAACGTACAGTACTTTTGCTACTGAGCATTTTATTTTGAAGTTTTTCATGTTAGTAAATCCCCCCCCGCCCCCAAAAATTCAAACCCTTGTGCCGTGCCGTGCCGTGCCGTGCCTGCCTATTATAAAGACCACAAAAAGCATTAAGAATGAGAAAACATTCATAAAAAAAAAGCTGATAAAAGCGAAAATAAAGAGACAAAAGTCTCATACATAAGATCGATATATGCAGTTGCATCATCGATTCGCATCGATGAAAATGGTTACCTTCAGATATAAGCTCACTTAATGGCTCAGCGTCGCCAGTGTGTCTTCCTTAGAAATTTCTTTTTAACTGACTTGCTTACTATTGTTGACTGCTGATAGATAGTTGGAATGTTATTCTTCAATGTCCGCTTTTAGTCTTTAAAAAAGACTGGTCGTACGTCGGTCTGTCTACTGAATTCAATTAAATCTTTTTCTTACACATTCCCGTTCCTGGAATTTTACTACGATAACAAATTATTTAACTTCGAAAGGCGGCTAATGAGCTGTATAATAATTGTGTAAGGATAAATGCACTCTTTGTCACATGCACTTTGTATTCAATTCGCGGATATATGAAATGAGCTATTACTTATACCTTTTTATTATCACTTTCCCTATAAGTACTCATCCATTTTTATCCAAGCAATTCAGATCGACGAGCAACACAAGATGCAAGGAAATTTGCATAGAACATTTTCAACTCTTTTGCTGCCAACGTGTGAACTCGATTTGAGCATTTAATGTACATAGTTAAAGCAGGCGAATCAACACAATGTCTTAAGTCAAGAGAGAATCCTGCCTTAGGGTGCCTTAAAACCCATTTTTGAGAAGATGTTTTACGGCAGAGATTCTCAAACTGATTTTTCTTTAACATCCCCCTTTCAAAGTCAGTCATTTTCCCTCCATAAACTTAAGAAGAACAATTTTATTACTTTAATGTATTAATAGTGTGCTATACATATTATCGGTTCTGATGTTAAAACTTACATTCTAAACTAGACCTTTTTACCAGTGAAATTTTTATTTTATTTTTTAAGCTATAGCATCTTAGGCCTTAAGCTTTTACAGAGTTCTTAGATTAATTTCTTATGCTAATATATTTACATTGGGCTTCAGTTACTTTCTATTTATTTCACAATAATTCTTAATTTTTTTTTTTTTTAATTCAATTTTTTCAATTTTTTATTTTTATTGTAATACATACATACATATATATATATACATAGATACAATCAAATTAAAAGAAACAATAAAAGCGGGCAATGAATTAAAATGTTTAAAACTAAACTAATGAAGATTCCACGTTGCAATTATTCAATATCGAGTATTACGTACACTGAGCGAAAACTACGATTGTGTAATTAACAACGATTCATAGTATACTACACTGAGCGAATGTAACGATGATTTTTTTAAAAGGGCGCATTGTTATACTCAGTCCTCTTGATTTTCGAGCAGAACAAAAATTTCAAAAGAAAAATGGTTGAGTCAACAACATTTTTGGTTGATTTGAAAGGGAATATGTTGAATTACATTTGCGCTTATAAGCGGCGAGCGCTTATATCCGGGGTGCATATAAACGGGCAATAATGTAGTTTGTTAAACAAATGCAAAGTGATTTGCGATATGGGAGCATCACGCCCACGAGTGGGGGTTTTTACGAGACTTTCGTAAAGAAAAGCGTAGAGGCTTAAAATGCAAAACAAAAGTTGTAGTACCTAACTATGAACCTAAGCAATAGTTTATAGCCAGGCTATTGTATTATCTGGCCCACCTGACTGTAGCACCCTTACTGGATTAATTTTCTTTTCTTGGTCTTATATTCCTTGTGAACAAAAATGTTTAAAATGTACAACAAGTACATATTATATGGGCCAAAATTCTTTTTCCTAATGCCTAAATTTCTGTCTCTGTCAACGAAATTCAGTGTTCGTAAAAGAGCAAATCAAATTAATAATAAATTAATTTTACCTTAAAATTTATTAATAACGAGATAAAATACTCTAGTCCAATTGGAAAAAATCGAATATTACCAAACTTCCATCTTGTTTACTCGCAAATTACAGTAACATTGTTGTCTTGTTTGGCAAGACAAGACAAGATATGTTAAGACAACAATGTTACTGAAATTTGCGAAGAAAAAAAATGTAGTTTTGGTAATAATTGATTCTTTTTAAATTCGACTAGAGTATTTTATTTCGTTATTAAAAAGTTTTTTGTTAAAATTAAATTTTTATTAATTTGGTTTGCTCCTTCAGAAAAACTGATTTTCATTGACAGGGGCAGAAGTTAAGGCATTAAAAAGAATTTTGGCCCATATGTCAATTGATGTCATAATCTACGCTCCTAGGTGGAGCAAAGGGTATAAACTTGTTTTATACCAAAGAGAAATTCTGACGGCTATCAAAAAAATCGTTTATAACACTTATTTCTTCTTAAAACTTTTGACGCCTAGGCTAGTAATCTTATGAGTGCGAAGAATGGTTTAAAATAAAATTTTTATTTTGCACTGTAAATTAATCGATCTCACACATAGTTGGGCACTTTTCAGTACCAGTACAAATGCAGTAAAAATAATTGTTTACTTATATTGCAATTCAATTTGCATTACCAGTAAATATGTACTGGGTACTGAAATTTTACTTGCATTACCAGTTCTGATTTACTGGTGCTGAAAATACCTACTGATAGTGTAAAATCATTGCAGTATCAATGAATTTGTACTGAAAGAGGCCCTTAGAACTGCATTTTATTCTTTGGTTGATTTTTCAATAGGTACTATCTAGAAACACCGTAGGAACGACCTTTTACATTTTTTTTTTGAAAAGTCGTTGAATTACACTGTGCGACATATTAGAGGTCATGTTTTGTAAACAAAAATTTGACGACTGTTTTTGAAAGTGCTCGGTGAGTATAACAACGCCTCATACTCAGTTTTGTCAAGTCACCTCTACTTTTTATACCCGACACACTCTGTGTCGAGGGTATATTGCGTTTGTTGGGTTGTGTGTAACACCCAGAACCAGTCGAGATAGACTATACAAAATATATATAGAAATGATCAGCGTCACCAGGAGATTCGATTTAGACATGTCCGTCTGTCCGTCTGTCTGTCTGTCTGTCTGTATACAGTTATCTTATCGAAGGAGTTGAGCTATCTTGAAGAAATTTGGTATGCGTGCTAACGGGGACATGAGTAAGAGCAAGTTCAAGAATGGACCCGATCGGACCATTTTTAGGGGTACCTCCAGTACTAGGGTCTGTTACGAAAATCACAAAAACTGCTCTAAAATCGAAGTCCTTCAAGATATTTTGATGAAATTTTATATTTGAACATGCTTAACCCGGTAGCGCCTAGCGATGCCATATGGCATCACTAAAAAAGTTCGTGTTTTGTCATCAAAACTTCAAAACCGGTTCATATTTTATTTAATTTTTAATATTTATTTTTTTCAATTCAGGCGCTACCGGGTTAAAGGCAAGTAATACGATTTCAAAAAATTGGAAAAGTGGGCGTGGCAGAAGGGCGTTTTTCGAAAATTCTCTCCTACACCCGAAATTCAAATGAGACTTGAACGAAATTTGGCACTTATGCCTCGTATGTAGCCACAAATATCCTCCCCAAAATTTTTTTTGATCGGACCATTATTAAGGGTACCTCTAGTACTAGGGTCTGTCACAAAAATCCCAAAAATGCCACAAAATCTGACTTTTTTGAAATATTTCAATGAAACTTAGAATTGGAGCGTATATATAAGGGTCCGATTAGAATTCCAAAAAAATTTGAAAATTGGGCGTGGCAAAAGGGCGGTTTTCATATATAAATTTAACAAAAGTCGGTATATGGGGCTCCTTATGCCCTTAAACACCTGTTGATATTAAAAATTATGTGTCTGTGTCGGGTATTCTATTGTCAGGCTCGCCTGACTATAACACCCTTACTTGTTTTTAAATAGACTTTAAAAAATGGGGCCGAGAGTTAAATTACTCATTTACTTATGGCTATATCTCGTAATCCGTTCAATATTTTAATTTCCTATCTATCACAATTTATAGCCCTGAGCTCATTTTAAATAGTTTGGTACAAACCGACCCGAAAAAACTCTATCTAGTAGGTGCAAATTGCAAAAATTCCTAAAATTTGACGTGCTTTTTATCATATCTTATTTTGTATGGCCTATAGCTCCCATAACGATTTACAATCCCAACGAACGAAAACAAGCGTTCTACTGGCGCAGATGAAGGTAATGCGGTATTAAATTCTAGAAATATGTTTTTTATGGATAAATGACGTTTGACACAATTTATCGTTGTGTCTCTTTCCATCAGGTATAAAAGAGTTGCCTGAAGAAAATTTCCCGAGTCATTAGAACCACTTTGCACGTCAACGTCTTTTTGACAGACATAGATACAGAAAATATACTAATTCAAAAATTTAATTGAAAGTTAAGATTTAAAAATTAACCATCATAGGCTTCGCCGAAATCGAAGAATGTTGTTTGCGAGTTTTGAGGTAGATCGCGAGTTTCTGCATCGTCTATTTTGCCATACTTCACCACATAACAGGTTGGCTGATAAGTCCCCGGTCTGACACATAGATGGCGTCGCTAGTATTAAATGCATATTATTTTTATATAGTGGCAACCTTCAAATGATTCGTGTCAAAATTTGACGTCTGTAAGTCGATTAGTTTGTGAGATAGAGCGTCTTTTGTGAAGCAACTTTTGTTATTGTGAAAAAAATGGAAAAAAAGGAATTTCGTGTTTTGATAAAATACTGTTTTCTGAAGGGAAAAAATACAGTGGAAGCAAAAACTTGGCTTGATAATGAGTTTCCGGACTCTGCCCCAGGAAAATCAACAATAATTGATTGGTATGCAAAATTCAAGCGTGGTGAAATGAGCACGGAGGACGGTGAACGCAGTGGACGCCCGAAAGAGGTGGTTACCGACGAAAACATCAAAAAAATTCACAAAATGATTTTGAATGACCGTAAAATGAAGTTGATCGAGATAGCAGAGGCCTTAAAGATATCAAAGGAACGTGTTGGTCATATCATTCATCAATATTTGGATATGAAAAAGCTCTGTGCAAAATGGGTGCCGTGCGAGCTCACATTTGACCAAAAACAACAACGTGTTGATGATTCTGAGCGGTGTTTGCAGCTGTTAACTCGCAATACACCCGAGTGTTTGCGTCGATATGTGACACTGGATGAAACATGGCTCTATCACTACACTCCTGAGTCCAATCGACAGTCGGCTGAGTGGACAGCGATCGGTGAACCGTCTCCGAAGCGTGGAAAGACTCAAAAGTCCGCTGGCAAAGTAATGGCCTCTGTTTTTTGGGATGGGCATGGAATAATTTTTATCGATTATCTTGAGAAGGGAAAAACCATCAACAGTGACTATTATATGTCGTTATTGGAGCGTTTGAAGGTCGAAATCGCGGCAAAACGGCCCCATATGAAGAAGAAAAAAGTGTTGTTCCACCAAGACAACGCACCGTGCCACAAGTCATTGAGAACGATGGCAAAAATTCATGAATTAGGCTTCGAATTGCTTCCCCACCCACCGTATTCTCCAGATCTGGCCCCCAGCGACTTTTTCTTGTTCTCAGACCTCAAAAGGATGCTCGCAGGGAAAAAATTTGGCTGCAATGAAGAGGTGATCGCCGAAACTGAGGCCTATTTTGAGGCAAAACCGAAGGAGTACTACCAAAATGGTATCAAAAAATTGGAAGGTCGTTATAATCGTTGTATCGCTCTTGAAGGGAACTATGTTGAATAATAAAAACGAATTTTGACAAAAAAATGTGTTTTTCTTTGTTAGACCGGGGACTTATCAGCCAACCTGTTAATTATTGGAATTTTTTTTATTTCTTGCTCAGTCTGTGAGGTTGCTGTCTCTAAAAGAGATTTTATGAAACGCATTTTTATTTCGGGAACAACTGACTGTAACACCCTTATTTGTGTCAAAATTTTTTTGTTGTGTTCTGATTTTTCTACGTTGCTTCGTGCAATGTTCCTATTGCATTCAATATGAGCTGATGTTTTTGCAAAGAACCCTTTTTCTTTTTGATTGAGGAAACCAAAAAAAAGCATGTTTGGCAAAAAGAAGAAACAAACAAACAGCAAAACCAATATTCAATACTCTCATTCAGTGTAAGTACAAATTCATTGATACTGCAATGATTTTACACTATCAGTAGGTATTTTCAGTACCAGTAAATCAGTACAGGTAATGCAAGTGTAATTTTAAGTAGCAGTAAGCTAGTACTGGTACTTAAAATGCTTACTGAAGTATAAATATACTGCAGTGTGCCCATGGATGATCTCACAATAAAACGTCGCATAAACGACGATCCTGCCTTATAGATGGGGAGCTGGTGAAAGCGATCTTTTTATGTAGGTACACATATGTATGGGAACCTGTAGTCGCTGCAGCATTTATCTCATCGTAGTTATTTTCACAACTGATTAGCTTTGTTTTGTAGCAAGCACTTGCTTGTTGCATTTGAATAGCACGAAAAGACGGACCGATTTCTCCTGTACGAAATTAAAAGAGGAGCAATTCCATGAGAAGCTGTCCCACCCGTGACAGCCATTCTGAGCACAAATTGCGTAATTTCAGTGCTTAACTATTGTTAAACATTATAAAAATTTTTAATCCTTGAGAATCACGTCCATTTTTGTAATTATTATGAGCTAAAACCTAAAAAGTGAGCGTCACGGGTGGGACCGTATCCATTGAATTTCTCAGAGGTAAAAAGAAAATGTATCAATGTGAATCTTCTTATTCAGTCAACGAATTAGCCACAACAGCTAAACTGGTGAGCCGCTGATGCTCTGCATGTGGACGCAAATATAGTGCTTCAAAACAATCCGCAAAAAATGTCGGCATTCAACATCGGCATCTACTTCTTTTTCGTTCCCTGCTACTGGATTGACTTGCGGCAATCCAAAATATAATCTGGTCATGACAAAATAGCTATGACTAATAGGTTCGATATGGGGTTTGAAGCTCAAGGGAAATGGACCGTTAAATACGCCGCGAAACTGTTCTGACAGAACAGGTCAATTTTATGGGAAATAGCATTGTTTCCTTTAAAACAGGCCTGTTAAACAAGCCTTGGACTCCATGTCAAGAAATTTTCTTTCTATAAAAAGAACCAGCAACAACATTTTTGCCAGATAGACCTGAATTGTGATAAGGAACATTTAAGAAGGTCTCAACTCTGGTGGGCGTACGCCGGTCACGGCGACAGAGCATAGACTTTTAGTATTAAACAGGGTAAAGCAGAGAATTAGTAAAGCAAGAGATAGATAATTAGGACAAATAATCATAGGTTGTAACTAATAAATTGCAAAAACAAAAATATACACAACATAAGCGTTCACTCTTTCTTAATTAATTAATTAATCAAAATATGTTATCGCCATGTAAAATACACCCTAACACCTCAACACATTTCTTAAAATGCGCTGCTTTAGCATGAAGCTAGTGTTAAAATATTTGTTGTGTTTCAACGTTTTGATGACGTTACGGGGCTATCCTAGCCATTAAGAGTCCCAGGATTATCAAAAGGAAACCTCAAGGCATATATAACTATATATGTCACTCAGGAGCCGTTTCTATTTTGGCTCTTTTCAACACGGTCTTGGATACCCACCACGGTCTTGGGTACCCACCAAAATGAGCATTTTTCAAATAGGTACTCACCAAAAGTATTTCTCTCTCGCTCTTTTTTTGCCTGCCGAGTAACATTTCTTTCTAACTGGCGCGAAATGTCCCGCCCAAAATCTATGAGAGTGACATATATAGTAATATATGCCTCAAGGACTAAAAAAAATATTTTATATATATAATAATATAATATATCATATATTATATAAATAAAAACGTTTTTGGCTCTCATTTTATGCTTGACCTGTTCTTTTTTTTTCATTCTCATTTAAATCGTTGTAACTTAAGTTGTAAAAAGTCTTTTCTGAAGATATTGAATAATTTTTTGTGATCTGAACAATAGCTATGAAATATTAAAATTGGTGAGCTTGGCAATGGGTAAACATCATCCACTCGTCCCACCCACGTTTCTTGAGACTTAATAAACCTACCTGCAACCATTTATGTTAACGCTAAGAACATAAGAATTCAGCGAAAAGTTTACCGTACTTCAGGGCTTTATTCCTCATTGAAATGAAAAAATGAAAAACTAATACTTTTCTAATGCACTAGGATATGTTGGCAATAATGTTCATATTCGGACTTCACATTTACCAGTAGGTCAACCGCCTCCGCTTTTGCGCTGGACAGTTTTTTACGTATCTCTTGTAATCGCAAACTGAGCGTTCATTATCAAACCATTTACCAGGACTACAGTATTTAGTATAGGCTTGGTGGTTATAGCAAACATAAAACTTATTGCAAAGTCTCTGGTCACGGATATAGGTTCCATCAGGAGCACGTGCGCAGTCCTCTGGGTGTTCGTAGACCTCTCTTGGCTGCTCATAGTCATAGGTATCTTCATAGCTGCTCATTTCATCCAAATTTAGACCACAAACGTTAGTTCTTTCATCGAAGTTGAGACCTTTCGGACAGTAATGGGGGACAGCTTTGCCGTTCAGGCATATGTAATATTTGCTATGATCTACTTCATCCCTTATGGAGAATCCATTTCGTCGTCGCATACATTTTAGCGATTGAAAGAAAGGAATATTACTTTGGGAATTACATGGAAGTTTGGTGGAAAGCGCAGTAGTTGGAGGTACTGTTGTTAGTGGAAGGCAAGGTGGTTCAGTGCTTGGTGGTCGACATGGAGGTGTTGCGGCTGAAGGTGAACATGGTGTTCGAGTGGTTTGAGATTGGCATGTAGTAGTTGTAGTGGAAGATTGGCATGGAAGAGTTTTAGTAGTAAATTGGCTTGGGATATTTGTAGTTGGAGATTGGCATGGTACGGTTGTGGTTGGAGATTGGTATGATATGGTTGTGGTTGAAAATGTGCAGGTAGTTGTAGAATCCGCAGATAGTGTTGATGGGATCGTCCCTTCGTTTGGAGTTGTTGAAGTTCCTGATGAAGCTGTCAAGCATTCATTTGGTGTTGTTACCACAATTGTACAAATTACAGTTGTGTCTGTTGGTGTTTCAGCAGTTGTTGGTCCTTCAGTAGTTGTTAGCGATTCTTGCGTCGTTGTTATTTCTGCAGTTGTTGTTATTGTTTCTTCCGTTGTTGTCGACTCTTCGGAAGTAATCGGTCCTTCAGTCGTTGTTAGCGATTCTTGTGTCGTTATTGTTTCTGCTGTTGTCGTTATTGTTTCTTCAGTTGTTGTTGACTCTTCGGAAGTTGTCAGTCCTTCAGTCGTTGTTAGTGATTCTTGTGTCGTTGTTATTTCTGCAGTTGTTGTTATTGTTTCTTCCGTTGTTGTGGACTCTTCGGAAGTAATCGGTCCTTCAGTCGTTGTTAGCGATTCTTGCGTCGTTGTTATTTCTGCAGTTGTCGTTATTGTTTCTTCCGTTGTTGTTGACTCTTCGGCAGTTGTTGGTCCTTCAGTTGTTGTTAGCGATTCTTGCGTCGTTGTTATTTCTGCAGTTGTTGTTATTGTTTCTTCCGTTGTTGTGGACTCTTCGGAAGTAATCGGTCCTTCAGTCGTTGTTAGCGATTCTTGTGTCGTTATTGTTTCTGCTGTTGTCGTTATTGTTTCTTCAGTTGTTGTTGACTCTTCGGAAGTTGTCAGTCCTTCAGTCGTTGTTAGTGATTCTTGTGTCGTTGTTATTTCTGCTGTTGTCGTTATTGATTCTTCCATTGTTGTGGACTCATCGGAAGTTGTCGGTCCTTCAGTTGTTGTTAATGATTCTTGTGTGGTTGTTATTTCTGCTGTTGTCGTTATTGATTCTTCCGTTGTTGTTGACTCATCGGAAGTTGTCGGTCCTTCAGTCGTTGTTAGTGATTCCTGCGTCGTTGTTATTTCTGCAGTTGTCGTTATTGATTCTTTCGTTGTTGTTGACCCTTCATCAGTTGTTGTGCGCTCAGTTGTAGTAGATTCTTCTGTTCTACTTGCGCAATTCATTGTAGTTTCAAGCAAAGTTGTTGTTATTTTTTGATTTGTCGTTGTGAAACAAATACCCGTTGTTGTCTCCTTGGTTGTTGCATCTGTGGAGGGCTCCGTGGAACATACTGGTTTGTTTGTAGAGCTTGGAGTGGCACTACACGCACAAGGTGGTGGAGTTGTCGCATCGTTGCAGCATAATGACGGCCTGTTGTCAAGAACTATTGGTGCCGATGGATTACCGACGGATATCCATGGCAGCCAGCTTGAGAAAATCGCCTGTGGATACTGTATCATGGGTGGGTGTGACATATATGCAGTATTGATTGGAACATGGTAGTTGTATGAAGTTTGCATTACGGGAATGCAATGTTGCTCAGATTCACAAAATTGATAGCCACTCTCACAATTTTGTGCAATCGATCCAAACCAACCAAGGCATATTAAATAACTTGCTCTATCAGTGGGACTTTGTATCTTATAGCCAATTGGATGTCCATTGCATTGCGAAGATGGTGAACTAAATACTCCATAGGGTGCAATGATACAGATCGTTGTGAGTATGGCTGAAATTGTAGGAAACGCCCAATATACTTCGATTTGATTTATCTCATTCGATGTTACATACCTGCTAGCATTTTTCTTTGCTAGCCTTTGATCCAAAAATGAAAACACACACTTTGTGCTCCTCAACCTATCTTATATACTTTTTGGCACCACCGTGGAGCTCCCGTGTGGATATTTTTACTGTTATTATAGTAGTATTGACCTGCATTATCTGACTACACGTATAATACATTAGTGTAATAAAATTGAAATTTTACTTCCCACTTCAAAGTAAAGAAAAAAAGCAAAACATTCAACTATACTTTTTGCATACCCGGCTTCAAGAGGTGCAATGACTTTCGTGAAGATCTCTTGTCAGTTTGAATAGCTCTGCTCGAACCAATCAAAAGGAAATTCGACACGTAAGTATTTTTCACTCTGAGGATTTTCGTTTCATGTGGCGCTCTTAAAGCCACTTCCACATACCGTCAATCCGTCTGGTCCCATATCAAAAAAAGTGTTTTTGGGAAATCGAATTTTTAAGTTTCAGAAGAGTGTATAAAGAAATGGAACAAAAAAGTGGTCCAACATTTTTGTCACATATAGTGCTGATTGCATTCTATTTAAGCATTGTAGAATCATGGAGAAAAGTTTTTCCGATAACGAAAAAGCAATCAAGACTGAAATTTGATATTCACTCTAACGACGACATTTTATACATAAGTATGTTGAAATTTTTCGTGGTTTGGAGATGTGGCCTAATTGGATATTTTTGGGGGTTGGCTTATAATATGCTGCTATGCAAATACCACATAGTAAAACATCAAGTAAACCGCTTTAATAAAAATACTCCAACAAAATTTTTTTTTTTATTTCATAGAGTGTTATTGCAACATAAATACACAACATAAATAAAGTTTTGAAATGATCACAATACCAACTTTTTTCTATTTTTCAAGCTCGTTTAGGGTTATTATTGCATATTTGTGCTACTACAAATGCTCCCGTTTTTAAAACTTTTTTTTTTTAATTAGTAGCATCAATTTTTGTTTTTTTAATTATTTAAAAACGCCAATGATAATGACATGTCTTTTGATGTAAATATATCTATTATTACGTATTTAACCATCTCCAAGAAGGGCAACTTTGAGCAATGTTGTCTTCATCAAATTCCAGCTACCTTTAACATGGGAAATTTTGTATGACAGCTAGTTTGAACATGAAGGATAGATCAGCATATTGAATGATGAGAAATGATACTTTATTCATAAAAAAGAGGTTTCCACTCATTGTTAACTTTCTCGGATTGTTATTGCACCCATGGAGGGAAAAAATCGCAATTTTCTACATTTTTCTATGGTAAGTCCCTTAAATTGTTGAGATAGAGCTTCATAGCCTAAGAAAAAAAGTTAGCTGAAACAAAAATAAGGGGGGCTGATCATAGATATTATTTCTGTCAGAGGTCAGATTAACCCGCAAAATACAAAAAACGAATTTCCTTTAAAAATCGGGTCGTATTAGGAAAATTTTTTTATGTGTTGAGATAGAGCTTTGAGACATGAGAACGAAATATGCAGTTTTAAAAACTACGAAGGGCCACGGAACATTGTCTATAGCTAGCAGCAACACATCTGAAGTTATGGCAATTTTAAGTTATGAAAACAACATTTATCTCAACTTCGGGGGCCATGAGCGCCCTCTAAACATTACCCAATCGCCACAAAATTTTGCACGAGTAAGTTTTCAATAGATACCAAGATTTTAAATCACAAGGAGCGTGAATACGAATGCACTTATTTTTTTCCATACATTTGGCGGCCACCTTAGTGCACATGTATGTTCCTTCTTTGAAAATCAAAACCCCCCCCCGAAATTTTTTTCTGCGTACGCGCCTGCCAACAGCCAACAGTACCTACCGCCTACAAAGTATACGAGACTGTAAGCGATCTACCTATTAATAGACTGCTAAGTGTTCAAGATTGTAAGAGACCTGTCTACCAATAGCTTACTTTATATGGTGGTAGTAGACACTGTTGCCAGATTTTTCGGAGACTGTCTCAAAACAAGGTGAAAATTCCCTAAAATTCAATTTTGAAATCTTTTAAAACAAAAACTTGGTCCAATAAGGTCTCATACAATTTTACCTGACCACTTTTCTGCTCTAAGACTTCACTAAATATTGTGAATATCTTTTAATTTAGGGGACATTTCCTTAAGCTGTCAACAGTGGTAGTGGGCGTTCACTTAAAACAAGAAATGGCCACGCTCAAACAAAAGTATACTAATATGGTATATGAGGTCGTATGCATTAGCGCTTCTGTTAGCACAATTTCGGCCGCTGGGGAACATCTTGGCTTTACTTAATGTGTTTTTCGAGTCTGCTGCGTTGAAAATATTTCAAGAAATACAAATGTTCGGAACTATAACTTTTATTTTAATCGCTTTATTTGTATATTTCTCTATACGTATTTCGGCGAATTCGCTTCCGCCTTCATCAGGATGATTCCTAATTCTGTCTAGTCTAGTTTGGGTCTAGTTCAAAACTGGTCCAAAAAGGACTAGTTGTAATCAGTTTTTTGAAAAAGTTTTAGTGCCAAAATTCTTAGCATTTTTATTTTCATCGAAATCGGACGTCATGAATTTTTCGGATTTTTTTGCCTTTTTGGTCCAAAACTCTCTAAACTTCTTCTGGAGCTGCTGGGAATGCTGGAAATATGCGACATCGACGAGATCTTTACCAGGTTTAAATAAATATTATAAGTATTTTAATAATTTTATTTAATTCAAAATATATATAAGTATATATCTTAATTGGTTTAATAAAACTTAAACTATATTTAAAAATTGTGTAATTACTTCTTTATTTCGACGATATTCCCTTTTTTGGACAAAGGTGTGGCCATTGGAAAAATAAGTGTCAACTGTTGCTTGTCAACAGTGTAAGTATTTCAGCTAAGGACTTTCCCTTTAAACCAAAGACGTAAGCTGTTCTTTTTTCAACAGTGTAAGTATTTCAGCCAAGTACTCTAACTTTCAAACCAAACATGAACTGTTTTTAAAAATTTGCATTTCGCTCGAAAGGTATCAACTTTTGAACCAAAGTCGCAAACTGTTGTTTAATTAAAGCTATTTATTTGATTTCCAAATGCTCTCACCTTTAAGCCAACTACGTAAACTATTTTCTAATAAATCCAAATACTTTTGTGACTGTTGATTCAAATCTGTTCAGTTGTTGGCGCGATTTAACCCACTACGTAAAGTATTTACGACAAAATGTCAAATATTGTTGTTGCATCTATCAGTGTTGGGCGATTTACGCTAAGTGTGTAGTTACAGAAATTTTATTTTTCACTATTTATTACCAGCTCTAGTGATAGTGGATATCTTTACATATATTTTCAATTAAGTTAATTTTTTTCACGACAACTAAATTTAGTGCTAATGAATATTTTTGCACTATGTTCACTCGAATGAAGTTAAATTTTTAGACAACAAATTTAGAATGCACTACATGAATATTTTGCAAAAATCGTTCCGCTCAACAAAAACGCGCCCAAATCGAGCCCATACATAGCACGCCTGAATTTTTATAAAAAAAAGCCTATATCGCGCCCGCAGCACGCCCGGATTCACTGCTGCCAGATTTTTAGGGGAATATTCCCGTGACTGTCTCAAAACAAGGCGAAAATTCCGTAAAATTCAATTTTGAAATCTTCTAAAAACAAAAACTTGGTCCAATAAGGTCCCATACAATTTTACCTCACCACTTTTCTGCTGTAAGTCTTCACTAAAGACTAATCTAGGGGAGACATTTTTAAAAATAATAGGTATTTGGAATTTTAAATACAGAAAAAATATTTGAAATTAAATATCGTCGGCTTAAAGTGTAAACCTGCTAAGTCCACTTTTAACCGATTCCGACTTTTCGATGTCATTCGAAAGAAAAAAGGACACTGCATCGTCAGGCAAAAAAATTTTTTTAATTTCAAATTCTAAATACGGAGAAATTGGTGATGAGTAAAACTGCTAAGTCCAACTAGGGTCAAAGTTCACTGCTAACACCAACAAGTGACTCCAAGTAGACTTTGTATGGTGCACAGAATCGGATTTAGAAGAGACTTCATATAGGAACAAAATAAACCATCCATATTTTGGGTCTCCTTCCCTACTTTGAAGTCTTGAAAAAAAAGTGTTTATTTTTTACCCTGTAAAGTTTTGAAATTGTTAGTTAGCAGGTTTACACTTTAAGCGGACGATATGTACACGGGCCTTGTTGAAGACGAATTTTTTGTTTAATTTTTCTCGTTTTGGGCCCGTTTTGGCAAGATTAGGGCGTGCTATGGGCTCGATGTGGGCGCGTTTGTTCCCTACCCATGTCTGGTTTAGACGTGCTTTGGGCGCGAGACTTTTAACTATTTTGGGCGCGGTCTGGATGTGCTTCGGGCGCATTGAAAGATTCTATTTTTAAATTTGGGCGTGAAAAATAAATACAAATATTTTTACTCGGGAATTTAAATCTGCCACTGACTACTCCGAAATATGAACATTGTGCAAACGCTTTAAAAATAATTTGGATAAGGCAAATATATTATATGAAATTTAACACTGCTTTGCCTTCTTCTGCTCCAGTTGAGCGATTATTTTATATATTAGTGCAAGAAAACATGTTTCACTACCCAGCAAACATTTTCGAAGTGCTCCGAAATATGAGTTCGAAATGAGTCTGAAATATATAGAAAATAAGAGGCTCATATTTATGAGTCTGAAATGAGTCAGAAATACGTCAAAAATAGGAGGCTCATATTTATGAGTCCTATGTGAATCGGAAATATGTCGAAAATTAGAAAAATAAACTAAATTATAATTTGACTTTAAACTTATAAACAAAAAAAACAACCTTAATTTCGTTTTAGCTAATACGGTGTCATGGGTAAGCACATGACTAAAAAGCGAGAGTTCCGAGGTTCAATCCCCACACAAGAAGGTGATATGAACATTGAAAACAATATTTGAAATTATAAATACGTAAAAATCCAGAAATGTGTTTGTATTAATCAATAAATTTTTTTACAGCATACGATTATAACTATAACTCAAAGAATAGAATTCATATATGGCTCTTATTTGATCGGAAAAAAGAGTCAGATATGAGTGCGATAGGAGTCATATATGGCTCATATTAAGAAGGAAATAAGAGTCATATATGAGAGCAGAAAGAGTCATATATGACTCCAAAATCTTCTCCTTCGTTATATGACTTCGGACTCATATAAGACGACCTTCGCAAGAAGGCAAACACGCTCTTTAAGACTATTAAAAAAGTTCAATATGAGGGCTCCGACTAAAACCATAATGTGTGAACAATTTGACACTATCAGTATATGTTAGCTGGAGCTAAAAACTCTGATACTTAAGTTCGTATTTCACTCAAATTGACCGATTGCGAGATAAGGTATTTGCAAAAAACTGTTCAAACCAAACGATAATAAAGCGAATGGGAAGCAAAAATATATATGTTTTATTCCTTATTATGGCATTGTGATGCGTTTGTTGGATCGTATTCGTCTTGTGAGGCCGCAATACCCTGAAAACGGGAACGCCTGTCACAGCATAATGCGCTATCCAACTGTGCAATCGATTGGGTGGGAACAATTTTTTTCTAGTACATCAACGACTTATTCTAGTTAGGTAAAATGATTTCGTGTACGCAACAATTCAAGTTTCTGACAACAGAACTGTACTGATGCTGAGTCAATTCAAATGACGACGATGACGCCTTTTTGAAGGCAATGGATACAGATGGCTTCAAAAGTTATTTGATAATCAAATTTATGGTGCAAAACTCTTTCAAAAAGATAAAAAAAAAGGGCACAATTTCAAAAATATATACGCATTTTGCTGGGAAAATTTTTGTTGGTTTTATTTTTTTAGCCTTCTCTTGTATGCTTCAAGTAGCCAAGTCAGTCATAAAATTTTTCTTAGACCTGCGCTCTGTCCCAATAGTAAGCGTCCGCATACCATTTTGGCAAATAAGAAATCAATAAAAAAATTTATAGTAGATCCTCCTGAAACCATTTGATTGAACGAATGGCCTTAGACATAGAAGTTCCCCATTGCTACAACAGATGGGAACAAGATTTTGGGTTCTCTTTTAAATTAGAATCCAGTATCGGAGGAAATGTTTAAGCAAAACCATTACAAATGTTCAAAATGCCAACTATGTACAATTATTAGATATTGGACCTAAAAAGAAAAGTTGAAAACATGCTAGGTATTCGAAAAAGCAAATACGAGTTGAAGTCCTCGAGTGTTTACATAACACAATTTACAAATTAAGGCTTATCGCAAATAACGTTGCAAGGGAAAATTTTCGATTTTTTACTATTTGAAAAGTTAACCTGCTGTTATTTTGTTTTTATATTCACCCTCTCCAGTTTTGCGCAACGTCTGTATATGAAGAAATATTTTTTGTGTTTGAAACGACAAATTTTTTTTTATTTGGACACCCAAGTACGAAGTTTAGCAAAGAAAATTAGCAGAAAATTTTCATCATTAAACTTTTCAATATTTTGACATCTGTTTTCAAAATCTTTAATGTCGTTTGCCATTAAATTTCTTCAAAATTCACATGTTACCTAGGGCTAGGCGCCGACTACTCAATTTTCAGTTGGCCAATTTTTAGCTGCGTGTTTGTGGCACACAGAGTTATATGACCAATTTTTAGTTGACCCAATAAAAAATTTGCGTTTTGCCACAAATTTTAAATTGGCCAGTTGTGCTGTGTTACATACGTTCTTATGGGGCGCCGCACAGTGTAACGAGCCCATACATTTTTGGGACAAATATAGAAGGAGTGATCGCACAATAATGAAACTTAGCATCGGGTATGGTATGGTTATAAAAACACAAATTTTCATCAAAATCGGCCACGCCCACCGCCCACTACCCATACAGCCCAAAACGTTTCTTTCCTACCAAATGGGATGTATGTTATGCAACGAAAATGGTTGAAATTTAGTACAGTGATTCATTACGGTGAAATACAGACCTCTGGGTAATTTTATCAACATCGGCCACGCCTACCGCCCACTCTCGATACAACCCAAAACATATTTTTCTCACCAAATTTTGTTTAAGCATGGTGGAATAGTGGCGAAAACGGATTGATGCGCATCGAACCGCATATTGAGACATATGTACCTTTTCTGAAAGGTATTTTATCAAGGAATAATATAACAAAAAATTAGAACCAGAATCAACTGTGCTTAGTGTTTCCTGTGTTCGCAAACCCTCATATTTGGGTTTTTTCTTGGTTCATTGGGTAACATCGATTTTCGAAGGAAGTCCCCACTTTTCAAACAAAAAAAGTTCTTCTTTTAAGATGTGGAAAAATAAAATATATGCAAGTAAGAAAGCTAAAGTCAGTCAAGCCCGACTTTGAAATACCCAGCGTCCTGACATTATGAGCGCACTATGTTTTGCTTCTCTATTTGTGGGCGTGGCAGTAGGCGGGCCACATAAATTATTTTCCTACACCTTTCATTCGCCTTGATGAACCTATGTGGCGAATTTGAAGCTTCTTCGCCTTTTACTTCACAAGTTACGATAAGCCCTTATTTTTGGGTTTATTTGTGGGCGTGGCTTGAGGAGGGCGGCATTGGTTCAGCCGTTTCGGAGGAGATCCGACCACGGACACGGACGGACGGACGGACGGACGGACGGACATGTCTAAATCGATTCAGTTTTTGATCCTGATCATTTCTATATATATTTTTCTATATCTCCGGAGCTTAATTCTCCCTGTTACAAGATTTGCACAAAACTAATATACCCCGCTTACGCTGGGTATAAAAACCCGAATTTTTCCGATTACTAGATTTCTTTCATGCTTACGCTGGGTATAAAAATTGATGTTTGTATGTTTGTGATCGATAGACGCCGAAACCGTTCGACCTATTTTTATGAAAATTTTTATACATACTTGGTAGGTAGTGGAATAGTGTATATGTAAGTATATTTCATACCCCTAGATGAGGTAGTTCGCGAGTAATTGGTTAATTTTAAACCACTAAACCTGAAATTGTGAAATGGGTATCGTTTCAAAGTTGATAACGCGTAGAATATGTACAGTATAATTTTGAAAGAATGACCGCTTTATTACGGTTAGAATCTGACCATGACCACCACCCGCAAAATTTTGCAAAGCTTTAATTTTCACTATTTGAAATCGTTCTTTTAGCCAAACATAGTGCTCTATTTGGGTTAAATTTTGACCATGACCACCATTAGCGAAATATTGCAAAATTGTAATTTTTTGGATTTCATCAGGGAGTGAGAGGGAAAGAGAGAGAGAGAGAGGAGGAGGGAGAGAGGGAGAGGTAGAGGAGAGAGGGAGGAGAGAGAGAGAGGGAGAGAGGAAGAGAGAGAGGATGAAAAGAGGGGAAAGGGGCAAAAGGGGAAAAGGCGGGAAAGAGATGGGAAATGGCAGGAAATGCCGGAAAAAGGCGGGAAAGGGCGTGAAAAGGCGGGAAGTGGCAGTAAATGGCGGAAATTGTGGGAAAAGGCGGGAAATGGCAGGAAGTGGCGAGAAATGGCCGATAATGGTGGGAAAAGGCGGGAAAATTTAGGAAAAGGCGGGAATAGACGGGAAAAGGCTTTTTTTCCTTTATAGCTTTTTCAAGTGTCAGGTTTTCCTATCTTCGAAAAAATCAAAACTGGGGGTCACTCTGTATCGCGTTTCGAAAAGTAATGCGATTCGAAAGTCAAATGCGATTCGCAGGGAAATCGGCACTCGGTTGCGCTTTGGCATTTGCTTTCGTAAAACTTCACGAAAAGAAGCAACACTCGCAGTGCCGGATTAAGGTAGGGCTAGCTGGGGCTATAGCCCTGGGCCCCAACTGGTAACGGGCCCCGAGCGTCCAAATAAAATATGATCAAAATATTTCAAAAAAAATGTTTCCCGTAAAATTGCTTTAAAATTAAAAATTTTATGAAATAAAAAATTTAATTATATGATATCTTAATAAAATTTTTGACTTTTACCACTTTCAAAATCAAGAGCTCATATCGCTCCCGGTCCACTAAAGTGGCACAACTCAAAATTTGCCATTTTTCAGAAAACGCGAAAAACAAAATTCGTCACAGTGTCGATCAAAGCAGGAAAAAAGACATTACGGTTTTTTTCGGCCTTTTATAATGAGGAAAAAGGAATGGATTTTTTGTAGTGGCGGAATGACTTGGGAACAAGATTCATAGCATAACTCGAATTTCAGAAATTTTGAGTTGTGTCAGTTTAGTTGTCAGGGTGCGATATATAAAATGTTTCCTTTGTGGTTCATTCCTTTGAAAGAATTAATATTGTTCTAATTAAAGTTGACTTTAGCAGCTATTCCTTATTTCAAAAAACTGCACCAAATATAGCATCAGGGGCCCCATCACTATATAAGCCCCGGGCCCCATGACACTCTAATCCGCCACTGAACACTCGTCTCGAAATTGAAAAACACTGCAAACTGCTGTCAAAAAAACTTACATTTCTTTTTATCGTTTTGCAAGTTAATGTTAGGAAATTCCACGCAAAACGGTTCTAAATGTCACACCCATTTCAGCCATATTGACCAGAATTTAGGTTACGTGTTAAAATTTTTCATAATTATAAATCCTTGAGAATCACATCCTACTTGTTTTAAATATTTTGAACTAAAACCTAAAAAAAAAAAGTGATTGTAACGGGTGTGACTAAATAGAATTGCCCTGTTGCAAATTGCAAAATTTTCTCTGCAAGTTACAATTGAAGCGGAGCCGCGAATAACGTTGTAAGTGACAAATTTCACATTCTTGCAAATTTACCGTGTCATTCAGTACTTACAAGACCAACACGCTTCTTTAAGGTTCCGCAGTATTGAGAAATGTCCAAGAGTTGACCAAATAAAAACTTTTTTCTGATAGCTCAAAGGACTAGAGTATTATTGACAGTGAAAGTCCGAAAAATAGGTTCAAAAAATTTGTCGCTTACAACGTTATTCGCGGCTCCGCTTCAATTGTATATCGCAGTTCACCTACTTCAAAACTTTGGGTACCGCTTGTGCCTTGCACCGAATCCTCCATTGAGAGCAATTGTACAGTATTCCACGGATATATGCACCATCCAAAATGCAGGAGGAAGAGTGCATATAAGCGGGGAGTGCATATATTGAAACCCCGGCTATAAGCACAATCAGTGCATATACACGGAAAACAAATTTCGGGTAACATATGAAATTTGAGTTTAATTTATTTAAAATAAATAACTTTATTAAAAAAAATAAATAAAAAAAATTGGCTTTCAACCTAAAATCACACATAAAGTTAAATTTATGTTCATACTTGGCTTTTCTCACAACCCAGTTGCCATACGCTTTTCAGCTGGTGCTTATAAGAGAGGCTTTTTATATGAAAGTGGTAGGAAAATGGCACAAATTCGCGTGCATATAAGCGGGCAGTGCTTATAAGCGGGGTGCATATATCGAAATAATTTCAGTACAATTTTGTTGAAAAAACATGAATGGAATACTGTACTAGATTCTATTCCAACGGATTCAGACTATAGTGTTGCGATGGCCCTCCCCCGGTGTCGGGAAGGCTCCTATTCTTAATCCTGCCTTCTAACGGTTTTTGTAGTCTGTCCACTCTTTGAATTATTATTATTAATTTTTGTTGTAAAATATATCAAAACATATTAAACAAAAACATATCGCGCATGTACAACAAGAGTGCCACAACTCAAAATTTGTCAAATTGGGGTTAATGCAAGAAATGTGTTCACGGGTCACCTGTCTACCTAATCGCACACTCATAGATGCGTTTTTGTAATTGAAAATCAGCGCAAAAAACAGTTATCCAAATTTTGAGTTGTGACACTCTTGTTGTACATGTGCGATATATCTAAATTTTTCGAACTACATCACAAGCAGGTGGACCAGCGACATTAAAGTCCGTTGACCATTTTTGCCAAAGTTATTTAGCTACTGCTCTCCCTTGCCCAAATCGGAATGCGTTTTCATAAATTCGAAGAGAATTTCAAATTGAGCTGCCTTAGTGCACGCGTTTTCACTTTAAGTATCCCTGCAAATAAATTGTTTTTAATAAAAATTCTTAAATCGCTAAAAAAATTTGATTTTAACTTGCAATTGCGTACGCTCGAGAGCGCTCAACAGCTATCGCAATCAATTTGACACTTTCGGATGACTTTGAAATTTGCTTTCGCGTTTCAGAGTGCTCAAAATGCGAAAACGCGAAATGGGAAAAATTTAAATGCGAAAATCGCATTACAGCCCAACCGGAACTGTGTACAGGAAGTGCCCGATCACTGCCATAGCACCAAGTATGATGTGCACAACACTATGCTGATATACAAAACTTATGCACTTTTGTTAAAAACTGTCCTAGGCTGGTGCGCGGTGGTGTGATAACTGGGTTCGAAGTGGATAGCGGCTGTATATGGGTATACTTCGAATGTTTTCGTTGCTAAAGCACATTGCTGTATACAACGTGTACTTCGTGCCGTTCGGCTTCGGTTGCTTCCTTGGGTTCTGCATACTTGCTATGCACCAAGTGTATCGTGTGGTAGGCAGTCAACTATTTAATTTTTGCCTATTAACTACTCTGTACACTGAGTGCCTAGTAACCACAAGGCCCGTCTGGGAGACTACTGAATGCCCGATTTCGCGAAATTTTCTATACGAAACGCGATACAGATTGACCCCCATGGGTCTATTTCATAAAACCATTTGTAACAGATACTGATTTCAATTCTGATTCAATTCTGTGTCGTTTTCCATAACAGCCCCGTATATTTGAGTTACTTAGCCTTAACTTAACATGGTCAAACGCTTATTAAATTAGTCATTTGCTCCTTTCGTTCCATTTGAATGAAAACCGAGACTTTTCAAAGATTTATTTAATTTGTATTGTAATTGGTCAATATTTCAAAGCAGATCATTGAAAATAGTATTGAGAAATACCATGAACTTGTGCGACGAATGCGCATTTAAATGTGCAGAAGACTTAATATAATATTCTTCTAAAATATCTTTTATGAATTATTTTTTGTAGCCAACGAAACAATTTTGCCTAAATTTTCTTTAAGAGTTTGGATCTGACTCAATGTTTCCTCGTCGAATTTTTCCAAAATCTGACAATCGAAGTCTTCAAGCCGCTTTGGTCTCAAAGAAAGGACACCATCCTTAAACGGAATATTAACGTTGGCAAAACGACCCGGCACACTGAAAGAATTTGTGAATGTGATCATCTGCATTTTATTAAAAAAAAAAAAAAAAAAAAACTATTGAAATACATACGCTTGTGCAACGAGCGGACTTCCATTAACTGATACAACAAATTCGCCTGGTTTTGGCCAACGGAAGAAGGCAGAAGCCAAAGAGTTGTGTAGAGTTCCAACACTGCGATCGGCACTTATAGCTTTTGGACGCGAAGACATCGGTGTTCGTAGCTTATTACGCGATCCGTGTTCAGAGATCGCCGATTTGCTTGCATTTATTTTTGGCGCAGCCGCCAATCGAGGATGGTTATCCGAGCAAGCGGAACGACTTCTTCTTAGCAGTCGTTTATGGGACATCTGCACTGCTGAGGCTTGTGTACGGTTGCGTTGGGTCGTGCTAAGGAATGCTGTTAATGCTGAACTTGATGCCGAGTTTCCACTATCCTCTGTAATGTACCCTTTGATCATTGACGAATCCAATTTTGGATATGCGTTTAACGTTTTAAGGAAAGATGGAGCAAAGCAACAACAAAATGCGAAAGAAAACCAGAAAACAAAAATGCAACTTTAATATTCGAAATGGAGCCAACACCATGATGATTCTGGTTAGGTGTGTGTGTCTGAGTACGAGCTTATATTTAATAGCGGTTTTAAAACACCCGAAAATCCAGTACTAATAACATTATATGTAAACATTTATAACCTACCATCATCATTCACAGATCCTTTTCTAGCCGCTAGTGCTTGCGTCGGGGAGGTTGCAGTCTTAGATTCACAAGGCTTACTTTCTCCAGCATTTTCGAAATTTAAGACCTCTTCGAATGGTTCATTAAGTACCGTACAAAAGTGCGCTTTCAGTTGCTGCATGTCAAGCTCAATTTGAGTTATCAGAGCATTGCCTCTCAAATCCATTTCAGTCAAGTATGATTCCAGACACCTTTCATATTCACGGATCTTTTCCTCACGGACTGCTGCTTCACGATTCCTTTTTGACGTTTTTGAAACTTTGGTGCGCGGCATTTTCTCTTCAATTCGTTCAACCCCAAATTTCAATTTCAGTTACAATGATGCTTAGTAGAGCTGGCAAACCGGCGATCAAACTATCGATAATATCAATGAGGCCTTTTACATTAGTCAATAGTTGATCGTCAATTCCTATCGATATTCCCTTTTGGAGTTGCATTCGCTTTTACACTTAAGGTAGAAACACTCACGCACTGCGCCGCAGTGCCATCTGTCACATAGAAATCAAAATGTATGAAAATGTATGAAAGCAGACACTCAAAAAATTAGCATGGCATAGTATAGCATAGCGTTCTATAGATTTTAGATTTCTATGCTAATTTGACAGCTGTAGTGTTGCCATTGTTTGGAGACTTGCACTGAGACTTGCATTGTTTGGAGTGCTGCCCTTTCTAGTTCATATCCATATTATTTTGCTGTGCGTCACTGTTTACTACAAATTTTCTCTATGCCATGCCACGCAGTGCGCCGCAGTGCGTGAGTGTTTCTACCCTTTACTCGAAAGAATTGATTGTCAATTCGTGATTTGTATGCCTTTTATGACATTTTCCTCTTCCACACAGGGGTGATATTTAATAAAATACTAGCAACATAAATTATGTATCTCTGATTAAGGGTTGATAGCAGAAAAATAAATACAGCACTACCTGTTTTGTTTTAATGAATTTAATTATTGATGCTAAGGAGAATTTCGAAATGCTTGAATTAAAAATGCTTTTTGAAAAAGACAATTTTAGTAGCTGTTAAATTTTTCTGTTTGAAAATATATTCTATATACAATTTGTAAGAGTAAACTATCTATACGCTTTTTATATAGTCAAAATAATAAAGGCGAAACTCCAGAAACGACGGAACATTTCATGCGATAGAGATGTAGCTGCTTCCATTTAAATACATTTCAATACATTGATTCAATGGAAGCAACTCAAATGTTTTCACCTTTGCCGCGTATACCGCAACATCCGTCATTGCCGTCATTTATGGAGTTTCGCCTTAAATTTAAATTATATTCATCACATTTTTCTTAATTTCTTATAACATAAAAATAAGCCTTCAATGTATAGTTTTCGGTCTATACAAGAATGTAAGATCCTAAAATATTGATCAAGAAAAATAAGTAATAACATATAATAGCATTCGATGCTGTCTCCACGAACAACGAAAACGAATAAAATAATTGTCAGATATTTGCTCCCAGCCATCGATAAGTTCGATAAACGAAAGAGAGTAAAAGGCCTCAATGCTATATTGACTGTTTCCTACTATCGATTGATAATATAGACTATCGGTCAGTGCTGCCACTTGGCGGATAATTATACGAAATCTGTATCTTTTCGCCTGCTTCTGTATCTTCAATGTATAATTTGGTTTTCGAACAATTTATGTATAATTAACACTGCAGCCACACGCCCAAATAGACAGCTATGATATTCATACAATGATTTCAAGGGATGCATGAAAATTGTCCACAATTTGATAACAATTCTAGTCCTCAAAATATGTTTTCAAAACTACATCAAATTGACTTCATTGCACGATCTCATATCATGACATGAATAATGAATAATATGAGTATGAGGTCAATATGTAACCATATACTGAAATCATAATTTGCTCTCAAGTTGAGCACATTTTGTCCCTCATAAGCAACACATACTTTCAGCATTGTTTGAGTCATGCATGATGTCAAGATGATGCGAATATGTTGTATTTTGTCTATTTGGGCGTTCAATAATTTGCTTTCAAGTTGAGCACACCTACTTGTTGTCAAATTTCTTTAAAATTGAAGCTATGACGTAGGCTGCACGCAACTTGAAAGGCAATTTTATTTTCAAAATGCCGTCGTCAAGGAAACAACTTAGAATGCTATGCAACTATGATCAGCTGTTAAAAACTTGAACGTAAAATTGAAACGGAGCTTGAAAGAAAAATTGAAGTCAAGTTGGCGTTCAAGTTCTAAAAGTGTGAGTGTGTTAGTAAAATGTTTTGAGTGTATGGGAACTTGAAAGCCAAAAATTGAACGTGTGGCTGCCGTGTAAGGCGAATTGCTATTTTTCAGATATTTGCTTTTTTGTTACAAAAAGAGCTGCACAAAAAACCGCATCGTCATGCTAATAATATATTGATACGTTTTTGGTGAGCCAGCATGCTGGTGTAATTTATCGGTCCTATTTTTATTGACCGACTTTTTACAATATATGAGGCAAAATTTTCAACGAAAAATTATCGGTTTATATGTAAGAGCTGTCTTCAACTTCAAATGTTAAAAATGTACTGTGCAAGCTTGAAAATGGAAACAAAAGTAGTTTGGGAGATAGAGTAATAAATGCGTCTGACTAAGCCAATTGTAAAATGGTTTATTAACCCTTGTGAATCTTTTATGTAAAATTCAAAAAATTATATGCATAATTTTGTTCGAAAAGATACATTTTTTGTATAGTTTATATAAGAATTGGTGGCAGCACTACAATCGGTTGTGTGATATAAGCATTTTATGCTACCATTCCCCACTTATAGCATTGACAGACAGTCAGAAGTCTATAGACTTCACACTACAATGAAAGAAGTCTATGTTGGGGTGACACACTACAATTGATTGTGGATTTCTATTGTGGACTTCTTTAAAACAGCTGATAATTTAAAATTAAAACAACAACAAAAACAATAAAAACATTTTGGTAGCATTTAGCCTCGATTTTATCTCAAACGAATCCATGAAAATATCGTGTTTGTTATATAAATCCATACGATGGAATTAATTTCATGCATTTCGCATAAATTACTTGAAATTAGAAATTGAAACATCTGGTTTCCGATAAAATAATCGATATTTCGTTTAATTTGGTGCAGCGTTGCCATATCAATCTCAGAAGTCCACAATAAATCCTCCCTTTCAATGTAGTGTGAAGTCTATAAAAAGTCTATGATGGCTAAGGTAGACTTTGGAGAAATACCTATGTGTGTCACCTAGACTTCACACCATCATGGTGTAAAATACCTATGTCTGTCAGTGCTATTATTCATTATTGATTGGGGCCTTTCACACTAGTCAATTACTGACCACCGATTCTGATTTTTACATACGAAAGATGGCACAAAATGATTTATTGAGTACTTGCTACCAAAAACCGCTCAATTCTTCTCTAAATTCTAGAATTTTACTCCCCCAACTCCCCCAAGAATTGACGTCAATAACTGCAGTGTAAAGGGCCTCATTGAACTAGGCATGTCGATCTTAGATCGATTAATCGTATAATCGATTCTTTGGAGCAAAATATTAGAATTCTTAGCGCCCGTTTAGACGTGCTTCAACATCGTTCAACAAAACACAGTTCGTTGGAGAGACGCTAGCGGGGAGAGGAAGATGGGTTTTGTTGAACGTACTCGGCTATTCTCTTTGTGGCTATATTCTTAGCGTGAAACTTTAAAACAACCTCTGTGCGATTTTTACATTTGCTTCACATAATTTCGTCATTCGAGGAAAAAGGTTAGAATGCCTTCGCTAATATTATTTATTTTTTATTTAGCATCTTTTTTGATATTTTTAATTTTGTTAGCTCTTTAGTAAATTTAAATACGAAATTTGATTTTTATTTTTGAGCGCAAAATAATAAAAAGTTTTCTATTATTTTTCGGTCCGCTATCGCTGAAATCTTAATTTGAAATTGGTCGAAATAGTCATGGATAGCGGCGCGAGAGAAATGACACGAAATGAATTCTTGGAAGCGCTCGCGTATTTGCGGTCCACTATCGCGGAAAGCTTCGTTTGAAAATAGTCGAAATAGTCATGAATAGCACGCGCGTTTACGGTCCGCTATCGCGGAAATGATAGCTTACATAGCTTACATATGGTAAGGCATTGTGAACGACCTCTTCGTTTGAAAATGCACAAAAAATTCAATGAAAAAAGATTGTTGAATTCATTGTAGAAAATATTCCTGTTTGGAGGATTTATAAATCGAAAAAAAATTTGTTTTATATTCAAAATCAGTTCGTTTTTATAAATAAAAAACAAAAAAGGTAAATAGATATAGACAAATTAATAAAAATAAAAAGTTTATTTAACCCAATGATTTAAAATATTTGAAATATTTTAATGAGATCATACACTATTTAACCACAATTTTATGTGTTAACTCCTTGACTGTCGAACTTCAAATGACAAACTTTATTATTCCACTTTTTCTTCTCTGCATTTCCACGAAAATGTACAGTTTTTCTGCGTTTATGGGTTCATAAGAAAAATCTCAGGAATATTAAGGCGAAAATTCGGCGAAAGCGGACCGAGGAGTTCTTCAGAACTTCATCAATTTTCTTCTGAACCATAAAACACAAAAAAAAAAAAAAACAATGGATGAGATTTGCAAAACTTCTCGGTCCGCTATCGCCGAATATTTGCCTTACTATTCCTGATATTTTTCGACATTACATATCTTACTTATTTCATCGACGAATTCTTATAAGAATAAATTCATGCAAGACCCAATTTCCGACTGGGATATGCTACCCCTGCAAGCCGGATACGCGTATTAATCTAGGTTACTCACTACCCGCTAAACATTTTTTTGAGTCTGAAAATTTTAGAGTCTAAAAAGAGTATTAATTTATACTGATTTTAAAGCCCTCATAAATAAGAGTGGAAAAAGTATAAATGAATTATACGTTTGACCGTCTTTTTACTGTATTATTTTTGAGTATAAAAACACTCTTAACAGGCTTTAAATTCGAAACGCTCAAAATGATGGAGCTTAAAAAGAATCTAAATTTATATTAAGGGTTCTCATGTAATAGTGCAAAACATGCAAAACTGACATTTGAATAAATTTATCCGGCAAGTTGCATGAACGCACCTTCGAAAAATTTTACGCGCAAGTGAAGTTAAAACAGCTGATTTTATACTAAACGAGTTTATACGCTTTATATATACGTTTTGCGCTACCATATCGTAGTGCAAAACGCAGAAACTTACTTTCATACAAAATTTTACAGTTGATATATGAGGGTAAAAGTATATCAGGTTTTCACTATTAGATGAGAACCCTTATTGTTTTTAAAGCCCTCATAAATAAGATTGAAAAATAACTATCATAAATTTGAGTGTTTTTTGATTGTTATATTACCCGTCCAACCCCTCACTGTGCATCATAGCTGACTGCAATCATGCGTGAAATCGTAAATGTTTATATAATTTATATGCATATATGCCTATACATATATGTATATTTACATATAAATTATATTGTAAGAGCCAATTTTACCAAAGGCATTTAAGTTTAAGTACCGATTGGCACTTAAGTACGCATTTAAGTTTCAGAGGCTATTTCCACTATAACCGCATCTAGCATCTTTCAGCATTTTGGCAAGATGCGGAAAGATGCGGTGTGAATTTACATGCAATTGTTGTTGTATCCTGAACCGCATCTTCTTTACAAGATGCGAAGAAAATGCGATTTTTTCCGATTATCTATCGATTTTAACTGCACATGTCTAGTGAAACATATGTTAATGACCAGCATTTCAGGAATTGTCAGCAGCACAAATGGCGGGAAACCAAGAAAAAATTTAACATTACTATGAGATATACATATATGTACAAAGTTATGAGAAAAATTTAATTTGTAGTTACTACTGATTTTTTAAATAACTTATTTCTATATAATAGTTAAAATATTCGTCCGAATAGTGGCCGAATATTCGTGGCATCACTAGTAAACATATCAATTGTAAACAAAAATCAGCTGATATGAAAGATGCAAGATGCGAAATGCCAAGTGGAAACACCAATCTCAAAACATCGCATCTTGAAGATGCGAAAGCAAGATGCGGCTATAGTGGAAACGGCCTCTCAGACCGTTTCATCAAATATAAAATTTAGTTACGCGGAAGTACGGCAGCACCTTTTATTTTTAGTGCAACACCGTCGTAATCAGCTGATTTAAAACATAAATAAATAAGACATGGAGTCCCGCACTAAAAATTTTTCAGAAGAAATTTTTCTGCGACAGTGCAAGTTAAAACATTTTGTGCTTGAAAATAACGAGAATAAAATCACCTATTGCTTGTGTGTGCTATCTTGTGCCGTATGAGCTCCAGTATTGTCCATGCTGCACTTTTGGAAAGGCGAAATCTGTTTCGAAAGTCAACTTCATCGAAATATATAAAAAAGTTCTTTCGGTCCCTGATTATACGAGGTCGACGGTTTAACACAACTTTAATAATTGTCTCGTAATCGCAATCACTATCATCGCTCGACATGATAAATAGAACAAGTTTCCATATACATAAATAGTTTTCTTTTTAAATCAGCTGTTTCCATTACGACAACACAGAGTTGCATAAACTCTACTTAAGTGCCCGATATGGATCACTTAAGTACGACTTGCCATTTAGGTTGAT
The DNA here is from genome assembly GCA_020466095.1 of Chlorops oryzae. Taxonomy (NCBI): domain Eukaryota; kingdom Metazoa; phylum Arthropoda; class Insecta; order Diptera; family Chloropidae; genus Chlorops; species Chlorops oryzae. The sequence continues at coordinate 56,340,891 of CM035806.1, read as the reverse complement.
GAAAATGAAAATCTGTGCTTAAACGACGATTTTTACTTAAGTATGCTTGGTGAAATTGGTTCTAAGTATATATTTATATGGCAAATCCGCGTTTACATGTAGGAAGCAATGTTTCAAGAACATTTGAAGCTCTCTTTTGTTGTTTCGTTAAACACTCCTTTGGTTATATCGAAAAAAAAACCACAACCTTTTGCCGACATAGCCAACAGAAGATCCTCGCTTTTTCCTGTAGATCACCACTATCTATTTCTTAAGTCTAAACGCGCACTAAGTAATTGAGTTGGCCTTCATTTACATTTTATTATTCAAAGAAATTATCTTTCATTATTATAATTTTGAAAATCTAATGGTGAAATCTGGCATAATTTACAATTTCTCTTACAAAATTTTGAAAATCTCAAAAACAAAAAAAAAAAAAAACCGCTCCACAGATTTTTTTAAAACTTACCAGAATTCATCAAAATAAAGAAAACTATAGTGTGCATCAAAAAGTTTTTACGTCTTCCGAAATTCCATTTAAAATTTTTCAAGCACACCGTGGGAAGTAACAAAAGAAGGGCGCCAAAGTCCATATTGGCGCTCATATTGTGAAAGTCAAACAAACAGTGTTCTTCTTCTTCTATTTTTCAGCTGACAGCTGTCAACTTAAATTAATTCGACTTCATGTGAACAGTTGTGATTTAGCTTTAAATGATTTAGCTAAAGCACGTGATTTAGCAATGTGTCTGAAAAGCCTACTAAGCAAGCGTAATACGCTATTTACACGTTAAAACTTTTCCAAAAATACATAAAAGCTGCATATATGTTATACCTTCAAGCGAAAATAAAATATAATGCTTTGTTTAAATTAATTTGTTCGAATTAATGCTCATATGTTAGAAATATACTGTGCAAGTTTGAAAATGGTCACAAAAGTAGTTTGGGAGATAGATGAATTAATATGTCGAGCATTTCCATTTGAAAAATTGCTTATTTTTCGTTGCGTATCTGTTATATATATAATTTAAAAAATTATATGTATAGTTTTGTTTGAAAAGATAAATTTTTTTTTTTATATGATTTTGTGGCAGCACTGGTTATATCGGACCTTCGGATGTTCGAATATTCCCATCCCTATTACCGAATTTACACATCACTATGCACGTGTTCTGATGCTGCTCCTCCATTTTCATAACCTCGTTGTCAGAGGTAGACGTTTTGGAAATACAGAGAAGAGAAAATGGCTGACATTGGTGAGCTATTTATATTCTAAATTTTTTCTGAATTAGATGAAATATTCTACATCATTTTGCTTCGCTTGTGTCATTGAACTCATAGAAAAGAAGAAAAAGAAAATCAAAAAAGAACACGATGACGCCGATTTAGGATCTTTACAAAAGAAATCGAACTTTATAGTACAACCATCCACTAAAGCACCGGTGCTCGATACATCGCAGTGGCCTTTGCTTTTGAAAAACTTTGATAAACTAAATGTACGCACAAATCACTACACGCCACTTCCACATGGCTCCTCGCCACTCAATCGCGACATCAGGGAATACCTTAAGTCTGGTTTTATAAATCTAGACAAGCCATCGAATCCCAGTTCACATGAGGTTGTCGCGTGGATAAAGCGTATTCTTAAAGTTGAAAAGACTGGACATTCTGGCACCCTCGATCCAAAAGTTACAGGCAAGTAAAAAAAGAAAGCTTTATTGATCGATAAATTAACGTGCTCTCGAAACTTTTTCAGGTTGTTTAATAGTTTGCGTTGATCGTGCGACACGTTTGGTAAAATCACAGCAAAGTTCTGGAAAAGAGTATGTCGCAATATTTAAGCTACATTCACCTGTAGAATCTGTTGCTAAAGTACGACAAGGCTTGGAAAAGCTACGTGGTGCATTGTTCCAAAGACCGCCACTCATATCCGCCGTCAAGCGACAACTACGTGTCCGCACAGTATATGACAGTAAATTGCTCGATTACGACGAATCGCGTAATATCGGTAAGGTTTTTGGTGTTATGTGCCACTATTCCCAGATAAGCATTCGTTGAGAGAGCACAAGCTATTATTTTATCGATTTGCTCATGTTTTCATTTCTCAAATTTAGTAATGCAAAAGAAATAGAAAAATATCATTTGCTCCATGTGTTGCCCACGTGGGCAGATGAACAATTCGTAAAAGTAAACACTTTACCCTTTTTATTTTTTCTTGCCCCATCTCTCTACTGCGCTTCGTTATTTAACATATAAGGTGTCTTTTGGGTTAGCTGTGAGGCTGGATCTTACATTCGAACGATGTGTGTACATTTGGGCCTAGTACTTGGCGTTGGTGGTCAAATGTTGGAGCTACGTCGAGTGCGATCTGGAATACAATCTGAAAGCGATAGTATGGTTACAATGCATGATGTCTTGGATGCTATGTACCTCTATGAGAACCACAAGGACGAATCTCTCTTACGGCGGGTTGTAAAACCTCTCGAGGGTTTATTAGTCAAACACAAGAGGATCATAATGAAAGATAGCTCGGTAAGTCACGAATAAATAATTTGAAACAATTTAGTAAGTAGAGAAAGACGTGCGGTCGTTTGTCAAATGTTACGGAACAATCTGTGCTTCTCTTTCTTTCTCATGCATTCAAATGGGATGTTTCGCGCCCGTTTACACGTATGTCAATATCGTTCAACAAATCGTCGTTTTTAGGAGAGCGGAGAGGGGGAACTGCGATTTGTTGAACGATGTTAACGGTATGTGTAAACCATATTGTATAACTATATATGTCACTCAGGAGCCGTTTCCATTTTGGCTCTTTTCAACACGGTCTTGGGTACCCACCAAAATGAGCATTCTTCACTTATGCTGGCCACTCACGCTATACCGATCGAAGCGATTTGTCCATGTTGACAAAAAGTTACGCGTGTGAGGAGTGGTTTGTGCACCGATCCAAAGTATTTGAAAATTTTCATAAACACTTTCAATTCGCATGCTCTCAAACCGGTTTTGTTGTTTTTTTTTTTTTTTTTTTCTACGCATTTTCTCATTTTTCTGTAATCGTTGTCGCGTAAACATCGACGGAAGAAATGGCAAATGTTAGTAAAGCCTCTCTGGAGGAATTTTAGCTGACATGTTTACCGCTCGACGACTAGAGCGAAATGACTGTTTACGGATCGGTGTGTCGTGTGTGGGGAACATACTTTATACCAATCGCTTTGATCGGTATAGCGTGAGTGGCCAGCATTAGGTACTCACCAAAAGTATTTCTCTCTCTCTCTCCTTTTTTTGCCTGCCGAGTAACATCTCTTTCTAACTGGCGCGAAACATCCCGCGCAATATTTATAAGAGTGACATATATGGTTATATGTGGTACAAAATACATGATACAAGAAAACAAGATAGCGCCACTTCAGCCCGATGATGTCACAAATACAAAATGAGAGCTTCGTGTTGTTTTGCATGTTAAGCCCAACGTCACAACTATACATTACCATGGGAAACAACTACAATACGAAATGCTTCAAAAAAGCGGTACCCGAACTGGCGCTATCTTGCTCTCTTTGTAATCATGGATATGAACAAATTCGAAGGCCCATTGTTAACGGTCAAAATGTTCATACATTTATTTTTCATAAAAAATAACTTGAATGAAAACAGTAAAGCTCGGATCCCACTATCTGCGCAATGCGCCGACTTTTGCCGAAATCAAAGCGCCGATAGTGTGAACGCAATTTTCGGACTCTGATGCTGACAAGTGTGATCTTCTTGAACGATTTTTGACCCAATTTTATTGTTCCCCGATATAGATATTTTTGACAATATTTGACGACAATGTGAGCCCAAACAATGATGGAAATTGTTGAAACTTGTGCCGATCTGGCCCGATAAAAATCGTCGCAGATTGTGCTATTTGCGCAGATAGTGGGATCCCACCTTTATAAACGGACCTTAGTATGTGGTTTCAAGGAATTATTTATTTTATTTTTATTTCCCTTAATGTTATGTCAATTCACTATTTCGCAAATGAAAGCGAAATGAGATCAATTGGCTTTAATTCGGTTGACCTTATTACCATCCACCATTTTTTTTTTTTTTTTTTTTTCTTTTTTTTTTTCTTCTAATCTGCCTCGGTCGGCGGTATTCGAATGATCTTGTTTAATCTCATGGACTTCTTGTTATATTTCAAATATGAAGGATTTTTTGAGAAAAATAAATATAATGTTTAATTTAAATTCGTTCTTAGTCCATTTATAATATTCCTAGATGTATTTACAATGTGTAGTGCTGCCCAACACGACCTCTTGCACAATTTTTCTAATTTTTCACATGGATGTGTGTTTGAGCGAGTCAAGTGGACTGAAAAAATATTGAAGCGTAAATTAGAATTAAACAATTTACCATAATGCTTTTTCATGTTTCTATTGTCTTTTGTTAGTGGTCGCATGTCATTCATTTAGGGTATTCCCTTGAAAATGTAAAGATTGAAAAAGTGGATTCATCTTTTAGCCTTCTTGACTAACGAATTTTCGAGCTTTTTGAGGCAAATATACATTTAACGAGAAATCCCTATTGGTTTGGCAAAATATGTTTTAAAAAAAAAAAAAAAATTTTCCTGCATAGTAATTCATCAAGGTGTATTTAACAAGGTGATATCAATATTACAACAAGAATAACAAATCTAAAACAAGCACATTGCTTTGTTGTTGCAAAGAAACTAAGAAGTCAAAAAATTTCATATAATTTGACAGTTTAGTTTCAGATTTGTTGTTTTTGTTGTAATATTGATATCACCTTGTTAAATACACCTTGGTAATTCATTTTGAACGTGTACGAACGGAGCTGCTGTTTCGTTTTCATAGTCAACTGAGTGAATAGGCGCCGACTACTCAATTTTTAGTTGGAAAAGTGCTCTTGTGCGCCGACTATACAATTTAAAATTGGGTACTTTCAATTCAATTAATTTATTATTAATTAACTACATAATAATTTGTTAATTACTCGGTACCATGTGTTTATAGAACACTACCAACTAAAAATTGAGTAGTGCTCATAAGAACGTATGTAACACAACACACATGGGCAATTTAAAATTTGTGGTAAAACACAAATATTTTATTGGGTCAACTAAAAATTGGAATGTCGGCGCGCTCTCATATAGTTCTGTGTGCCACAAACACCCAACTGAAAATTGAGTAGTCGGCGCCTAGCCTTAGGGGCTGTAAATTAATTACATAACGGAGATTTCGTCCATTTTTTTTTTTCACATATAACTAAGTCGATTTTGACATTCCCATTTCGCTTGACAACAAACAAAAATCGCAAAGAATTTGAACTTATTTGTCAGGTTTCGGTTGGAAACCGTTTAGAATGGCTCAAAAAAAATGCAAATTCACTTTTAAAATTTTATTTAAAATTAAAACTGACACTTCGTTTCAGTCAAATGACTTTCAAAAGTAATCACTTTCTTTAAATTAACGTTCCCCATCTCAACTGCACAAAACGAGCAGAGAGAGCTCTGTGAGCGCTGCGAATTCGCCGAACATTTGAACGAAAAAAATATCGCTGTATCTTTGAATTTGCAGTCAAACTAAGTAGTAAAAAAAAAATCCTTTCGTCTCACAAAAATTTCCCCTCGTCCGGCTCGTTCGAGCAGATCAGGGTGCTGATTATGTATGGCAACCAAAAAAAGTTGAGTTGCCTCAGAGGCAACCGAACTATTAAGGCAACCGAACTTGAAATTGCGATTACGGATGGCAACTTATTTTGGTTGACTATTGCGTCGCGTTGCCAACTGAAAATCTAGCATTTTCGGCAACTAAAAACATATGTTTCAAGAAAGCATCAATATTTTTTGAAATTTGTTGATTTGAAACAGTTTTTTTTGAAAAGTTTATGCATCAGGTTCACAAATTACGCGACAAAAAGAAATATATGGAGGTTATTTAGGAGATCTTTTTACTCACTGATAATTAGAGACCAGGGCGCACAGGAGGATTCGTAATACGTTGAAGAAATTGCAACAGCCAAGCAGCCGGCACGTTCAAAACCCATTTAAATTGTTTTTAATTCAACTAAACAATGAGACATCGCGCTATGTACTCGATGAATAAAACGCGACGTGGATAGATGTGGAAATGTCTTTAATATGGTTTTGGAACAAACACCAATATGCATAGTGCTAAAAGGAGAGCAAATTGTTCTAGAGCGACGAATATGTGGAACATAATAGAGGCTTAAAAAATTCTTCGAAACTGGGTCTTTACAGAAAATCTGGATTTCAGTACATTCTGGAATCATGTACATTAATGGAATCATTGGATTATTTCATTAAACTAAAGTTAGTACTGAACGATTCAGCTATTCGGCAAATGTATTCCAAATCTTTCACCGCCCTATATCGGGATGCTGTTCCAAAACCTCCTTTAATTTTTGTTAATATTTTTTTTTTTTTTTGCTATCACCATTTTGTCTTTAATAGATAAAAACTATCAATAATTACAATACTTTTGTATTTAAAAAAAATTTCATTTAACTATGTTCCATTTTACGAACTATTGCACCCCCAGGCAACTGAAAAATGGAAAAGGCAACTGCTAAATAGCAGTTGCCTTGTTTTGACTGTTAAGGCAACCGAACCGAAAAAGCGTTGCCATCCGTAATCGCTACAAAATTGTTGAGGCAACTAAAAAATCAGCTGCATGTTCTAGTTGTCATACGTAATCGCAATTTGGTTGCCTTGCGCGAAAGGCAACCAAACTAAAAAAAAGTTGCCATACATAATCAGCACCCAGAGCTGGTCATATGTGGAAGTTGCCCGTACGAGCTCAGATGGGGAACGCTACTTGAAATGATTTTCGAAAGTTTAATGTGTAAAAAATATGTATTCGCTGAGTATTTTACGAAAAATACATCATAGTTCACAACATAAGTTTTGGTTTTTGTGATCACATAGGATGAATGCTGGAAATGGTCTCTGAGACCGCAACGAATCTCTGAATCATAATTTTTAGTTCTTTATAAGTCAGTATATTATACGCTTTACGTGTGATTTTTTCATTCGTGGCTCTAAAATAGAGCTCAAGAATATAAAATATTATTCCATTTATTCGGTTATATCAATTTTGCCATAGATCTCAAAAGACAAGCATTTATCTGACAGGGTCTGTGAGATCGCACGTAGGTGGTTAAAGGGCAAAAATAGGGGTTAAGAGATATATATATATAATATTTCTATGTTAATTTATTTATTTATTTTATTAATTTTCATTAACTCACTTTTGTATACCCCACGCAATTTAAGCCGACAGTGAAGTGTATTACCATTGAGCTTCTGCTGTGTGCAATGAGTGGGAACATTAAAGCAGCGATGTGTGTATGTTGTTTTGCGTTCTTCAATAGCAAAACAACAAAGAAAATTCACTCAACATTTACAGCCCGATTCTGAATATTCCCGGGGAAATTACTTTTCTAGGGAGTAAATTTCTTCTTTTTTAATATTTTGGGGAATAAATTTGGTGGGTAATGGGTATTTGACCCGGATCCATAATTTTCCTTACCTTATCTATTTAAAAAAGGATCATTTTTGTCTCGAGAAATGTAAATTCCCCGGGAATTCGTTCCCCGGGAATACTCATAATCAGGCTGTTAGTGTATTTAATTCATGTATTCGACCTTTATATATTTTAACTTTTTATCTTTTATTCGAGCTTAAGGTTCAGTTTTAACCACAATATATAATTTTCTACATTCATTATTTAGACCATCTTCGAAGAGCAATATCAGGAACACTGCCAAGAAAAACATAAACATTTATTTTATTTTATTTTATTTATATTATGAAATATAATAATCAATTATTATATTACAAAGAAAAAAAGGAGCACTAGCTTTAAGCCTTCGGCTCTCTGGTTATTAATATCATATATATTTATGTATATAAAGTGCTTAGTTGGTTAGTTATATTAGGTTGACCATATTACTCATTTTCAGGAATAAATAGATTAGATTGGCATTTTTTTTATTTACAGGATTTAAATATTGTGATGGAGGTGTATTTCCAAATATCTTCTGCCGTGTGTTTGAAAGTTTGTGGCAATCATCGACTATATGACTCACTGTAACTTGTTCGGAGTTGCAGAAATGACACCGTCTGGGATTTTCGCCTGTTAACAAGTGCTCATGAGTGTATTTTGTATGTCCGATTCTGAGGCGAACAATTTTTGATATTATTTTGTGATTTTTTATTAAGGATATTTCTGGTGGTTCTCTGTGTGGGTTGATAGACTTGTAATGGTGAACGTGCCGGTCCCAATTTTTTTGTAATTCTTTTTGGTAGAATTTGGATGCTGCCTTTAGAAAGTCTTTCTGGGTATGAAATTCGAATAGGTGGACCGGTTGTTTGGCTGCTGCTTTGGCCTCAGTATCTGCAAGTTCGTTTCCTCGAATACCCATATGACCTGGTACCCACATAATTTGGAATTTTTTTTTTATATTTAATCAGGATATCTCGAATATTCGTGATGAGGCTAGAGTCATTTGAGCTATTTTTTATGGCCAAGATAGCTGATATACTGTCGGTGCATATCAGGAACTTCCCTTTCCGCAGTTTAACATTTTCTAAAGCCTGGAGGATTGCTGTCGCTTCCGCCGTAAATGTTGAACAGAAGTCATTAAATAATCCTATTGCTATGATTTTGCCATTGGTTTCTACCACCGCAAAAGATGTATAGTGTTCAGCTTTCGATGCATCAGTGTAGATTGGTTGCCATTTATTCGTGAGGTATGTTTGTAGTCGCTCGTTAAAAAATTGTTGATATGTTTCTTTCGTGGTAATTTTTTTTGAATATTTATGTAGCGATAATTCAAAACAGCTTTGGGGTAAATTCCATGAGGGTTCTTTTGCTTGTTGTTGTAGTTTTTGCGCGCTCTGAATGCCCATTTCTTTCGCAAAGTTAATGCATCTTTGAATGGTGGATGGTTTCCGAGGAGTTTTTTTGTAGCTTAAACATTTTTTTGTGATAGTATGGAGCATTTTGTTTCTGGGTAGATACAACTTGGGAATGAGACGGAGGGTGAGTTGTAGGGCTCTTTCTTCAATTGTCGCAAGTCCCGCTTCTGCTAAAAGAGCATGATTCGAAGATGTAGGGAATACACGTAGGCTCCTTCTGATTGCTGCATAATATGGAATTTTTATGTGTTCCAGGTGAGTCTTGGCGCAAGTACTGTATATTGGTAGGGCATAGTCTAACTTAGAAAGTATTAAAGCCTTAGTTATGTTAATCAATATGGTAGGGTGTATAAAACTATGTTTAGAGCTTAAGAACTTAATTATGTTTAGTCTTGAGCTAGTGCTTCTTCTTAAATCGTCACAATGTTTCTTAAATGTTAGTTTAGAATCGAAAGTTAATCCTAAAAAACGTAGGCTATTAACAAATGGAATTTCACATAAACATTTAATAAAAATTTTTTACCTCAGTTTAACATACGCAATGACTTAACATGAAAATACAGTCGAACTTCCTTATAATGAAGTCGCACGGGACCAGAAAATCACTTCATTATATAGAAATTTCATTTTACAGAAATTATTAACACGTACACTACTGAAAGTGGAACAAAAAAGCTGTGCTTTTGAAATTATTTCATAGTAGGGAGAACTTCATTGTATAGACGTTCACTATACGGAAGTTCGACTGTAAAACGACAAATATTTCCTTATAACATTTAAGAAATAAATGACATTTTGTTGTACCCTTGTATATTTAAACGCATTTTTATACCCGGCACACACTGTGTCGACGGTGTATTGGATTTGTGGATACGTGTGCAACACCCAGAACCAACCAGTCGAGTTAGACCATACATAATGATGCCATATTTTTTTTCATAAAAGAGGGGTTTTCCTGAGAAATGTAATGATTTCACGGCATTTTGAGGAGAGAAAAAAAAGAATAAAAAAAGGATCTTTATTTCAGTGTTTTATTTAGAAAAATAAATGACAAATAGTATTCAATCAACATATTTATGTATTCGTTAACAATAACTAGTGTTCGACCGAAACAAGATTTTTTGCCGAAACCGAATCTTCGGCTGCTAACTCAGTTTCGGCCGAAACTCAGTTTTCTGGCCGAAACCGAACCTTCGGTCGTACACTACTTTTAGAGCCGCCACGTATAATTCAAATCAGCTGGTTTAATTACTTCAGTTTCGGCGCTAGCCGAATATTCGGCAGTTTTTTGGCCGAAACCGAACCTTCGGTCGGACACTAACAATAACGTCATTGTCGTCGTTATTAACAGTTGTAATCGGGTTAATTTTCAGATTTTAAAGTGTTGAAAGAAAAATAAAATTAACCAAAAACATCGATAGTATCGATGTTTTTCTCCTAAATTAATTACTACCTATTGCATATTTTTTTCAAATATCGAAAATATCGAATTAGAATATGTGGTGAATTTTTGAATTTCAAATTGTCGTTGAAAATAAAAAGGAAGAAAAAAGGATCAAAAAGGATTTAAATCTCATTCACGGGATGGGTTTTAGAGAAGGAAAAAAAGGACTATCCCGCGAAAAAAAGATGGATGGCATGGTTAATCATACAAAATGTATATAAATGTATATGATCAGTGTCACCAGGGGATTCGATTTTGTCGTCTGTCTGCCCGTATGGGGACGTCCATTAATTACGTCAACATATTTTCTCCAAATTTGAACAACTTTTTTCATAGCTTCACTCTAACGAGCGTACAAGAAGTTCACACATACATATGTGGGCAGTCTACTTTCAAAAGTTTGCTACGACTGACTTCACAATCTACAACCCTCTTTTCTAAAGGCCGGTATCGAGCAGGCATGAAACGTCAAACTCCATATAAACAGTCTTGCGATGTAAGCCTGCCATGTGGGTTGTCGCTCTCACTAAACAAACTTATATCCAAGACAAGCTAAATCAGTGAGGCTTTTACACTCGTCAATTGGACCGTTTACTTTGAGAGTGGTGTAACTCCATTCTTCTATTTTCCGGTTCTTAGCGGCTTTGAGGGAAAATTGAAGGCCATGGTTTAATTTAGTTTTTGGATTCGTGTTAAGCTACCCATTCTAAAGACTTCGCACTTTGGCTGGGTGGTGCTGGGTAATGGGACATGTACCACTTAATATCTTGAAATAGAAAAATGGAGTTACATCACTTTCAAACTAAACAGTCCAATTGATGATCGTCAATTCTTGAATTTATTTGCTTTTTGAGTTGAATTTGTGTTAATACGTAGGAAAGAGACTTTCGAAACTATTGTCCGAGTGCATGCAACCAAAAAACGCTAAACTTTTCTCACTCGCCCGTAAGTGAGAATTGATGGTCAATAATTGACTAGGGTTAAAGGCCTCAGTGTTGTGAAAATGACATTCAGGGTTGCAATTTGTCCTACTTTTGGAAATATGTGGAGACTATTTTAATAGGCGCGCAAAGTGTTTGACTTTTTTTCACCGCGAAAAATCAAGCCATGACAAGAAAATATAAACAAATCACAGCTGAAGTTTAGCGCTTAAAATATATGGCAAACTCTACAAATATAAGCAGCTGCTCGATCCCTGACTTAATAGCAAATTGATAATACACATTTTCGTCGATATACCTGAAAAGTAAATCAAGCAGAATAACATCGACTGTATACATAGTTACCATTAACCCAATTAATGTTTCTTATATCCTTTATTTTTCAGGTTAATGCTGTATGCTATGGTGCCAAAATAATGTTGCCCGGCGTTTTACGTTACGAAGATGGCATAGAGATTGATGAAGAAATCGTCATTTGTACAACAAAAGGAGAAGCGATTTGCTTAGCAATTGCTCTTATGACAACAGCAACTATTGCATCCTGTGATCATGGTGTCGTTGCTAAAATAAAGCGTGTTATTATGGAGCGTGATACGTATCCACGTAAATGGGGTATGGGTCCAAAAGCGTCTGCTAAAAAAGCTTTAATTGCTTCTGGTAAACTTGATAAATACGGACGTCCGAATGAAAATACGCCGAAAGAATGGTTAACAGGCTTCGTCGACTATAATACGAGAAATAATGCATCTGCAACACAAAAAGCTTCGCCAACAAATGGTACAACATTAGACGATGCAAAAAAGGTACGAGCGGTTTCTATTTATTTAAAAAAGACTTCATTTGGTGATGAACCTTTACTTTCGCCCCAAAGGAGAAAGAAAGCAAATGTCTTTATTACGTTTTGTTTGGTCTCACTGATATTCATCGAAACCTGTTTAACCGGGATCGGAAGGCACCTAAAATTTTTTATGTTAAATAAGCGGGTTAACACAATAGTTTAATTGTATAGTCAGATCGAATTATGTATAGTATAAAGCATAGTTGTCCCACTGTTTCTGTCTTTCTGTATGCTTAGATCTTCAAAACTATCGTCCATCTGATGCTTACACTTTTATTTGACTAACATACATTTGCTGCCGTAAGCCTCACGTCATACCGTGGCCGAGGCACTTTAGAAAGGTGTACAAAAAAGTCGGCGAGGATATATGTCTGCCTTTTTAGGGATAACCCACTAAATAAGAGTGCAAGAGGGAGCGTGATGGAGTGGTGAAAAGAGGGAAAAGAGGGGAAATAGGTGGAATGAAATGGAAATAGTGGGTATTGGAAAAAGAGAGGGAACGAGAGAGGGCGAATAAAGAAGGTAGTTGGGAGGGAGATATTCAAAAAATTGTGTTTATCAGAAAACTTTGCTAGCTTAGCTTAATTTTTTTTATTTTTTTTTTTACAAGTTTTTAGTACAACTATACACCTCGCTATACGGCTGCCTTTTATACGGCATTTCGCTATATCGGACCTCTTCAATTAAGGGGGAACATATTCTATTTAAGGCCTAAAACGTTTCGCTATAACGGCAAAAAACTCTTTTCGAAATCAATATATCTAAATAATTGATTCCTTATATGGCTTTTCGCTTTGCGGCGTGGTATGGTAGTAATTCATTTTTGACACATTAGTTTTTTCGGGGGCGATGCGAAGTTCTCCGGGTCTTCGAGGTTATCGTATAATGTATGTATACGTATTGTAAGTATTACTAATCGAGGTTTGTCACTTGTTCAGCTACCAGTTAAACAGGTTTCACTGTATTTTGAAAACTGAACTCATAAATATATATTTGAAATTGGAAACAATTCTCATTTACAGCGAAAACTGAGCGTCTCTAGTCAAGAAGGTGGCAATGAAGATCAGAGTACCTCGGTAAAAAAATCGGAGAAAAAGAAGAAAAAGCAAACACCCGAACATCAATCTGACACGGAAGTAGCGGCGAGTAGCATAGGCGACCAGGAAAAAACTGTTGAGCCTGAGGGCGAAGTAAAAGAGAAAAAGAAGAAAAAGAAAAAAAATAAAAATAAGGATAAAGATGATGAGGAGTAGAGATGGGTCTTTTTAGAGTATAAAACTTGATTCTTTAGAATAGCTACTTGAACGAGAACACTACAATAGTTCTCCCTTTTTTGAACAACATTAATTTCACTACATTCGTTCAATTGAACGAAAAACTAAGCAGAATTTTCTGTGTAAAATTTTAATGCATTTTTATAGAGGACTCGTTTTGGTCGAGTGCTTATGAAAACTTTCTTACGATCCCTCATATGTACAATGTATGAAAGTGAACTTAAGTTTTAAGGCTAAAAGTATCGGTCTTTAAATTCCACAAAATACATTTAAATCTGAGAGATAAAAAATTCTTTTTTTTTTTTTGGACGGAATGAATCAATAGATTTTCAGGATAAAAGTTTTTCACGAATTCGAACTGTGCTGTTGAATAAGGTGAGTTTCATATTTAATTTTTATTTAAATAAAATTCTTAACTCATTTCGCGCACAACTATGAAAGATAAGTTTTTGTGGCGAAAAGGGTTAATTCACTTTTATAATATATATGTACTTAAGCACACGGAAAGTTTTAAGTCCGACGATTATTCTGGAAGTCACGAGAATATTTGGAAACATAGTAGTGGCTCGAATGCATAACGTTGAGATCAGAGCTTTTTCGATTTTTTGAAAAATTTCTTCGTTTGATTCATTTCATATTCTTATTGGATGAAAACGGTATTTAAGCTACATCTAGATTGACTCAAGTCAGAGATCCATCTGATTTTTATGCATAGAAGCCAGTATATCGGCTCGTATCAAACTGTTTAAAGTTATGAAGGCGCTTCGAGTTACATCCAAAATAATCCTCGAATTGACTTAAAATTATCAGTGGTTGTAGTCAAACTCAGTTTAATTGATGACAAAACTAGTGCCCCTAGCTGACAAATTGTGTTGAATACTAGTAAAATGCTTCTTATTTTCTGATTGTATTTATTTGTATGTATTAATTTCAGAACATTTTTTAAGCAGCTTTGAACCTCATGAAAACTTATACTTTTTCAGAACATCCTTCGACGATTTCAACTATGCAAACAATGAATTTAAACCAAAGGTATGTTTTATGTCTATCCTATAATTGGGAATTTTCATGATGAACAATAACTTTCGCCCCTAGCTGAATTTTAATTCATGTTGATTGCGATTGATTGGTCTTACTGAAAACTTTTTGAAATTTAATAATCGATCTTAAAAATATATAAAAAGTCTAAAAAACATAATTTTTCTACTTTCAGTTTTAATGGTGTGCGTGTATTTCTGGGCTGTTATTCTATAACAATGGAAGGGTAAGAAAAGCTTTTATTTTTCTGGTGTCTAAAGCAATGATATTCCTCGCACAGCTTCACACCGCACTGACTTCCAGAATTGAATTCTGCTACTTTATTATTATAGTAGCATTAAATGTCTTATAAATTTAATACCTACTATTTGGTAAACCTTTTCCCCATTGATAATAATAAATTTAAAACTTTGAAAAATTAGTAAAAAAAAAAAAAAAAATCTAAATTGATGCGGTGGGAAGGTGTATGACGACCTATCATTGTATTTTTAAAAAATCTAAATTGAAAATGTTTAAATGATGAGAAAAGGATTTCTGATTTTTAAATGATCACACAAAAATTCCGCAACAACTAATCCATTAAAATAGGTCCTTCTGATTATTTACGAACATAAATCAATTTTTAGACCTTTAAACAAAAGTGCACGACAAATAAACTCTCCCTAATTTCTTTTCAGGTCTTTTAAAAACATTTTGGGAGTTTCTCTTCCTACTTTGCATACTTATCGATGGATTCGGAAGTGCGGTTAAATAAACAGATTTGGTATCTCATATGGACGCGGGAGTTTTCTTTTCAATTGTAGTTGTCTTAGAAGGAAAAAGCTTTGATTAGAAAATGAATCCTTAATTCTACGATTGTTATGCTGCACTGGAAACGAACGAATCTGAGTGATAAAAAGAAATTTCATTTTTGGGAGGAATCAGTCAATCAATTTGCAGTATCAAATTTTTCCCGCAAACTGTGATATTGAAGTTTTTAATAAGGTGAGTTTCATATTTAATTTTTATTTAAATATAAATCTTAACTCATTTCGTGCACAACTATGAAAGAGGAGTAATGCATTTTCATAATATATCGCAATCTTGCTAATAAGTCGGCACAATTAAAAATTTTTTTAATCAATTTTTTTAATGTTCGATTGCATTTTTCGGTAAGAAACCCAACACCTAGAAAGTTAACCCTTATATTGACAGATGCAGCAGTCGATTGAGATTAATATAAGTTTAGAAAAAATATTATTTCTCCTTAGTTTTAAGAAAGATTTAATTATTTTCGAGAAATGCGAAATTTTGAATTGTGCCGATTTAGTAGCAAGGGTGCGATATATCGTCGTTCGTAAGCTATTGTGTTCTATATGCCAAAAATCTTTTTTTGGGAAATCGCTTTTAAAGTTTAGTTGTTAATTACAAAAAACTGAACCGAAAAAATTCTCGCAACCTTTTTACCAAAGAAAGTTGAAGGGTTTGTGGTTTTTTCTGTAAAAAAAAATTTCGGATTTTGGAAACGCTTCTACCAGCGTTTATAAAAAAATGTTTTGTTCTATATGCACCTATTTACGAAGCTCTCCTTGTTTTATAGCATATAGAACAATATGTAAAAAAGTATTGTGAGAAATGAAAAACGATATGTTTTAAGGAAACATTTTTCCAAAATCTCCCTTTTGCCACGCCCACTTCCAATTTTTTTGAAATAATATTAATGACCTTAAAATAATATAAAATTTCAAGTTTCATCAAAATATCTCAAAAAATGCAAGTTTCAGAGCAATTTTTATAATTTTTAGCAAAGATCCTAGTACTGGAGGTACCCGAAAAATTATGCGATCAAGCCCATTCTCGAACTTAATATTACTTATGTCGCCTTGCATCTCCGTACCAAATTTCGTCAAGGTAGCTCTACTCCTTCGATACGAAAACTGTATACAGACAGACACACGGACGGACGAACGGACATGGCTTAATATCCTTGAGACGCTCATCATTTATCTACATATTTTCTCTCCCGGGAGCAATATACCCTCGACACAGAGTGTTTCGGGTATAAAAATAAAATGCAAAGACTTCCAAATTACTACAAACATTATTTAGTCTTGCATATGGAACAAAATAAAAAAATATTTTTTTATTCGGTGTTTTTGCTTCATTTTTTGGTCTATATGCACGGTTTCTTGCATATAGAACACAATAGGTTACGAAGTTTGTCACTAGAGTGTTGTATAGCACAAAGTCGATGTCTCATATTTCAAAAACTGTAAGAGATATTAGAAAACTGATTACACAGATCGATAGATCTCGAAATGTTTACCTAAAAACCAGTCCTATCTAATTTTTTTCCATTTTGCAGTATAGAACACAATAGCTTACGAACGACGAATATGTACTTAAGCACACGGAAAGTTTTAAGTCAATGCGACGATTATTCTGGAAGTAACAAAAATATTAGGAAACAAATTGGTTCGTAAGCATAAAGTTGAGTTCTGGGGCCTTACTCTGTATTGCGATGCGATACGCAAATCGATGCGATAGCTTATTTCGAGTCGCAATTGGAATGGTTTCTTATAGTTTTTGATTCGTAAAAATGAACTGAAAGGTTCGGAAATGCATTTCCAACACACCAATGAAACTGAAAAAGGAAATAAGTGCAAACAACCATTCCAATTGCGACTTGAAATAAGCTATCGCATCGATTTGCGTATCGCATCGCAATACAGAGTAGGGCCCCAGAACTTTTTTCGATATTTTTGCGGAATTGCTTCGTTTGATATGCAATAAGAATAATTGACTTATGAGTTTCAAATGCGGTATTTAAGCTACATCTCGGTTGACTCAAGTCAGAGATCCATCTGATTTTTATGCATAGAAGCACTAATCAAATAATATATAGATGTCTCACGCCGAACTAAAATTTGTTTGCTAGCGATACTGAGCTCTAGCTCCCAGCGAAAGAAATCTAGCAATCGGAAAAAATCAGGTTTTTTACTTTTGCATTCGCGAAGCAACAGAATTGATTCAGTATGAAACTGAATTCGAAACAGTGCTTAGCTACCCTGCAGAAATGAAGCGGTTAATTTCCTAAAAAGAACTGACCTTTAACCAGTCGCCAAATCGACCGGTCAAAATAGGACTCTTTCTTATAGCGAAATCGGTTAGCCGGCGGTCAGTCCCCCAAACGACACTCATATTAACTTAGAAAATTTTTGTGAATTTCATACAAAAATAATAGCAACTTATTCGAAGCATGCGAGAGAGGATGCTGTTTTCAATTCTTTATTATTCTTTATTTTCGTTTCTTCTATGGACTTAAATGGAATATTGTCTTTAAGTGAGTCACAGCCAGTGGTAGCTCAGAGGATAGCGTGCAAGCTTAATAAGCAAAATTCCGCAGGTTCGCTTGTTAAAATCCCGTGCCCATCAAACAATTATTCGAAAAAAGATGTTCAAATAGAATTCTATAAATATACGCGCGAAGGGAGAGAGAGGCACATTGCCTACGCAAGGCTCTCGAATTTTTTTGACTCCATAAATAGAAACTTTCAAAAGAGACAGAGAGAAAAAGAGAGAAAAATTGGGCGCACCGCTTTATACACTTTTGTTGCTATCATGAATATGTCTATAAATAGAAACATTCAAAAGAGAAACAGAGAAAAAGAGAGAGAGAGATTGACGTGACGCTCTCAACAAAAAATCAAATTTTCGAATATTCTTTCGAATGACCCTTATGGGACACACCTACGGTCAGTCCCTCAGCGGACCGGTCCCTCTCCAATGACAGTCCCATGTTAAAAAGGTCAGTTGAATACATTGCAAGTGGAATTAAGAGGGGACTAGTAGTGGTAACATGAGGGACTGACCGAAGGCTACACTTGGGTCAGTCCATATTTCTGCAGGGTATGTCCTTTTGCCAATTTTTATTTTTATTTTTTGTTGTTTTTGTTGCGACGTTATACATATGTATGTATTTGTGTATGAATCTGTTCATGCTAGAAACCAAAAATTTGAAAATTTCAATTTGGGCTATATGCGTATATGAGAAATTTTGAACTTGCCCTGCAGTAAGTGTCCTCGTCACCAGGTACTAGTAACCAACTGTACCCGTGCCATTATATTCTCCTCTATCAATTTCAGAACATTTTTTAAGCAGTTTTGAACCTCATGAAAACTTATACTTTTTCAGAACATCCTTCGACGATTTCAACTTTGCAAACAATGAATTTAAACCAAAGGTATGTTTTATGTCTATCCTATAATTGGGAATTTTCATGATGAACAATAACTTTCGCCCCTAGCTGAATTTTAATTCATGTTGATTGCGATTGATTGGTCTTACTGAAAACTTTTTGAAATTTAATAATCGATCTTAAAAAATATAAAAAGTCTAAAAAACATAATTTTTCTACTTTCAGTTTTAATGGTGTGCGTGTATTTCTGGGCTGTTATTCTATAACAATGGAAGGGTAAGAAAAGCTTTTATTTTTCTGGTGTCTAAAGCAATGATATTCCTCGCACAGCTTCACACCGCACTGACTTCCAGAATTGAATTCTGCTACTTTCTTATTATAGTAGCATTAAATGTCTTATAAATTTAATACCTACTATTTGATAAACCTTTTCCCCATTGATAATAATAAATTTAAAACTTTGAAAAATTTGTAAAAATAAAATCTTCTAAATTGATGCGGTGGGAAGGTGTATGACCATGACCCATCATTGTATTTTTAAAAATCTAAATTGAAAATGTTTAAATGATGAGAAAAGGATTTCTGATTTTTAAATGATCACACAAAAATTCCGCAACAACTAATCCATTAAAATAGGTCCTTCTGATTATTTACGAACATAAATCAATTTTTAGACCTTTAAACAAAAGTGCACGACAAATAAACTCTCCCTAATTTCTTTTCAGGTCTTTTAAAAACATTTTGGGAGTTTCTCTTCCTACTTTGCATACTTATCGATGGATTTGGAAGTGCGGTTAAATAAACAGATTTGGTATCTCATATGGACGCGGGAGTTTTCTTTTCAATTGTAGTTGTCTTAGAAGGAAAAAGCTTTGATTAGAAAATGAATCCTTAATTCTACGATTGATATGCTGCACTGGAAACGAACGAATCTGAGTGATAAAAAGAAATTTCATTTTTGGGAGGAATCAGTCAATCAATTTGCAGTATCAAATTTTTCCCGCAAACTGTGATATTGAAGTTTTTAATAAGGTGAGTTTCATATTTAATTTTTATTTAAATATAAATCTTAACTCATTTCGTGCACAACTATGAAAGAGGAGTAATTCACTTTCATAATATATATATTAGGTGTAGTAAAAAGAAATCCATTATTTTTGCATTAAATTGAGGGCGTTACTTAAGATAATTAGAATGACCCGATTTAGCTCAAATTTGCGCCGTTTTGTTCGATAACTTGTTGCCATTTTAAAGGTAATTTCATTATGCCTCTCTCATAGAAGCCCTCGTTCCTATAAGCAAAAAATTGAGACAGTCGAATTTCAGAAGCCTCTCTTGAAGCGAATGTTTCACCAGCAAAATTGTTCGCCATGGACAGGAACAGATGGTAATCACTTGGTGCCTGGTCCGGACTAAAAGGTGGATGCAGAAGAACCTCCCAACCAAACTCCCGGAGCTTCTGGCGAGTCACTATCGATGTGTGTGGCCTGGCGTTGTCCTGATTGAACACAATTCCTCTCCTATTGGCCAAAGCTGGCCGCTTATGTGCGATTGCTTCCTTCAGAAGGTCCAATTGTTGACAGTAGAGTTCCAAGTTAAGAGTTTTGGCGTATGGGAGCAGCTCATAGTAGATAATTCCCTGCCAATCCCACCAAACACACAGCAAAACCTTCCTGGCCGTCAATCCTGGCTTGGCCACCGTTTCCGCCGGTTCACCGTGTTTCGACCACGACCGTTTTCGCTTGACGTTGTCGTCAGTGACCCACTTTTCATCACCAGTCACCAACCGCTTCAGAAATGGGTCGATTTTGTTGCGGTTCAGCAGCGATTCGCAGATGGAAATTCGGTCTATGAGGTTTTTTTGCGGTAACTCGTGTGGCACCCATACACGTGTATCCAGCCTTATTCAAATGGTTCCAAACGGTTTTTTGTGCAATCTTTAGCTCTTTTGCAATCGAAACAGTGCTAACATGACGGTCGGACTCGATAATTTCCATGATTTTATCGACATTTTCGACAATTGGCCTTCCAGTGCGTGGTGCATCCTTGACATCGAAGTTACCGGAACGGAATCGACGAAACCAAAATTGCGCATGATTGGCTGTTACAGTATCAGGTCCATAAACGCTATTCACATTTTCAGCCGCCTGGCTTGCGTTTTCTCCCTTATCGAAGAAAAACTGTAAAATGTAGCGAATTTTCTCTTTGCTGATGTCCATCTTTGACAAGCTCTCAAACAAAACTGAATCAATCAATCAAAAAAGTGTCAAAAAAGCATTTTTAGTAGGAACTGTCATCTTTCTAATGCCCCCTAGCGGAACACGATCGGACTTATACAACGCGAGATGCAGATAAATAACGCCATCTATTGGAAAAATAATGGATTTCTTTTTACTACACCTAATATATGTACTTAAGCACACGGAAAGTTTTAAGTCAATGCGAGGATTATTCTGGAAGTCACGAGAATATTTGGAAACATAGTGGTTCGTATGCACAAGCTACATCTCGGTTGACTCAAGTCAGAGATCCATCTGATTTTTATGCATAGAAGCCAGTATATCGGCTCGTATCAAACTGTTTAAAGTTATGAAGGCGCCTCGAGTTGCATCCAAAATAATCCTCGAGTTGACTTAAAATTATCAGTGGTTGTAGTCAAACTCAGTTTAATTGATGACAAAACTAGTGCCCCTAGCTGACAAATTGTGTTGAATACTAGTTAAAATGCTTCTTATTTTCTGATTGTATTTATTTGTATGTATCAATTTCAGAACATTTTTTAAGCAGCTTTGAACCTCATGAAAACTTATACTCTTTCAGAACATCCTTCGACGATTTCAACTATGCAAACAATGAATTTAAACCAAAGGTATGTTTTATGTCTATCCTATAATTGGGAATTTTCATGATGAACAATAACTTTCGCCCCTAGCTGAATTTTAATTCATGTTGATTGCGATTGATTGGTCTTACTGAAAACTTTTTGAAATTTAATAATCGATCTTAAAAAATATAAAAAGTCTAAAAAACATAATTTTTCTACTTTCAGTTTTAATGGTGTGCGTGTATTTCTGGGCTGTTATATAACAATGGAAGGGTAAGAAAAGCTTTTATTTTTCTGGTGTCTAAAGCAATGATATTCCTCGCACAGCTTCACACCGCACTGACTTCCAGAATTGAATTCTGCTACTTTATTATTATAGTAGCATTAAATGTCTTATAAATTTAATACCTACTATTTGGTAAACCTTTTCCCCATTGATAATAATAAATTTAAAACTTTGAAAAATTAGTAAAAAAAAAAAAAAAATCTAAATTGATGCGGTGGGAAGGTGTATGACGACCCATCATTGTATTTAAAAAAATCTAAATTGAAAATGTTTAAATGATGAGAAAAGGATTTCTGATTTTTAAATGATCACACAAAAATTCCGCAACAACTAATCCATTAAAATAGGTCCTTCTGATTATTTACGAACATAAATCAATTTTTAAACCTTTTAACAAAAATGCACGACAAATAACTCTTTCTTATTTCTTTTCAGGTCTTTTAAAAACATTTTGGGAGTCCCATTTCATTTTTCAAATGGTTAAAGTTTCCAGTCATTTCTACTTTGATTGTTAAATCAATCCGTACATTTTAAGATCGTTATGCCTGCACTCCAAACGGACCCAATTCGGATTTGATTTTATCGCGACGGATCCTGCGTTTGATAAGATTTCACATAAACAGCAATAATAAAAGCCTGGAAAACAAGAGGCCCTACTGAAAAACTTAATGAATTATTATTTAAAGGTATTAAACATCAGCTGATTTTTTTCTCTCCAGATTTGTGAACTAGCGTTGTAAAATAGATAAGTTTTTTACTTAAAAAAGGATTGATGAGTACCAAATATTTCCTTTGTAAATAAAACTGTTTTAGAATTTATATCTGTGTGTTTATTAAACATTGAGACGATTAACTCGTTTTACTGTCATTTTAATCTCTTTTCTTTCAAATTTTTTGGATGTGAAGAAAGTAGGCCAAGCAAGAGCTTTATCAAATACGATTTGAATCATTCATAAGGCTGAAAATTCATACTGCGGAACGAGTTTGTTTTGCTCTTTGCACGGTCGATAGATTCGACGTTTAATATTGACATTTTCAGTCCTCTTATCCTGTATTTGATTATTACGTATGGTAACACCAAGTATGCACTGAACTTTTAATCAATTTTTTAAATATTGCTCGGAGTCATTAAGAAGTAATATGACATCTAGCATGTCTTAATTTAGAGCGATTTTTGATTTTAACCAGATACGTTTTTAACGGTATTTTGGCTATAGATTTTATTGAAGAGTATTCTAAAGATGAGATTCAACACGGATGCGTTTCAATTGTAATTCTTAAATATTCACTACCTTTATAGCAAAAAAAAAGGATGACGTTATTTATACAGCCCGATTCTGAATATTTCCGGTGAACGAATTCCCGGAGAATTTACTTTTCTGGAGAGTAAAATTCTCCTTTTTTAAATATTTGGGGAAAGAAATTTGATGAATGGTTATTATTTGACTCATACTCACAATTTTCCTTACCCTATCTATTTAAAAAAGGAGAATTTCAGTCTCGAGAAAAGTAAATTCTCCATTTTTTTAGCGAAAAGGGAGCAACAAATTCAATAATAACAAGTAGAGATGTAACCAGGCGACCCTGATAATTGAATACCCCACACAGATAAATGATCAGATACCTGTATATTTGAATTTATCAGCTAGGGACGTCCATTAATTACGTGGACAGATTTTCTCCAAATTTGGACCCCCTAAGGTGAGATTTTGTCGTATTTTTCCATACCATTTCATGATGTAATAGGACACATGGAATTTATTTGTGGTATATGAAAAAAGTACATATCGCACCCTTGCTAATAAATCGGCACAATTTAAAAATTGTTTAATCAATTTTTTTATGTTCGATTGCTTTTTTCTGTAAGAAACCCAACACATTGAGAATTAATGCTTATATTGACTGATGCAGCAGTCGATTAAGAGTAATATTAGTTTAGAAAAAATTTCATTTCTCCTTAGAGTCAAGAGGGATTGAATGATTTTTGAGAAATGCGAAATTTTGAATTGTGCCGATTTAGTAGCAAGGGTGCGATATATTAAGTACTTTTATCGTTTGTCGGTGAAAGAGATCTATTTTTTGAATTTATGCAATTCGGAGCAAAATGAATCAAATACACCAGACGAAGATTCAAAAGTTGACGTAAGAGTTTCAAAAAACCCCTCCTTCCCTTGGTGAGACCTACCCTTGACCTTACCTCCCCCTTTTTTTGTTGACGGAATTAAAGGACGTCCCCCTATGTGACTGTTTTCCTTTTCCCGGGGAAAGGTAATTGATACATATTGATATTTAAAAAGAGGGAAAATATTCAAGAATGGAAAACAATTTACCCGATAGAAATAACCCGCAATGTTGCCATTGTGTGTGTACTGAGCAACAAGTCTACCCATACTATAAACATAATGAAAATAATTTTCTAAGATATATCGAGCCAAACCGCCAAATTGATGTGCCATTTTTTTCGAAATTGACTTTTTGATGGAAATATGTTCTACAGCCTGAAACTCATCACCTAGTAAAATATAACGACAATAAGCTCAATAGAAACGGAGATATTGCACGATAAGTTTTATAATTTGAATGCCAGTCAATGCAAACAAGTTGCGAAAATACGCTCTCCTGTAAAATTTGATTTTTGGTTGCTTACATCAATTTGGCGGTTAGGGCTCGATATATGTATGTCCCTAAACTAAATATATTGGCGCGATATATTTTGCCCATTTCCCAAAATTCTGGTTGCGAAAACAATTGCAATCGGTATTTTTAATTGATTAAATGTATATATTTTCGGTACTTCACATTCGAAAATGAGGCTGCCATAATTTTTTCTTTCACTCAAATTGTATTTACCGGGAACTGAATCACATCTAGTTCAATTTCCCGGGAAATCAAAAATCACAGGGAATTGGTTTCCCGTGTAAAATAGTCACATATCTGTATATATATATATGTATATATTTTTTTTAACGGGCCTCAAGATCACAACCATCAAAACAAAGTATTTTGGAGATTTTCAAGGCCATGAAGGAGCCTCATAAGCCGACTTCTGTTCAACTACTTAATGACAACCCCCTCCTGCCCCTTTGTTTCCAAGCCCACATTTCTAATTTTTGCAAATTTATTCATAATATTATATAAGCGCAGACCCTAGTACTGGAAGTATTCCTAAAAATATATCAATCAAGCAAATTTTTGTAAAGGATGTCTGACTATAAATGAAGTCTATATACTATAGTTAGTTCAATTCCAATGTGACTTTCGGTTTTAGGAGACAATTTTTGAAAAATGCCCTTTTGCTAGGCCCACATTTCCAAATCTGGTTTATGACGATTGATGATAAGGGTCAGGAGGGGGTCTAAAATGGTCAAAAACATGCTGACGTAATATATGGACGGCCCCTTATTAAAAGGGTGTTCAAATTTCTTTTCGAGCGCACCAAAAAAAAAAAAAAAAACCCTAATAAAAATAAATACCTATCTTTTATCATATCACTGAGACGCCGAAAATGTTAAAAGTGATTTTCCAGCAATGCAGAGCATTAAAAATTATATTTTTAAGTGAATTGTTTGCGGTTTGCAACTTATTTTATGAAATTATAATGATAGTTCTTAATTCTGCTCAGAGCTGTATTTGAAATGATCCTTTCAGTGATGTATTTTCTTCACTTGTTTGCTTCGGCAATGTTTGGTTATTGGAAAGGGTAAAATCGACTTTAATACAACTTAAGAGTCGTGGTAATGTTATTTCAAAAAGGTTTTTGTAAATTTAACATTCTTTTGATTAAATCAGTCTTAAAAAAAAAAGTTTCATTCATCACAAAGCACACAACAGCATTCGCCATTTTGTTTTCGAGCGGTATGACAATTTATTTTCATCGTGCCAGTGCTGCCGTGAATCGTAACAACTACCTTTCTGACACTACCTTTTTTTGAATCAATAATAAAATAGATAGAACGTGATCATCAATTTTGAGAGTTGAAAAAATAAATTAAAAGGTAAGCACGTGATTGTTTAATAGTGTTTACGCATGAAATAATTTACTACTTAAAATTTCAACACATAGCGCAATGTTACTTTTTAACAAAGTAGCGATTGTACGGGAAATTTTAGGTTTATGGTTAAAACTAAGTTTGCAGATCAAACAGTTGATAAAAATGTGTTCTTTACGTTTGCCACTTAAAATTGGACTGATAAGTTGGATTTTTTTTTTAGTTAAACTGCTTTGTGTTCGCACAACAACAAAATTCACAACAAAAATATGCTTCTAGGTACGATCGATATTCGATTATTCTTGAAGCATTTGAGGGTGCTTTTAAACTACCTTAAAGCTTTGTACTATTAAAGACTAAGGACGTTTGAAAAAGTGAAACTAATGAGTTTAATAATATAGGACCTATAAAAAGTTCCATCAGAATGCAAATACATGCCGAAAATTTTTCCATTCTTTATGGAAGGACATACAAATTATTGGATTTCGTAACATCTATATGATACTTACTGGGGCATAGAACTGGGAGTTTTTCGAAATCGAAGTGAAAATGCTGCGCATACGCAGAGCAGGCGCGAAAAAGTTTGTTTATAACACTATTCGAATAAGATTTTGGTTCCTATGATTTTGAAATATATTTTGGTTATGTCCAAAAATAACATTTGGACCTTAGAAAGATAAGGATGTTTCTATCATCGTTCGTCTTATCTTTGATTTAATTCTTCAAGGATGTTGTAAAATAAATTGAATAGCATAAATCATTAAAACTAGATGGTTTATTGACTATCGTAAGATAAAGAGCACTACGTCTCACAAGGGAACGTTTTTTTTCCGGAGACCACAAAAGATTTAGTTTTAAGAATTGTAACCAGGATTTAATTTATCTATGCGTATATTCTGATAAGTTCTGTTTATTTTAACTAGCTATAAATATTTATAAAATAATTTATCGTAAATCAAATGAAATCTACTAAAATCTGAGATCTTTTCTTAAACTCTTAAAATTACATTTACCTTAAAATGTATTGAAATAAACAACAGGCAATATTCGTTTTATTGCATGCTAAGACAGATCTGCTCGACATCTTTATATATTTTTACTTTATCTTGGATAATAGATAATACGGAATGAGGTAAACTTATTTGTCTTCCTTTTAGCATAAGTGAATTTTTTAAAACTTGTCAAAGCAAATTGGCAATAAACACATACAAATTTAGCTGTCGAATTGTTTGATTTAGCAAGCAAGAAATAATTTCTTCATCTTTTCTTTTGTTTTCTGCTGTTTCGTAGTTCCTGAAAGATCAATGTTGGTCTTTTCAGTAAATCAGCGCCACGTGGCATTTTTGCTTTTATTTTCATGACTCTAACTTCGCCAATACTCGTCTTCTACAGACTCGAGGCATACGTTTTCAATTGACACAGTTTTTCCGATTGGAAGAGCGATTTTAGATTTTAATGCAAATTTATCGATTAATATTAAGTTTTTACTTAAGGATTTTATATGATTTTATATACGATTCAGGGTTCCAAGAGGTTTCGATAAATTTAAATTAACTCCATGAAGTAAATAATTTTTGTTTGATAAAAGAACATGGGGATTTTGCTACCTGGTTCTATGATGATACTTGACAATCTAAGCTTCATATATAAGATTGATAAACGATAATTTATTGTTTAAAATGAAAAAGAATGGATGGAACAAAATCAAAAAAAAAAAAAAAAATTGTCTCAATTATAATAATGTAAAATACACAAGCTATTATACAATTTTGAAAACTATCTAAAAAGCTTTCGAATCGATTTTTTAAAAGGTAGGCATGAATCCATCTTCAAATAAATTGCCTTTTATTTAATATGTTATGGTAAATATAATATTACGGTTGTGTTTTTGTTACTCGTTCAATAAGAACGAGAACGCTTTTATGAATCCATAATCACATGTTGTGCGAGTCATGCCGCCATTTTGTTTTAAAATAGTACTTGACGTGTTTGTCAACAGAGTTCACCAATGCTGCACCGAATCCTATTATAAGTACGGTATACTGCGATAAAATTTAAAAAAAAAAACCTAAAACAAAATCCTAATCACTATTGATTTCACGTAAATATTTTGACAGCCGATAAAAATCCTTAAAACAAATATAGATGTCACATTTTACGAAATAAAAGCTAAAAACAGCTGGCAGCTGTCACACACTTGAATTGTCATTCTACTGCAATAATTATCAGCATTGGGTATCGTGGTGATGTTTTTAGCAAGCAAGCGTCGTAAAATTCGTGTGCAAAGAAGTTGATGGGGTTTGATTAAAAGAGTTGAAATCAAGTTAATATAAATCAGTGCCATAAAAGTTAAAAGTTTCTAAATCTTGTACGGCTGGAATGTACACGTGTTGGACTCTACCGTAAGTGTTCTTTCTCTTTTATTTATCAAGTTTTCAGCAAAACGTTAAGGGTTGCGTGTGTAGCGTTCTCCGTATATATTTTGTGTATTCAGTGTGGCTGAAAAGAAACAAGTTAGCGAGAGTGTGTTGATCGTGATTTCGAGTGAGGGCTTTTTTTTTATTTTTTTTTTTTTTCTTATCCGGCTTGCATGGTATAAAAAAGTTTTTAATATGATTTTAACATGTTTTTTTCGTTTCGAATGTTATTGTTACTGAATTCAGTCTTTAGCAATTGCGCTCTGTTTTTGTAGGTTAGAACGGATATTATGTTGTATGTGTTTTAGAAATGGCAACATTGGAAATGAAGCAATTTTGAGGTTATGTTGAATTGAAAAACGATAGAATATCTAGGGTTCCGGTTTAGGGGTTTATTTTAAATTTTTGAATTTTTTTTTTATTAATTATAATCGAATATGAAAAAAGGAAAGCGGTTAGAAAGTAACGTCCACACCATATTTTTACATGCCGCATTTTTAATTTTTTCTATATTATGTCGTCCAGTTTTAGTTTCCAGTCCAAAATTTAAACATTAAAGCTTTTCAAAAAGGCTTTATTTGATATGACGGAGTAAATCATTGACATGAGTAAAATAAGTATGTTTCAGAATGAATGTGTATTTTGTAGAGATGTAAAGGATAGTGATTGGGCTGCACACCGGATACCCGGCAAGATGTGAGACCGAAATAACCGGATAGCTGATTTTTTTTTTCAATGCCAAAGTAATTTAATTGGCAATACTCATTTTCGGGAGCAACATAAATATACTTAAATGAAACCCTTTGAGTTTCTAATTAATAGGCAGTGTAACTGTTACTGAATTTCCGTATGCATTAGGCAGCTCGGCAGCTGTAGTTCCGTTCCTTCGTCCAAAGGCGGTCCAAAAACGTCATTGCTTTAAATGTGAGGAGACATATTAAAAACAAAATAATTGTAGACGAAAATCCTTATCTGTGCGCCCTTAAGAGTAATGTGATCATCAGCATGCCATTCTACAAAATGTACGTTCCGTAGTAAAAACAAATATTGACAACGCCGCCGCAATCTTAACGTCCAATACAAACTGCACTGAATAATTATGACTTTTTTTTATCCGGTATCAGACCGAGCAGTTAATTTTTGTCCGGATAGCCGGGTACCGGATTTGTAACCGCATATCTGTTGCACATATAGTATTTTGAGCTAGAATTTTGAAATAAATTGTCCTTTGTGTCCAAGACCTTCTCGATAGCGAAGTATTTACATACAGATAAACTTTCATCACTTAATTAAATCTGATGACTGGGGCAGTAAGAACCAATTTTTTGAGTGGGCGTGGCACAGTGTGGAATGGCGAAAAACCCAAAAATGTTTGCGAAAATTGCTTAAAATAAAGCAATCATTTCCAAATTCGATGTTTCGATCTCTATCTTTTATAGTTTTGTTTATAAAAAGGGCGTGGTTTTATTTTTCTTTTGTAGTCTAAAAATTTTTTCTAAGAATGTAAAATATTTAGGGTATTCCCTCAAAAGTGAAAAGATTGAAAAAGCGTTAAATTTTTCATAAAAAATGTCATTTATTAGTATCTTAAACTTCTTGATTTACGAGATTTCGAGAATTTCGAGCAAATATACGTTTAAGTTAACACCCCTATTGATATTTTTAAATATGTTTAACTTGCGTATATTTGAATATTGATTTTAAGTTCCTACATGTTCTAGTAAAAATGTCAGAGCTTTTTTATTTAATAACTATGTGCACTATTTTAAGATGATTGTCATTTAAAATATTCCGAAATCTGGATGGGTGATTGGGTAATGTGTTTACTTGATTTGACATGAACTTATAATCAGGATTATTTTTGGCTCTTCTGGTCGCTTCCATTGATATGATTGGGCCTTATTTCTAATTCTAATTCCATAACCATATACCCACGGTTCTTCACCAGCCATGACCGTTTTGAGCAAATCTGGATATGTGTTGACGTTCAACAAGATTGTTTTTGCTTAAAATTTAGCAATTTCGGAACAAACTTCGCTGCCACACGTTTCATGACCAAAACATCCGGGAAAACTGAATGGCATGAGCCAATTGAAACGCCAACATCCTCTGCCACTTGCTCATTTTCTCTACTCTTTCGATGTTTTCTTCGCTTGTTGACGTGGTTGCAACTCCAGGATGCAATAATCGTCATCAACAACTTCTCGGCCTTTTGTAAAGCGCTTGTACCTCTAATGAAATTTTTTTTTTTTGAGACAAAGTAGACTCTCTGAATGCCACAGTCAAAATTTTGAAGCGCTTGGCGCACTTTATTCCATTTCTGAAAAA
This sequence comes from Chlorops oryzae, assembly GCA_020466095.1. NCBI lineage: Eukaryota > Metazoa > Arthropoda > Insecta > Diptera > Chloropidae > Chlorops > Chlorops oryzae. The sequence goes on along the minus strand of CM035806.1, from coordinate 56,310,414 downwards.
TACTACGTATGCGGCACCTAATCGCAATTAAAAATTAATCGCGAGTAGTGAGTCACGACAAGCCAGAAACAAGATACCTGACTGAAAATAAAGCAAAGTGGTAGCACTCATACGTCAGCCTATAATTTGAGTACATATTTACAACTTTCTACTATAAAGCGATAAAATGTCCGACTCGGACATAATTATTCTCCTGTCAATGCTGGTGTAGTGCACAAGCGGACGGAAATTCTTGTACAATGCTTCTGTTTCCATATGATTTCAATAAACAACGTTACCGGATCGTCACAAGCAGCAAAATCTGGGAAAAATAAATTAAGCATCATCTGGCGTATTTCTCGCAATTAGTCCCACTATTCACGATATATTTTCGTGAGTTAGCTCCAATTCGTTTACTCGCAAATTACAGTAACATTGTTATCTTGGCTTGTCTTGCCAAAGAAGACAACAATGTTACTGTAATGCGCGAGTAAATAAAATGGAGTTTTGGTAGTATTTGATTTTTTTTTTTCAGTTCGACTAGAGTATTTTATTTTGTTATTAATAAATTTTTCGTTAAACTTAATTTGTTGTTAATTTGGTTTGCTCCTTCATGAAAACTGAATTTAATTAACAGAGACAGAATTTTAGGCATTAAAAAGAATTTTGGCCCATAAACGCAGTAAAATTCAAAATATCAGAAACATGTCTACGAAAATAAAAAAATTATCGATCATCGAAATTCACCTCTTCTTTTAAACGGACCTCGTACATATAAAAAATAAATTTAGGCCAAACATGTTAAATAAATTTTTGAATAATAAGAGCAATTTATATTACTATGAGTAAAAAAAAAACGAACACGCCGATGGTAGCGTTGATCAAAATGTAAAACCGAGTAACTCCGAATTCACGTAAAACATCAGTCGGAGTAATACTGTAAAATGCGGTATAGACTTGAGCTGAGACCTCGCTTTCTGCACAGTGAACGAATTTTTTACTACATTTAATGCGCTGATAGATAGAATGCGAGAATCATTTCAAACTGGAACAATCTGCGCAGAATAAGTACTTATAATATGCAATTAAATTAGGCTGCCTTTCGTCGTCTAAAAACTGCGCGTTTTAGAAGCAAAATGGCCTAATATTGATTTTTCAAACCATTTTCAAATCTTCAGCCTACTCGAATCGAAATACATGCTAGATACATGCTGAAAGGCTTGTGCCAATATGCGACGATAATGAGACTCGTCAATACTTCATAGTGAAAATATTTGAAATCGGCGCTAATCTTTCCCGATAAAAATCGGCGCAAATTGTCAGAGTATAAAAATAATTTGAAAATTCCAATAATAAACGCCCTTACTCGCGATTAAAAATATAGTGAAAAGCAAATTTTACCGTATAAACGGTGACATCAAATCATCTTACTCTCACACTAATTGCGAAGAATACGTCAGATGACGCCACTTTTTTCGGAAACTTTACTGTTTTGACGATCCGGCAGCGCTATTTATTGAAATCATATGGAAACAGAAGCATTGCACAAGAATTTCCGTCCGCTTGTGCACTAACATTGACAGGAGAATAATTATGTCCGAGTCGGACATTTTATCGCTTTATAATAGAAAATTTTAAAAAATCGAATCGCATGCTTTCGTATGTGTGCTGCCACTTCGTTTTATTTTCACAGTCAGGTAGCATGAAAAAGTTATTTTAATCCTGTTGCTGGGTTGTCGTATAATCCTTGACTTCACTACTGGCGATTACTTTTTGATTACGGTTAGCTGCCGTATAAACGTAGTAGCAGTCGCCATTTTGTAAAAGAAAAATTTTTTTTAAGTAGAACTAGTGACCACAACACTTTCGCAGACTAAGAAATTCACCACCATATGCTTTTTTGTACTTTTCAAGGTGCATAAATATTTTTTTTTTTTTTTTTTTTTTTTTATTTTTTTTTTTTTTTTTTATAAAAATATTGAACAATAAAATAGCAAGAATGTTTTTTTTTTTTGTTTTTGAACAAAACTAAAAATAAAACACTTCACTTAAACTCTCTATACCAGCATAACCTGATTCACCCTGAAACTTTGCTAAAGTTTTGTCTGAAGTTTGTCCACAAATGACTCACTTAATATTTTTTATTCTATAAAATGAATAAATTTATATTTTTATTTAGGGATTTTATTGTCTCAATTTGAAACTGTCAAACCGATATAAACATTTATAAAAAAAATTTTACGACTACGATCCGCGCTGCCTCAAGGTCCTATTTATTGAATTCGTCAATAACCCAAAATAACCTAAATTATGATAAATCATCTAAAATTTTGGAAATCTTTTTCAGCTGAAGGCGAGCGGACTGCTAAATTCTTTCATTAAGATGGTCATGTTTACGGAACGACAATGGCGTGTGTTCAATAGTATGCGTCGAAAGTACAAGGTCTCCTTGGGATTCCTTAAATACAATCTATCGAACATTTTAAAACTCGTTGGCTACTATGTAAAACGACTTAATTTTGTTTTAAAACGCAGTGCGGAACGAAGCGCTCGGAATGGAAACGTAATTATTAAATATAATCGTTTAAAGCGTCCACTATTCGATGAAAATTATCGCAAACGAATCAAACGACGGAAGAGAAATGTGAAGCAATGGTCAAAGCGAATGGTTTGCTATTTGCGAAAAACGGAAGGTGTAAAAGAATACGTACACATAAAGAAAACAGCAATTACGCCAAAGAATCCAATACTTTCCGAAGAGATAATAAATCAATTAAAAGAACAATTGGAACTATTGAAGAGTGGAAAGCGGAACGCGCAATTAATTGATTCCGTTGTCCAGGACAATGAAACGAAAAATCAAAATTTATCGATGGAAAAAACCGATTCAATATTATTAGATACTTCAGAGGAATTGAACGTCAGAGCATTTGACTGCGAACCCAAGGGAGAATTTATATTAAATGAAAAAACTGGCGTTCTAGAGCGTAATTTTAGCACCAAACCCACTGAAGTCAACAATCAAGCTTCTGAGCTGTCTGCGATTTCTAAGATCAATTGTACTCAGAAGGTTTCAAAAAGCAGTGGCAATATTTTGGACTTATTGATGAGTAAGGTGTGCGCAAAGACGGCAAATGTGGCAAATGGAAAACACACCACATCACTGTTAAATCCACCAAGCACTAGCGATCATGATCCAAGTATTGATTCAGGTGAAGAATTTTTAGGATTTGCTGAAGATGAAAATATTCCTGGCATGATGCGCACACCATTGGTTCCATCGACCTTCCGTTCCAAAGAAGAGAATGCTGCATTTGTTAGTGAATCATTGGATGAATATTTTCGTGAAAATTCGCTAAATAGGAGTGCCGAAATCGGACAACTGGTAACACTACAATCCAATCGGAAAATTTGTCAAGTTAATACTGATGGCCTGATGACACTTAATTGTGTACCGCCTGCCTTTTTAATGCCTGCTGTTCCAGAATCATTACAAAAACTGCGAACTGTAGCAGAGCGGCGTTATTTCTTGCAGAAATTTTCCAAAAATATTAAACTGGCAATCGTTAATAATGAAGCAGCAATATATCGTGAGCTGCAACGTAAAATCCGACAGCCCAGAACAAAAATTTCTACCCAACAAGCAATGCAGGCCATTAATTCTCATATGTCTTTTACACGTCAAGGTTGGAAAGCAGCGTCGTTTTTAACAACGGAACTGAATAGATATTTTTTCCAAAAATTATTTCTACTTGAAGAAAATATAAGTGTAGAGCTGCACGGAGTTCGTGGTAATAATGTCAATCAATACAAGACGCCGTATACAAGTCGACTTCCAACTAAACGTGTTTACACTTGCACCACAAATTGCATTGATTGTCATATACTAAAATGCTTTAAAACGATTTCAACGAATACTAAAAAGAAACTATGTAAGCAGCCATATCGTGCAATTTTTAAACCATGTCCATTGTCGGAGAAATTACGTCAGCCTCTACTGGATAACGATTCAGACGAAATGCTTCTCTCAGGTGGTAGCATGACGCTTGTTCAATTGCCCACAGTAGAATTGGAAGTGCATCCCGGAACTGGAAAGCCTTTAAACGAAATAGCAAAGCGATATTTAGAATATATTTTACCATATGAAAAAATCACACGCGAATGGGCTGAATTCAGTTTATCAACATTGCAAATTCCTTCCTCGAAAACAACTAAAAACTTAACAGATGCACGAAAGATTTTTTCCTTTACGGTACCATTTGTCAATGATCGTAGTCAAATTTTAGTACGTCGCGTTGTTGATCGTAGTGAACAAATTGATCCATACTTTTTGCAAAACGATAGTAAAGAAATTTACTCGGGTCTAAGCTTTTACACAAATGTTGATAAGAAAGATAGTATACAAGTTGAATGCGCTAATGTTCTGGCGGATATGATTAATTCAGTTGCCCTAAGCTTGAGTGAAAACTCTTTCGGAAAGATCGAAACTATGACTACTCTTGAACGCACATCCTCATTTATCAATACAGATAAATTGAAGAGTAAGCTTAAGAACCAAACAAAGCTCCCTTCCGTGCCTTCTAAAACATCGCATGGTACAAAGAAGAGTCGTCTTATGTAAGTCATACACATAAAACACCTAATCTATATACAATATTAATTTGTCAATTCTTTGCTTTAGTTGTGAACTTCGCCGATTAAACGCAACAATTATAGAAACCAATGCAAAACATCAAGACGGTTTGTGCAGAATAGTTTTTTTTTTCCCAATGCAACACATACTCAAGTATAGTTATTTTTACTTTTTAGATGTAAGGCGATGTTCGAAGGAGTTTTGTAAATTGGGTTGTGTTTGCCCAAGTTTAAACAATGGATATCCAATTGATTCGCAGCAACATTGTCGAAAACCGAAATGTATGCTTCAATGTGTTTGCAAAAGCACAACGCCGTCACAAATAATACGCATAGAAACTGATGTGAGTAGATTATAATTTGTAAGGTTTATACATGGGCCAAAATTCTTTTTAATGCCTTCACTTCTGTCCCTGTCAATGAAAATCAGTTTTTCTGAAGGAGCAAACCATATTAATAAAAAATTAATTTTAACAAAAAATTTATGAATAACGAAATAAAATACTCTAGTCGAATTGAAAAAAATCAATGATTAACAAAACTAAATTTTTTTCCTTCGTAAATTACGGTAACATTGTTGTCTTATCTTGTCTTGTCTTGCCAAACAAGACAACAATGTTACTGTAATTTGCGAGTAAACAAGATGGAAGTTTGGTAATGTTCGATTTTTTCCAATTGGACTAGAGTATTTTATTTCGTTATTCATAAATTTTTAGGTAAAATTTATTTGTTATTTATTTGATTGTCTCTTTTACGAACACTGATTTTCGTTGACAGAGACAGAAATTTAGGCATTAAAAAGAATTTTGGCCCACATATCTGTAATTAATGTAAAATATTTTGAAACGATGGGTTACTACAAAACTCAATGAGAAACACTAATCAATTTCACTTTTTAAGGGCCGCTCAATAACCACGGAGGATGCTTACAATATGAGACGTCAGGCCACAGCGCGATTAGCTAGAATGGAAAAGGAATTTACTTCAACAGTTGTTGTAACTGAGAATGAAACGTTACTCATCAATGAAACACAATACGATAAAAAAAGGCGTTGCACTAAAGTACCAAAAAGATATCAAGACTATCGGGATGCCGATAATGAATTTGGTAGAATATCGCCAGTAAAAGGCTGTTCAACACCATTGAGTGATGCTAACGATTCGAGAAGTTCACCCAATACGACGATAACCGAAGTAATATCACAACTGCAAGCTGAACCAATTTATATAAAGGATACTGTCCTTCGACAATTAAAGCATTGTAGTATTCCCATTGTGCGATTCAAAGATGTACAAAATATGGCCGTTTGGTGTATGATACATGAAATGTATAAATGTTTTTGCGGTGGTCATGTACTCGAGGGCAAACGATTTATAATAGAAAAGGAAGACGAGAAAATAATGACACAAACCGATGATGATTTTTGTAATAAAATGAATTTCAATTCAAGAGCACATTATTCGTTTGAAAGTACAGAGGAAGAATCGCATTGCTCAAAAACCATTCGCCGAAATATAGCCGAAGAAAATAGAGTTCTTAATGAGAAAAATGAGAAGAAAACTCAAATTATGGAAAAGAAGGATGAGAAACATAACTCTGTAGTCAAAAGTATTAAGAATGAATTTCTAAAAAATTATTTTAAAGATCGAGAGCATCTTGGTTGTATCCGATTTGTTCCGGTTCCCAGTCGAACCTATAGAAGCATTAATCGCAAACGAAGTGAAAATGTTTTCAGCCTTATCGAGCAAATCGAGGATAAGAAATCCCAGCTTCTCCTTAATGAACATATAATGCGTTCAGTTTACTATCACAAAGAGAAGCTTGAAATTGACCGTATTAAAAATGAGTTAAAAGCTAAAAAATTGGAAAAAAGTGAAGAAGAAAATGTATGCCTGAATAAAAAAGTACAACCGAAAGCGGAAAGCGGAAATGAAACTTTTGACATTGGCAGAAATAATAGTGCAGAAACTCTAGCCGAAGCCCTTTTACCACCAAGGAAAAGATGTTTTGAGTCTAAAGATGGTGAAATCCAGCCCGCAGTCAAGAAGATCAAACAAAGTGAAGTAAATTTAGAATCTACAGCCAAATCCAAAGAAAGTCAGGTCATGGATGATGAAATATCAACGGAAATATCTAATAATTTAACTTCTACGGAAGTTGAAACGAACAAAATCGCTGAAAAGCAGTTAGATATGTCGTCGTCTTCTTCTTCATCCGCAGTTGAATCGCCATTCTCCGATGGCCTGAAAAAGAATTATAATGATGTAATAAAAATGCTTAACAATTTGGTTAGTCGTAAAATGCATGATATTGATATGGCACTAAAACGTGATAGTAAGATCGTACCACCTTCGTCAGAGAATGTTCTGTGCGTATTACAATGGAAAAATTTTCTTGGCGCTTTTAAAGAGGGTTTTATTTATATATGGGAAGTGAAAATGAAAACACGAACTTTTCTTGCAGCAACAATAACGGATGTAATTCCATGGATCTTTGGTGCAGCTGCGATACGTAGCATTACTCAAACACCATTAGACAGCTTGCCATTAATTGGGCGCTTGATTATGCAGGGTGAGACCCTTGTACCAACGAATCTAGCTGTCATAATGCAAGGTCGTTTAAATTATTGGTATATAAAGGGATTTTTACAACCGAATGTCTCGCATGCGTGTTTAAGACCCACACCAGAAACGCATCCAGAATTGACAAAGAAAATTAATACACTCTGTTCTTCATTGATAAAGCAACGTACAAAGGAATTCGACAAGAAGGCAACAGCTGCGTCTCTAAGAGAACAAAAGCAGAACGATGGTGCGTTACGAATTCCAAGTCAACAAGAAGAAAATCAATTAAATACTGCAGTTTCAGTTGATGATAATCAGCCAACGACTAAACCAGAAAACCAAAATTCAAGTCAGTTTCAAACCCAAGCTAACAACATTGAAGTTGTTGATGCTGATAAAAAGCCTACGAAACAAAAAGATTGGACGAGCAATATTAAAATTCAAAATCCAACTGATTTAAAATTAGATAGCATAAGGTTGCCAGAATCGCATCCATATGATCACAGTTGGTATGTACTTGATTTACAAAACGATTGCTCGCATATATTTGTTCCAACTCAAAAGGAAATTGTTTCATTGGATCGCATACAAAGGCTTCTATCGCTCGCATTGGAGAAGCAAAAAATTATAAGAATACCATTTTTGAAACGTGCTTGTTTTGATGCTTTTATTGTTCCAATGTCAGAACGTAAAATATATTTTGGTCCATTTCCGTTGGATGCTACACCACCGCTTTTAGTACTACTTCAGAGTGTCGATGGCAAGATGATGACTCGAGAAACTTATGAGTGGTTACATAAAATACAAACAAAAACTTCTCAAACGGCAGCTTATTGGTTGAAACAATCAGGCGGGCGTATCTACCTAGGCGGTGAAAAAAATCAATATAAACAAATCGAAGGAAGCCAAAAAAGAGTTATACAAAAACCAAAACAACAACTTGCTAATGCAAGTCAGTTAAATAAGGATATAGAAGATGATTGTGTAATAGTGGGAAGCTCGAATATCCAACCATCGGCAATGATGGCAACGACTACGACTACGACTACTACTACTAGCATGCCGATTGTCAAGGGAAATGAATTGCCTTTGAGGAAATTGAATTCTGGCTTCATTGAATTGGGTTTGCATGCAGCCTCTGCAGCCATTGCAAAGGGTATGCAAGCAACTGATGACAGATCTTCCGCATCTACATCGGCACGTAGCAATTTTATAATTCAAACATCACATGAAACGAATGGCTTGGAAATCATCGAATCCGAATGTATGAAAGCAACCAACGATGAAATCGAAATATATGAAAATATAACCTTGACGCCCATAGAAGCCACGAAAGTGACAAAGCTTCCTTCAAAGACAAATCTTCAGACTAAGAGTTCGTCCATTCTAGTTGATTCAAGTTCTTATAAAAACCTACAGCCAAACCGTTTAAAATCAGTTCAAACAATGGATAATAATCAACAACTGATAACGACGTTACCAAATCCACATACAATTTTAGAAATACCAAATACTGTTTTGCCAACAATCAAAAAAACTGTTAACCAGCCTTGTGTATCACAAACGGTTGGAAGTAATTCGAAGCAACAATCCCAGACAGAAATTTTAATTGATTCTTCTTCGAAATCATCTGACGAACAGCTTAAGAGCACGGTTATTGCCGCCAGTCGACCATTTACGGCAGGCTTTGTTAAACCATCTGTTATGCCTACAATGGCGGGTGGGAAGCTGGCGAGCTCTGGATTTCAACAAACGGCGATTAATATACCGCCACGTCCTAATGCAACTAATTTGAATTCATCCACCTCATCTCCTTCAGTACCTGCAATTTCGTCACTACCTTTGCTGCCAGCGGCGGCTGGAAATGTTATGCCAAAAAAATTATATCCCTCAAGTCAAAAGGCCATAAAAACTGCATCGCCAACTGCAACACTTACAACGAAAACATTTTCCAATGGTGCAGCCAAAGTGTCACAAAATTCACATTTATCATCAAACGTCACTCCAATCTTAACATCAATGAAAACATCAATTGCAACATCAACGCCGATATCAAAGATAGTGACAAAAGTATTACCAAAAGCCAGAACAACGACAACACCAATGACAAAACCTGCTACAATATTAAATGTAACGTCCACTTCACCATCAATGACAACACCAATATCGACACCAAAAGCAATGCCCACAAACATGAAAGTATTTCAAGTAAAATTATTAAATTCAACTCTAAATCAAAATTCGATGCCCACTAAAGCAGCAAGCGTTACAAATGCCACTAATATTGCCGTATCCGTATCTGGAGTTAGTTCGAATGTAGAAACATGTTTTAAAAAAGTGGCGTTTAAATCAATTAGTCCAGCTAAAACGGGCGTTGTTGCTGTTCAACGACCGTTATTTCAATTTCCCAACAATCTTGCCATGAATAACCAATCCAAACAATTTGTATCGCCAAGTCATGTTATCTCAAAACCGGCTTTAATTGAAAAGCCTAAATCGTTTACGACGTCTTTACCGAATTTGACATCGGAGCTTACTGGAATTAGAAATAAAGTACCCATCTCTAATCAACCTAACATTGCTCCAATAACAGCTGTATACGGTTATATGTGTTCAGGTCACCCTGATATTCCATGGTTCCTAACTAAGCGTGTGAATTTCGAATGTCGTGAAGAAGAATTTCGTATAAAAGTTCCCGGATTCGGAGTTGCAAAAGTGAATGGAATTTCCAAAGCAAACAACTTTTTAAACCAGTAAGTAGTACAACCATTTGTTATTAATAGAGAAGGTTTTAGTCCAGAAGTGAAGTTGTTGAATTTCTTGAATACCAGTTGCTTTATTAGCAGGGCTTTAAGTGAATCATTCGTTTTTTTTTATTAACAGACAATGATTTCAACAACTTGGAATGAATTCATTTCAATAAAAATATGAATAGAGTTAAAATTTAAATGCCTTCATTATATAACTAAAGCAGCGGCGGCCAAATTTGTCACAAGTAAAGGCGCAATAACAAACTTTTATAACAGCTGCGAGCGTTTTTTTCAGTCGGAAGGAGAAAATAAGGAAAATATTATCGAGCTTAGAGATGTTAAGTTCTGGTACTTGCACTGTAACTCAAGCTCCAATTGTCTTTTTGATTAAATTTACAACGTGTAATACCAAGAAACTAATTTTCAGCATTTAAGGCATACAATAGGGGTATTCACAGAGGCGTCGAAAAATAGTAAAGTCGGAAAATCGGAAAATTTTAAATGCTTAAAAAGTTGTGCAATATACAAAAAAAGTTTAAAAATTTTTTAAGGAGTCGAATTTTCCCGATTTTCCGACTTTCCAACGTTTTTAACACGCCTTCGTGAATACCCCTAATGTGTGCTATTGGTATTCAAATACTGCAGCCAAACCTGGTATAACGATACAGCAAAATCATATCAATGCATATCAATCATACATATATGTTATATATGGCCTGACTGAGTGTAATGAAAATATACCTAACTAATATTAAGATATAACGCGATTTTCTTACATATGTATTTGTAATAATCATGATTAAAACCGAAAAAACCGAAAATAGCGCTATAAAAGCTTGCGAAAAACAAAAAAAGAAAAATATGCATTAAAATTTATTTTTTATTCAGCCGATTTTAAAATATATGACTAGATGTTGTTTTACATTTTCAAACAAAAAATGTTGCTTTTTCGATAAAGGTTTTTATACAATAAAGAACGTTCAACGTCTGAAACTAAAGCAAATTTTAAAACATTCAACGGCAAACATTCAACTATACGCAATTTGGACACAGCGCTTAGAAATCATTCATTATAGCATAAGCAGAAATAAAATAGCAGCAAAAATTAACGTGTTGATTTTTTTCGGATATTAGTAGAAAAGGCTTTTAAATAGTACTATTAACCATATTATTGAGAAATAGCAAAAATGATAGTTTTTGGCAAGAAAATACTCGCACTGCAAAATTGCAAAATGAAAAGTACTGAGTACTAAATAATGCATATAAATTATTAGCGCAAACAAATTAACAACATTTATTATGCTAATTAAGTAATGACTTTTGGAACAACAACAAATTGTTATGAAAAATGTCCTTCCATAGGAGCATGTATTTTGGTTTGATAAAATCGCCTGAAAAGTAACTTAAAAGTAAGAATCTTACTGTGGAAATAGAATCGGTCGACTGAATTTCATATATATTCATACAAACTTTAATAGTCTGCTTGAATTGAGAACATAATAGTTCGATTCAAAACCAAAACATATTTGTAAATTCTGTATGAAATTTCGATTATTTTTTATTCCGATCAAGTATCGGATGCAACTGAATATACTTTTTGAATTTTACTTCATTTTGTCTATGTGTACCCATTTTTATTACCTGAGATATGATATTTTTTAATTGCTCTAAAAAATACTGTTTTCAAGGATATTCAACGACTACCAGAGTAGAGAGCTAATTAAATGTAATCCATTAACCTAAACAGCAAGGCAACTTTTTTCGTATTTGGCTCCCAGGGCCAAATCTTTATGCTATACCTTTTTCAGGATATTTTAGCGCATAAAACTAATTCTTATTTTTTTTAGGCATATTGCGAAAGTGTATCCTCAAGCTCCTCAAAATTGTGTTTGGACCTTTATTGTCCGTACAAACGTAAGTTGTTCAAAAGGAGATTAAATAATGTTCTAATATTTTGTTTTCCGTTCAGAACAACGTAGCAAAAATGGATGGGAGCAACGTCAAACGATTATTAATGTGCCAAGGAAATTCTGCAACGCCTTCAAATACAAATTCTGTAGCGAGTACAGACATTAAAAATCATTCTCCAACAGTTTTTCAGCAGCCAAAACAAAGTGTTTCCAACGAAACAATCTTAATTGATGACTAAAATGATATAAAGTTAAATGAAAACATTGTTTTCGTTGTGAATCTTTCGATTTCGATGCTGATAAACAAACTGAAAGGCGTTGTTGAAGTTATTCGCGGTTTTGTCGTGAAACTTTTGTGAGCAAAAGAGAGTATAGAATCTTTTATGTGGTATAAAAAACCGATTCGATTTCGGATTTTAAAACAAAATCAATATGTAGAATCTACAAATCTTATCTGATTCTGTACTGCCTTCGGATTGAACAGAGTATTTTATTTCAAATAATTCCACATTGAGTACATATTTTAATTTAAGTCTGTTTAATAGTTTTTTAAATTTTTTAGTGATTTTTTCTCGAAAATATATTTTTTCAATGCAAGTATTTATTTTCGTTAAGATTGAATCTAATTGTTTGAATCTAATTTTTAATTGGGATATTGATGCTATCATAATACAACGAAGCAAAGAGCTCCACATCAAATATTCTTGATGACTGTACGCCGCTATTCTTGAAGCATTCTAGACTATGGAATATGACTTTAATTCAGAGGAAAGAGTAACACTGGACAAGTAACTCATATGAAACTCACCAGGGAAAAAATTTGGACTGTGCGTTAATAGCTCTTTTGAGAATTCGACGATAATTGAGTTTGTGTTTTAAAATAAATAGGGTCCGAAAAGTCTTCTTTTACATTTGATGTGCTTTAATTTAATTTAATGATGTGAGGATTGGAATGCTTTTCCGATTTTATTATATAAACAAGTCCGTCAATAATCATTCTAAGGACTGCACATACATATGTCCAAGAAAAATTTTCTGACCATTCAATAGCCTGAAAATGTTAGAAAGAAAGAAATCACCAGTTTTTTTTAGAGAATAAAATTTTGTATAGAATTGATTTATCGGTGACAGAAAAACTAAATTCAACTGAATTTGTTTCAGACATAGATTGTTTTTTCAAAGGATGCGCGACATTCAAAATATCATTTTTCGATGGAAATTCATAAATATCTAAAGAGTTTCAAATCAATATGAAATTTACGCACGTGCGTTTATTGTGTATTTAGATTTTTTTCATTTCTAAACAATGAAATATAATCGATTGATAATTGTTAATGGCTTCATTCTTGGTACAGACCTGGTAGAAATTATATAAATTTCAGTTTAACCGCCATTAATGCAAAAATAGTGAGACTGCTATGAAACCTTAAATGTAAATTTTATTCTCTATCGAAAATTTAATAAATTGCTTAACAAAAATTTCCGCAGACAAATCGGAATCGGAATTTGCGGTCGTATGGTCCGTTTTAGAACTATTAAAAGAGACCGAGAAACCACATCCGAAAGTTGACCATTTTGTAATCGGGTTATGAACGTGAAATAATATCGCTTGGAAAAGAACGGGAAAATTTAATTCTAAGAACAGATATATGGTATAAGCTCTAGCTTTTATTTTTGTTATAAGCTATTTTTTTTTTATTGTATATTAAGTATGAATTAAGGATACTGTAAAAAAGATTTATTAAATAACTTCCGTTTGAATATTTTTGAAAAACCATTTTCAATACAATATTTCCTGCTGCCTTTGTGTATCGCAATTTGAGAAAGAAAATTATCGTGGCTGTACACTTCACGATTTGTTATGAAAATGGTAATGTATCTGGACTGTGGTACAATTTGTTACTATGTTACAAAAGCAAAATTTGATTTTTAATTATCAAACCTCATTTTAATAGCTTCTATTTAACTTTACTTATACATACAGTCCTAGAATCTTGCAATCAATATGCCACTTCCACTGAAGGTAGCGAGCTGAAATTTTGCACACATACAATTTGTTTCTAAAGACAATGCACTGTTAATTAATTGCCGCCATTTTTAAACCAATATGACGAATGTTACAAAATAGCGATTTATAATTTTTACAGCACCTCCTATGATAAGGGTATCAAAAAATGAAAGAGCTCAATGAGCAGAATGCAATTCGAAATTCAATAAGATTTTAAACGATTTAAAAATTTGTTAATGTGAACATTAATTATTTAGTTATTAGTTATAAGCAGGGAATGAAACCGTTACCACTACCGTTACCGTAATAAAATAAATGGACATACAAATGAACTATCGACCGCCTAAACCACGTCAACGTTCCCATTTTCGCCTGAGCCCCTTAGTTCCCCCTTTTAGGTCTCCAACGCCCACAAGGAGGCGTTATCGCCCACTTTGAGAAAGACTGCTATAGATGAATGTATTTGTTTACTTTTCTGTGGTATTTATTCCCGGAAAAATGGTACCCCAGCAAGAATAATAGATACTGGTAATATTACTTAAGAAGGAGATGATAAATCGTTCGATTTTCAATGATATGAGTGCTGCCTGCCTGCTGATGTTACATTTTTTAATGAACATTAAATACCGCTAAATTCGTTACCCGAATGAATAGAAATATTTCTACCCCCACCACTGCCTCTTTTCAGGCCCATACCAACCCAGTGCGTGGGGCTGGCCCCTCAAACTGCACATATTTTTTAAACATCACTGTGTTCGCCATCGATTTTTCTTTAATATAAAGTTTTTCCTAACACATAATGAGCACACACGCAGTAGCATTACAAGTAAACAAACTTTTTGTTTTGTTTGTTTTTGCGAAAACGAGCGAAAAAGAGAAAATTACAAAGCACACGTGATCCAAGGTACACACGTGTTATAAGAAAAATTAAAAAATCTGGTTTCATAAAATAATAACTTTTTCATCCATAATTTCTCATCAAATATTTCATTTGTTTGAGAGTCGAAGCATTTTGCGTTCAAAGCTCATATTCCACTATTTTTCCATAACATCGTGAGCTTGAGAAATGATCGCATGCGATGTGATCGCATTGAACATGATACGAACTGACGATTGAATACAAGACTGCGTACGAATTGAGACTGAAACTCTTTTTTTTTTTCGTAGGCCTGTGTAATCTAAATCATTCGCCGCATATAAGCACCGTGTAAAATACAAGAAAAATAGTGCATATATGCAGGGAACGCTTATATAGAAATCCCGACTATAAGCGTGGCCGTTGCATATCCTACGAAAAGCATTCAAACATTTTTCGGATTATGTATTTTGAACGTCATTTGAAAAATAGAAATTGAGCCATTTTATTTAATAAAAAAAAAAAAAAAAAAAAAAAAAAGGTTAAAAAAAATCACACTGCTCCTTGGTAGGTACATCAAGTTTTACTTTGCGTGACGTATTCAATTTTATATATATTCACGAAAAGTTCAACAATAATATTAAAATTAAATTTTTAGTTAAAATTAAAATTATAGTTAAAACAAAAAGGGCGATTCCGCTATACACGATTTCCGATATTAATAGGTATTTTAATTACGATATTAATTGTTTTTTTTTTGTCAGTAGGGCAAAGAAGAAAGTCGAAATTTAATATTAAATTTATTTATATTTGATTTAACTCCATATTTCATTTATTGACGTGTTTGAAAATATTGCTATTCAAAAATCCTGGCAAAATTTTAAAGTCATACCTTTTTAAACTGTCACAAAACCGCCGTTGCCGACAGTTTGAGGTAACATTTTACCGACTAAATTGAAGAAGAAATATTAATTTATTCTCGCGTTGCAAAAAAATGTACGTATGTGTTGTTATTTATAAAGCATTATTGATTCCTAAAATACATTGTTGACTTGTTGCATCCGCGATACAAAAAGTGTAAAAGTTTACTTTTTTCACAGCAATAAAGAGCTAACATTCTGAAACTTTGTGAAAGTAAGAAGAAACCAAAACTAAACATAAATTAATCGTTTTTAAAAGTGTAGTGATTGCCAGACTAAAATAATCGATAATTTAAATTGGTTGCACCCACGATTTTGATGTCAGATCGCGGGTGCAACTATTTGTCATTTAACCTTCTTGTGCGATTAACTACATATTTTGTTATTTTGATATGCCCTGACTAATGATATATGCTGAAAGCCATCGTCAACAGTGTCCTAGAATTTTATGATTTAGCTCGCAGTCGCTCTAAGAACATCTTCTTTCAATATGTGGCAAAAATAGAAATTAATGAAAAGATATCCATGTTGGATGAACAATGGGAGGGCTGAAACATATAACAAGCATTCAATCAAAACATTTTTTCCAATTTGAAGAAGCTCATAGCATTTCTGTGGTGCGCACCTCACGGTCTCATTTTAAATGCAAATTGGTTTTGAAGTCGCCAAAAAGCACCACTAATACATAAAGTGATTGGAGTGATGACGACTTGGAGCCTCTTTCATATCTCAAAATACGCATCCTGATATATCTGTGCCTTCAGTTTCGGATCAGAGCAAATCTTTATTACCCCTTAAAAAGAGATGGAGCGTTTTCGATGTTTACATTGATTCAGATACTGAATTTATAAATGACGCAACTCCATCAACGTCTTTTCAAGCTTCAAAATAATGACGATGAGCATGTCCTGAAACTCCTACTGTTCAAAATGCTATTTTAAAAAGATATTTTTGCGACGGTTTGAATGTCCTCGTAAAACAAAATTAAAAAATATTATTAAAATTAATATAAATAAATTAATATTAACAATAGAATTAAAATTAAGTTTAAATCAAAATTAAAATTGTAACCAATCGCTCCATTTTCAAGTCTGCATTCACAGTACAAATACAATATAGCAAATATTTAATGTGAGGTGTGCGGCGGCCGGATACTAAATTTAACGCCGGATAAGTACTAAATTTAAGGCCAGATACCCGGATAGTGGCCAGATATCCGTTGCAACTCTAAAAAAACTGCTATTTCGAGGATATTAAGTGGTGCATGTCCTTTACCCTGCATCCGTCACCATCAAACAAAACTGCGAAGTCTTTAGAATGGGTAGCTTAACACGAATCCAAAAACTAAATTAACCCACAGCGTTCAATTTTCTCTCAAAGCTGCTCAGAACCGGAAAATAATAAATTGGAGTTAAACCACTCTCAAAGTAAACGGTCCAAATTACAGAGTCCAGTTCGATCATCCGACGCGGCGGTCCAACTCGATTATTATTTACTTATTTAAGCAATAATAAATTATTGCATAAATTTAACGAGAGCACGAGCTACGGGGCCGTCGGCTCTCCAACTGGATTAACTTTTCGTGTTTTTCAAAGGGGTTCTCATTTAGGAATGGAAATTCGATATAATTCAAAAAAGGTATTAATTAAATATTAATTTATTATTATTTTTTTTTATATAAAAATCGCAGTTTTTCCTATACTTGTATAATGGTGGAGAAAAACTTCTATGACTACAAGAAAGAAAATATACTTCTAAGGACTGGACTACCAATTTTGCTATGAATGCATTTGCAGCCAAAAGAAACTGATGGAAGAATATGTCTTGATAACGCTATTTCCTCTTAGTAAAACATAAATAAAAACAAAGGCAACGCATCATCTTGTATGACAAAACAAAGAAAGGCACGAAAATATTTTTTTAACAATTCAATAGTATAAGGAAATATATAAAGGTAAAATAAGCCAAAATAAAATTTTTAAGCGATCCATAACAAAACACAATAATTTGGACTTTAAGTTTTTGGTTTCCTTCGCTGAACGTTATTAATATTACAATCTACGCTATTATGTTATCCAAAAAAATAATATAATAAATAAAAAAATGTAATTGCTCCGAGTAATTTTGCTATTGCATTATTGTGTCTTGTTATGAATCGAAGTTATTTTTCAAGAATTCTACTTTTAGGCAAGACAACACAAAAGTAAAAATAAGGCAACAAAAAAGAAGTTCATTTAGACTATATTCAGCGATGCGCTGAATTCAATTATCATCAATATCATCGCTATTCTCGCTGGGCGTTTGCTCATCCAAGTCCGCTTCCATTTCATCTTCGATCGCTTCGAGTTTTTGATTTTTCATGCGCAATGCAAAAACTTCGCTAATCGCATCACGGAAACATAAGAAATTGTAATCGATGACACCTTGCCGATTGAAATTCTCTTCTCGCAATATGCAAACCAGCGCCAGGAACTTGTTGACTTCTCGTAAATATAAAATCGTATTGTTATTCAATTTGATGAGACTAGAGCTCTCGTGATCGAAGGCGGTTTCTTCGGAGCTAGAGTGATGTAAAATTATAACAAGAAAATCTTTTTGTTTTACTCTTCATTTGTTATATCTTTAAGCGAGCACTCACCTATAAATACTTGACAGATCGATTACAACATCAATCATGTCACAGCAAAGCTCATAGTGCTGCATATCAACGGGAGAGCAATCAGTGGCTATGTAAATTTTTGAAACAACATCGAAAAGAAACGCTTTCTCAATTCCCGAATTCTATAAAGAATATATTGATAAAACTTACTGCCAATATGGAATATTTATTATGAAAACAACCGATTCCATTATTCTGTTCATAACTTACCGAAATGAAAATATTCAAAAGGTTTTCAAGAGTGGGCAATTGTGGTATGAGTTTCTGTACAACTTTGGAAAATGCTTCGAATATGGAGTGATCATAAATGGAAGTAAGATGAAAGCTTAAATGAATTAAGTCAAGTCCGGCATCGCATAAATCATCTGAAGCTCGTTGGTGTATATCGCGCTGTGACTCCATTTTTGTATCATCGTTGATGCCATCGACCTTAAAGGGAGAAAGAAAAATGTTAAAGCAAGATTATTTCGTTTCTTATCTGAAAATGTATTATGTTATTTGCATTTTGATGTATATGTATATGTATATGTATATGTATATCGCTACAATTTCGCTTAATATGCGGATAGGCTCTGGCGACGTTATCGCCCTGTTCTTTTTCAAAGCGTAAAAATTATTTATTTCAATAGCTTCATTTGTCGTAATGAATTCTTATTACCTTATGAATGAAAACTTCAAATTTGATTCGTGGATTCACTTTATACGCCTTTATAACGGTGTTTTTAAACTTCATTAACGCTTCGTTATAATCGTCCTTAGCATCGATGACAAAAACTAGTGCACCACATCCGCCAAAGATCATATCCGAATCGAATGTTGGATCAATGAAATCAATTTGACCAGGGAAATCCCAAATTTGGAATTGTACGAAACTGGAATTGTTTATATCGTCTTTGACGATCTTGCTCGTTGATTCCAAGAACAGCGTTTCATTCGGTGACATTTTGTGGAAGACAACCTTTTGAATAGAACTCTTCCCTGAACGCCGTAGACCCATAAGTAAAATGCGTGGTTTCGTGTCGTCGCCCCTCGTCTCCAAACCTGTTATGTCATGTCAAAAGGAATTAAGCGATTAGACCAATGAAATTTGCGCTCCACATGGAAATTTCATATTTTCCGAACCCCACAAACAATGGCACAATGGCCACAATGTAGGCAAAAAAAAAACCAGAACGTCTGTAGGCAAAAAAAAATCCAGAACGTCTGTAGGCAAAAATGAAATGTCGAATTCAAAACGTTGACTTTAATTTTCATCTATTTACTTATATTTTGAAGTTAGTTTTACATTTCATTTCAAGTATAAAACATGCCAATGCATAGGTACTTGAAATGAAATTTACCTTGATCAAAGGCTCCATAGCCGAAATCCTTCGGAAATGTATCAACATGGTAGTCGTCTTCTTCGTAGTTCTTCGTAGAAAAAATAAAAGCAAAATTCATATTTAAATGTCGCTTTGTAATTTTTGGATAAAGCAGGTCCTTCTTACCATTTCGATAATATTTTGCACTCATCCAATTCTTCGCCTGTGATTTGAATTAAGAAAATTAACTGAATTTTGGGATAACACCTAAATTTGTTTAGATTATATTTTGGAAAATCTTTTTACGTATCAGCGAAGCAGCTGATCAGTAGATCTGTAAAAGTAACGAAAAAAACAGTACCCGTACGTACTCGTTACTTTAACAATTAGTACTCGTTACTATCGTATCGTTACCAGTTACTTCTGATATTTCATAAAGAGCTGTTAGTCGCTGTTCATATTAGAATTTGAGCTTTCGTCAACCATGGATTTGAGTTTTCGTCAACAAAAAAAAGTCGCATACAACCATGGTTGCCACTTCAAAAAATATCATTAAAAAACTTTAAAAAGAGTGCAATAACACTTTAAAAAAACGCCGTTTAAAAGTCTAAAAAGTGTCTAAATGTATCCTGGGAAGAGTATAAAAAAAGTCTTAAAAGAGTTTAATAAAACTCTAAAAACAAAGTTCGAATATCCTTTTTTACACTGTTATTTTAGACTCTAAACGTGTGTCCCTTTCAAACAAAAACACACTCTTTTTAGAGTCTTTTTGAAGATCAATTTAGACTGTTTTGCTCAAAATTTAGAGTCTAAAAATAGTCTAAGGAGAGTGTAAATGTTTGCTGGGATTTGTAATATTAGGTGTAGTAAAAAGAAATCCATTATTTTTGCATTAAATTGAGGGCTTTATTTAAGATAGTTAGAATGACCCGATTTAGGTCAAATATGCGCCGTTTTGTTCGATAACTTGTTGCCATTTTAAAGGTAATTTCATAATGCCTCTCTCATAGAAGCCCTCGTTCCTATTAGCAAAAAATTAGCTGATGTCCATCTTTGACAAGCTCTCAAACAAAACTGAATCAATCAATCAAAAAAGTGTCAAAAAAGCTTTTTTAGTAGGAACTGTCATCTTTCTAATGCCCTCTAGCGGAACACGATCGGACTTATACAACGCGAGATGCAGATAAATAACGCCATCTATTGGAAAAATAATGGATTTCTTTTTACTACACCTAATATAATTGCTGTAATAGTCTTGCCCTTGGTAAGACCCACTTTGGATATTTTTATGTTGTAACGTCTTTGGATTTCGTCACGGTCTTTTGGGTTTTTGTTATGCAAAGCTAGGTATTTTCTTTGATCTGACGTTTTCCAAGAAGTTCAACTTAAACCACTTGATGGTTTACAAAGAAAGAAAAAAAATATCAAAGCAAATTATTGTATAAAATCGAATGACCTTATCTCAATTGATAATATTGAAACATGGCCTCTGTATTCATTAAAGAAAAACATCAAAATTGTCTGATCATTTAAGTTTTTTCTTAATTCTACTTTTGGCATCAGTCAGATTATTCTTCGAGGTGTAGCCTTCGCTATGAGCAACTGCCTGTCCACTTTGTCGTGTCGCTCTGTACATTCCATGAGCAATGCCAATAAGAAGCAGTAAATGGCACAAATGAAGGACACAGCTCGAGAAGTTCGTGCTCGGATACGTGTTCCAACAGAATTCAATGAATCCAAGAATCAAATAACGTAGTCCTAAACCGTAAGTTGTTGACCACGTTAAATAAGGCAAAGAGTGGAAGTACCAAACGTAGAATTGGTAGTGCAACGAACGGGCGCATACGACTCCAATGAGGTTGCAAACGAAAAACGGCAGCAACGCCAGCTGAGTACATTGATCAAAGTGGATGGACACTTCGGTTTCTGTTTCGTTTTCCGTTTCCGATTGCGTCTCCGTTTTGCGTGAAGTTTCTTCGGGATGGTTTCTGTTTGGTGGTGCTTTCAATCCAGTTGTTCTTTGTAGGGTTTTCTCAAAAGATTCTAGAAAAGCTTTCTGTTCTGTTGAGAGCGTTTCTTCTTCCTCAACTGACTTTGTTTGCTTTTTATTGGATTTCTTTTGATGTTTCTGCTTGAGTTCTTCATTATGCTGCAAAATTTGTGGCCGCAATTGGTTTTGTAACACTCGAAGCCGCACATAATTTTTGAAGTATGCATAGCATGGACGCGCGAAGACAATGAGCAACGTTATGTGCAGCAACAATAGGCTAACATGGAATAGCTTGTGTTCGAAGAAGGCTCTGGAGAGAAATCTATAATTGACAGTCCATTTGTGTTCGAAAACACGTCCCAAATCGAAACTTCCTCTAATATATTCCACTGGATATGTAAGTAAAAATGGTAGTCCCAAAAAAAGCTGGACAAGAGCGCAGACGAAAAGTTGTTTAATAGTTCCGAAGATGCCCAAATTGCTCAAGTAGAATAACAATAAGGCCGGTGCATAAAGTAATATATTCATTTTTACACCGACGCCGAGACTGTAAAAGACGCTTCCAAGTGTCCAGCGTTGATCCAAAAAGCAATTTAGTGCGGCATAGAGAAATAGAATTGCTACAGGATCATTGAACAAACGTAGGACATAAATCGAATGAATTCGATAGGACGTAAAAGCACTGATAACAAGAACGTATGGAGGCACTTTCCGGCTCTTTGTATACAGACGCAGGACTAACCATAACTGTATTAAATAAATGCCCGGCAAAAATGTACTGCGCCAAACGGATGTTCTGCCCATGAGATGTAATGTAGTAAAGCGCTGAGTATATGTATACAAAGGCAGCAGGATAGACCAGCGGTCCTGTATCACCTAAAAAGATAGAAACTCGTTTTAGTTCTATTAGTTACATTAAAATACATGGAAGTTTTGTCATCAGCTTAAAAAGTTATCAAAGTTCACTAAGTTCAAGGTCTGAATGAATACCCATATTGATTTTTTTTGGATTGGCTCAGTTAATGGAGATTTTTGCGTTTAAAGGCGAATCCCTAAAGTATGCAAGCATAATTTTGTTTTTTACTTAAAAATTAAATTTTACTTGCTCCAAAAATTAATTTCGATTTTGGGACCCGTTTTTATATTCGACAAGACGGCATAATGGGAAAGCATATGAATAGGAACCGAGAGTTGTGAAGTTCAAAGCCCAAAAAGGTATAATAGAAACAAATTTTTTTTTCGGATGAACTCCACACCAGTGTTCGGACTACGGAAATCCCATTTCGTAGTAGAAGACCGCAAAAATCGGAGTAGAAATTAATTTGGGTAGTAAATTGGAATTTCTCATTTTTGCACAAAAAAAAAAAAAGGTTAAAATTTTATTTGAAGCAAACATTTATAACTTACATTTACATATTACTTACATTTTTTATGTCCATTAGTCAAGATTTAGATACAGAGATATCTGTATGGAAAAAAATTTGTTTGCGAGCGAGGGAACACAAAAAAAACTCGTTCTCATTACATCTAAATCGCGACATACACAAAATTATTTTGAGTTTGGTGAAGTGAAAAAATCGGAGTAGATTTCAGGTAAAGGGTAGTGGCGGAGTAGATTTCAAAAATTAAATAAAAAACGGAGTAGATCTACTCCGATCGGAGCATAGTTCGAACCCTGCTCCGCACCATCCGAAACTTACGAAAAAATCCGAAATAAAAAAAAAAAATTATTTCGATTAAACTTTTTTGGGCCTTGAACTTCAGAACTCTCGGTTCCTAGTAATATGCTTTCCCATTAAGCTGTTTTGTTAAATAATCTTAAAGTTCTTTTTGAGAACTGTTTCTTAAAATTTAAAAAATATATTTAAAAAAAAATCGAATGTCAACAGTTTCACTTCCCCTAAAAGTATGCATCATTTTTTAAAAATAAATGTGAATAAAATTGAAAGAAGCACTTATAAAATACCAACAACCGTTGGAATTGCAGCGAAGTTTTGGACAGGAATTCTACTAAATACAAGTAATTAACGTTATCGTCATTATTCTGTCATAAATATATAGCAACATGAGCGAAATATATATAATTCTTAATGAAGTTAGTCACAATTTTTAAACCGCGATATCTCAAAAACTAGAGCCAATCTAGAAAAACGGTTGATGGGACTGAATTCAGCGGCCCCCAATTATGTTTACCAGATCTGTTTCCATGTTGTCGGTAAAAAAAAAGTACCAAATTCGAGCACAGTGAAATTAAAGGAGATAAACTACACAATGTTTTACAGAAAGTAATGTGTCAAAAGCCAATAACTTTAAGGCCCGATATTACAGTGCATACTTAAGTTAAGGAAGCTTGAAGACTTAAGAACACCTTAAGTGTCAAGCGGTTTAACAGTCAATTTTTATCCAAAACTCACGAAAATTGTTTTCGGTAGGCAACATTTCAAAAAGCCTATATTTTTTGTTTATACTTTTTTAAAATTCGTAAAATTAGTGAAATTCCTTCATTAAATTAATTTGAAAACTTATTTAAGGAGCACTTAAAATGCTTTACAGACTTAAGTTTTACTTAAGTGCTAAGGAGACCTTAAGTATGCACTGTAATATCGGGCCTAAGTTTCCTTAAAGCCATGTTAGGCAATTTAAAGTCTTCTCGGAACAATTTTACTTTAGTGACATATGGGGGATTTTTTTTGTTTTTTTCCACTATATGCAAAATAACCCCCTGAGTCCGAATCTGCAATCCGTTTTTGGGGGTTGCGTCTGGTTTAGAAGATATATATTTTTTAATAATAAGAACAAAATCACAAATATAATTTTTTTTTCAGTGTAAAATCAGAGATAAAAATTTCAAAGCAAAATCTAAACAACTTAGCCTTTTTTAATTTTTTTTAAAATTTTTTGTATTAAAGCCCAAAATGTTAAGAACATACTGTATAAGTTTAATAATGGGCCCGAAAGTGGTTTGGGAGCTAGAGCACTTAAAGCACACACGCATCGCTTATTATGAATGAACAATATATTTCCCATTGTTATTCAGTATAAAAGTAATAACTTTCGATTCCTAGAGATGGCGCTTATGATTGTTTATTGCTGTAAACATCGCAAAGCATAAGCGCAACGTACCATTTTAGGGCGATGCGTGTGTGCTTTAAGTGCTCTAGCTCCCAAACCACTTTTGGGCCCATTATTAAACTTATACAGTATGTTCTTAACATTTTGGGCTTTAATACAAAAAATTTAAAAAAAAATTAAAAAAGGCTAAGTTGTTTAGATTTTGCTTTGAAATTTTTATCTCTGCTTTTACACTGAAAAAAAAAATTATATTTGTGATTTTGTTCTTATTATTAAAAAATTTGTTAAATTTTCTATACAAATCACTACTATTTATTTTTGAGAAAAAAAAATTTAGTTACAATATTTGCATTCAAACAAAACCTTATTTTCATGTGCGGCAATGTTTAGAAGCCTATATTTTCAAAACTAACGGATTTTCAGCCAAAATTTTTTGCCCCCTAATTCATATCTCATAGAGGTACAATTGAGCCGAATATGAACGATTTTCAGAACATCACCTTTTTTTCGTTGCCCGCTTCGCGTGGAATGCCCCATATATAAAAGCGCACACAAATACGATTGAATCGATGTGGCAGCATGCGAAAGCCAAAATTTGCCAAATTATTCTCGGAATAAGTCCTTCTTTCGAGGTAAATTGGCGAAATTCATGTTTTTGCAGGGGTGTAGAGCGAAAATTTTGGATCCGTTTGTGGTATTCGTTAAGGTAGCTGCAGAAGTATACCAACACGTAAGGGAGAGGCACCTTTCAGATGACGAATCCCACTCTAGCTACGCCATTGAAGTCGATGATGAAGAAGAGAGAAATTCAAATTAGAATTTTGGATCGGCGAGGGAGTAACCCACCAATTGGTCCTTTTCAGGAGCAAGAGTTGAAATTGTGAAATTGATAAAGTGGTGGTGAAGTGAAGTAAACAAAGCAGCGCCGCACGTTTTTCTTGTGGAAAACCTTAATTTTCTCCAATTTTTTTAAAATTTTTTGTCAATTTTTTTCCCATTTTCTCCATTTTTTTTCTTCATATTTTCTCAATTTTTATCTTTTTTTATTCGAATCATACACCAACTACTTAAATCTACCAATTGGCAGATTTTTCCAAAACGTGAAGTCTGGTAGCGCTACGCTTTTGCTGCCAGTCAATTTCCATAGTGTTTTCATACAAACTTTAAATTGCGATATCTTCTAAACCATACGTGACCCCCAAAAACGGATTGCATATTCGGGCTCAGGAAGGTGTTTTACGTATACTTGCCAAATTTAAGCCAAATCCCCCATATGTCACTAAAGTAAAATTAAGCCCCAAAAAGTCAACAAAAAGTCTAAATGGTAAGTTTTTAACGGTAACAAGGCCTACACGACAATTTTTAAAAACTTTGAACACGTCTGAATGCAAAAAAGTTTTTAGAAAAAACGCAAAGCATACACAACGTTCAATTTTCAAAATGTTCTGTTTGAGCTGAACATGAGCGGCATTCCACCGTCACGTACAGACAAACTCCACTTTTTGTTTTGGTTTTTAAAAGCGCCTAGTTTAAGATGTATTAATAAGATTTTATTTTAAATAATTTTATATAATAGCTTGAAGTTTAGATAGCCAATGACCACAAAAAAACAGTAAAAAAAATTTCTTATATTGCCAAGAAAAAAATAAGAAGTGCTGTCACGTAATGGACAGGTCTAGTCAACCAGTGTTCTAAGTTGAAGTCTTTATATTTAAATTTCAGCGAAACAATTGAACATGGAGCACTGATATGTTTGAAGCAAATTATAACCAGGAATTGAAGCCTATGTTAAGTAGAAAAAAATTTAAAAAAAGTTCGTCGGTAGTTAAAAAAAATTATTTTATGCAATTCGACATCATAATAGGCCTATTATGATGTCGATTTTAAAATCATAATGAAGCATATTATGACACTAGTTTTGAGAAAGTATAAAAAATTGTTTATACAAACAAAAAGCATGGCATACTACATGGTTTTTTAAGAATGAATTTCAAGGCGTGCAATAATAAATTTCAAAACGCACGCATTTCAAAAAATACAAGGCAAAAATAAGCAGAGCATACTACGAAGTTGTATAATATAGATTTTCAAATTATGAATCTGTCAAATCAAAATAAAAAATTTCTTCACAATAACAAACAAACAAAAAACACGCTTTCTTAAATTTAGGTTAAAATCCAATTTGAAATCTTATTGCATAAAATATTGTTCGGCACTCGTGTCGAAACTCAGCTTTTTTCGCACTCGTGGTATTGTAAAACTCGGCTGCGCCTCGTTTTACAACATTTACCACTCGTGCAAAAAAAAGCTTCATTTCGACACTTGTATCGAAAATATCTATTATTGTCTTGTCGCGTACAGACAAAGTACGTCACGTGTCGGACAGAGTTCAATTATACAACAGTGTTGCCAGGTTTTTTTCGAGCCTTCCCTCTAAATGTCAGTCAATTTCCCTCTAAAATACAGTGCTTCCCTCTAAAAAATTTTTAAAAACCTCTAAAAATCCCTCTAAATTTTAGAAAATATATTAATATAAGGGCAAATCATCTTTGTTACATTTTTTATTTGGGAACAACAGAAAAGGTTTCAACAAACAGCAAAATCAACAATTTAAAGTGAAGCTGAAGGGTCATACCCTGCGAAAGCGTCTAATACTTCGTTATCGCATTCACATTGGTAGGTGTTGTCTCATTGTTGAATTTTTTCAACATTTTTGTGGAAGGATTAAAAGATTTAGATGACTCAATCAAGAGTCTTTTTCGCGTTATGGCCTCGGCAGTTTGAATTGAAGTTTTATTTCTCAATTTGATCTCTATAATATTCACGGTGGAAAACGCTCTCTCAACCGCCGCATTGTTCCACGTGTGTGACCTTGAGTTTCTTTGAAAGACAGAATGTGGTCTGACCGCGGACGAAAAAGCTGCAGGAACCAATTAGTGAAGATTTTATATGTCAAATAAATCTGGACCATACTCTCTTTTATAATATGTATCAACGAAATCTTTGAATAGAATCCCTCTAAAATTTCCCTCTAAAATTTTTGTCCCTCTAAATCTACCTCTAAATTAATAAAAAACCTCTAAATTTAGAGGAAAAACCTCTAAACTGGCAACACTGTCTGGAGACCACAAAAAAGAGTTAACGCAAAAAATTAATAATCTTCGCACTTGTTACAGGAGCGAATTAAAAAGGATTTCGGCATTAAAAAGAAGTGGCGCTGGATATAGTCATCACTCATAATTTTTTTTAAGGTTTTGCCGACGGGAAAATACGATTTATTAAAAGCAACCAGGTAGCCGAAACAACCCTGCAGGAGATTGGGGTAAATTGGTGCTCTGGCGAGTAATCCTCGAGTATAGGACAAGTATACGAAAAAGAACTAGTTCCCTTAGCTACACTTGTTGTACGCAATGTCGTCTGACGTTGGAGTAGTTCATTAGAGTACAGTAAAAGAGTTATAGCTACTGTTCTTTCAACCAGTGATGTCAACTTATCGCTGTTCGCGCTTGATCTAGAGCGTTGTAAATATCCAAAGCGCGAAATTTTTATAGAATGCGAATGGCAACCTAGACTAGGCGCAGAAATAATGCAATTTCTTTTATTTCTGCCAGGAATTTTACAGTCAAGTACACTTATGTCTGTGAAAGTGAACAGAATAAAGTAAAACTGTTATTTTTTTAAAAAAGCTTTTTAGCCACGGTTGATGCTGCTACACACAAAACTACGTTTTTTTAAACAGCAGAAATGACCCAGAAATTTCCTGAGGTATTTTTTTTTAACTGGAGACGACGCTTGAACCAAAAACCACTTCAAATGTAAAAGGGATTTTTTGTGAGCTTATTTGTATAAAAAACTGAGCAAAAGGGATTTTTGACAGTCCCCGAGGGATAACCTACGCCATAGTACTGACAGCACTTGACTGGTGTTCGTGGAAAACTTTAAAAAGTTCATAGCGTCGCGTCGATCTCTGTTTTGCGGTTAAAGTGATTGTAGGTAATATACCCGTATTTAAATACAAAGAAATTATTGAAATGAACAAAAGGACATACAAAAGAAAAGTGAGAAAGCAAAATTTAATTTATCGGGATTATATTTTTAACCCTAATCGGTTCCTTGTATACGATCGCATACAATTTTTAACTTTCAAATATAACGACAACCAGTCAATGTAATACTCGTATACTGAAAATCTGTTAAATTTTTTTATTTGTAATATCTTTAAGGGTAAAAATAATTGTGTATACGGACATATACACAAGAACCAATTCGACAACATTTTGAGGGAACCGATGAGGGTTAAGAAGCAAAGTGCAGCTTTAGAAATTGGTTCTTGCATAGCAAAAGATGAAAGTTCTGGGGAATTTGAAAGTGAATGCTGTCCGCCAAATGCTGTGGAATTTGAAAGTGAATACTGTCCGCCAAAAAAAAAATAGATTTAAAAGAAAAACTCAGAACGTGATATATTGAAGACAACCCAACTAGGAGGTGCGCAGAAAAAGTTTAAAAAATTTTGAATGAAGAGGGTCTTGAAGTGCCGCTTTCTGTCGAAGCGCTTCTAGGAACATCCAACGTGGTCCAACGTCCAATTATAAAAAATGTTTTCCCTGGAAAGTACTGTCATTTGGGAATTGAGAAGCAACTAAAAAAATTGAAAACATATTGTTGAATTATGATTGAATTGAAGTACACATCTATGTCGATGGAATTCCTCTTTTCAAGAGCTCGCAAGTTCAGTTGTGGCCAATACAATAGAACAAATAAACCCTTTCCCCGTGGGTATTTATATATGGGGGAAAATAAGCCTAAATGTATTAATGAGTTTTTTGCGGATTTAGTTGAAGAAATCGATTTGGTAGATAGCGTTTTGAATATAAAAAATAAGAAAATTCCACTTGTTTTCTCCGCATTAGTGTGTGATACGCCAGCAAAAGCATTTGTTCTTGGGGTTCCTGGCCACACTTCGACAAATGGATGCACAAAATGCACGCAAAACGCCAAAAAAGTCGACGGTGTTTTAACATATAGTACCGCTGTTGAAAAACTCTTGACTGACGATGATTTTAACAAAAGAATATATCCTGAACACCATTTACCACAATTTATAAATGAGACAACTCCTTTGGAGAAAATTCGTTTTCAAATGGTATCTGGTGTACCCTTAGACAGTATGCATTTAGTGGATTTAGGCGTAATGAGAAAAATGCTTTCTCGGTTAGTCCACAGGAAAGCTGTAACAAAGTAACAAAAATTCTGCAATCGATCTGCAACAAACTCCAAGATGAAGCCCTAATCAAAGAGGTTACTATAGTTAAAAACTTGTTGAATATTGCTGCTATAAACAGTGATCATGACATGATCACGCGCATTCTTACCAATTATGAAGATCTTGCAGTATAACTGCCAATCCCTTTTAGCAAATATAGACAACATAGATTTCTTTTTAAATAAGAAGAATATACAAATATGTGCTCTTAGTGAAACTTTTTCACACGGGGCTCATAGCCATCGAAAGCTGTGTCACTTTGAGTGTATAGAAAAACCTCGTGTTGATGGTTATGGAGGGGTAGCCTTACTCTTTCATAAATCCATCAAGTACAGGAAAATTCTGTATGCATCTCAGAGGGACATAGTGATTGCTGAGACTGTCAATTTGAAACCAAACCTAACCATCTGCTCAGTTTACTTTGAACCTAGTCTTCCTGTGGCCACATTTGAAGCAGAAATAAGCCAATTAATTTTTTTTCTGAACAACAAATTCAACGTATTCCTATTGGGTGATTTCAACGCCAGATCTATGGCGTGGGGTGACTGTAGGGATATGGCCAAAGGTGTCTCTCTGTGCAAATCCATCTATGACTCAAACTTTGTATGCCTTAATAACGGTACGCCGACCTTTGTTAATGATTTTACCTCAGGCTTGGTCTCTGTTCTGGACCTGTCGTTTACAAATTCTGCTTTTCCTCTACATTGGGAAGTGATTAACTGCCGTCTAGGAGGCAGCCACCCAGTTGCAATTTCCTCCGATGTAACAAATTGTATGATCCAACCTTTCATCTAAAAAAAAAAAAAAAAAACTGGTAAGCAGCTTAAACTCGCTTGTTTTAGATCCTGATCTGGAGAATATTCAGTGTAAAATACAAAACGCCATTGAGACATGCACATTTAATGTCAAACCAAAGACTAAACCCAAATTCTGGTGGAACGACGAACTAATGACATTCTTTAATAGGCTTCAAGATTCCTTTAAAGTTGCGTGCTCCTCACTCAATATTACTGACGTCATAAATTACATAAAACTCAAGAATGTGTGGAAGAGGATGGTCAAAAAGTGCAAAAGACCCTCTTACTCTAATATGATTAATGAGCTGAACTCAAACCCCAGTGCCAAAAGATCTTGGCGATTTGTGAAAGCCCTAAGGGGTGACTTCCGCAAAGAATCAAACAATTGGACGGACGACAAGAAATTTGAGTACTTGGAATTCTTTAAGAGTCAAGTTCCTCCCTCTCCTCAACTCTTTGAGCCTAATCTTCCTCCACCGGCAGGTGTTACCCCAGTGTTTGAAATGAATGAATTTCTTGATATTATCTTTGCCAAATCGAATAAAGTGGCTGGTGGCCATGACAGAGTAACGTACTACATGATCAAAGCGCTATCAGACTGTTCGCTAAAATACCTTCTTGCTGCCTTAAATCAAGTGTTCGCGACTAATCAAATTCCCGACAAATGGCGCATCATCAATATAGTCCCTATTTCAAAGAAGGACAAGGATATGTCTGACATCACTAACTTCCGTCCTATCTCGCTTATCGCTGTATACCTTAAAATGATAAACTTTCTGGTCAAAAAGCGACTAGATGAGATGTGTGAGTCAAAGAGCATACTGTCAAACACATGCTACGCCTACCGTAGGAACAAGTCCGCGATTATGTGTATAAATCACATCCTTCATGAAATAGCAGTGAGAAAGAACAAGAAAGTGAAGATATTTGTATTTTCAGCTGACATAAGCAACGCGTACAACTGTGTCAAAGTGGCTGCACAGAGAAAAAAATAACTGTAAATTATACCAATTTCGCTCTTAACCCAACAATTTTCGCTCTTAAAATGATCTCAAGAGTTTTTAGCTTTTAAACCAACAATGTTATCACTGTTATTTTTTTTAAGAGCGAAATTGTTGCGTTAAGAAAGGTGGCTTTTAAAATTTCCGAGCGCGAAAACGGTGGATTTGAAATGCACAGCTTTTAAAATCTCCAAAAGCGAAAATTTTGATTTAAAATTGAAAACTTTTAATAATTTCCAAAACTAACACTGTTGATTAAAAATGCACAGCTGTAGATAATTTTATTATCTATTCGCAAAAATAATTTCAGAAAAATGTGTTTCCTCCTCTTAACATAACACCAAAAATAGCCATCGGATGGACTTCATCCGATTTTGTCACTCCGTTGTCGTGACCAAGTATTACAGTATGAGAAACGAGCTAATAGGCAATTCAACAAAGCTAATAGGCAGTTCACCAAAGGCTACAACAACCACACGGCGTAACAGGCAATCCACCACGATGCCTCTTTGGGCATTGTTGTCGTCTCTAGAAATTGGGCAAGTACAAGGAGTTAGTTTTTTTAAGGGATTTTTTGTCATTTATAACCGGAGAAAGTCAGATATAATATGGTTTTTTTAAGAATGATTATACCATTTTAAGCTTTAGAATTTCTTTTAACATTTAGTTTTCCTTTTTATTATTAGAAAAATTCACGTGCTATAAAAAACTGATTTCCGAGTTTTTGGTCTTGTTTAATTTAGACGTTAGTGTGGCATCCATGGACAACAGATGGTGCCAAATGGAACGAGTCAATAGTGCAAATCGATGGTGAAAATAGTAAGCGACTACAATTTGAACGTTTAGCATTTAGAAATGAGACTTTCTGTCTGTCTGATTTTCAAAGGTATCCCTTCGTTGTAGGGTTTTTTTTTTTATAAAATTCATAAATGCTGCCCTAAAACCAAAATCGTTTGACATACATATGCCCAATTTGTTGACAGAGGCTTAGCCTCGATTTAGTTAAATCTCGGCGTAAAATACAACAAACACACTAGATTTTCGAGTTAAATCGCTTAAAGTTGAGTTTTAAATTTAAGTCTTTGTCAAAAAATTGGGCGATAGTGGAATTATTTATTTGGACTTAGTTAAGGGCATAAAATGTTAATTACAAATATAGAAAAGTGGCCGCGCCAAAAGTCGTTATTCGAAAATTGAATTTTACACCCAAAATTCAGATGGCGCTTGAAACAAAGACGACATAAATACTTCTTTTTAAATCGTTGACATCCTCTACAAAAATTGACTTAAGTGGACGAATTTTAAGGGTACCTCCAGCACTAAAGTCAGCCTCAAAGATCGTCTGAACTGCTGTTAAGTCATAATGTTTCGAGATATTTGCATGAAATAAGGAATTTCAGCTTATATTTAGCCTCCGATTAAAAATTTAATAGCTGTTTATCTGAGTGAGGTATTCTATGGCCAGGTTCTCTTTACTATAACACCCTTACTTTTTTCATTTTGAAACATGAATTTTAAAAATATATAAATTCCTTTTATGTCGAATTATTTTGCTTTTTATTTGGTTTTATTATGTTTTAAGAACTCTTTTGAGTACTCGGTTCAGTATCGATAAAAGCTTTGCGCTTAGAGTATTTGTGCATCGCTGACGAAGTCGTTCAATTTAAATGCAATATTGAATACTGATTTGCGACGGTCGCAGATGCTTAAATGTACTCTAAAATGAAGGAGCATCTCTACTTTGCTGTTTGCAACTTCAATTTTTGCTAAAAAAAGGTCATAATATAATGTTATGGCATGTTTAAAAATCGCAAATTCTTCGACTTATTTTTGACAGTCAGCTGATTTTTACTCAACTTCACCACAGCATTGGGAGCCATATAGCATTTTGACAGGCTTTCCCATACTGTAATACTTGGTCGTGACTGCTTTCGCAATGCTTAAAAAGTTCTAAGATGAATAAATGTCTTATATGTCCTATTTTATGAAGCAAATGAGAATTATACCGAACGAAAAGAAATGTCTTTTAGTGCTCAGTGCTCTTAACTTAAATAGTTTCGCTCTTAACAAATTCAATAAAATGTAGTTGGAATAACAGTTTAGCTGTAAAAATCCGAACTTTAAATGCAAAAGTATTTAAATCTAAGGATTCACTATTAATGTTACTACTTTCACTCTTAAATGATAGCCAAGAGCGTTTTCATTGTTGGGTTAAAAGCTAAATCCTTTAGATTCAAGAGCGTTTTCTCTAAGAGCGTCGCACTCTTGAATTTACTACGTGTTTTTTTCTCTGTGTGTGCTTAGAGCCATCCTGAGGGAATGGCCAAAATCGTCCTTACGTAATTAATGGACAGCCCCTTACAACAGACCTATGGACATCCAAGTCGAATGAGGGCTACATCACTGTGACTTGCCACTTTGTCAATGACGATTTTCAGTTGAAATCCGCTGTCTTGTCAACTGACAAGCTTTTAACACCTACGAACCACAAAGCTGATAATATAGCCGACACCCTTCGCTGTGTTTTGACTGAATGGAGCATCATTAACAAAGTGGTCTCAATAGTGCCGGACGACAGTACGATGAAGAAAGCTTGTGAACTTCTACAGAAAAAACATTTGCCCTGTTTTTCGCACACCATTAACTTACTTGTACAAGAAGTTTTAAAGTTGCCATGCTTAGAACCGATTTTAATTAAATGCAAACGCATAGTAGCCTTTTTTAAAAGCAGTTCAATTGCCAGCGAGAAATTTAAGAAAGCACAAGCTGTTACAAAACCATTAAATTTAATTCAGGAAGTTCCCACGCGTTGGAACAGCGCCTACATGATGGTTAAACGCATAATCCTGACACATGAATATATCTCGTCAGTTATATTAAGTACAGTGAAGGCAATAAGTTCGATATAATTTTTGGCGTCAAGCATATGTATGTCTGATGCCATTTTTGGGCTATAGGTATAAATTCAATCGAATGTTCGAAAGTTAAAAAAAAATTTAATAAAAATATTAAAAGTGAAAAGATTGAAGAAGCGAAAAAGTAGCCTTGTAGCCTTCTTGATTTACGAGTGTTCGAGGTTTTCGAAGGAAATCCCCAACTAGTCTTTCTTTTTCTTCTATTACTTAAAAACTCCTTTTTTTTAAAGTACTCCGCTTATTTAAAAAAAAAACTACCGTTTTAAAAGCATTTTGCTACTTTCTAAGATACAAGAACGACAGCACTGTCCTATCCTCGCTTATGTGGATCGTATAGTGTCCCTGCCATCAAACGAATAGTCAAAAAAAAATAAATAAACGGAGTGTACTTTCGAAGCACATGGTGCATATTTTATCAAGCAGGATTAGGGATGCTCATTGTTTTATAATTATCGATGTTGCAAGCATTCAGAACCTTAAAGCGATGGCCAGTTTTAATCGGAGATAATACTAAGATATTGCCAAAAGCTTATTTTATGGTTCATTTACTCCGAAAGCGTAGTAACTCTCAACCATATAGTAATATAGGGGACACTTACAACAACAACCGAATTCTGTGGTGAACTAGTGATGCTAAAATTTTTTGAGTATTCACTCAATTTCGTAACTAAACATAGTTGCGTTGAAATTTTTTAATGTTTTCTTTTTAATGTAAAACTTTTTAAGTTTTTTATGATAGTTTATGCAATTCTGTACCCTTTTCATTCAGAAGAGATCTAAAAATATATAGTTTATGCATTCTGTTTATCATGATATGTAATAAGTACTTGAGCCACTAGTTATGTATCGAGCAATTTTAGTTATGATATCACTGACTATTTCATATCAGCTGTTCTGTGATGGAATTCAAACTTTTTGAGAATCGGTCATATTCGACGCATGAGAACTCTGCTTTAGCGTTGCTCAATAATATGAGCAAAAATTTATCTTATTTTTTTAAATTGTATAAAACTAACATATTTTGCTGAAAACTAAAGTGAGTTCTTATGAAAAACCATAGATTAACACTCACATATATCTGATTTTTAACAAAAATTTTAGTTCATGTTACAAGATTATAAGATATTTGTTAGACCGGAACCGGAATTTTCAGGGGGCGTGCTACGTTTTTGATTTTTCCATAAGAATGCATGCACAGGGGGCCTACTTCAATTCAACACACACGTTTCTTGGCAAGTGCCATCTATAGTACTATATGCTCTCAACATTATAATACAACAAAGATGACTTTGAACAACGAGAATCGTCAAAGATCGATATTTACCCAGCATCCCTAAGACAGCTGGAAAGTTGTGCACATGCACGAAACTGATTTTTGCACTAGGTTTAGGCGGAGCATTTGTGCAAAATCGGAGCATATGCATACGTGTACATTTTGTTAGTGTAAAGAGCAAAAAAGCATAAAAATTTTGCTCATGCTTAAATGCACGGCCAAATGCACTGGATAGTGAATACCGCTAGTAAAAAAACGGTCAAATGCATAATTCTTTTATACTTTTTTAAGACTCTTATTTATGAGGACTTTAAAATCAGTATAAATTAATACTCTTTTTAGACTCTAAAATTTTCAGACTCAATAAAATGTTTAGCGGGTCTACATCCCCGCGCTTCGTCTCGCCTATAAACCAAAAAATTGCCGGCAATAGTTGCCCTAATGTAAAAGGGCACTATTAGTAAAAATTGTCTCTGCGACATATGAAGGAGAAGAAGAAATTGCCCTGCAAACACACTACCTGTTAATTACCAGGAGATTTAACTAATAGCGCTAACTATACTTTTTGGTAATCAATTTGAAAAAGATTCTATTAGCTCCTTAAGGGCAGTGTGAAAAAACTACCTGAAACAAATGTACGTGTAAGAATTTATCCTTTTCGTTCATATGAACACTCGCATATGTTTTGAGATACAGTTGCCTTGCTTTTTCATGGTAGGCATACTGACTGTTTCACGAGTGAAATACCCAATACTATTGACAACAAAATTCGTTAGACATCATGTGTATATCAGTAGTATTACACTAGTTTACAAAATTAAAAAAAATAAATGTACAGTTGATCCCGCTCCACTTTTTTCATAGATTTTGGGTCCCTCAATCCGAAAACCCCATCGAAAATTTTTTGAATGGTTTGGTTTTTGAGATATGACCATTTGAAATGTTGGCTCTTTTTTTTCAAAAGTACTTTCATTTGATGGATCATATCTCGAGATAGAAACAAACTACCTAGTTAAATGATGTACTAACTTAAAGAATATAAAATTTTAAATCAAAATATGTCCCTTTTTTATGATATTATGGTACAGTGTCAATGTAACATAAGCCAAAAGTTCAAAAAAATATTTTTTTCTATTCAAAATTAAGAAAAAAATATCATGTTTAAATTTAAAAAATACAAATCCTAAGACTGTATTTTTTTTTTGAAAAACCACACGTATAAAATGAACCGTTGTGAAGAAAACGTGATACCAACGAATAAAATCTATGGGTTAATATTGAAGTTATGACCATTTATGTGCAACTTTCAAAGTGCTTCTTTCGTTTACACCAACGAGTATGCTTTAACATTTTTAAAATTATGAAAGTCTCTTCATTTATTTTACTCAATAAAGTATGCTTTACATTTTTTAAGCTATCAAAATCAATGAAGCAAACGAAAATTATAAATAGTTTGATGTTTTCTTTTGTCTTTTGTTCTCTTCGCTATTTGATTCGCGTATAAGAAATCAAATATAATCTCCCATCATTCTTTCGTTCCAAAATACCTGGTAGCGTCTTTCGATAGTCTTCATTTCTTGATGGAATCTTTCACCGTGCTGCGCCTCGTTTTACAACATTTACCACTCGTGCAAAAAAAAAGCTTCATTTCGACACTTGTATCGAAAATATATATTTTTGAACTTTTGGCTTATGTTACATTGACACTGTACCATAATATCATAAAAAAGGGACATATTTTGATTTAAAATTTTATATTCTTTAAGTTAGTATATCATTTAACTAGGTAGTTTGTTTCTATCTCGAGATATAATCCATCAAATGAAAGTACTTTTGAAAAAAAAGAGCCAAAATTTCAAATGGTCATATCTCAAAAACCAAACCATTCAAAAAATTTTCGATGAGGTTTTCGCATTCAGGGACGCAAAATCTATAAGAAAAGTAGAGTGGTGTTTCCTGTACAAAATGGCTGTAAACTAGTGTTATCAGGCAGCCTTTTAGGTAGGTGTATGGAAAGCCTCACGGAAATGCCTTAGGCATTCCTTTGAAAAGAGGTATCACTTTTTGGCAAGCCTCCTTAACGGTAGAATATTTTAGGGCTAGCGTCAAAACTAAGTAATGCTGTGAAAAAAGATAAAATTCTGTAAAGAGCTGCAAGTCCAAAAACATTCTTTCGACTTAACAATTTTTATTCCATAGTGATGCTTCATCTAGTCCAAAAAAAATTCTTAACAAGTAGTCGGTATTATAGCATGAAAAACTTTACTTTCGCATAGCACAAAGCCGCTTACATCAGCCGTCTCTTTTACGCATACGTAATTTAACAAAGGCTTTTATCCTACTCGCTCTCACTCATATCATACCCTAAACTTTTTATTTTATTTGGATTAGTGTTCATAAAATTTTTTTCAACTGTATTAGTGTTTCGGGTAGGCATGTCTTGCAGGGTGGTTTTATACGGTGCTGCCAGAAAATATATTTTTAAATACCTACAATCTGAACTAAAAAATCTCCTAAGCTCTTGAAATAAGAGAAATAAATTATTATCACGGTTTTAGACAAAATATCCCAACGGGAAAATACGTAATACATGAACTTTGTAGTTTAATGATTCATTTATAAATTCCAGAGCTCGAAAATAATTATCAACCTTTTTTTGTTTCGGTTTATCTCCGATACTTTCCCAATTTGAAACAACTTAAAAAATTGTTCTCAGAGAAAATGCAAATGAATAGAATTAGTTTAAGTTTTTAGTTTATTGAGTAAAAATTTCGACATTTGTCTTTTATTCTTCTGCAAATAAAAAAAAAAAAACAAGTATTTAAAAAAAAATTGGACAATATTCTGTTTAATTGTTATGATTTTAACTTAACTAAAAGCAAACTTTCTAATGTGTTTTCATTAAAAGTGTATCTCCTCTCGCTTAGAATAACCTTTAACCTTTTGCACAAAACTTTATAATTATTTTTAAAAAAAATTATATTTGTTCACGTTTTCTGTTTATGCTCACAAAGTGAGATTTATCTTTTTTCGCTCTCTTATATATCTCGCTTACTGAGAAAAATTTTTATTTCGTCGAATTAAAGGTTTCTTCTGAGAAAAATCAAAAAAGCCCTGTCAAAATATTTCTGTGTATCTCTGACGATTTCTAAATTCTCATCAGATAAGAGTTATTTTGGGAGATTTTGAAAAAATCAATTGTTATTTTCGAGCTCTGATAAATTCAAAGAAGTGGAACTATGCATTACCAAGTTATCGAAACTGTAAGGAGTAGAAGATATTTGGTATATTTTCTATCAACAACATGTGCAAATTTACATGTGCTTACAGTTTCAATTACAATGGTAATGCACATCCCTGTACAAAAAATCATTGCTAACGTAATGGGTAGTTATGTTGAATATTTAACTTACTTTGCTTACCTTTTTCCGTTAGGATGTTGGTACAAAGGTTCTTTTTTTGAAAAAGTGTCTGCTATTCTCAAAATTTTTTTGTATTCAATACTTATAAATTAGCTTTTTAAATTTTTTCGGAAACCTGTAAATATGTTTCTTCATAAAAAGAGAATATTTACCCAGATACGGCAGCACTATTTTTATGATAAGAAGGACAAGCACAAAGCGTGTCGCAGAGTACGTACGACACGTACCCCTGTCTCTACCTCGAACATTCCTTGCTTACAACCACCGGAAAGTGGCAAAGCCTCATACATTTCTTGGAAAAAGTAGAAGGAGTAGCCCAATGAAAGTAAAAAATGGCATTTTATGAATGTAACTAAGACCAAATCAAAAATTTGTCAAAATTGGTCAAACCCTAGGGGTACCTCCCATAGACCCACAGTTATAGCTTTGTATGGTAGCTAGCTCCAAAAGTCAACCGATTTTAACAAAACTCAGTCAGAATGTTGGCTATGCAAAAATATGGATATGTGTCAAAAATTATTAAAATCGGTCAAAGCCTAGGGGTACCTCCCATAGGCCCATAGCTTTTTCCGCTAAAATGCGTTGAAATTTGCATAACTCCGTTAGCTAATTTGTAAGTTTTTCAAAATATTGTTTTGTGAATTTTATTTCTGAAACTGAAAGAAGTGACTCTTAAGGTAGAAACACTCACGCACTGCGCCGCAGTGCCATCTGTCACATACATATAAATCAAAATACATGAAAATGTATGAAAGCGAACAGTCAAAAATTAGCATAGCATAGCATGGCATAGCGTTCTATAGAATTTAGATTTCTGTGCTATTTTGACAGCTGTAGTATTGCTATTGTTTGGAAAATTGCATTAAATACTCGCAAAGCTGCCAGTTCAAGATATTTTCAATTATTATTTGTTTCTTTTAGCGAAACCATCAGCTTTGCAGGTGAGTGTTTCTACCTTTACTTTTCACTTTTTTGCAGATAGACGTACCTACCTTTTTTTTCTCCAACGAAAATTGCAAAAACTTCATTTTTTAGTGCACTTTTGTATCACACATATATATTCAACCACTTACGTCAATCAGCTAGTTTGTATTTTTTTGTGAAAAATTAAATGCATAAGCAAATATTTCTTCCATATACACGTTACTAAATTACATGCAAACTTTCATTCATTTTGCCGTACAATTTTCAGCTGAACTCGCATAACTCTTTCGAAGGCAAAATATAAGATTTTACGGAAACCAATTTCAGATTTCTCTTTGTCAAACAATCCACTATCAAACTGCATCATTAAATTTTTGAATAACATTAGTCGAAAAAGTGACTTTTTCCGCAAGTTCCCCACTGTGAACCGTGTCACTCGCTTGTCTTGTCACATAATATGAACGGCGACTAACTCTTTTTGAAGTTCAAAAAGTAACGAAAAAACAGGACCCGTATGTATTCGTTACTTTAACAATTAATACTCATTACCGTCTTATCGTTACCAGTTACTTCTGATATTTCTTAAGCTGCAATCATTCATGGCATAAGACGGCATAACATAACATAGCATAATCAGCTGGTTCTATCTATTCAATACATGTTGTATGCAAGTGGTCAGTGATGGCATAACATAACATAACAGAACAGAAGAAGCTGTAGAAAACAGATTTTTCTTATGCCGTCTTATGTAAGTTCGAGCCAGCTGATTTGAATTTGTGCTGCCAACTCCTTCCCAAAGCTGCCACATTTGCCCTTTTTATGAAAATCTCGAAAAGCCACAATTACTAATGTTGTAATATATTAAAATAGTATTAAGCATATAATTTTCTATGAAAGCAAAATATATTTAATTACTTTTCGGCATGTCCCGAACTGATTTACAAGCGTTTGTTAATTATTTCTTGAGAAATTGTGGAAATAATTTTTACCCCCTTTCCGCAATGTGCGCAAATTACAACATTGCCTCTTCTGTGCTCTTATGTTTTCTTATGTCTTCACTGACTACTCAAAAAGCGCTTATGTTATTTTATGTTATGTTATGTTCTGTTATGCCGTCTTATGCCATGAATGATTGCAGCTTTAAAGAGCTATGTTATGTTAGAAAAACGAATCGATCGCGTGCGTGTAAAAATATTAAATAACTTGTGGTACTAGAGCAACCTGAAAGCTCGCGTTTAGATTAGAGGCCATTTACACGTTAAGACATTTCGATAATGAAATACACTTATTGTGGGCTAGGAACGCACGGGGATGTGGTATGGTAGCGTTTTTCTCTCTTCCCCTTGCCTCCTTTGCCAACGAAAATTTGTTTCATTATCGCAATGTCTTAA
The DNA here is from genome assembly GCA_020466095.1 of Chlorops oryzae. NCBI lineage: Eukaryota > Metazoa > Arthropoda > Insecta > Diptera > Chloropidae > Chlorops > Chlorops oryzae. Next base: position 56,268,786 of record CM035806.1, on the reverse strand, counting down.
CGCGTAAATAGCGTATTATTAACCCAGTCGGACATTATCGCATGCATGAAAAAATCATTAGTGCAGAAGAAGTGAAGCACTCATATGTAAAGAGGGCAATTGGTGCTTTTTCGAGTGATCTTCCAGTGAAAATATCACAAAAGCAAGAGCGCGTTGCAAGACTCTTCTTCAAATGAAATTTTCATTTGAAAGAGGGTTGCATACTTCTATTTTCAATGCAGATCCTATGAAATTGTCATGACAAGATATTTTTCAATCTGTGCGCTACAATTCTCAAAAGTTTTATAATTTATTTGAACTTAAGATGTTTTAAGAATTTAAACTCTTAGGGTGGTAGTTACCAAAAAGTTTAAGCTAAGGCTAAATCTTAATCTTTCGAAGTAAAAGTGGTAGTTACCAAGTCAAATTAAACTGGTCTTAGAGAATTCCATATTCGACATTGTGCTGCCACATTTTGAAATTTAAGCCCCAAAAATATGGTTTTTGCTATTTTCGAAAACACTTTCAAACTAGCAGGCCGACGGAAAAACGTTAAAATTTGAACAAAAGCAGTTTTTTCTTTAGTATTATTTTTAAACATATGTTTTTTGTTTAAATTTCTCTGCTCTCTTCGAATTTTCCAACATTTTCATTCTTAAAATTTATGACTGCTTCGATGGGGCAATAAACCGGGTTTAATTGATTTGGTAACTACGAAAATTTAAGCGAAAGCTAAGAATTTACTTAAACCGGCCTGGTAACTAACACTCTTAAGCCTTTCCAAAGGCGATAATGCGTCACAGTCACGAAGTGACGAAATATGGCCATATCCACCAATTTTTTTGAAATACTCTTTTTCTTCTCCTCTCAGGTCCCCGCGGCGTATACTATTTTTTCAAATTCTCATTCGCGTTAGCTCCATATATTTGTTTCCAAATGATATTTTCATTCATGTTAGCAGCATATACTCTATTTTCAAATGAAAGAATTATGCACGTTTGATTCATTTCAGTCAGCCAGCATGTACTCTTTTCTCAAATGAAGTTTTCATGCGATTTAGGGCCATAAGCTTCTTTACCTAATGAATAACACATGAATTTTACAGTATTGAAAATAGCAGCCATCTGCTAACAAAATTCATTAGAAATAAGGGTTAGTAATGCGAGTAGTCGCAGTATGAATTTTCACCACTTCGGGAAGTACTGCAAAAGTAGTGAAATTTCCGGCTGGGATATAACAAAAAGTTACAACGAGACAGCTCTCATGTGCGCTGAAGTAACGGTTAATGAAAATTCGTTCGAACTTAATTGGTTCCTACAAACTAGAGATGAGACTGTGATGGGCTGAGACATCAATCAAGAGAATAAAATTGATTTCAGTTCTACCGATTATCCGATTATCATTTAATTATATATTTTTTTTTTCCAAATGATATTTTCATTCATGTTAGCAGCATATACTATATTTTCAAATGAAATAATTATGCACGTTTGATTCATTTCAGCCAGCCAGCATGTAATTTTTGCCCAAATGAAGTTTTCATGCGGACTAGGGTCATACACTCTTTTACCTAATGAATAACACAAGAATTTTGAAGTACTGAAAATAGCGGCCATCTCCTAACAAAATTCATTAGAAGTAAGCGTTAGTAATGCGAGTAGTCGCATTATGAATTTTCGTTTGCTTTTACACAAGACAAAATATTGCGTTTGCATTTGAAACCAAATTACAACCGCGTTTTTAAAACTGATATTCCCCTATCATGACGTCGCCTAAGCTGAAAAATCGCAACGTAAGAATAGTACGAGTAACGAAATATTTTCGTGAGTAGCGTTTCGTTACTCGGTACTATATGGCGCACCCGCCACTAAGTAACGAATGCATGCGGTTTGTTACAGCCCTAAACGTCGACTGCGAAGGAAAAGTTGAATAAAATTTGTTGTTGTTGGAGAAGTTTTGGTTGCCGCAACAGAAAAATATATTTTTTATTTCGAAAATGATTAAGTGCGGCCAAATAAATTTTCGTGTTATTCGACAAATCTCAATACGCGCGTGTGCGCCACAAAAGCGAACGACGCAACAAGAGCATGTGGAGGAATGGAACAGCAGCAGCCGCAACGACAACAACAACAACAACAGTACCTTGCTCTTAACACCGTATAAGTTTGGCTATGTACGACCACTTTTGGCGAATATTTTGCTGCAACGACGTCAGTTCCATTCTGCAAGTCGTCTGAATGCCAAGGACTATTACCAAATATTGGGAGTTGCCAAGAATGCGTCAGCGAAGGACATCAAGAAAGCGTACTATCAATTGGCGAAAAAATATCATCCCGATACGAATAAGGGAGATCCCGAATCGGGACGCAAATTCCAAGAAGTATCCGAAGCCTATGAGGTGTTGAGTGATGATCAAAAGCGGCGCGAGTACGATATGTACGGACAGACAACGGAGAATATGAATCGTGCCGGGGCTGGCCCCGCTGCCGGCGGCTTTGGTCCACAGGGCTTTTCACAAAACTGGCAATTCCACAGTACAATAGACCCTGAAGAGCTGTTTCGCAAGATCTTCGGTGAAGGCGGTGGCTTTAGCAATCAGAGTTTTGATGATTTTTCGGATTCGAAATTCGGTTTTGGTGGTGCCCAGGAGGTTGTCATGGACCTGACATTCTCGCAAGCGGCTCGTGGTGTCAATAAGGATATTAACGTTAATGTCGTTGATACTTGTCCGAAATGTAGTGGCTCGAGATGTGAACCGGGTACAAAGCCTGGACGTTGTCAGTATTGTAACGGCACCGGCATGGAGACTATATCAACTGGACCTTTTGTTATGCGTTCTACATGCCGTTACTGTCAAGGCACACGACAGTACATAAAATACCCTTGTACCGAGTGTGAAGGCAAAGGGCAAACTGTACAACGTAAGAAAGTCAATGTACCTGTACCGGCTGGCATCGAAAATGGACAAACCGTACGCATGCAGGTTGGACGAAAAGAGCTCTTTATAACATTTCGCGTAGAGCCGAGTAAATATTTTCGGCGCGATGGAGCCGATGTTCATACCGAAGCCTCCATATCATTGGCACAAGCTGTTTTGGGCGGCACGATACGAGTACAGGGAGTGTATGAGGATCAAGTGCTGAATATACCCACTGGAACATCATCCCATCATAAAGTATTTCTACGCGGAAAAGGTCTGAAACGGGTCAACAGTCACGGACATGGCGATCATTATGTTAATATTAAAATCGAAGTGCCGAAAAATTTGAGTCCTGAACAACGCGCCCTCATGGAAGCATATGCAGAATTGGAAACAGATACGCCCGGGCAGATAAATGGTATTGCATCACGTCATGATGGAAGCAAGAAATCTACGTAAATAGAATTCACGTCCATTGTTGGAAGAAAATCGTTTTAATTAATTTCTTTGTTTTAGAACAGCAACCAAAGGAACTGAGCAAAATAACAACACTGACACAAAGACGAACACATCTTCAACCACTTCAACCACTCAGAAGCCCAGTTCGGGCGGATTCCTTTCCAAACTTAAGTCTATGTTTAGTGGTTAACCAAAATTGTTTTGTTTGTTAGACAATTTAATTTTTAAAGAATGAAAAAGGAGAAAACAATTGTTAATAGTATGTGATGAGCGCATTGCTTGTGTATAGTCGAACTTCGAGCAGTGATGCTAATATTCGTTAAATCTAAACTCATATACACAACGTTTCTATTGTGGAGTTACAAAAACAAAAACCAAAACCAAAAGAAAAGAAATATCACTTCATTTTTGATGAAGCGAAGGATAAATAAAAAGACCTAATCTTGAAGATCATATTGCAATCTTTCTTGCCACTACTTCACAAAGTATTTCGGCTCGTTTCGGCATTGCAGTTATGCAATAGTAAAATTCGAAACCGAAGTGCTCTTATCTAGACGCTAACTTGCCCTGGATGAGCGCTTAAGAAGTTGTTTTCTTTCGCTTTTAAATTGGTATGGGAAAATTTGATTTCTGAAAATATTCATGCAGAGAGAAGCCATTCAATTTGCCGCACTGAAATTGCTTCAATAGCAAAGAAACATGTAAGTAGACTTCATCTTTCCATCATGTATCCATTCTATACGTACACATTAATCTATAATTAGAACAGATGGCAGAACTAGGCCATCATACAATATGTACATCTTGATAACTTACCTCTAAGCAGCTCATAGTTCGTTGTTCCATTGAGAAAGCCCTCGCATTCCTGCATGTAAGCTCGCCAATCGATTTCAGTGTACGGAACCCTCCATATAACGAAAAGATTCAATACGAATTCTGCCGCCAGTATCAATAGAGACACGACCGGCAATGCCGCTGGGTCGAAAATCAAATACTTCACGAATTCAAAGCTCACATATTTCCGGCAGAGATCGTACACCCGCTCCAGTGGGGTTTTGGGTGAGTTCCTTCTTTTTTGTTGCGCCACAACCATAAATATATATGTATATGTATGAGTAGCGTTACAGCCACAGCTGGGGACAAAAAATAGCAGTTCAACTCGAAGCAATTCCTACTAAAAAGGAGTAATACATTCTTTGTACGGTATAAAAAGTTTTCATAAAACTTGAGACATGCAGCCACATGTTGCATTTGTATATATGGATATGTCAATTCGAGAAATTATTATAGCTACTGTTCAGGGTGCAATGCAACTTTTATCAAGATATTTTTTAAAATTGAATTTACTCGTCTTAAGCCGAAGTCGAGAATATTTTGCTAGTCAGATTTGTAGGGCATTTCATTTCATAACATGACCGGTATGCATAAATTTGCTATCAGCTTTCGATATTAATATCGATACATATAAATAGCTATCGATATATTAATATTATGATATGTATCGATATATTGCTATATACCGATACGGTGCGCGTCTGAACTAGATCTCTATACCAAAAGTTCGCGTCTGAACTAGTTCTCTATACCAAAAGTTCGCGTCTGAACTAGTTCTCTATACCAAAAGTTTGCGTCTGAACTAGATCTCTATACCAAAAGTTTGCGTCTGAACTAGATCTCTATACCAAAAAGTTTGCGCCTTAGCTAGGATTGTATACCAATTTTTGATGTGCGTCCAACTTAAGCCTGTATATCAAAATTTTTTTTTTTTGGAAAAAATAGAAAATTAAATGAAATTAATTAAATTCAATTAAGTACTTAAGTCAGGGACTGAAAATAGTCATTTATTTGAAATTTCATTTCTTTCATTTTGTTGAAAATGTCTCCTAGATGCGTATTTTGGGAAAAGAACACAAAAACTAAAACATTCCTTCCTCGTTAATTCTGAACTAAGAATAAAAAATGTACTTTTAAGCTCATTATGTAAGCATATCGTCGCCTTACTTCCAAAACCTCGTATCTGACATTTTTATGAAATTGGTTTTTTTAGCTTATAAAATAGAGAAACGCATTTTGCCCCACATGGCATTTCCAACTCAGTGACTTGGTATGAGAAAAAAATAATTATCGCAAATTTTAAAACCTCGTATCTGCAAGCTTACCTTAAAATTCCTTCTAAAACCTCGTATATGTAAAATATTGTTCTATAAATAAACTTGAAGTGGCTCATATGACATTTAAACGGCAAATTTGTTGTTGGTTAGAATATAACATCTCAAAACAATAAAATGTAAGCAAGTAGGAAATGTCTTTAGCAATAATTAAGTCAATAATTTATCAATATGAATCAAAATAAAAATAAATAAAAAAAGAGGGCATTTCAACCGAAAGAGCTTATAGTTTCAATAACTCTCAATATCATTGCATGCCTTTGATGGTTTCAGTGCGATATTTTCTACTGGGGAATTATGCACTTATGTTGTCTCAATGTCCCGATTTAAACAGAGACACAAAAGCGAAAAAGCAAATTTAGGCTGCAATTATAGTTAAGCTGAAACCAGTGGCGTATCTAGAGAAATACAGCTCTTGTAGTGCTCATATTTACCAAAGTGGCAGATTGGGAAATTATACGACAAATTTTTTTCATATATTTTCACTGAAATAATTGAATTTAAGTTCAAATTGTTATTTTTATTCTTTTTATGTTCCAAATATTTGCCTTAAGTTACATTAAAAAGAAATGAAAACTTTAAGCCACGTCTTTTTTAGTTCGCACAAAACCTCGTAAGTAACAACATTTGTAATTTTCTAAAGGACCCAAAACACGTAAGTGACAAAATCAGCCAGTGCTACTTCTTTAGTGAGCTTCGTACCGTAAACTCAGTTCAGAGTCTTCAGTAAATATCCTAGCTATGGTTTAAAAAAGTAAAATCGTTAATAAAGTGAAATTTACGTAAGATAATCAGTTTTTTTCGTTTTCTGAAAAACAGCATTTTTGTAGATACGAGGTTTTGGAAGTAAGGCGACGATATATATATTAGAGTGTCCCAAAAAAAAATTTTTTTTTTGGCACAGGCTTTTTTTGAATGCTTGGGGGTAAAGGACTTTCTACAATTTTTTTCAGATTTTTTCGAAAACGTTTAGAGGTCACGCAAGCTCAGTTTTGTCTAGTTAACAGAGCTTTGCGACTTTTTTATATTTTAAGCATATTCCCATTTATGTCGCACTCTGTTTAAGTCTTTCCGCCATCGTGCCAAAATCAAAATGTTCAATCTTTCCGTCTGTGTCGAAAGAGCAAAAGGTTCGATTGATCTCATGGTCTATTTTCAACAACAAATTCAAATTTTTTGAAAAATTTGCGTTAACAGTATAAAAAAGGTGTGATAACTTCTAAAGTTACTATGAAACCATGGAAAACTAATGATACAGTTTGATTCACTATACGTTTGTTGAAGCGTGTTAATATTAAATTATTTATTTAATTTCGCGGTGGTAAGGAAAAAACCCCAAAAACAATATGTTGCATACACAAAGGGGTAACTTTTAACATTCCCTGCTTATGTGATTGAAAAATTCTCTAGGTTTTCTGTTAATATATCAGAGCTCTGTAAAGTGCTCTGTAAACTTTTTGAAAAATATATTGCATACTTTAAGTACAAGTCCTATTTTCATCTTTAAATGCAATTTTATAATATCTACGCGAATTTGTCATAACTTTTTAAGTCAAAAAACATAGTTTTATAGGTCGTACACAGCTTCTTCCCTATCTATATATATAAAAATTAATTGCTATTCGTTATCTCGCTAAAACTCGAGAACGACTGAACGGATATATCTTACTTTGGTCTTGGTGTTCGTGAAGATCTAAGAAAGGTGTAAGAGGTAAGAATACATAGATGATTGATGTTAATTTTTTAAAGCAAGTAATTTCTATGGGGGAGAGGGCTTTTTGGAGTTGTGTCTTTGTCATATAATTGTATAATATATACTGGTTGCTATTTATTATTAAAATCGCACCATTCATCTCTTCGTCACATAAAAGTCGTAATCTATCCCTTCCTTCATATCCATCTTCATCTACCCTTTTCTCTTTTTCTGAGCCCACTCTGCGATTGAAATTATCTCCTCTTCCATTCGCCCACTGAGCACCCCATTCTTCAACCCTTTTCCAGCCCTACCAGTCATCCTAGCCACATCACACACTCTCCCTCTCTTCCTCTCTCTCCCTCCCACCAGGGGAATAGAATAAAAAGTACTCAATGTCCGCCTCCTGGTTCTAAGTTATCTCTCCACCAATTTTCAGCCACATCGGTTCAGCCGTTCTTGAGTTATACTTTTTATAAAAGGCGCGCGCAAAACGTTTGTATGGAACATAGAAAAGGCCGTTCAGCCGTTCTCGAGTTTTAGCGAGATAACGAATAGCAATTAATTTTTATATATATAGATAGGGAAGAAGCTGTGTACGACCTATAAAACTATGTTTTTTGACTTAAAAAGTTATGACAAATTCGCGTAGATATTATAAAATTGCATTTAAAGATGAAAATAGGACTTGTACTTAAAGTATGCAATATATTTTTCAAAAAGTTTACAGAGCACTTTACAGAGCTCTGATATATTAACAGAAAACCTAGAGAATTTTTCAATCACATAAGCAGGGAATGTTAAAAGTTACCCCTTTGTGTATGCAACATATTGTTTTTGGGGTTTTTTCCTTACCACCGCGAAATTAAATAAATAATTTAATATTAACACGCTTCAACAAACGTATAGTGAATCAAACTGTATCATTAGTTTTCCATGGTTTCATAGTAACTTTAGAAGTTATCACACCTTTTTTATACTGTTAACGCAAATTTTTCAAAAAATTTGAATTTGTTGTTGAAAATAGACCATGAGATCAATCGAACCTTTTGCTCTTTCGACACAGACGGAAAGATTGAACATTTTTCTTTTGGCACGATGGCGGAAAGACTTAAACAGAGTGCGACATAAATGGGAATATGCTTAAAATATAAAAAAGTCGTAAAGCTCTGTTAACTAGACAAAACTGAGCTTGCGCGACCTCTAAACGTTTTCGACAAAATCGGAAAAAAATTGTAGAAAGTCCTTTACCCCCAAGCATTCAAAAACCGCCTGTGCTACTATGAATTTCGAAAAAAAAAATTTTTTTGGGACACTCTAATATATATATATATATATATATATGGGTCCATATATTTGCAGGAATTCTTACGAAGGAAAAATTTTTACAAGCAGTGTATATTTAGATATGTAACATTTGTAATATAGCTACGTAATATAAACCCTTGGTTAAATATAAAGTGAAACCTCTTTGTTGCGGTCACTACAAGTTGAGTTATGGAGGGGCAGATACAAATAGTTTGTTCTATATGTATGGCAGTGGCGGATTTAATATCTGGGCAAAAGCGCGCTTGCCCACTCAATGACAATCGAAATTTGACCATAGCACATTAGGTCAAATGACCAGTTTAGCTGTGCGAAAGTCAAATTTCGTACACGCGATTTTACATATTTTATTGATGCCATTATGTAGGGAATACTCCAAATTAACAGAAACGTCACTTTGTTTTTGTAAAAAAACAAACGCCATTTGACAGCAATCAATGAAAGTTGAACTTTCAAAACGTTATTGAAAGACTCTGTTGGCAGCTAATTTTTTCATCATTTTTAATTGCTTTTTTTGGACCCAGTGAAAACAATTTTAGGGAAATTCGAAATGGAGGACAAAAATAAAAGTGAGTACTTATGTCCCAGTTACAAAAGGAGTGATTTTTTATCGTTTTTTTGCTGAAATAGCTGGTTTTTTTGTATAACCTCAAAAAATTTTTTGATTTAATTGAAATTGTGATTTCATTTAAGCTTTTAAAATTTTGTGTACATTCGGCCAATGAAAAGTAAAAAGAAATGAATAAACTGAGATTTAATGAGTTCATTTCTTTTTACTTTAGAGTGCCGTTTTTAGCCGTTTTCAAGAAAACCCGTTTTTTATAGATTGCGTCGCTATAACAAAAGGCGAGTTGTTTGAAGTTTGGCTGAATGAATGTTCACAAAAAGCAAAACATGCACTTATTAAACAATTGATGTTTAGAAAATGAATTACACATAAATGGTAATTTAAAGGAAGAATAAAAAACATTTTTCTAAAAAAAAAATTTTTTTCTTTACAAGGATTAAAGGTCATAAAAAGGTTAATTCTTTGATAAATTTATTAAAAGTATACTTTCTTTTACCTCTACTATAATTTTGGCTTCAAATAACGCGATATGTAAGGTGTTATTAATTTCGCACAGAAAAAGTGGTCATTTGACCTAATGTGCATAGGTGCGATTCGCGAAATTATTTTTCTCCAAGTTTCGCTAAATTGAAAAAATTAATTAAAATAAAAATTAAGAAATCCAAAAATGATCAAAATAATAAAAAAAATCTAAAAACCTATAAATAATTCAAAATAATCTAAATAATTAAAAACAAATCAAAATAATCTAAGAATAATGAAAAATAATCAATAAAACAAAATCAAAATATTCTAAAAATAATATAGATTAATATTTTGATTATTTTTGATTAATTTGGATTTTTTTATAATAGAAGTTTAACCAAAATAGACAATTTTTGACATTTATTTTATTTGAAAAAAATGTACTGTTAAATATTGACTTTTATATTTCTAGTCAAACGATAACTGTTAATCTCAGACAAATATTTTTTTTTGTTGAAAATAAAAGTCTTTGCGAGATTACAATTCAACCATTTATCCAATTTAAATAAAATTGTTACCAATCGATAGGTTTAAACTTGTAGTATTCAAGAATTTACAACCTAACATATCGATTGGTACCAAATTTCTTTAAATTGGATAAATGGTTGAATTGTAATCTCGCAAAGACTTTTATTTTCGGCCCAAAAATATTTGTCGCAGTTTAACAGTTTCTGTTTGACTGAAAAACTAAAACTCTTTACTTATTAGTTAATATTAGACTTTTTTGAAAAAAGTTAAAAAAATAAAAGGCATCTAAGAATCTCATAGAGATTGGCCTGAGAATTACAATGGTATCAAAATTTTTCCTGTGTGTAAATTTTTTGGTGCTGCTTTTTAAAATTTTGGAAAAAATCGAAACTGTTATTTTCAGTCCCTGATATTTTTTCATTAATCGCAAATAATCCCCATTATTTTTTAATTATTTGGTAATCGTAATAATTAATAATTCGAAACTTTTTAAAAGTGTAATTAATAATGATTATGGATTAAAAAAACGAAAAGATTAATGATTATTAATTTTAATTCAAACTTAACAGCTCTGAATATAGCAAAAACCAAAACGATTATCTCTCTTAACTTGAACATAACAAATTCTATAAAACTTAAAACTAGGTAAGATTCAGTGGCGTAACCATCGGGGGTCTTAGGGGTGAAAATCTCCCGGGGCCCCACGCACTTGTGTCAACTAGCTGTGTCAAACGAAAGATATTTTAAAATATCACACTAATTTTTTCCCCCACATATTTGGAATCGAATTCGAGGATTTATGAAGGGGCCTTCGATACATCTAGATGTATTCTTACCCATTAATACGTTTTTATATTTAAAATAAACATTATAATACATGTTGGTCTCTTTTTTTAATTTGCCATGGATATAGGGGGGCCCTCGAAAAAAATTCTCCCGGGCCCCGCAGGATGAAGTTACGCCACTGGTAAGATTCTAAATATTTCTCTATTAGATTAAGTCGCTAAATCATCAAAATAGGATGGTCCAAAAATCCTATTTGTTCTGCTGAAATCCCACAGTGCTCCGCAACCTCTAAACCATTTACAAAAAATCTGAAAAAATTCTCAAAAGTACTTTAACACCCCTAAGTTTTCGAAAAAAGGACGTAAAAAAAATTTTTTTTTTTTTGGGACTCCCTAAGGAACACACCCCTTAACGTCTCTCTATACGGTTAATCCTAAGCAATCGTATTTACAAACTTGATTTAGGGAGAGTCTTTAAAATTTGTTGAAACTTGCAAGTAAACATAAATATTAACAGAAACAGGAAGTTTACGGAGCCTGATATTATAAATGATTAAAAATAAAAGAGTAAAACATCAAAAAAGTGTGCATTAATTTTTCCATCCGGGTATCTTTAATATTATCCAAATTCGCTAATAGCGTTCCCCGTGGAAAAGACGTTCTCTTGGAACCGATGCGTTTAATTGCAGGCTTGAGATTAAATTGATTTATTCCGCATATCGATTCTGATGGCACCATTAAAAACATCGCTTTAATACCAATCAATTAAGTGGCTCACGTTACCACAATTATCGGTCGTTGGGTATCATTCGGTAGTCCGGTAGTCGGTGGTCTGTCTGTCCACCATTTCGTATGCGTAATGTCTTTTATAACGTGTAAGATGGGCATGAATGAACCGAAATCAATACGACAACGCATTACTGCCTTCCAATTAAACTGACGGTAAATTCCATCAAAGCAGCGAGGCCTTAAGCATGTTGCAATGACAAACGCCGACGCTGACGCCGCCACCGCCGCACAGTATAACGAGCCCATACATTCTAGCGACAAAAATAGAAGGAGTTCTCGCAGTGTAATGAATTTTTGCATTACGGGTTATTTTGGCCCAATTAGGAAAAATTTCAAGTAGGTACTATAATCAAAATTGGCCACGCCCACCACTCACCCCCCATATAGAGTGGAGCCCCAAATTTTGAATTTTCGATCGTACTGACACACATACATACACTCCAGGTATTCTCCAAAAAAAAAAAAAAATTAATTTAGTAGACTTCCACGCCCACTTTTAGCGCCACGCCCACTCAAAGTTAGCCAATATGCCACTTCTGAACCCTATGCTAATCGTAAGAAAACAGTATAAATATTACTGAATATTGACTTTTTTGAGAAAATTAAGTGCGTTTTTAAAAGAAAAGATGAAACAATTGGCACAATCCTTCCAAAAAAGGATCTATGGGAAGAAAAAACAGTGATATTTGAGAAGAAACATTAAGCTTCAATCTCACACATTTCATACCAACTACATATTACACTTATTCTTTGCTTGAGAGTTGTTTTAAATATGAATTTTCTTCCCTTTCTCTCAAAATATAATTTTCTTATATAATAAGGACTGTCCCAGAAATAACTGTCCTTTTGTTTTTAGGCTATTTATAAAAAAGTGTTAACTCTATAGCAACATATTTGGTACCTAAATAAAGTATAAATATTGCAGATTTAAAAAAAAAATACTCATTCGTAAAATAAAAGAGCTACTGAAAAGATGTCGTCTCAACAAGAAGAAAAGCGGAAAGCAATTATTTACAAACACCTGGAAAATCCAAACACCACGTACAAAAAGATAGCTAAGGAAGTTGGCGTGTGCGAAAAAACTGTCGGTAGGACCATAAAACGATACAGACAGCTTACCCCTTTATCAAAAACACCAGGATCAGGGAGAAAAAGTGGTCCAGCGAACCAAGCGGTGGCCCAGAACGTTAAGCGGCTGTTTACTCAGAATCCAGGCACTTCGGTTCGTGATATGGCAGCAAAAGCGGGAACATCGAAGTCAAGTGTTCAACGGATAAAAAAATTTTACAACCTAAGGAGCTATAAAGTACAAAAAGTACCTGATAGGTCAGAAGAAAAGGACGCCGAAGCCAAGAGGAGGGCTCGAAATTTGATTGCGTAATCGTGGGCGATGAAACGTATTGCAAAGCGGATTTCAAGCAGTTACCTGGACACGGATATTATACTGCAGTTAGAATGGGTGGAGCATCCTCTAAATTTACCACCGAAAAACAAACCAAATTTCCAAAGAAATACATGGTGTGGCAGGCCATTTGCAAATGTGGCCTTCGAAGTAAGGAATTTGTGACGGATCGCACAATCAACACCGAAATTTACATCAGAGAGTGTCTGGACCGGCGTTTGCTGCCTTTCATACGTCAACACCAAGGTTCAGTACTATTTTGGCATGACCTAGCAACATCTCACTACGCCCAGAGAACGATGGATTGGTACCAAGCCAATAATGTCACTGTGGTACCAAGATAAGCAAATCCTCCGAATTGCCCCGAACTTCGTCCAATATTGGGCTTTAATGAAAAGCAACCTTAAGAAGACCAAACAAACTGCGAAGAACATCGAAATATTTCGACATAAATGGCGTCGGGCATACACTAAGGTGAACGAAAGGTCGGTAAAAAACCTAATGGAGGACCTTAATAAAAAAGTGTATAATTTTTTTAAGTGTATTTTTTTCAGTGTAATTAAAATTTTTATTTATTTTGTAATGTTCACTTAATAATAAACTGAAAGAATTTTTAAAAAAACATCATTGGTTTTTTTGCAATAAAAAAAAAACAAAAGGACAGTTATTTCTGGGACAGTCTTTATTTCAATTGTTACAAGGCTGCTGTTGAATTTAATTGAATTGTGTAAGTAAGTAAGGTATTGAATCGAATTGGAAAGTTACCCAAATAAAATCCAACTAAAAACTGATTAAATTGGGTAAATAAGGGGGGAAAAATTGCGCGAAGATATCAATACGCGAAGAAATATTAAAAATAGGTTGGCCAATGTCCATATTTTTTATAAATATCGCAAAAATTCTTTTAGAAATATGAGTCTCAAAGCAAAGATTGCAAGCAAGCGCAGACAATTTTTATTTTAATTTGTTATTGAAACTTATGTTTAATGAAAAACGAAAAAATTAGGCTAGCATATGCCAGCATTTTTAGTTGTGGTCCATAAAAAATCGACATTAAATCGTTGCATACTATATTTTTATTTGAATTTTGGGGAACATTTTTCCCCCTAGAAGGACAAAAGCAATAGCTTTTCGTTTCAATCACTTAAATAAAATTTGCCTTGAAGTTACCAATAAAGAAAAAATCATAAAAATCTATGAAGAACTATAAAAGTTATAGAACATTGAATTTTGCTTAAATATGCTGCGTTTTTCAAACCAAAAATTCTTTCGTTTCGATGCACAACTTGGAAAGTCCATTTAACGAAGAGTTTTATTAATTAAAAAAAAAAAAAAAACACTTCGGGATTATTTTAGGGCCGGTAAATGAGTTACAGTATAAACTGAAGTTTTCTTAAACTTAAACGAAAATTTGATCGTTACACTGTGCGCCGCCGCCGGATCCCACCGACACGCCATTAGAGAACCCACCGTGATGCGATGGCAATTCAATCGTTTAATAAAAAAAGCGTTGTTCACATTCTCTTCATTTATGTCATCCGGGCTTTCATACATATGTTCCATTCCGTCCCGTCCCGTGCCGTGCCGTCCCATCCCATCCCGCTCCGATCCGATCCGATCCCATTCGAGCCGTCCCTACCGACGTGGCTTGTGTATTCATTCCTTTCACATTTCATCGCATTGTCCGTAGTAATCGTATGCATTTGATGTCTGTGGCTGTTGTTGTTGGCGCTGGAATGTGCCTTCGTGCGACTCATTTCGACACGATGTCGTGCGATTCAAATGCTGCTCGCCCCTAAAACGCCAAAGCCACTAAAACTATTTGGGGATTAAGTGTGAAGCCAAACCGTAGTGTAATTGAAATTGGAAAATTTGTAGAAATGCATGGAATGAATTCAATCGATAGGGAAATATGCTTGCACAGCAGCTTTCGGCTTTCGGCTCTCCGCTTTCGGCTTTGTACATTCTGCTTTCAGCTTACACATGTGCTTGCTTGGCTGCCGCTCGTTTCCTGTTACTGATACTGCTCCGACTCCTGCCACTGCCCCTGGTTCCGCGTCAGTTCTTCTCTCTTCTCTCTTAGCTTTCGCATTTTGGATTTTGAATCACAGATTATAAGCTCACAAGAAAGGAGAATAAAAAATCGAATAAAATAAAGAAAGAAGAAAGGTCAGCATATCATTTCTCATTTTGTTTTCATGAGTGTTTTCTCAAATGGAAGGGAATTTTTATAGCCTTACAGGGGAAGGAAAGCGTGGTCTTTTGACATCGCAAAAAGGTGTTTAACTTAAAAGGATTTGTACGCAAGTTTTTTGCTTTCACTAATTTTCACATTTTTTTTTTTAGAGAAAAAATGAAGGGTCAAACACCAAATTGAGCATTTTCGTTCTAGTTTTAGTTGTGCGGGGTGGGACATCTTAGCTGAAAATCGAAATAAAAACAAAACAATTTTACAAAATTCACCAACGGCTCTACGATATACTCAGTACTTAATCGCGCGTGAGGATTTCCGAAAAAAGCTATATTTTTTTTTTTACTTTATCGAGCCCTGCCCAGCGGCCAAAATGCTGCTTACAGAAGCGATGATTCATCGCCGATGAACCGCAACTCATGCAGGCCGCAGGCGGCAATGCATACGACCTCATATCCCATCATAGTATACTTTTCTTCGAGCGTGGCCGTTTTTTAAGAGTGCACGCCTACCACCACCGCATAAAGTAAGCTATTGGTAGTCATCTCGCCTACAATCTCGTATACTTTGTAAGCTATTGGTAGGCAGGTCGCACAGTGCTTCGTTCCTTAGACAAAAAAAAAAAAAATGTTTTAATATATTGATGAAATATATATTTTCGAAAAGATAATAAAACAACTAATATAATTATAAAACAAGGGGGCTGCGCCCCCCTGCTCGCGTCGCTTCGCTCCGCTTCGCACTCCCCCCTTTCTTTAAGTATTTGTTATAGTGCACCCACGATAGTTTTACGTTTCTTCATCAATGAAGAGCTAAATATTGCGATTAAAATGAGTCTCATTAAATAATAAAACAATGCTGGGGCATAATTATATTATTACATTTTATTATGACGTCATCAAAAAGTCGGGGTAGTGATTGGACATTGTTGTAAGTTTTATATATATAAAATAGTTGTTTGTGTGTTTGTTTTGAGTTATCGATTTATCGATTTTTTAGTTATCGATTTATCGATTTATCGATTTTTGAGCTATCGATTTATCGATTTTTGTGTTATCGATTTATCGATGTTTGAGTTATCGGTAGTTATCGATTTATCGATTTTTGAGCTATCGATTTTCTATGACGTCATCAAAAAGTCGGAAAAAAAGGGGGTAGACAATATGCTCATTTTAATCGCAAAAAAAATGTGTATGGTGTGGCTCCTTAAATCACTAAAATCACTAAAAATAATTTTTTTGTGAAATGACTTCAAGTTTAATTTTTTTAATTTTTTAAATATAAGTATAAGTAATAAATAAAAAACATACTTTTAGGCAAAGGGGCTTAGAATCATTTGTTTTTTTGGCTTTGAAAAACACAAATTCTTGGTGGGATAGTCAAAAATTACAAAACTTTAATGGAGTAAAAAAAAAATACGGAAAAACGGTTTTTTTTATCCATGTCGTGAATGCCTTATATACATATATGTTTAATAAGTAATGAAAAAATCAGACTTCTATCGGACCAATAAATAAAGAAAAAGAACGATTTTAAAGATGTACATTTTCATGATTTATACTAAGCAAGGTGTCATTTTTTCAATTTTTTTCAAAATCGTCCGACAAATCTAAAATCACATTTTTTTTTAAAGAAAAATCTTCAGTCTTCAAGTTGAAAAAAAATTTTTTTTTGTTTTCCATATGGGCAAATCCTGTGTGACGTACGTTACATTTGTACGCATATTTTATTGTTGATGTCAATCCCGTTGGAGTCCTCAATGAGATATTTGCTCATTAATTTCTGTTAAAATAGTCCTTTTATAGAACTTTCAAAAGCTATTTTATTTGTGTTTCAATGTTTTTGGGAAATCAAAATATTCGTGTCGAAAGTGCTGTGACGTTCGTTACAAAAAAACGGAAGTCGGTTTGGAGTCAACATGAATTGCAATCTTTTTTTTTTTAGCAAATTTTGCATAGTAACCATGAAAATTCCTGAAACGAAAAAGAAAGGGGAATATTCAAGGGTACTAAAATAACTTTTAAAAGGATGATAAGTTTTAAGATTTATCTAAAAATTTGAATTTTGTGTGTGTCGCTGGTTACGTGACGGACGTTACATTTTTTTCTTGCTGTCTAATATACAGGGTGATTCACGAGAGCTAGTACATCCGGAGCAGGGTGATAGAGAATGTCAAGACGAACAAAAAATCGTATCGGACGGGGGGTTGCAAATGCACCCATGAGGAGCTATAGGGCGTTAAAGTTTTTAAGCAGGAATTTGAGAAAAAAAATACCACCACAATAACTGCTTATGGTAGAAAATAAACTGTAATGAGGTTTGGAAGCCAATTGTATGGGCTTTTAGGAAAAATTGAATTGTTGGTTAAAATTTGAGCCGCTGAGGGTAAAATAAACGGTCAAAGTCAAAACTTCTGAAACAAATTTCAATTTTTTACTTTTGGAGCTATTTTGGTATGAAAAAGGTCCTATTAGCACATGCTTTTCAAATTTTTTGCTGAATCTGCAGTCGATTTCCTTTAAAACCGTAGTACATATACTATACCTTATTTGCAGTATAACCATTGAAAACATGGGATTTAAAAACGAATTTTAACTCCTAAGAATATATTTATTTTTAAATTGACTTCCACAGCCATCAGACAGGACCTTTGTTCTATTAAAAGAATAACCATTTTTAATTTTTTGCAATATTATTGTAATAAAGCAATAAACAGATATCTTATCATGAGAAAGTTCATCACTAACAATACAGAATGACCGAACCGTGCTACGCAAGTAAACAAAGTAACTTGTGAATAACTAAAATGAGCTGATTGAACCTCATTCTGATAATTTGATATTCTGACTACAATTGTAAGCAATTGGCCAATTTTAAAATGCTAATCTGCAAACGTAGAGGTGTATTAACAGAAAACATTTGCTATTTTATTGTAAGATTTGTAACTGCTATGACACTTAAGATATTTTCTTTGTCTTTTTGTTGATGAATAGGACGGGAAGCGTGGAAAGGGGCATGGCTGACACTCTCAATCAGTTGCCCCACCTACGCAACTCCAGTTTGAGATGGATATAGCTGAACCATTCCTATTGTTTTTATCACAATTGAAATAACATTCCTTGCAATAACTTGCAGGTTAACACCCGAGAATCGATCTGTCAAGTCGTGTTGCGCTGTCGATTTTGATCGAAATAAGTCTTCCTGAGACAAGCTTCTGTATATCCGTTTTTATTTGTATAACCTTAGCATTAACGTGCTCCATAATATAACGGGAATTTATTGGTATCATTTCGAGGCAGTTAAATACTGGAGTGACAATTTCTTGGAACCCCTCGCTCTCTACATATTGCCTTACATATCGATATGTAAAACTGGCGGATGCTCTCAATTGCCTTCCTTCCAATCGTTTTTAATAAAAACTTTTTTTTTATAATGATCTTCATAAGGGCATGCGAACAAAAGGAAAACCCAAACTGTAACTGCTACGTTTCCATTAAAAAAAATTTTTTTTCAAAAAACTTTTATATTCAACAGTTCCTTAGTTTTCTCATTTTATAAGAGTTATTAGGAAACCCAAGCAAATAAATCTCATTGATATATCTCAGTGAAAGTGAGATATTTTTAACACTTAAAAATTAAATCTCACTTAGCAACCGAAAATTTTGTTTGTAAACTATTTCTCATTGAGAATAATAGCTTGTTCTCACGGCATTGTGAAGCAAGTGTTTCGGTTATCTGAAGCGATATGCAGATTTACCCGTTCTCACGGTGCAGTCTTGCTTCGTTCCAGCGATACCAACATAGATATTTTTGCACATTCTGTTGCTAACAGTTGGCAGCACTGCTTTGTCTTAACTGTTGGTTTTTGTTTATTATCGTGAGCAAAAAATTTGGTTGTTGCGAAATGGAGATAAAGTGTAAGTTAATTGCTGTTAAGCATAATTTATTTTTAAAGAATGCATCTTTTTACCCGGGGTTGTTTATTTTTCTTTCTCTGCTGTCATTTATTTCCCACTATTTCCGATTATTTTCGATAACAAGCAGGGTTGATATCAAATTTAACTTGCTTCGCTACTTGCTTCAAACTGAAGCAAGTAGAGATAGTGCTTCGGGCTGACAAAAATTTGTGTGGCGAAGCGCCTGCCTCGCAGCTTGCTTCGCCTGCGTAATGAGCGAGAATGAAAGCCGAAGCACTTGCTTCACAACGCCGTGAGAACAAGCTATAATTTTTAAATTTAAGCCATAAAAATCAAAATCGGAGAAAAACAGAAAAAAAATTTAGGTTGATTCTTATTTTCGATCCCTGATATATACTAAAGTTTTATTTGTATGTACCTACACATTTTTTAGTTCAGCCAAAAAGTATGCATTTGAATATTTAAGAAGTATGCATGCATTTTTAAGTCTTACCTTCGTTGTTTTTCGTTGAAAGCAGGTCCGGAGAGAGAAATTTGGGGCCCGGGGGATTTTTTTACCGGCCCAAAAAAAAAATTCCCATGCCCTATTGTGGGACCTTCAGAAAGCCCGGGCCCGGGGGATAATCCCCCTTTTCCTCTCCCCTCTCTACAGGCCTGGTTGCAATAGTATTCAAAAGTCCCCGATTATTGAACAAAATTCGGAGCAAGAACTCCAAAGATCAAGATTTACACTGCACAAAAATACCCTGGCAATATCTTTAAAGATTTATTTAAAAAGCATCACGACCCGCTGAACACTCAGTCCGGCACTGTTATGCAGTACCATATGTTTAACTATTTACTGATTATATACATACATCTCCCAATTGATTGATCTTCTGTTCTATTACAAATTTAGGTACATAAATAAAACCTTAAGGGACTGTCCATTAATTACGTTAAATTTGTATTCCTGTTTTCACGTTTGGCAGAAGGACGTTTTTCGAATAATGTCTCCTTCACTCGAAATTCAAATAGGACTTGAGTCAAGTCACTTGACCGAAAGTTGGCACTTACGCTTCCTTTGAATCAGGGGTGCTGCGAATATTCGCATCCGCATCCGCAAGTGCGGAGCTTCCACACGATTTTTAACATCCGCATTCATCGATGCGGAGCTCATGCGGATGTACGTGTGCCACAGTTTTTATAAAAACAGCTGATTTTGACTCGGCGGTCACACGTATGAAAACATGTTTTGAAACAATTTTTAAGTAGAAAAAGGCATGCGAAGAAAAGAAAGGGTTATTTTTTTTATATTCCGAAACAATAACTGCTTCTCTTTCTTTCTCATGTATTCAAATGGGCTGTATTCCAGGCATGTTTAATACGTGTGAGCGCCGTGCAAGAAAACAGAAAGAGACAAAATGTATTACAATACAAATTGACATATGCATTTGTTGCCCTTTAAACCGTCTTTCTTGTCTTCAGTCTTGATAAATTAAAAATAAAGATGAAAGTCTTCTAAGGTCAAAACGTGATTTGTAAATAGAAGACGGATAGTTAGATTTATTTTTTATCAACTCTAGAAAATTTACACTCCCCATAAATCGTATCGCCAGTTTCGTAACGTTCGTCAACGAGGTAACATAGGACTCGTTTACGTCCGGGCCGGGCTCAACGTTTGAAATTTTCGCCATCTTGAATTTGTGCTGACGCCGGTCATATAAAACGGAAAATTAAATTTAAAAAAAAACCAAATTAAAGTGTCGAAAGAGTGTCAAGGAGGAATATAAGTACTCAATGGCACTCAATTCGCACTAAAGCTACTATCTAAATATTCTTGGCGGCGGCCATTTTGATCCTTTGCCTGTACTCCGTCTGAGGGCGGTGGTGAAGGGGAAATCACGCATCTATTCGTACATATAAGGATCAGAGCCTGACGTCGGTCATTAAAACGAAGATTTAACATTCAAAAAGTTTAACCTGGCATATGTGGACCTTACTGTGTCCCAGCCATTAATTTAAAGTCAAAAAAAAAAAAAAAAAAAAAAAAAAAAAAAAAAATAAATCGTATCGGAATATAAAACCTTGTTCGTTGAAAAATCGTGCTAATTGTGTGTCACTTGCAATTATGTTTGCATAAAAGTTTTCATAAAACTTTCATTTCCTAATAAAAACCATATCCGCATTCGCATCCGAATCCGCATCCGCGGATGTGAGTTTTTAAAATCCGCATCCGCATCCGCGGATGTCAAAAAAACCACATCCGTGACACCCCTGCTTTGAATCCATAAACATCCTCTCCGAAAATTTTCATGATCGGTCCATGATTGAGGGTACCTCCAGAACTAGAGTCTGTCACAAAAATCCCAAAACTGCCACAAAATCAGACTTTTTCGAAATTTTTCAACGAAATTTACGATTTGATCGTATAGGTATTTAAGCCGGTGAATAGAATCCAAAAAATTTGCAAAAGCGGGCGTGGCAAAGGAGCGGTTTTCATAAAGAAATTGCACAAAAGTCGACATGCATACATATGTCGTCCATTATGTCCTTACAAATCTCTAGAATATTCTTCCTTAATGGTTCTTTTTTTTTTTTAAATCGTCTTTTAAAAATTATTTAAGCATGTGTGTCTGTGTCGGGTATTGTATTGTCGGGCTCAAATGGCTATAAAGCCCTTACTTGTTTTGCCTACCATTGTGAGAATTGTGCTTTTTCTGTTCCACTTGCGTGTTTTTTTATCGTAAGCTTTTATCACTTAAGTTTGAAATGCGTCGCTTACGATAAATGGTTTCCATAAAATTCAATCGATTTGGTTTGTTTTTCAACTGATTAATATCCAAATTTACTTTCATTTCATTAAACTAGGTTTTATTTTGCGCATAATGATTTTGTTTTAGTACCTCTGACTGCAGTTCGATGCATATCAGTGTT
Source organism: Chlorops oryzae (assembly GCA_020466095.1). Classification (NCBI taxonomy): domain Eukaryota; kingdom Metazoa; phylum Arthropoda; class Insecta; order Diptera; family Chloropidae; genus Chlorops; species Chlorops oryzae. The sequence continues at coordinate 56,246,680 of CM035806.1, read as the reverse complement.
AATAAGTAATAACCATTTAAGTCATAGTTTGCTGTGTGGATAAAAAAGCTATAGCGCTATAAAGCGTTGCAATTATTAGCTCTCCCATGTTAAATGAAATTCTATTTTTTGAATAATTGTTTTCTGATAATTCGGAAAGGAGTAGATTTCGCTGAAATATAGCTGTCTGCAATATGAATTGAAGTGTGCCAATAACTGAAGTCTTCTTAAGGGTCATTCCATGACAAACTTTGCAATCCTTAGCTCTCCCATCTTAAATGAAATTCTATTGTTTTGAATAATTTTCTTTCTGACAACAGCCAGGAATCAAGATTTAGTTGAAATGAATTAAATCGTGCCAATAAGAAATTTTTTACTAAAATCTTAAGCAGATATTCCTTATTGTCACAGAGTTAGTGGTAACAAAAATATATTCGAGTTTCCGATTGTTCGAGTTATACAAAATGCTTCGATCGAATCATTCGATATGCGGAGCATTCCACAGAAAATGATACTTTTGACTAGGGATGTGCCGGATATCCGGTAACTATCCGGTATCCGGCATATCCGGCTGGTTTTTAGATATCCGGCAAGCCCACCGGATATCACTACTATCCGGCCGGATACCGATACATATCGCAGACTTTGATTTGTCCATCTTTGAGTTTTGCTTTTTGTTGAACGTGCAAAATAAATCTGAGCAGCTGATTATGCTAGAGCTCAAAAGCAATCGATATTATCATCGATGGTATCGATGTTTTTAAATTTCTTTTAATAGATATTGATCGAAATAAATTAAGTCAAATTCGGGCATGTGACAGAAATCGAATACGACAGAAAACGTTCGATTTCGGTTAAATTTTCATACAAATGTAAGCGAAATCGAACGTTTTCTGTCGTATTCGATTTCTGTCACATGCCCGATTAACTTAATTTAAATCCTTACAAACTTAGTAGTTTATGGAAAAGGATAGACGGTCGTAGTATGAACTTCGATAATACTTAAAATTGAAAAACATCAATGTTAGTTAGATACTTACAATCAGATTGATGTTTTTTAATTTTAAGCATTATCCAAGTTTTTATTGCGATTGTCTATTTTTACCATAAACTAGATTTGGTTATTATTTTTTGTGATAAGTAATTAATTTAGTTTAATGAAATTTAAAAGCATCGATAATATCAATGGTGGAATCGAATGTTTTCCAGCTCTATATTATACCAATGAACGCCAGAATGAATTGCCAGAAAATCATTTATTTCGGATAATCTGTTCAATTGTGGCCAGCGGAAGTACAATTTCATACAGAAAAAAATATTTTCAGATATCCGGCCGGATACTATGTATCCGGCTACATATTTTTACCGGATATCCGATATCCGGTTATCCGGAAAATTCACTATCCGGCACATCCCTACTTTTGACCCGTACAAACAGACAAAAACTAATATAATTACTGAAAAATTTTCGAAAGGCAACTTATATCCTGTCAAGTATCTTAATATGAGTACAATAAAATAATTTTTTCACCCAATTAAACACTTAAGCACAAAAAAAACATCAGGAATATTATTTGTCCCGTACGTGGAATGCTCCACACTCATGTATGTATGTGATTTCGTGTCGACGGACCACAGGCTATTACCCAGCCAACCATATGCGGAGCGCTCCGAAGTAGGAATGTAAAAGGACTCCTACTTATACGCCTTGGAGGAGAGTTTTCGGAGCATTCCGACAATGGGATCCTCAAAGGCACCGTTAAGGAGCGTTCAGGGAGTCATGCTTTGAAATTGAATTATCTAGTTGGCAATGTTTTTGTCATTCTTTATGGTTTTCCAACAAATTCGAAGGCAAGCAGTGACTCAGGTTTACAGGAATTTCCCAATCAAAGGAAACATGAAAAACGATACATTATTTCTCAAGTTTATAAGCAATCAAGTAATCCAAAAACACTCGTTCTGGGTTATCTTTGGATTAATTTAGGTGTCCTTTTTTTTAATTGTAGGCTTATAGAGGAGTCCGCACGGAGGCCTTGCGGTTTATCTGAGGGAGCATTTTAGGACGCCGAGAACACTCCTTTAAGGAGTCCGCAGGGCACAATTTTTTCATATGTTTTGAAAAGGCCCTTTTCTCCCGCCAACACGCTCATTTAGGATCCTTTTAGGAGGCTCCTTAGGAGCGAACCACCGCACCGCATTGGGAGTCCTAAAGGTGCACCGTGCGGACTCCAATGTTTGGCTGGGTATATTAAGAAGGTATCTGCTGGATTTTAGGTCAATCGGTCTTATTAGACCTAAAAGACTTGAGATGTCAAGAGGCTTGAAAAAATAGATTCGACAAAACCGCACTCAAATATTTTCTTATGGCAGGAACCGCAAAGAACTGCCGCCTCACACCAAGGTTATTTTGAGAATAATATCCTCAGGTCAAAATATATTTATAAAAAAAAAAACTTAAAAATCTGAGTTTCCTCGACCATATCTCCGTCAAATATTTGGCGATTGTTATGACATTGGTTTCCTTTTGAAGATAGTTTTATTGGTAAAAATAATTGCAAACAAAATATATCTAAAAACTGAGAGTAAAGATGAGAAATTCTGAGTTTTATCATTCAAGTCGGAAAAATCTCACAAAACATTTTTTCAAACTCAAACCGCTTATGCGGTATGAAGATGCAGTTTAATTTGAATTATTTTTTAAACATAATTACTTTTTATACATAAGACAACAAAATATAACTATACGATTACAATTTTTTTTTTTTTAACACATGAGCGACCCAGCGACAGCTTAAAGCAATTAGCCCGTCAACCTAAGAACTTTATTTAAACAAATAAACTAATCAATGTAAACATATATGTAGGTACAAATGTACTTATGTATATTGTTATGTATTACTTCAGACGGTGTGAATTAAGTTTTCACACCTTTTCAACCCCGAAAGCACCGATTGAACATGAATGCGTACTTAAATCGGACCCTTTTTGCGAAGGGGTCTAAAAACTGGCTATTTAAGTATGTACCTAATTAGCTTGTTTGCTTTGTTCTTGTTTTTGTGTTTTTGTGTTTTTGTGTTTTGCGTTTTGTTATTGGCTTTAGTAGTTATGAAAGCATTAATAAAAATTAATCGAATCGAGCGCGCTTTATGTGAGCGCGACGCTAATTAGTTTTCCATTAAATACATTCCGTTAATAACAGAGAATAGCCAAGAGTCATTAGCCGAGATTTTTCATAAGCCCTTTTTCCTGTGTTTTTATATATTAACTTTTTTTCGTCGTTTTCATTTAAGCCCTGTCGTTTTTTTTTTTTGTCGTTTTCTGTCACTTTCCTGTCAATTTTCTAGCTAATTTGGTCTTTGCCCATGGGAAGTTGCAATCCAGATATCCCACAATGTATCTCGCTGTGCTTTTTGTTTACGTTATTTACCGTTAAAATATTTTAATCAGCTGCATTATTTGAGAATTTTGTTGTTGTTTTTTTACTGACATATGGTATATGTGTGTGTGTGTTTTTTAATTTAATTTCAAATGAGGAAATATTGAATTGTATCGCAGCTTTTTATGGGAGATTTTTAAGCACAATAATAAAGTTGTAATTATACCCGACACATTCTGGTATATTGCGTTTGTGTGGTTGTGTGTAGCACCCAGAACCAGCCCCAACAAACCAAAGTGTAAATGTTAGACAACAAATTATTTCAAAAAACTTTTTGTAAGCATAATATATAAGTGATTTATAAAAACTTACAAAAATCCTTATAAAAAACGTTTTGTAACTCTAAAATCCACACATTTAAAAATCGCATACAAATATCTCTAAAATAAATCTTTTATAAACATTAAATATAAACTATTTACAATTGCTTATAAAACGCTTGCTTTGCTAGCATTAATAAGCTTTTCAAAATTTGTCTTGCTGATATAAAAAAATCACCGCTATGTAAATCAAATTCTTAAGAATTTTTGACAAACCGCGAGTATTGCAGTCTTTTGCTCTTGCGCTTGTTTAGTTTATGTGGAAATTTCAAGTGACAACCATCGACAAAATTTGTGAAAAACTGTTACAGACACTTTAGCGGAAAAATTTGCTTGGCGGGGAACAGATTCCAAGAGGTCAATAAAAGATACCAACGTTGCAATGGCCATAAAAAGTAAGCAAAGTTTCCCAAATTTTTTTAAGACTTGCAATAATAAGGCAATCTATGCATTTCAGATACCTTCAGAATTAAATTCGAAAAACCCGACGGAGAATTTGCGAGAGCAACCAAATAGTTTTTCCAATTTGCCAGAAATCGGCAAAAACTTAAAGCTGCCAAGACTACTACTACGACTATTTCAACCATTCAACCAGAATAAGGTCCTTTTTACTTTTGACTTAAAATATTTGTTTATATAAATTTAATGAGTGTTTGTTAAAGAAAACTTAGGTTAGGCTGTTTGCCTATAATAAGGTCCTTTTTAATTTTTACTTAAAATGTTTGTTTAATAAAAATTTAATAAATGCTTGCTAAAGAAAAAATTGTTTTTTGTTTTTGGAGAAAAGAATTTGTGCAAAATTGGAAAACGTTTAATAGCTCACTTACAAAACCTTTTCTTGTAAATAGGAAGTGATTGTTTTTACAAGTTATTTTCAACCGTTTATAAAGAACCTTTAGAAAGCATTACTAAACATCTAAAAATATAGTTTTAAAAGGGAAAATATTATATAAGCTTACCAAATGTTTTTTGCAAGCACTACAAAACTTTAAAATAAACGTTTTGTAAACAAAATGATAAGCTTATAAAAAGGGGTGCCGTTTCGTTGGTTTTTCGCTTATACTGATATGTTTTTAAAACGAACTTCAAAGGTTTTGGAAACTTATTGTAAGCCTAGGCTTGAGTTGACAAGCTTTAAAAAAGCTTATTTTTAGCGAAATTGTTTGTTGGGAGTCGAGATAGACCATACAAAATATATACATATGTATAGAAATTATCAGCGTCACTAGGAAATTCGATTTAGCCATGTCCGTCTGTCTGTCCGTCTGTCTGTCTGTTTGTATACAGTTATCTTATCGAAGGAGTTGAGCTATCTTGATTAAATTTGGTATGCGTATGTTACTTACAGGTACATGAGTAAGAACAAGTTCAAGAATGGACCCGATCGGACCATTTTTAAGGGTGACTTCGGTACTAGGGTCAGGTATGAAAATCACAAAAACTGCTCTAAAACCGGAGTTTTTCAAGATATTTTGATGAAATTTGATAGTTGAACATATTTGAAGTCAAGTTATTCAATTTCCAAAAATTGGAAAAGTGGGCGTGGCTGAAGGGAGGTTTTTGAAAATTGCCTCCTACACCAGAAATTCAAATGGGACTTGAACGAAATTGGGCATGTATGTTTCTTTTCAAGTCATTATCAGCCTCCCCAAAAATTTCCTTGATTGGACCATTTTTGAGGGTAGCTCCAGTATTAGGGTATGTCACACAAATCTCAAAACTGCCCCAAAATCGGAGTTTTTCGAAATATTTCAATGAAACTTCGAATTTGAGCGTATATTTAAGCCTCCGATTGCAATTGCAAAAAAATTTGAAAAGTGGGGCGGTTTTCATAAAGAAATTTAACAAAAGTCGGCATATGGGGCCCCTTATGGCCTTAAACACCTCTTGATATAAAAAATTATTTGAACATGTGTGTCTGTGTCGGGTATTCTATTGTCAGGTTCGCCTGACTATAACACCCTTACTTGTTTTTATTTATCTTTTGTCTGATAAATTGAATTGTTTATTAAAAAAAAATTTTCTTTACGTGAAAATTCAACAAATTCGTGGCTTTCAAACACGGTCATTATGTATGATTAACCATGCCATTTGTCCTTTTTTTCGCGGGACACTCCTTTTTTTCGGCATGCAAAAGTCTATCCCGTGAACGAGCTAAAAATCCTTTCTTTAGTTTTAATAGTCCTTTTTTCACCTTTTAAAAACCTTCTTTCTCCTTTTTCTCAAACAAAACACTAATCCCTCTAAACATTCAGTGGTAAAAAAACGAAAAGGTGACTGCGCAGTAAAGATTAATACATGTAAACGATGACAGCACTGACTATGGTGTACCTACTCGTATCTCTCATTTGTGTATCGATAGGTCAAAATAGTTGAAATAAAGAACAATGAGGTCTTGAACGGAACCACTTAGGCAGTTGAATATTTTTCCATGGGCAATTTTGATGCGAGCTCCGACATGGCCTGCAAAATTGAAATTTGATTTTCCCCTTTTGAGTTGCAGTGGTGTTTCTACTAGTTTTTTGTGTGCTGAAAAATTGAATAATATCAAAATACTTCTATCACGTCAGAGTTTCGAGAAAATCGCGTAAGAAATTTTTACTAGCATTGCATTTTTGAAACTCATTTTTTTCAAATACGAGGGGTATTAACAAAGGCGTCGGAAAATTTTAACTGCTTAAAAAGTTGTGCAAGATACAAAAAAGTTTAAAAAATTTTTAAGAAGTCGCAGTTCTCCGACTTTCCAACGTTTTTAACACGCCTTTCTGAATACCCCTATGGTTTAAAATATTTCAAAATTTAATTAAAAGCTTTGTGTACTTAAAACATCATTCTTTAATATGACATCAAAAATAACTTCCAAAAAGTTAAAAAATTGGTGTAAAATGATGCTCAAAGTCGAAAATTTGAAAACTTTATGAAATAATTTTATTTTTTTTGGACTTTGAATAAACATAGCTCACCCATCAGCAGTCCCCCTTCCAAAAACGATATTTTAAATTGTTGGCCAATCAATTTTGTGTATATGTATTAAATCTCAGATTGGCAGCACAAACCATTTCAACGATATAGAGGTATTTCAAAAGCGTTTCAATTCGGAGATTCGTATACATAACATAACACAAGTTGGAAATGAAAAATTCATTTGTTTTTTCGTTTGAAAAAGAATAACTTACTAGATTGATTTGAATTATACAATATATAATAAAATATGAATTTACGTCCGAAAATTTTTTGTTCGATATCCTTTTTTTGTCCTTTTTTTTCCATTTTGAAATCCCGCGAATCCGCTAAAATTGGAAGGATTTTCCTTTTTTTTACCCAAAAGCAGATGGCATGGTTATGTATGATAGCTAATTTGAATGTTCAAAAAGGATTTTTAAATGTGTTATCCCTTAACTAACCCTTTTTTTGAATGATAAGGGAAGGTGATGGTGTCCAGACAAAGTCTTAACTTGTTTCGATCAATTATTTAGATGCCGAAATAAGTTTTCTCCGAACAAAAAAAGTCCTAGAATTTTTTGTACAACCAATCAAATTATAAAATGTTCCTTTTAGCTCACTTTATGTTATTTTTGCGCTTCAAAGCATATATGCTTCAAAATTGGGAAAATTGCAAGAAATTACATACATATATTTTTAATGAAAAAAACATATTTCTATAAAATCATTACGTTCTCACAAATTCCAAATTTGAACTTATTTCTACATGCCTACACTCTTTTACAAATAACTTCATATGATCGTAGCTGCAGAAGGCGAAAATTTTACATATATGCAATTTTGGGCATCAAAGAGTTAAGAACTCGCGTGGTCCTTTGAAAAACATAACATTGATTGGTATAGAATACTCGTATGCTGGCTAGTGATTGTTTTGAAAAGGGAAATCAGTAAAAGCTAATAACTCTAATTACATTATGTTAGATGGTTTAAATTAGTATGGGAAAATTAAAACATCGCTCGACTTTAACCCTGCTGTTACCTTTGAACAAAATTTCAATAAATGCCTTATGGGCCATTTGGTCCATGGTCTATTTTCCACACAAAATACATAGTAAATATAAGAATTTCAGGTCTTCACGAAACAAATTTGTATGTCTGATTCATAAAAAGTATATACTTATATATCATAATTTTACAGATATTTCCAAATGGTCCTAAGGCACCAGCAGGATTAATGGGCTCCAGTGCGTGCACACACAGTGTACCAAATTTATCTGATGCAGGGATATAGTCACAATCAAAATCCATTGGTCGAGATTTGGTGCTAGCGCACCTTGTCAACAGGCCCCGATTTACTGTGAGGGACGACAATCTTACATAGATATCAGAATGTAGTACCCCATTAGTGCCATCGAAGGGTCGCAGAGTCGCAAAAAATGTAACATATCGGGCCCCGCTTATACGCAACCACAGCTCCAGCAAGTTTCCCAAAAGGGGGCCCGCCGGCGATCAGACACGGGGGTTCAGCCACGTGAGGGGCGGAAATCAACCCTACTCATCTAAATACTTCCCCCTCGGCTGGTCTGACGTCACATTAGTTTGACAGCTAACGAACATATCGACCCCTTTTTTCGCGATATTATCGTATGTATGTTACAAAAACCAAATTTTACTGGAGAGCGTTTTTTCTACAATTCTTTCCATATGCGACTGTCTATAAGCTAAAACTAATTCCTCATTATCTCCATAACTACAGTGCTTATAGGGTTTTCAGACTATTGAGTTTAACTGAATTTAATGCCTAAAGTAGCATTTATTTGTGAGTTTAAACTGATTTTAGGCTCTTTAAATTCAGAAATAAATTCATGAGTTTAGACGTTTGTTGCTGCAACCCTTCCGTTATACTACTTTTTTTCACAAAATTTTGTTTGTTTTCATAAAAAAAATAAGAAATAAATTGTCGACCAATGAATTTTGCGACGAGATTCGAACCCTAGACTCCCGGTTTCATAGCCATATGCCTTTCCCATTACACCGCAATAGCCTTTTTCTCAATCGATTCAAACGTCTGATTTAAGTTCAAACAGGTGCGTGAAGTCGTAAACCCAGATTTTACAGTCTGAAAGGGTGTTTTTTAAACTCAACTTTAGAAGCTAAATTCAGATTTTAAATTCAAAGTCTGAAAAGGGCTTTAGTGTTATAATATTTTGCCAGGAGATGAATTGAAGGCTTTAGAGGAAATTTGCATCAAAAAGTCAATTTCGTACAAAATGTAACATACGATGAACTCGCGAAAAGGGGTCGATATCTTTTAAAAGAGATTTGAAAGAACTTTCGGAAAAAATTATTAACATACCTTTATTAGACTTTTTGGCAAAACTATCAAAATTTATTAACCTGCATAAATATTTAAGCTCACCGTAGGACGGCTCGGAGATCATTTAAAATTTTCCCTTTAATGTGCACAAAATTTCGTTTTCTGGGCACAAAATTCAAGCGTATTCCGGGGCATTAAAATATGTGTCTTCTCTTAAATGTGAAAAGATTGAAATAGCGGAAAAATATAAAATTTTTCATAAAAAACTTCGTTCATTAATTTCTAAGCCTTCTTGATTCACAAGTTTTCGATGTTTTCGAGGAAAGCACACTTTTAAGGGAAGATCCATAATATATATTTTTATACCCGACACACTCTGTGTCGAGGGTATATTGCGTTTGTGTGGTTGTGTGTAACACCCAGAACTAGTCGAGATAGACCATACAAAATATATATAGAAATGATCAGTGTCACCAGGAGATTCGATTTAGACATGTCCGTCCGTCTGTCCGTCTGTCCGTCTGTTTGTATACAGTTATCTTATCGAAGAAATTGAGCTATCTTGACAAAATTTGGTATGCGTGCTCACGGGGACATGAGTAAGAACAAGTTCGAGAATGGACCCGATCGGACTATTTTTAGGGGTACCTCCAGTACTAGGGTCTGTAACGAAAATCACAAAAACTGCTCTAAATCCGATGTTTTTCAAGATATTTTGATGAAATTTGATATTTGATCATATTTAAAGGCCAGTAATATTATTTCCGAAAATTAGAAAAGTGGGCGTGGCAGAAGGGCGGTTTTCGAAAAATGTCTCCTACACCCGAAATTCAAATGGGCCTTGAACGAAATTTGGCACTTATGCTTCCTTTGTAGCCTTAAACATCCTTCCAAAAAATTTCCTTGATCGGTCCTATTTTAAGGGTACCTCCAGTACTAGGGTCTGTCACAAAAATCCCAAAACTGCCTTTAAATTGGACTTTTTCGAAATATTTTAATGAAACTTAGAATTTGAGCGTATATTTAAGCCTCCGATTAGAATTCAAAAAAATTGGAAAAGTGGGCGTGGAAAAAGGGCGGTTTTCATAAACAAATTCAACAAAAGTCGGTATATGGGGCCCGTAATGGCCTTAAACACCTCTTGATATTAAAAATTATTTGAAGATGTGTGTCTGTGTCGGGTATTCTATTGTCAGGCTCGCCTGACTATAACACCCTTACTTGTTTTTTTTTAATTTCTGATCGAAAGCTCGAACCTCTGTGATGTCACAACCATTTTGGAAATGAACTTCTTTCGGTGCATGATTATTTTTAAATATCATGAGTTAAAGAAAAATTGATGAAAAAACCACATCGATTGGATTTTTTTTTTTGTAAACTTATTTTTTATTCAAATTAAAATCTAAAAGCTAATAGTTTTATCTAGGCAAAAAAGAAATCAATTAAGAACTCAAACACGTTTCGCAAATTGTGTGTCTAAATTTAAAAATTTATTCCTGCATTCGAAAAAGAATCTTCTCTTTTTCCTTCATTAAAAAATCACGCTGAGATCAACAAAAGCATAAACAATCTATATAAAAACGAAATAGTTTTGAAAACCTATTTTTATTTTCATTTTAACATTATTTTCTGTTTTTGTTTTTGGCATTTTATTTTTGTTTTCTTTTTATACCCAGCATAAGCGGGGTATAATAGTTTTGTGCGAATCTTGTAACAGGGAGAATTAATCTCCGGAGATATAGACAAATATATATAGAAATGATCAGGATCAAAAACTGAATCGATTTAGACATGTCCGTCTGTCCGTCCGTCCATCCGTCCGTCCATCCGTCCGTCTGTCCGTCCGTCTGTCCGTCCGTCCGTGTTCGGATCTCCTCCGAAACGGCTGAACCAATGAAGTCGAAGTTTGGTACACATATATATGGGGGTCCGAGTATGATCCTAAGTAAAAATGGGAGACATCCGCTCACTGCCACGCCCACAAATGAATTTAAGGTGTTTTCAGTAAAATGCTTGTAACTTGCGAACCACTCAACACATTTCATTGATATTTGGTGTACTGGTAAACTACGAAAAGGGACATATCCTGGAAAAAAACTGGCCTCCGCCCTCCTCGAGCCACGCCCACAAATAAGCCCACAAATAAGGGCTTATCGTAACTTGTGAAGTAAAAGGCGTAGAAGCTTCAAATTCGCAACATAGGTTGACGATTTGAGTAGAATATTAATTTTTATTGGCGGGGGTTTTTTTTTTTAAGTTTATGCAACTTTGTTTTTCTTTGTGAGAAATCTTTACTCTTCCTAGGGGCCCCAAACAAATGTTGATACGGGGCCCAGCCAAGGCACGCTACGCCACTGCTACGGTCAGCGTTTTGCGATTTGCATTTTACGTTTTCCGGACTAGTCCCTCTCCAATGACAGGCCCATGTTAAAAAGGTCAGTTGAATGCATTAGAAATGGAAATATGAAAGACTAGTACTGCTAACATGAGGGACTGACCGAAGGCTACACTTGGGTCAGTTCATATTACAGCAGGGAATGTACCAGAAACACATATGGGACGTTGCTATGTTTACCAATTTACTTCAGCTAAATCTCCTGGTGACGCTTATCATTTATGTCCCCATTTTGAATGATCTATAGCTCGACTGATACTGGTTGCTGCATACGAATGCACAAACGCAATATACCCTCGACACAGAGTGTGGCGGGTATAAAAATGCTGTGAAACGCACTCTTGTAGCTGCCCTGCAGGAAGCCTGTCGCCATATCGCCCCATGTCTATATTAAAGTCAATATAGACAAGAGAACTAGTTCCAACGTCAACAGTATTTATAGGCGGTGTCATTCGAGAAATTGTACTGTGAAGAGGTATAGTTCATCTTAATTGACCATGTCAACAACGTGTCTCCTTATAAAGCGAAAGAGTACTCCTTTTCTATACGTAACAGTACCGACATCAACAGTTCGTCAATAGTTTTTCGGTCAACTATTGACATTCAATGACAGCTCAGTGTTAAATGTCAATAACGCAAAGCATTGCGACGGGTATAACTAGTCAGTAGTACTGTTGACGCAGTCAGTCGAGAAAGAGTATAGATTCACTATTGACATTTCCTGCAGGGTGAGAATGAACGCATATTGTATGTGAATGTCCTCATGAAAAGAGAGCACTCAATTAGTCAACACTGTTGACTCAACAGTCGAAACTGAAGATTAGAATGTGTCTGTCCGGTGCGGCGCGGTACGGTGCGGTGTGGTGCGTCGGGGTGCTGCTGGGTGCGATGATAGTGCTGCGATATCGGTCAATTGGTAACACTTCTTATCAACAAATTAATGAAATATCGACTAGTCAACCTAATTCTTTCAATATTCTGGCTTAATCAGAGAGAGCGACTGAAAGAAAGGTGAATAAAATGCTGAAAATTCTATTCATAAATCAATAAAATTGATAAAGCTCCAAAAAAACTGATAAGAAACGTACTCATGGAGGTCTTTTATAAAAATAAGCAACACGCATTTGCTTATTATTCGGAAGGCATGTTGTCACTTTATTCCTCTTCTCCTTTTTTTGTCTTTAATTTTTCTCGCTTATTTTTTTTTTTTTTTTGTGCCCGTTTTCAGTTTGAAAATGTTCTCAAAAGGCTGGAATTCTTTCAGGAACCGCACGATATACAAAATCCTTTTTTTTAAATGATTTATTAGTGACACACTATAGCACCTTTGGTCTCCTGCTATCGAAATGAAGAACGAAGAAAAGAACAAGGAGATCGAAAGGCGAGTAGCCCCCCAGCGTAATCCTTTGCTTCTAAGAGCAACTCCCAGCGCACATCTTTGCCGATCGAAAGCCGTCTCCAGGATAATAAATTTAAAACAAAATATTTATAAACAAACAAAAAAAAAAATCCTTGTTAGTAATCGCATCTTCAATCGCAAATGCGGAACTTTAGTATATCTCAATAAGGCCCGATTTCACGAAGCTATTTAAATGAAACTTAAATGAAACGAACTGTTCAATTTCATACAAATAGAGTAAATTTTCATTTAAGTTTTATTTAATTGCATCTTTAATCAAATTCCCAAGAATAATGAAATCATATAATCGGATAATCGGTAGAACTGAAATCAATTTTATTCTTTTGATTGATGTCTCAGCCCATCACAGTCTCATCTCTAGTTTGTAGGAACCAATCAAAATCGAACGAATTTTCATTAACCGTTACTTCAGCGCACATGAGAGCTGTCTCGTTGTAACTTTTTTTTATTATTTTTTTTTATTATTATTATTATTTATTAGCAAATTATTTTACTATTACAATTCATATTGTTACATCACACATTATTTCATCACATATTGCTTCTATTCCAACGACATTACTATCACATGATTTCACTTAAATTTTTAAAATAAAGTTATATATACATAATATTACATTAATTTCATTCATATACTAATTCAGCTTAATTCATTCTTTTTATATAATTGGTGCATTTTCTTTTGAACATATTGTAGTTTATTTCATTTTTTATACTTATTGGTAGCTGATTAAACATTCTAAGTCCTTTATAAAATAATGTATTCTGCGCATTCGTTGTCCTATGTAATCCTATCCTGAAATCACTTGCATTCCTTAGCGAATAATTTTGGTTATCTGCCACATAAGTTACACTTTCGGACATGTATCTTGGTGTACTGTTGTTCTTTATTTTAAATATTGCAATAAGTGTGTTTAGTTTTAGTTTTTGTTCGACGCTTAGCCATAATAGAGTATCCAGCATAAATTGTATTCCCGTGTATCTGTTTAGTTTTAAGATCGATCTCATTGCTTTATTTTGAAGTTTTTGGAGTCTTTCAATCTGACTTTGGTTGCACGTTGTATATATTAATGTAGAACAATATTCAAAATGAGGTTTTATCATTGTGTTATATATTTTTATAGCTGTCATCATGTCTATTTTATTACGTATTCTCTTAAAGAAACCGATTTTTTTCGCGATTTTTTTACATATGTAATTTATATGCTCACCCATTTTTAAGTCTTTATCCAGAATTACTCCTAGATATTTTAGTTTGTCGACTATTTCTATTGTTTCGTTATTTATCTGTATTTGTTCCACAATTGAGATATTAATCTTCATTAATTTAGTTTTACTCTCATTTAATTTCAGTTTATTCATTTTTAACCACTTGTTTATTTTATTTAGATCATTCATTAATTTAGCTTTACATACTTCATATGATTCTCCTTCTGAGTACATCACTGTATCGTCTGCATACAGCATTAGTTCACATTCGCTCACCACATTCTGCATGTCATTGATGTAGACTATAAATAACAATGCACCCAGGATCGAACCTTGGGGTACACCGTATTTTAATTTTACACCTTCCGATATTTTCCCATTTACTTTTGTTCTCTGTGTTCTGTTTTTAATATAGGACTCAAACCAATCTCTTTCTTTATTTTTTATACCATAAGTTTGAAGCTTTGTTATATCCCAGCCGGAAATTTCACTACTTTTGCAGTACTTCCGAACTGGTGAAAATTCATACTGCGACTACTCGCATTACTAACCCTTATTTCTAATGAATTTTGTTAGCAGATGGCTGCTATTTTCAATACTGTAAAATTCATGTGTTATTCATTAGGTAAAGAAGCTTATGGCCCTAAATCGCATGAAAACTTCATTTGAGAAAAGAGTACATGCTGGCTGACTGAAATGAATCAAACGTGCATAATTATTTCATTTGAAAATAGAGTATATTCTGCTAACATGAATGAAAATATCATTTGGAAAAAAATATATGGTGCCAACGCGAATGAGAATTACATTTTAAAAAATAGTATACGCCGCGGGGATCTAAGAGGAGAAGAAAAAGAATATATTAAAAAATTGGCGGATATGGCCATATTTCGTCACTTCGTGATTGTGACACATTATCGCCTTTAATACATAATTATAAAACTTTTGAGAATTGTAGTACACCGATTGAAAAACATCTTGTCATGACAATTATACCCAAAACAGATTACAGCTGAAATACGAAATTAAAAACCGCTAATGCAAATCACAAAAACAGGTCTCCAGACTGTAAATGCGCATTACCTTCTTGCAGTTTGCTGAATAAATTTAAAAACTAAAAAAAGCCAAAATTTGTTGTATGTATAAAAATCCAAATATTGTGATGTAAATTAGGTCCGTCAATTCTTAAAGCTGCAATTTTACCTTTTAATTATTATTGACTTCAATTATTTGATATGCTTGCACGCTTTGAACTGGTTGTTGAGTAAATTTTCTCTTGGCGAAAGAAACCCAAAAAAGAGCCATATAAAATAAAAAAGAGCAACAGCGCGAAACATCAACTGTGGCAGCCTTGACTGACAGTAAACCTGCCATATGTTGTCAATAAATAACAAAAATACCATAACTTTCGGTAGCTTTTTCTTAGAGCTGCCAGACTAAAATCGGCTAATTCACGCTTTGAGTTGTGCATTTATTTAATCAAATTCAAGTCAAATGCACGACATAATGCAAAATTAAGCCATTGATTTGCATTAATGGTGTAATCTGTTTAGGGTATTATATAGGATCTTCATTCAAAATAGGAGTATACAACCCTCTTTCAAATGAAAATTTTATTTGAAGAAGGGTCTGTTGCAACGAGCTCTTGCTTCTGTGATATTTTCACTAGAAGATCACTCGAAAAAGCATCAATTGCCCTCTTTACATATGAATGCTTCACTTCTTCTGCATTAATGAGTTTTTCATGCATGCGATAATTTCCTTCTGGGATATGGATAATTCCTGCAAACGTAACGTTTATGTCGCGGCGGTACATATCAGATTGGCTAGCGGATCTGCATATGTTGAAATCTTTAACCCTTAAAACACTTTGGCAGCTGCGGGGTTACATGTATGTGTCCCAACAAAAGTTTAAACACGACTTAATTAAAAAGTTTACATGTAAATTGGGATTTATGAGTTCCAAATTGTCTTCTGATATGTTGTCTAATGGCAACTGTCTTTGTCAGCTGTTTTGTGGTGTCATTCGCCTTTAGTTTTGCTTTTAAGGTCGATGAGTGGAGTCCATATAGAACTATAGCTGCAACTTCGGCCAAATTTTGGCGCGTTATGGCATGATTTGGTGAAAAAGTTCAACTGTGGTGAAACACGCCATAAATCGAGTGTTATGGTGAACCACGTAATGGAAAGTGTGGTGTACCACGTAATAGCTTTTGGCCGAAGTTGCAGCTATAGTTCTATATGGTGGAGTCGTTTTTTCAATTGAATAGTTGTTTTCGCTTAAAAACAAATACAGTTTGACAATTTAAAGGTATTTGTTATCATAAATAGTGAAATAATAGCTATGACTACTGATTTGGGGCAAGTTAAATGCAATATATATCTAATATAATTTTTTTAATGATGTTTTTAACTAGTGGGACATATGTGTACCAACAGTCTTCAAGGTTTGTAATTTTTAATTTTCCAAGTTCTCGTACTTGGTTTTTTTGTGAAATTGGATACTGTTGGGACATATCGTCGCCTTACTTCCAAAACCTCGTATCTGACATTTTTATGAAATTGGTTTTTTTAGCTTATAAAATAGAGAAACCCATTTTGCCCCACATGGCATTTCCAACTCAGTGACTTTGTATGAGAAAAAAATAATTATCGCAAATTTTAAAACCTCGTATCTGCAAGCTTACCTTAAAATTCCTTCTAAAACCTCGTATATGTAAAATATTGTTCTATAAATAAACTTGAAGTGGCTCATATGACATTTAAACGGCAAATTTGTTGTTGGTTAAAGCCTATACTGAGATATGCAGTAACTACTTGCACATTAGGAGCCAATTGGCTACAACGTCGTAAAGTGTGAGAGAGACAACTATATTCGCGCTTCTTGAATTCTTCAAAGTATGCCAACAATTTAACACCTTCGAAGTCGGTGTCAGTATTTCATTTGAAAAATGTGCCGCAATCAGCTGTCCTGGCATTTACTTCGCATAAAAAATGAACATGTTCATTTCTATGGCGAAGTAAAGCAGGCAAGTCGCATGCAACCCTGCGCACATGATTACTTGACATCTCAGTATAAGCGAAAGTAAAGTATTTACTTCGAAGTACTTTTCAATTTTTTTTGCACGTATTTCTTATGGGAGCTTTACTTACTGCATATCTCAGTATAGGCTTTTAGAATATAACATCTCTAAACAATAAAATGTAACCAAGTAGGAAATGTCTTTAGCAATAATTAAGTCAATATTTTATCAATATGAAACAAAATAAAAATAAATAAAAAAGAGGGCATTTCAACCGAAAGAGCTTATAGTTTCAATAACTCTCAATATCATTGCATGCCTTTGATGGTTTCAGTGCGATATTTTCTACTGGGGAATTATGCACTTATGTTGTCTCAATGTCCGGGTTTAAACAGAGACACAAAAGCGAAAAAGCAAATTTAGGCTGCAATTATAGTTAAGCTGAAACCAGTGGCGTATCTAGAGAAATACAGCTCTTGTAGTGCTCATATTTACCAAAGTGGCAGATTGGGAAATTATGCGACAAATTTTTTTCATATATTTTCACTGAAATAATTGAATTTAAGTTCAAATTGTTATTTTTATTCTTTTTATGTTCCAAATATTTGCCTTAAGTTACATTAAAAAGAAATGAAAACTTTAAGCCACGTCTTTTTTAGTTCGCACAAAACCTCGTAAGTAACAACATTTGTAATTTTCTAAAGGACCAAAAACACGTAAGTGACAAAATCAGCCAGTGCTACTTCTTTAGTGAGCTTCGTACCGTAAACTCAGTTCAGAGTCTTCAGTAAATATCCTAGCTATGGTTTAAAAAATTAAAATCGTTAATAAAGTGAAATTTACGTAAGATAATCAGTTTTTTTCGATTTCTGAAAAACAGCATTTTTGTAGATACGAGGTTTTGGAAGTAAGGCGACGAATATATTCCTTATAGAAGCCACAATTTGAGTCGTAGGGTGGCGTTTAGGCACTTAAAATTTGCGCAAGGTCTCCACCCTTCCGAATTAGGTCTATCTGCTATTTTATACGGTAATTGAGTTATGGCCCTAAATATGGGGCAAAGTAGAGAAAGTGGACAATAAAGAAAAAAAAAAAATGGACGCATTTTGGACCATATCTCGGAAACGCTACTTAAATCCATCAAACCAACGACCTTTTTGGAATGAGGGAGCCCGAAGCTAACATAAAATAACCATTTGAAAAAAAGCGTATAAAAAATTTTTTTTTGGTAGCATTGTGTAATCCGTTAATTTTTTTTTATCTGCCGTGTTGATTTGATTAAAAAAATATAAACCATATACAGTAGAATCTCGCAAAATTTAATCAATTTGTCCCAGGGGTAATCAACTTTTCCGAATTATTAACTTTTCCAAATGTCTTTCAAAATCGAAAAAATTAATGAAATAGAGACTACATGCATAAAAATATGTTTTTGCAAACATTACATGCGTATTTTATTTAAAGTTTTTATTTTAAATCAGTTTTACACAGATATTCTTTAACTAAATTTTTTTCAACAACTCCTATTTCACAATTAGGCTGCACGCTTCGATCGAATTTGTCACTTTTAGCTGTTCTCGTTATGATATGCGTTGTCTTATTTTGTTTTTCTTCGCTATTCCACGTAATACACACGAAATTGGGGTGATTTAATAATAAAATAAAGGAAAACAAAAAAATTACGCTCAGAAAAAATAACGCCAAAATTAACATTTTAGAACGCTACGTGGGCGCTGAAATTCGATTAACTTAACCAAGCGTTTAACTCATTCGAGCGGAAATCTAATTGGTGACTTTAATATACGCTCGAATTCGAAATATCATTGAAATAGGTATCTCGAAAAACTCTGATATTTGGGGAGTTTTTGGAATTTAGTATTGCAGGTATCTTTAAAAATGGTCCGATCTGGTCCATTGCAAAACTTTTTTTTTTTTTTACTCATTTTCTCATAAGCACGCACACCAATTTCGGGAAGATAGCTCGACTCCTTCGATAAGAAAAATGTATACAGACAGACGGACAGACAGACAGACAGACAGACGGACAGACAGACAGACGGACAGACAGACAGACGGACAAGGCTAAATCGAATTTCCTGGTGACGCTGATCATTTCTAAGCTTATTTTATATAGCCTATCTCGACTGGTCCTGGGTGCTACACACAACCACACAAACGCAATATACCCTCGACACAGAGTGCGTCGGGTATAAATATGTAAAACAATAAAAATGATTGAATTTTATTGTATCATAAAAAAAAAAAAAATCCAACAAAGAGAAAAGATTTGTGCGAAATTTATCCGAAAAACCCTTTAAATAAATATCTTTTCCGTCTTTTGATCTTCATATGGGTATTTCCAAACGGACGTTACAGTTACTTTAGCAATTTTATGTCCCGAATTGAAGAATGTGAAAAATCCGGACTTTTATACTTATCAAAATTTTATGCAGATCAGAAAGGCAATTAGACATGCTCGAACGTGACAAAAAGTTTATTTTTTTCTAGCAATACCCATATAGGGTCATTGAAATGTTAGGGATGTGCGCGTTATAGGCTTTTCGGTTGCCATCACACACGCTCGCGAAACTTTGTTTGTTCTTCGTTTTGGACTCACGCAGTGATGTACCCGAATGCGCTCGAAACACCCAACGAACAGTAGTAAATCACCAAATTTTAATACAACATAAAGGAATAATAATGTGGAATAAAACTAAAAAGAATATTTTATTGTGCCAATAGTTTTGTGAGTCAGGGTTTTGACCAATCGCGCGGCATGGCAATAAGTATTTTGACTCATGATCACGCACGTCACGCATGTCACGGTAAAAAAAGAACGCGAAATTCATTTGTTCATACACTTAACTAATTAAGCAGAATGAGGGAATTTTCTCTTCAATATGGCTCTGAAGATATTAAACATTTAAAATCATTTTTGAAAATTTCATCTTTTTTATTGACGGATTAAAAATCATCAGAAATGAAGAAGGTAGATGGTTTTAAAACATTATTAATTTGCTAATTTTTAATATGCATACAAACATTTTTGAATTTGAATTTCCCATCGTTTGCCCAGAGATTCCCGTAGTTTATTGAAATGACTTTCTATGTATTCATTTTTCCACTTTTCCAATTTTGAAATTTTCTATGTTGGCGGGCGCACTTTTATATGCCTTGAGAGATTTTCACAACTGGAACTGGGCTTCAATAAAAAAGCCGCTATTTTATTTCCAGCCACTTTATGCTACAAATAATAGGCGCACTGTGTGCGTTAGCTATTTTTGGCTGGAAAAAGCGGATTTTAATGATTCTTATTTGAATCCCATAAGAAGTTTCGCAGTTTCATTTCAGACTTCAAGTTGGAAGGTTGGGTGTTGTTCTAAATCGGAAAAATCCAATTGAACGAAAAGAACGAAATTTTGTTTGCTTGTTTGCTGTTTTTTTTTTTTTTTTTGAAAGGATAAATTTCCTTATAACGTTAAAGTTTTTCATATAAATTTTCTTCACCTCCGGCATTTCCTTTAAAGTGTGTGTATGTGTGAGTGCTTTTTGTTTTATTTTATTTTAAAAAGTAACGTTTTTTAAATATTATTTTATTTGAATTATCTCGTTGGTTTTGCGAGACAACATCTTGCGTTATCATTCTGTTTACAAATTATTTCATATGAATACAAAACAAAAAATAATAAAAAATAAAAAATAAATAAATTTAAAAGTATATATTTTTATAGACAAAGGAGTTGAGAAAAATTCAAAAATAAAGGAACTCGAATATCACGTCGAGAGTGCATAAAATTTGGAGAAATCAAACCGAAAAATTGCCATCATTGGAAATTTTAATGTTCCTCCTCTCTCTCGTTCTCGTTCTTTCTCGTCTTCATCTTCGTTTTCGACCTCTTCTTCTTCTACCTCCGCAAAACCAACAAGATCAACAATAAAATATATAATTTTATGTCGACTTGTTTTCTTTTTAACGTGAAACTATAAATTTTTTCCCCCATCACGCTTTGCTTTTTTATTTTTGTGTTTTGGAAATTTATTTCGTTTAATTGAAAAAATCGTTTAAGTGCTTTTAATCAATTTTCGAGACATTTATATTTTCTATCATTGCCAATAAATCATCAGTCGAACTGCTAAGAAAATCGTGAAAACTCTACCTTCGAATTCAAGTTGAAATTCAAATTGAAAATCAAATTCAAAAAAGTAACGATTGAAAACTTTTTAAATTAAAGCGAATGCGGTGAAAATCAAAAGAAGCATGTAAACTTTAAAGTCCCCACAAAACGTGCAGCCAAACATCGTTATCAGCTTATCAGACTTAAAAATAACAACAAAAGAAAAGATCAAAAAGTGCTAAGCGAGAAACCAACAACGAGCAACAAAAAAAAAAAAAAAATAAAAATCAGCCGAAAAACAATAACAACAGCCGCTTTTGCAGTATGGCTTCATAACTGCTTAAATAATTTTCTACAGGTAAGTTCTTGTTGTTGGCTCTTAATGTTTTTGTTTGCTTTTTTGAATTTTTTTTTTTTTTTTTTGTATATTATTATTTTTTTTTTTTCTATGTGACTCAACCGGTTTTACCGCTCTTAAAATGTTTGTTTTTGTAATTGCCTTCGTACAATCTCTCTCAACGTTAAAACTTAAAATGCTGCTTACGAGGGTCGTGGAAAACTCCGCCGCACTACATACATACAGGTTTAGTGTTTTGCGGCAATTGCGATTTGCCTGGAGAGAAATGTTTCTTTGCTTTTGAAAGAAAAAAGCGCCGACTTATTCTAAAGATTTCTCTTAAGGCCCCTGATCTCTAAATTTCAAATTGTCTTTTCTTCTGAGTAAAAAGGAAATTTTTCCACAAAAACAAAAATAAACTTAAAATTTTGCTATTAAATTCAAATTAAAAAAAAAAAAAAAACTTAAATACAAATTAATAAATAATGAATTAAAATAAATGAAATAACATTAACATTGCTGGTGTCGTAGGACCATTTGGTCCAAGATGCAATATTTCTGAGTGCAGTATCTGGAGAATGATGAAATATTTGGGCCAAAATTCTTTTTGATGCCTAATATTCTGTCCCCGTTTATGATATTCAAGGTGTATTATATTCTCTATATGTATCTCTATATGCGGAATATGATAACTCATACAAGAGTTAGTATTTTTACTGATAGTCAGGCAGCAATTAAATCGTTAGACTCTTTGATAGTCAACTCAAAATCGGTGAGGAAGTGTCTGTCCCTTCTATCAGAGATGGGACAAAACTTTCGATTAGGAATCGTATGGGTACCGGGCTATAGCGATATTCCTGGGAACTGTACTGCTGATGATCTGGCTGGACCTGGCACCACCCTGATGTCTCCACGAACGGGCGAACAAACAGAGGTTCCACTTGTTACCTGTCGCCTTCTCATTGAGGAATGGGCCAACAGGTCCGTCCAAGAGAGATGGAAAAGCGGTAGTCTTTGTGAGAAAGCTAAACTAACTTGGCCGCGTATAGGGCATAAACGGACTGAGGAATTAATTAGGATGTCAAGAACTCGTCTTTCGTTAACAGTTGGACTTATGACTGGTCACTGTCTCAAAGGTTCCCATGCTAGAAGACTGCGGGCACCTGCCTTCGATTTCTGCAGGAGTTTTCAGGATGAGGAGGAGGAGGAGGAAACTCCTCACCATCTTCTCCTGCACTGCCCAGCATTTGCTAAGCTGAGAGATTTAAAACCTTGCGATGTTACTTCTTTCACTCCCTATCGGAACTCGGGGAACCTAACCCGTTGAGGATAGCAAGCTTTATTGAGCGCACAAAATGGTTTTTCAAATAGGTGTCCGAATCCACCTTTCTGGTGGGCGGACCCTACAACCTAACCTATTCTCTATTTAAATATTTGACCCAAAAATAATCTGTTGCGATATTCTAAATTTGATAACAATACCTAGTTATTTATAAGGCCTTCTTGGAGGTTTTTTGAAATATCGCGTCCTATACAATTGATCTCAAGCCTGGGGACAACCATATTGTTGCCAAAAAAGACAACGATGTTACTGTAATTTGTGAGTAAACATAATGTAGTTTTGGTAATATTAATTTTTTTTTTAATTCAACTAGAATATTTTATTTTGTTATTAAATAAATTTTTTGGTAAAATTGGTTTGTTATTTATTTGGTTTGCTTCTTCATGAAAATTGAATTTGATTGACAGAGACAGAAATTTAGGCATTAAAAAGTATTTTGTCCCTTTTATACTTTTAGGGAATCAGGCAAGGAAATTTGTTTCGTAAAGAGCTCAAAACTCTTGACTATATTCATCATGGATTTTGTATGAAAAATACACCGTGGGCCAAATGGTTCTTAAGGCTATTTGAGTAACTTTTTGAAGGTAACCATCGACTCTGCATAGAGTAAACTACTTTTTCCTGTTCATATTACCTATATATAGGTTGTTCACACTATCGAGACTTAATTTTTGTTTGTTGGAACAAATTTACATCTAAGGTTCACAAGAAAAATATTTTTTATTAAAAAGCTCAGTTTTACGAAAACAAAAAAAAAACAAATGGGTACGATGGTTTCTTACGTTCTTCTTATGGTCTTTGAACGGCCCCTTCTCGCGTAAATTTGTATCTAACTATCTGGACTCGACTGTAAATCAATAAAAAAGCTGCATTCGAAAAAATCATATAAATTCAATTGGAAATTCATGAACCCCTTTGTTCAACATTGAATGAATTGTTGAACCAAAAAAATTCAAAGGGATTCGAGTTTTGGTTTTGCATTTTTATTGTTTCTAAAATAGACAAAAAAGTTTTACGTTTACCGCTCGTGAAAATAAACAAGGAAAGATTCAATTCAGCCAGCGATTTCTGATATTTTATTATTCCGAAGGTGCTTCGCCACTCGGCAAGTAAAGCGCTTTTTATTCTACAAGAATCAAGCTTTCTTGCTCAAAAACTTTCTATCAAGGAACAATTTTGCTTGCCGAAAGTGCTTTTTGATCAACCAGACTTGGCAAGCGAAAGAAAAAGAGTTGTTAAAAGCGCTTAACTTGCCAAGTGGGGAAACGCCTTGATTGGTTAAGCACTTTAAAAAATCAATTTTTTCTTTCTTTCATATTTCGATAGCAAAACCTATTTGAGCTGTTAAGAAATTAGACCGAAATTCAAAGTATTGAAAAAATTACGGCTCACAACCGCCGATGCGCTCTAAGGGCCTTGCTCTGCTCTTGAAACTTAAATTACGTTTTTCTCGAAATGTGATCTTTTTAGATCGGTCAAGATCCTACAGTCTAAACTATCTAACCGATCGTTATGAAACTTTAGCATATTCTTCCACTAATAATTAACGCTCGCAGGTACCAGAATTGTTTTTTTTATTTTTTTATTATTTAATATCTTTTAACGATTGTTGAAAAAATCGAGTTTTTCGACACATTTTTCGACAGTCCGCCATTTGTTTTTTTCTTTTTTTTTTTTGTATAAAATTTAGTTATTCTGGTACGGACGATAACAACAGACGTACTTAACAACAATCCTACTTTTTTTTTTGAGTGGACAAAAAAAAATATTAACAATCTAAAAAAATAGAAGCAAAATGTTTATGCTGTTTAAGTTGTAAATAGAATCATATATAAATATCACAATGATTGAACTCTATTATTCGGATTCATGGAGCTTCGAAAATGCTTCCCATTAATATGAACCTAAAAGGCAGAATTCACGTGACTCAAATTGCTTCTTCATTTCGATCCACCCACGAGTTCCATTGCACTTTTCTGTTTTACATTTTACCGGTTATGTAAGTAAAAATAAAAGACAAAAAAAAAAAAAAAAAAAAAATAGAACGTCGCCTCCCGTGTCTTTCGCTCTCTTGCTTAAACTTAAAAAACGCGACAATCGAGTTTCAAAATTTCGATTCTTCTTTTCTACTACTTCTAGATAAATATACGCGCAGAGCAATTTTATTGTTTAGAAATGTAGAAATGTCAATTGTTTTTGAAATACGAAAAACAAATTTCTTTTGTTTTCTGCGATTGTTCAGTTTTTTTTTGTCGCCTCTTCTATTTCTGCTCGTCTGTCTAACTGTCTGCGTTCGGTTCGTAAGCGCACATCTACCCAGTAGAAAATGTCCCGCGGATGTCATTACGCTTCACCTCGGACGAGTTCATTCGCATGGCAGCGGGAAAGTCCACAGGACGTGCTGCATGACATGTCCATCGAGACGGAGCCGGTACGAATGATCATTTCGCTCCGTCTCGATGACGCTGTCCTGCTGAGCATTTCACTTGGCAGTCCGCTCTGAAAGGCGCCGCGCCGACACAATTTTCTGCTGGGTAATGTTGCGTGCGTCTGTGCCTCTGCTTGTGTTTGAATGTGTGCGAACGTCCCCAGCAGCGAATGGAATGCATCCAGCATCGATGCTCCATCGATATCAAGGTAACGACGATCGAATCCGATTTAGGTTCTTCTCTGTGTAAAACCTGCATTACATTTAACATTGAATGACATTGGCGGTAAGCGATTGGGGCTCCCATCTGCATAACCTTTCATAAACGCAGTCATTGAACAAAAAACAAACAAACAGATACACTGCATTACTTTAAGCACAACATTTCCCTCTAGGTAATGCACAAAGTTGTAAATGGTAATGTAGCCTACGGCAGATGATTCCTGGTAGTACTCGTTATAAGAAAAACGTAGATAGCTTGCCTCACAATCCGATGTCGGCGGGTTCAATATCCATACCCGGCGAGCGACGGATTTTTCTTTTTGTTATTTTGAATCAGTAGATAATATGGGGACTCATATAGGTGGGCAAATCGTGCGCAGAGCAAATTTTTGCGCATTTGGCAAACCGGAGCAATTGAACTGTCAAATTTTGTATGAAAAGATAACAGCTGAGACTGAGCAAACGTGCTCAGTCAATTCTACCGGCAAAATTTTTGTGCAAATAAAATTAAGCCCGTCCTAAGCCATCCAAATACCTACATGTGTGAAAGTTAAAAATACATTTTAAAATTTAAATATTTACAAGAACTGAAAGTAAATTTGATTGAAAATATCTGGAATTTTTCTAATGGAACAATATGCTTATCGAAATATGCAAAAAATATAACAAAAAAATTATGTTTTGGGAATTTGTGTTTTGTTCAAACCGGATTGATGTTTGTCTGTGTTGTACAGTGTGTGCAAGATTTTAAGAATTCGAGAATCAGCTGGTTCATAAAAAAAATAATTTGCCAATTATGCACTTATGAAACTTTGCAAATCCTTCCTGGCGAATCTGCGCAAAGCTGATTTATGAGTCCCCTTAATATAACATATAAATAATATTTAAAAAGTTTAGAGGAATAAAAAATTTTCATGCGATAAAAGCAAAAGAGAATGGCTCCAGCGGAACACACAGCATCTTTTTAAAGGGCACGTAGTACATGATAATTTTGAAGACGGGATAGAAATTTGACTTTATGACTGGCGACTTGTTTTCTCTTCTTCGAGTTGAACCATTTTTCCCTTAAAATTTACTTGCGGCTTTCGATTCGATTCCTAATGTGCCCACAAATTTTTTGCGCCTGCGGCAGGGCTCGAACCTAGGCACTTCCGATTCCTAAGACTGCTAAGCGCTCACGCTGCCCTCTACGCCAAAGAAATATATATAGAGATGTATAACATATATAAATATACGCATTTTAGTAGTAAAAGTCGAGAATATTGAATGAGAGTTCATGACATATTGGATATTTTAGAGTGGATTACATTGGGGAGAATTTCATTAAAATTGTAATCCACTTGCATTACCTTGTATTCGATTCAGGATTCGATGTCGTTGGCATGCATTCACCATTTCGCTGCTGGGTCTGAACGGGTATATAGGCAACTTTGTTGCGTTCTTATTGCGATTATGATAAGATACCATAGTTTTGTTGCTTAAAATAAATGCATAAATATGACAAATATCAAACAGAGCGTAATAAAACTTTGCCTAGAAGTTTGTTTTTCTCGATCAAGGGTGGTTCAGTCATTTTTTTTTACTCGAGTAAGAGAAATTGAAATTGAGCGAAACTTTATTTAGTATATATCAGCGTTGCCAGATGAATTTTCTTAAAAAGCGGGATTTTTTAAAAATTTATCCAAAAAATGCGGGATTTCACAAGCAATTGCGGGACAAATTTAAATTTACTTTCGCGAGACAACAAATGTGGAATTCCAACAAAAACCCCTTAACAAAGTATTAATTATGTATATTCAGAATTACTTTTTCTTTCTATGGCTTTATTGCTCGCATTCAAAGATTTTAAACATTTTGTTACGTTAGTAAATTATTTTTAAATTTCTTACATTTTGTTACATTAGTAGATTATTTCAAATTTATTTGTACTTTTCTGACCCTTTCACCGAATCTAAGATTTCTTTTTTATCTTTAACAAACTAAAAGTTAGTTTCCATATATTATATTTGAAAAAAAGCGGGATTTTTCATGTCCCGGCGGGACATTATAATTTTAGGCCAAAAAGCGGGACATCCCGCAAAATGCGGGACGTCTGGCAACGCTGGTATATATGTATGTATGTATGTTGGAGTGGATGCCACTTTGGCCGTTTACCGGCCCATTGTGATACCACCAGGGGTTTTCTTGCGTATGTGTCAGTGTATGTCTTTTTATATGGTGTGCCCCTAATCATGCGATTTTGAAAAACCAGTGCTAGGCTTAGAAGTCGAGGGTTCAAATCTGACAACAGGGGCAATCAAAAATGAAAAATAAGCATTCGAAAAAAAATTTCTTTTTGTTTACCCGAAATAGTCTTGAAAGAAAATTTCTATTCGAAAACAATTCGAGAACGAAAAAAATCTCAATTCGCTAACGATAAGTGAGTCCAACGATATCGAATTCGCAACGAGTTCGCCTCGAAGCCTGGCCGCCAGATAGTTTTAAGAGAAAACGATATCGTATCGATAGACCCTTGTACTGGAGGCATCCTTAGAAGTGGACCGATCGATTATGCAGAGCATGATTATGATTATAGATGAAGCATGGGTGTTATACACCACCACACAAACGCAATATACCCTCGACACAGAGTGTAAAGTGATATTGTACATACAACGTGCGTATTATGTGATGTTCTGCAATTACCGAATACAGCCCTGGTAATTTTGAATCCAAAATTAATAGAACAAATAATTATTTTACAAGTAAGTTTTTAATTATTCGCAAAGAAAACTGAAAAAGGCCAAGCGATTCGAGAATTTACTGAAATTTTCAGCATTGAGGCCTTTAGGTCTATCCAACGATGTTCCAGTTGGACTGCTTATGGTATTGTCCGATTTGTGTCGTCAAAAAAAAAAAAAAAAATGCAACCAATCCATTCTACCTGAAATGCCAGGCCGCGAATATCGCTTCTAGTGATGCCCCAAAAGCGTGTCATTGATGTACCTACTTTATCAGCTCCAAGTCCATTTCTAAAATTTCCCCCATAGACTAATCATATCGAGCTGCTCTTTGCTACTATATGTTTTAAATGAAACACCAAATGACGTCGACGCCAAAAAATAACCATTGAACCTTCCCTGACCTCCCTGCTAAATATTCCCTGGTTCCCATTTTATTATTACTCCTTCTTTTGGCATAACCTTAAATTTAATATATCGCACACTAATCACTAAATCGGCACAACTCAAAATTTTGCATTTCTCGGGCAAACAGTCTATGATTCTCGACGCCTGTAAAATCAACTTCTTTTCTAAATTAATATTATTCTTAATTAACTGGAGAATCAATAAATATCAACGTTAATTTTCCAAGTGTTCCTTTTCCTGCAGTAAAACGTTGGCGAACATGAAAAAATTGATTGAAACAATTTTGAGTTGTGCCGCTTTAGTGATTAGTGTGCGATATGCATAACAAATCCGGATTTGGCTTTTAAAACAATTTTTTTTATTTTCCAAAAAATTTACTTTTGAACACAGCGAACTTACCTAATGAACATAATATTATAATATATGTACATACATACATAGGTATTAGTAAACTGGAACGCCAGCAAATTTAAATCCCATAGCTCTCATTTTGACGTTCGTTTTCCAGGAATTTTATCAAAAAGCGATTGAAAAAAAAAAATCCCCTGCTCCGATTGAGCAATTTTCCTAGAAGGAAAGCAAGCGTCCATTCGAATGCATGTACAGTGGTACAGCAGTACATGTCCTTTGTTATTTCTGTAACGCATTTATGATCATTCCTGTCAAAACTTGTGATTTTTGGAAAAGACATCACCGTATCACATTTCCCGAACATATCGCAATACCTGAATTTTCTCTAATTGAAAAATGAAAATAATATAGATTTTTACTGTTTTTATTTTATTCTTATGAATACAAGAATATGTACAATAGAAAAGATTACCCTGCAGTAAATGGGACCGGTCCAAGGTTGACCGCGAGTCTGGCCAAAAGAAGTCTGGACCGGTCGCCTTGCATTCAACGTATCTCGATTTACATAGGGATGCCATTGAAAAACAATCGTGTCCGAGTTCACCCAACCCAACAATGCTTATTTTGGGACAAGACGATGGAGAATCCGATAGAGATTAAGCCTAGACCGGTCGCGATTCGTATAAATTTTATACAAATTTGGGATCTGTCCTAAATGAATTCACCTATATAGATCCGGTCTGCTTTTCACCGAAACCATTTCATTACTACAGGGTAATTTTTATTGCGTTGGCCTCTGTGCATTTGAGTTTGCCTTCAGTCGCAGATTCCTTAAAATTACAATTCTACTATCTATGTGTTCCTGATATTTCGCCAATTATTACAATTATTCTGAGAAATTCCGGTAACTTTATCTTTTGATGAGATTTAATTAGTTGTTCGAAGTCGAATAACATAACAAAAGTTTTTTTCATTCCGGGAAATAAGGAAGAGCATCACCCAAAATGCACAAGCACACCGGCACATTGGCATGCACTTGAATAGGGACACATTCAGTTTTATTCCTTTTATATTGATTTCCACTTTCGTTATTCTTTTGAACTTTAGATAAAATTTTTGCTATCTTTTAGCACGTGGCCATAGCTTACTTTGACAGTCTCATAGAACAATTCGCAAAACTTACCGGAGAAATTTAATTTGCCGTTGTTTCGAGCACGCACGAAAAAACGTATTATATTTTTATACACTTGAATAGGGACATAGGGACAAATTCCTTAATTGTCAAGCGAAAAAGTTTGGAAAAGGTTGTGTTTATAATATCATTATCAGCACACTTGATGCGTTCTTAAGTGAGATGGGCAGCTGAAAAGCTCTCACCGATCATGAAATGACACAAATCCTCTTGCGCACAGAAAGAGTAATCTTAATACAGGAAAATTTCATACAAAGAAAATCTAGATAAACAGGTCGGTGTATATGTGCCAATTCAAGCCCAGCAGGAAATGTCCCGGCGAAACAATCAAAGATTTCAGCATGACATTAGAGCCGCGACTCCTCCTGATTATACACCAACTTTCTAATGAAATTTACACACAAGCGGCATTGGCCGTCATAAGAGTATATGTCACGAGTTGGTCATCGAAAGTGAAGTAGATCTACTCCGTCGTATCGATACCTCCTGTTTTGCAGGACAATGTCATCGTTAGAGAGTGATAGGGAATGAAAATGAAACATGGTTTGGTTATTTTTTCTTTCGTTTTTATACCCAGCGTAAGCGGGGTATATTAGTTTTGTGCAAATCTTGTAACAGGGAGAATTAAGCTCCGTGCATTTGAAAAATATATATAGAAATGATCAGGATCAAAAACTCGAATTCGTTTAGACATGTCCGATCTGTCCTCGTCGTGGTCGGATCTCCTCCGAAACGGCTGGACCAATCAAGTCGAAATTTGGTACACAGGTATATCGAGATTCGAGTATGATCCTTAAGTAAAAATTGGAGACATCCGCACCACTTTGATTCCACGCACCACAAATTAATATAATGTTTTTCAGTAAAATGCTTGTAACTTCAGCTGAACCTGACTTAACACATTACCATTGATATTTGTGTACTGGTAAACTACAAAAAGTTGACATATTCCTGGACTTGAAAATTGGACGCCGCCTTCGTGAGCGCATCAGCCCTACAAATAAGCCACAAATAAGGGCTTATCGTAACTTGTGAAGTAAAAGGCGTAGAAGCTTCAAATTCGCAACATAGGTTCTACCAAGGCGAATGAAAGTTGTAGGAAAACATTTTTTGTGGCTCGCCCACTGCCACGCCCACAAATGGAGAATTTTCGTAACTTCCGAAATAAAGGGCGTAGAAGCTTCAAATTCGCAACAAAGGTTCACCAAGGCGAATGAAAGGTGTAGGAAAAAATTGTATGTGGCCCGCCCACTGCCACGCCCACAAATGAAGATTTTTCGTTACTTCCGAAGTAAAAGGCGTAGAAGCTTCAAATTCGCAACAAAGGTTCACCAAGGCGAATGAAAGGTGTACAAAAAAATTTTTTGTTGCCCGCCCACTTCCACGCCCACAAATGAAGAATTTTCGTTACTTCCGAAGTAAAAGGCGTAGAAGCTTCAAATTCGCAACACAGGTTCACCAAGGCGAACGCAAGGTGTAGGGAAATAATTTATGTTGCCCTCCAACTGCCACGCCCACAAATAGAGAAGCAAAACATAGTGCGCTAATAATGTCGGGACGCTGGGTATTTCAAAGTCGGGCTTGACCGACTTTAGCTTTCTTACTTGTTTTGTTTTATTTTTTTGTTTCTCAGTCGTTTGTTCACATATTAAAGAACTTAATTATAATTCAGACTTGATCGATTTGTAAAAAATTGAATTACAACTTCCTTTGCCATTTCAAAACTCCTTACGGTTCATAAAATAAAAAAAATCGAATTTTCTTGTGCTATCTAAAAAATTGCTTAGTCGGTAGTTCAAATTATGCGACAAGACAAGCGAGCGACACGGTATTTGTCTTGTCGCATAATATGAACGACGACTTACGGCTAATTTAAAAAAAAATTGTGACGATCCACAAGGTTCTTCTTCTTTTGAATTCCCGTTCACGTCAGCGAACTTTCGGTATTCTTTTGCTGCGAATCTTTTTATAATGCTCCAGCTGAAACCTGGATTCATATTTACTTCTTAGTTACTTTCCTTTTTGATTCAAAAAACTTGAAATATATTTCGTTCACTTCAAGAAGCTTCACTTGTTTTTCAAAATATGTATCGAGTTAGTGTTGTCGAACTATCAATAGCACTATCGATATTTAACAATAATATATATATACAGGAGATTTCCGATTTAACGAGTATTCGCGTTAGCGAGTTTCGCATTTAACGAGCATTTAAATTCGTTCCATTGAGTATCTTATATAACGAGTAAAATGGCACAAAAATTTTTGTGTGCACCCGGGTTAGGGACCAACATAGGAAATCAGTGAAAAAGCATAAAGAGAAACAAAGAGGATTCCAAGAAATAGTTAAGCGAAGAGTCTACACTGAAAAAATTTTGCATCGTTGTTTCTACGATAGGAAGACGTAGAAAAATATAATAGAATCTACGTAAAATACAATAAGTTTTACTGTAAATATAATAGTTTCTACTGTGGAAAAAATACGCCCATCATAGATCTTACGATTTAAATATCGTAGAATCTACGATGGAAATATCATAGAATCTACGTAAAATACAATAAGTTCTACTGTCAATCTAATAGTTTCTACTGTTTCCAACTTATATTGATATAATAAAACTAGCAAGCTCAAATAATATCACGCGATGGCGTAGTTGAAGTGTGCTAGACTTGTAATGTGGAAGGTCCGAGTTCAAACCCTGTCAATTAGAAAAGAATTTGTGGAAAAATGGAGAATAAAACAGACAAGTAAATTTCAAGGCAATATTACGGGGAAAACAGAAAGTAAGTTGCCAACCAAATAAATAGAGTTGCTTTCATTGCGCCTTCCAAAACGTCGCGCACAAGCTCTTTCAAGAAATTCCTATAGAATCTTTTTTTTAATTTTTTAAGCATACAAATTTTGGTAAAATCTTTATTTTCTCAGTTTTTTAAATAATGTAAATGTTAAATTATCTACTTTTCAAAAAAAAAAAAAAAAAAAAAAAATACACTCGCTAGAGCAGGGATCGAACCCGCCGACAAGAATTCATATCAAAATTAAGAAGTTATCGAAATGTACTTCAAGATTTGAAACAGTAGTTCCTACGATTTGATATCGTAGTTCCTATGAAATAACATCATAGTTCCTTAGATGGAATATCGTTAAATCTACGTTATATATCGTTGAAATCAATGACATTCCTCATCGTAGAAACTACTGCAAAGCGGTCGTAGAATCTATGATATCTTGTAATTGGACCTATATCAATTGCGGATATAATAGATCCTACGTCGGATATCGTAGATTCGACGACGGAATTTTTTGAGTGTAAATTTTACACTGTAAAAGCGCGTGTGCTGCGCCAACTGCCGCAAGCAGTCAATGTATGCAAAGTAATGTGAAATCGAAAAAACGCAGGCGCTGTTGGACTTACCGGTTTATTTGTGCACAGTTGTTCAGTGATATCAATTTTTAATCCCCAAATCCCCCACGTAAGCATACGTTAGTAGAAATCAGTCACGTACCAGCCTAGGGGCTAGGAGGGGCTTTGCCCCACCACGATTCTTGGTCTTAGGTGCAAGGAATTACGAAAATTAAAATGAAAAAAATTGTGGAAATTTCTTTGCCCCCCGCGGGAAGTTGGATTAGTACGGGTCTCGTATATATCAGACTCGCCATGTAATCAAGCAAAAGATTTCTCAAACCCCTCCCCCTTTTTTAACGCTTACGAAATCTTTTACAATAAGAAAAAAATGATTTTATGATGGTACTCAATTTAACGAGAAATTCGATTTAACGAGAAGTGCTGGCAACATTGAGCTCGTTAAATCGGAAATCTCCTGTACTTATAATATTTTCATGGCAAAACTCAAATAAATTGGTTTTAAAATGATACATTTCTCCATTTAACCCGTAGCAAAAATTTAATTTATATGACGCAATGACGCAAACGCACTAAATTTACTTCACATCACATATAAATGGTATATATAATACGCTCATTAAATACTTACACTAGGCGCAATATATTTTAATTAATTATATTCTATCGAAAGTTATCGATTATTTTATTACCGATAACTAAGCAAGGATAGAGAAAAAGTTATAACATCCTCTATCGTTGACAATGCCATTGAAATTACGATGAATACCATCTTCATTCGATGACAATGCCATTGGAATTGAGGAGTACTCAAATTTTCCCCTTGATATCCTTGAAGAAAAAATTAATGAATTTGTCCTTCATGAGAAAATTTCCGGCTGGGAGTGCATGGCAGTGTATCTATGTATATATGTACATACAAACTCAAAATTTAACATGAATAACTCATTTCAGCAAAGAGCAAAACAAAAAAACTCTGAAGTTTCACATTGATTTAGCATCAAAAGTATGTAAAATATGTTCATTTTCTGATATTTATTATTACACGAATTCCCCACAATATCAATTTAATTTTGGTATTTTACGTATGTCATACAGTTTTTAATAAACCACAATTCGAGAGAATTCCTCCGACTGAATTTAGAAAATTTCAATTCAATTTAAATGATACGAATATTTTATTGGAAAATCATTTCATTTTGGATTCAATAAATCTTCGAATAATGAATATCAAAAACTTTGGTATCAAATCGAAAGGATCCTTTGACTGAATTAATTTGGGTTTTCCCTTGCCAGAAATTTTTTAAAGTCCAATTTAAAGGCAAATTTTTTTTCTACCCGATACATCTTGTGTCGACCGAACACTGGGCTTATGCGTCCGGCTGCACTTTTGCAAGTTCAAAGGAATGTATGTATTGGGCGATTCCGTTATACACGATTTTCGATACTAGTTTTTTATTTACGATAAAAGTGGTTTTTTTTTTGTCAATAGTACAAAGAAGAAAGTCGAAATTTAATATTAAATTTATTTATATTTGATTTAACTCCATATTTCATTTATTGGCGCGTTTGAAAATATTGCTATTCAAAAATCCTGGCAAAATTTTAAAGTCATACCTTTTTAAACTGTCACAAAACCGCCGTTGCCGACAGTTTGAGGTAACATTTTACCGACTAAATTGAAGAAGAAATATTAATTTATTCTCGCGTTGCAAAATAATGTACGTATGTGTTGTTATTTATAAAGCATTATTGATTCCTAAAATACATTGTTGACTTGTTGCACCCGCGATACAAAAAGTGTAAAAGTTTACTTTTTTCACAGCAATAAAGAGCTAACATTCTGAAACTTTGTGGAAGTAAGAATAAACCAAAACTAAACATAAATTAATCGTTTTTAAAAGTGTAGTGATTGCCAGATTAAAATAATCGATAATTTAAATTGATTGCACCCACGATTTTGATGTCAGATCGCGGGTGCAACTATTTGTCATTTAACCTTCTTGTGCGATTAACTACATATTTTGTTATTTTGATATGCCTGACTAATGATATATGCTGAAAGCCATCGTCAACAGTGTCCTAGAATTTTATGATTTAGCTCGCAGTCGCTCTAAGAACATCTTCTTTAAATATGTGGTAAAAATAGAAATTAATGAAAAGATATCCATGTTGGATGAACAATGGGAGGGCTGAAACATATACCAAGCATTCAATCAAAACATTTTTTCCAATTTGAAGAAGCTCATAGCATTTCTGTGGTGCGCACCTCACGGTCTCATTTTAAATGCAAATTGGTTTTGAAGTCGCCAGAAAGCACCACTAATACATAAAGTGATTGGAGTGATGACGTCTGGGAGCCTCTTTCATATCTCAAAATACGAAAAGAAACTCTGCATCCTGATATATCTGTGCCTTCAGTTTCGGATCAGAGCAAATCTTTATTACCCCTTAAAAAGAGATGGAGCGTTTTCGATGTTTACATTGATTCAGATACTGAATTTATAAATGACGAAACTCCATCAACGTCTTTTTAAGCTTCAAATAATGACGATGAGCATGTCCTGAAACTCCTACTATCCAAAATGCTGTTTTAAAAAGATATTTTTGCGATTTAATCTAATCTAAAAATTGACATAACTTTTGTTGTATATAAATATACTCTTTGTTTAATCACTTTTCAATTTTCTTCCTGTAGCTTGTTAAATATACATCTAACAAAATATTAAGGCATAACACATAAAATGTATCACAATTAACAGATTTATGCGTTCTTTGTCTCTGATCTAGAAACGTAGGGCCAAATTTGTTGCACCCGCGATGGCAATTTAAATCATTCTCAAGACTTTAATAGTATTATTTAAAAATACTTGTGACCTAATATGCAATGAAAATATTAAGATGTAGCCTTTTCAAGACTATTTTCATTAAAAATGTTTTTTATTTAGTTACATGAAACTAAAACATACGTGTAAATGTTGCACCCGCGATAATGGAATCGCCCTATTCTAAAATTAAGAGAAATTTCTGGACAGTTAGGAAATATGGGTCTTTAGGGTAATTTTAAGGGGCTAAAATTTTTTTCCTTTTTAAAATTTCAAAATAAAATTTCAAGGAATCGAAGCCTGTTTGTGAGAAACTCACGCGATATATCCCATGAAAAACGGAACGGTCGAAGCTTATTATAGCCAAAGATAAAAGAAAAGAAGTAAGGATGTTATACTTAGTCAGACGAACATGACAATACAATACCCGGCACAGATAAACAGTAAAAAATATATTTTTCATTCGAAGGCTTAAATATATCGAGCGAAAATAACGAAGGCGAAATATTTTTCGAAATTGCCTTTTTTATGCAAATATGTTCTACAACCGTCCGTTCATGACCTAGTAAAATTTTACGACAAAAAGCTCAATAGTAACGGACATAATGCAGGAAAAGTTTTAAAATTTGTATGCCAGTGAATGCAAAGAAGATCAGAAAAAACGCTGCCCTGTAAAATTTGCTTTTTGTCGCTTAAGATATTTTCGCGGTTAGGGCTCTTATTCCAAATTGAATTCAACTATTTCGAAAAACTCTGATTTTGGGGCAGTTTTTGAGATTTTTGTGACCGACCCTTGGACTGGTGGGCACCCTTAATAATGAACCGAGCAAAATCATTTTTGGAGAGGATACAGAGGAAGTATACATGGCAACTTTCGCTCAAGTCCAACGATAATTTTAGGTGAAGGAGACATACATACATATGTATATTGAAAAACGCCCTGTAGTTCTAAACATTAGAAAAATTTCTATAACACCCAAAATTCCTAGGAGAATTGAACGAAAGTCGGCTTTTTGCACGAAATAGAAAACTTATTTCTTAGATATCAATAATTACTAGGATTCACGAAGCTTCGCATATTTTACGAAATGGGAAATGAGCTGAAAAAATTGTACGAAGAGTGGCAAACTTTCACGTATGGACGTAGGACGTTTTTCGCAAAGCAGATTCGGGCTGACCTATACAGTCAATCGAGCTTGATGAACCGAAAACGTAAGGTGATGAAATGGGTTTAAACCTTTATTTGAAAAAGGATGGAACAGTCGAAGGGACGAAGGGTCGTTCAACGGCGGAAAATTTGCGATCGCAAAATATATGAAGACATTTTGCGTGCCCGAATGAGTGCAGACACTCGCCTGACACTAACACACTCTTATCACACATATCAGGGACGTGAACCGGTTTTGAACCGAACCGCGTTCGAACCGGAAAACCGCTTTTATCTGCTGATGAACCGAACCATTCACCGAAACGAAGTTTTTCACAAATGTTTTAACCGAACCGAAAGCCGAACCCCTTTTTGTAAAGGTTCGGGGCTTCGTTTTTGCCTGCAACCATGCAAAGTGGTCGCTCCCATAGGCCAAAAATATAAAAATCTAAGTCGATATTCTTATGAAATTAGTATCGATATGATTAGGTAACTACCCCCTAACTTTTTATTGTGCAAATTTTAACCCTAAATGGTAAAAAATTGCGTTAGAAGTAGGGACACGGGTTAAAAAAATTTTTCAGTTTAAGAAATTCCCAAACCGATGAACCGTACCGAAACCCCGGTTCAAAGAAGTAGAAAACCCGGTTTCACGAACCAATCCAAAAGTTCAAACACGGTTCGAACCGCCGAACCGATCCGGGGAAAATTTCCACCCGGTCACGTCCCTGGTACATATGTTATATCTTCCTTTCAATGCACAATTGAATCGATGGTTCTGGAAGGTATTTTTCGCTGCGCAAAAAAACACCCTTTCTATGGAAATCTTTTTATCAAATTTAGTTTAATTTAATTTAATTTATTTCTTTCTATTAATTCCCAATGCTACAAGATTATTTCTTAGTTTAATAAAATAAAATAAAAAGCAATTGTGCAAAATTTTCTTTCCCATCAACTGTAAACTCCTTGCGATTCGTGTTGTCCGTTGTCCGTGATTCGAACGTGATAAATTTGGATCAGAAAAAGCATGGGGGCCCGCACACTTTAGGGCCAGGGGACCCGCATAGGCTTTGACGGCTCTGAGCGTGGGCTTTATCATTCTCATTGAAAAGGACTTCATTTTGATTTTTTTATCGCTGGGCTTAAGCTCTTGGCCATAACTTTTACGTTTTCCGTACCTGAGAGGCATAGCGTAATTCCTACTTTTTTTTTCATGATACCAAGAACTAAACTATTCCAGTCGCTTTTGAATTGTTGGCAGGAACAAGCTTCGCTTTTCACGTCTGCCATATAAAAACTTACAGTCCGATATGGTTGTGGATGGGGTTGGGGATGTGGATGTGGACGTGGTGGTGGCTGTGGCTGCGGCTGTTGCACTACCGTTTGATCACTAATCATAGTACGAAAAACTAAATAGAAGTCATAAATTGCTACAACGGCTACCATTCGCATAAAGGTGTAAAGCACATGTTATAAAATAAAGCAAAACGAAATAAAGTGAAACCAAACGAAACGAAATATAACGAAATAAAAGCGCACACGCGCAACTACACACATTTATGTATGTATATACACACATGTACATATCCATATATGAATGTATATGTGTATATGTAATTCACAAAAGCGGAAAAGTCATGCGGAAGTGCACGTCTAACATGAAATTTACGTGCATTTTCCCATTTTTTGTTTAAAATGCACAGCGTTCCTATGAGAAAACTATTAGTAATAAAATTAATGCCCCAATTGCATTGGATGAGAGCTAAAAACGAAGAAGAAGAAGAAGAAGAAGGTGAAGATGAAGGGGAAGGAGAATGACAAGACTAGAAGACTAGAAGACGAGAAGGCAGTGAAAATGGTAATAATTCAAAATATTTCATTTTATTTTGTTATTTCTTATAGTCTCTTTTAAATGATGAATTATGTGTTTCGAATCAGTGCATTGCGTTCAAAATGCATTTTCACCTTCGAAAGCCACAACCGAAGGAAGTTAAGTCTATTTTCGAAATTTATATGCATTAAGATAAGTTAGAAGTTATAAATAATGAAATGCTTTTCCAAGGGTTTTCCTTTTTTTCACACAAAATTTATGAGGTTTTTTGTTTTATGAGTTTCGGCTTTTTATATTTTATTTTTTTCAAATTTGTAAAATGTTTTTTTTTTTTTTTTTTATTTAATTTTATTTATTTATTCATTTAGTTTATTTTTTTATCTTTTCTATTTTCATTTCGTTTGGTTTCGCAATTAGATTTATGGATGTGAAAATTTTTGTGGTGGTCGCCGGCTTAAGGCCAACGAATCGGATCCAAAATTGTTATTGTTTCGAATTTTCATGGGCCGCAAGCGCGATGCAAGAAAATTGAGTATGTGGGCAAATCCAGGCGTGAGGGACGCTGCTTTCGTACATTGCAAGTTAAGTTTTCAATATGAAAGGATGGTGATATTTTCGATTTAAGTACTTGAATTAAAATTTGGTTTAGCGGCAGGCGGGCAGACACGGCGGCAGAATTTTGAGACTTTAAGGGGGCTTTTATATTTCGAAATATATTAATGCACAACAATTTTCCTTATTTTTCTAGCGTTTTGAAATGTCCCAGTCCCAATGAAACCGACTGCGGCTGTCACCAAAATCGAGATATTTCAATAGAATTGATTATCTGTGTCCGGAATTGTGTTGTCCGATTCCTATTGTCTGCATATAACGCCCTTAATTAGTTTCTTTTGTTTTACTTATAAAAAGAAAAAAAACTTTATTTTTTATTTTTCAAAATCGAAATTTCTCCGATTCATTTTATCTCATCTCGTAACCCTATAACCGTGATTGGCATAAGAATAAAATATAATAAAAATGATAACATTTTCGTAACACCTTCAACAGTAGGTACTTAAGAGCCAATATCCCAGCAGCGAAATGCTCGATGCATGCCAACGACATCGAATCCTGAGTCGACTACAAGTTAAAGCAAGTGCATATGGATATCACATACATACATATTATATACGAGGTGTCAACAGCTCGATTTTCTCGAACGCTAATATAATTAATGTAGGACACCCCTGTAGGAAGAGTGCGGTCAATTGGGGCCCTAGCGAGTAGTTCTCGAGTATAGGAAAAAGAACTAGTACGCGAGTAGAAACACGGACAGTAGAACCTAACTGGTGGCATATTCAACGAGGAATCTACAATTCAATTTTGCCCACACATTAATCTTATATGTATGTATGTTTGCTGCGACTGAATCAGCTAGGCCCGTGCCGTAGTGAAAGCGTATTCGCTTGAAAATCTGAAGGTGATAAAATGTGGAAGAATGGTAATATTCGAAAAAATGAAAAAGTTTGATGGAAAACCAAGTCTTCGTCAATGCTGTCTCAGAACTTTGCGAGCAAATTTGCTAAAAATTTCCTACCAATATGAAACCTTTTCGAATTTCTTTATGGCGATTCATTTTCTAGAGCATGCCTGAATACACTAGTTAACAGAATTTAAGACTTTAGCGAGAGCAGAGACGAAATGATGGCTTTCAGACTAAATTGGGGTCGCTGATCACGAAAATGGTTTTTGAGATATACGCACAAAACGTGTTTTTTTCGATATTTTTTGAGTTTTCGCCAAAAATCTCAAAAACTGCCCGCCGACTTAACATAAAATTTGATCAGTCTAAAGTAAAAAGCTCTCCCCTTTACAACGATCCCAGCAGCGAATAGAATGAATCCAGAATCGATGCTTCATCGATATCAAGGCAACGACGATCGAATCCGCTTTAGGTTCTTCTCTGTGTAAAACCTGCATTACATTTAACATTGAATGACATTGGCGGTAAGCGAATGGGGCTCCCATCTGCATAACCTTTCATAAACGCAGTCATTGAACAAAAAAAAAAAAACAGATACACTGCATTACTTTAAGCGCAACATTTCCCTCTAGGTAATGCACAAAGTTGTAAATGGTAATGTAGCCTACGGCAGATGATTCCTGGTAGTACTCGTTATAAGAAAAACGTAGAAAGCTTGCCTCACAATCCGATGTCGGCGGGTTCAATATCCATACCCGGCGAGCGACGGATTTTTTTTTTTTTTTTATTTTGAATCAGTAGATAATATAACATATAAATAATATTTAAAAAGCTTAGAGGAATAAAAAATTTTCATGCGATAAAAGCAAAAGAGAATGGCTCCAGCGGAACTCACAGCAATTTTTTAAAGGGCACGTAGTACACGATAATTTTGAAGACGGGATAGAAATTTGACTTTATGACTGGCGACTTGTTTTCTCTTCTTCGAGTTGAACCATTTTTCCCTTAAAATTAACTTGCGGCTTTCGATTCGATTCCTAATGTGTCCACAAATTTTTTGCGCCTGCGGCAGGGCTCGAACCTAGGCACTTCCGATTCCTAAGACTGCTAAGCGCTCACGCTGCCCTCTACGCCAAAGAGATATATATATAGAGATATATAACATATATAAATATACGAATTTTAGTAGAAAAAGTCGAGAATATTGAATGAGAGTTCATGACATATTGGATATTTTAGAGTGGATTACATTGGGGAGAATTTCATTAAAATTATAATCCGCTTGCATTACCTTGTATTTGATTCAGGATTCGATGTCGTTGGCATGCATTGACCATTTCGCTGCTGGGATGTTTATATATTTTTATATAGACATACACACTAGGGATGCCAATTTTCGTCATTTTTGTAATCCCGGGATTTCGGGATCTTAAAAAAAAATCCCGGGATTTTCGAGACTAATCCCGGAATTGAATCGCATATGTACTTCAAAAGGAACATCCAATAATTTGCCATTTCTCATGGTACGGCTTTAATTTTTTTTGACTCTTTCGATATTGAGTCCTTATAAATTGTAGCGTCGTTTTTCGAAATGGAGTCAAACATGGAAAATACGTAAGAAATTTTTTTGAGTTGCAACTTACATGATGTTCTACTGTAAATGCTCATGGTCGGATAAATATGGACTTTCTTCAAATTTGGACAGCGCGGTACAAGCTTAACTGAACATAGAGTCAGCTGTTTATCTTGCATAAATAAGTGTTGCATGCGTGTTCTACTTTAGATCAAATGTCACTTCATTACAAAGGGATTTTGTTAAGTTTAGGTTTGCTTAGGTTAGCTTAGGTTTGAATGTGGAAGAAAAGAAATGTATCCCGGGACTTACATCCAGTGATCTCGGGATTTTCGAGATGAAAAAAGGGCAAAATCCCGGGATCCCGGGATTGGCATCCCTAATATACACATACATATACAGTCAACCCTCGTTCATTTGAACCTGCGGTAATGCAAATCTCTCTATATTTCAAAGTTATCTTGAGCTTCTTAGAAAATCTTGTCATTTTTTGAAAACAAAGTTCTTGTATACAAATATATATACTCGGTAATTCGAACAAAGAAATCACTCAGTAATTCGAACTCATAGGCATCATCATCCATTCGGTAATTGAAGCCTATACATTGATAAAAGACGAAAATTTTGAGACAAGTTCAAACAAGTTAAAATTCTTATCACCGTTGAATTTGGATTTGTTATTATAATGATTAGTTTGAAACACACTTCCATTACTTCGATTACTTTTCAAGTTTCAGTGGGTAGAAGTGTCACTTAAGCAACCAAGAGCCACATTGTCCCTAATAACATTAGGGCGACTACCGCTCGATAATGCAACTCTGAACGAATTGCTTGTACGGTCGACAGATGAGGGGGGTGTGCCGCCCGTATCAGCAACTCGTACAGAGTTGCATTATCGAGCAACTGTCTCCCTTATCTAGATACCGACATTCGGAACATTACAAAACTTCTGCCCTACAAAAAAAAAAAAAAAAAAAAAAACTAACGATACATCACTATTTATGATCAGCAATGAAGCAATGGAGAATAACATACTTTTTCCGAAAGATATAACATTATAGAACGTATTAATTCCCATTGTGTATTAAGTACATACACTCAAAAAATTCCGTCGTAGAATCTATGATATCCGACGTAGAATCTATTATATCC
Source organism: Chlorops oryzae (assembly GCA_020466095.1). Lineage (NCBI taxonomy): Eukaryota > Metazoa > Arthropoda > Insecta > Diptera > Chloropidae > Chlorops > Chlorops oryzae. The sequence continues at coordinate 56,203,170 of CM035806.1, read as the reverse complement.
GCAATTGATATAGGTCCAATTGCAAGATATCATAGATTCTACGACAACTTTGCAGTAGGTTCTACGATGAGGAATGTCATTGATTTCAACGATATTTAACGTAGACTTAACGATATTCCATCTTTGGAACTATGATGTTATTTCATAGGAACTACGATATCAAATCATAGGAACTACGATACCAAATCATAGGAACTACGGTTTCAAATCTTAATACATTTTGATAACTTCTTAATTTTGATATGAATTCTTGTCGGCGGGTTCGATCCCTGCTCCAGCGAGCGTATTTTTATTTTTTTTATTTATTTTTTTTTTGAAAAGTAGATAATTTAACATTTACATTATTTAAAAATCCGAGAAATTAAAGATTTTACCAAAATTTGTATGCTTAAAAAAATTTAAAAAAAGATTCTATAGGATTTTCATGAAAGAGCTTGTGCGTGACGTTTTCGATGGCACAATGAAAGCAACTCTATTTATTTGGTTGGCAACTTACTTTCTGTTTCCCCGTAATATTTGCCTTGAAATTTACTTGCCTGTTTCATTCTCCATTTTTCCACCAATTTCTTTGGCCTGTGACAGGGTTCGAACTCGGACCTTCCAGATTACAAGTCTAGCACACTTCAACTACGCCATCGCGTGATATGATTTGAGCTTGCTAGTTTTATTATATCAATATAAGTGGGAAACAGTAGAAACTATTGAATTTACAGTAGAAATTATTGTATTTTACGTAGATTCTATGAAATTTCCATCATAGATTCTATGATATTTTAATCGTAAATTCTATGATGGGCATAATTCTTCCACAGTTGAAACTATTACATTTACAGTAAAACTTATTGTATTTTACGTAGATTTTATTATATTTTTCTACGTCTTCCTATCGTAGAAACAACGATGCAAAATTTTTTCAGTGTATATGTTCATACATACTAGTGATGTTACGAATGTGGTTTTTTAGACATTCGCGAATGCGAATGCAAATGCGAATATCTGTCGCCGATATTCGCGAATACGAATGCGAATGCGAATGTTCAGTTTTAAATTAAGCGCCACTTATCTATGATTTGTTATTGAGAGCTGAAGTGCCGTGTAAGCCCCACATATAATATTTTTTGTTAGAGTGCTGCCCAATCATTCAGAAAAATAAGTTATTTAATTAATCTGTTTTCGTAAAGAAAATGAATTTAAATATGTTCTCCAAGCCTGTTTTGAATAACTTTTAAATATTGTTTTGAAATCTACAAATCAATATACATATCAAGTCAATCTACATAAAAGAAAACTATAACATCCATAGGATTTGTATATTTTTCGGACGTTAATATTCGCCAAATATGCGCATAAAATTTTGCGAATGCGAATGCGAATACGAATGTCCAGAAATATGCGAATATTCGCGAATACGAATGCGAATATTCGCAACATCACTAATACATACATAATATGTGTAACCTCTCCATTTTGAGTTTCAAATTAATATATGTACCTATGTATGTATGTTTAGGTATATTAGGGTGGTTTTTCAAAATACGTTTTCTAGCTTTTTATAGGTGCTCACGTCCAAGATTGTTCCTTTTGGTGTAAAACTGAAATTCCCAAAATTATAACCCAATCCAATAATTCCTTGCCGTGCCTAGAGGGGCCCAAAGTTGAGAAATTTTGGGTTTTTTGCCGAAATTTTGCATAATGTACCCCCTAGGGGGTATATCATGTACCATAACAACAAAACAGTTCCTTTACTATTTCGACAAGTTTATTGCCTTCGTAAAAAGTCCAAAATTAAAAAAAAAAAACGGTCGAAAAACAACAAAGATATTAGGGGTCGGCCTGAAAAAGCTTTAACTAAAAAGGAGGTTTGGAGTTTTTTCACTTTTTTTAAAAACCTAAATTTTCTTTACTTCATTGTTGTTTTTGTGATACATATATAATGTTCGGCATTATCTTTTGCAATAAAATTATCTTTCGATTGGATCTAAAAACATTAAAGTCGCGTTATATATAATACAGCTATGGTCAAAAAACTTCGAGTTAGTTGCGTTTTTTTCGTAGATCTGAGGTAATAGGTCTCAAGCAACAACAACGAAAAACGTAGGATATCGAAACTGCCATTAAATAAGAAGAATACATCTCTTGCTAACATAAAATCTTTAATTGAACAGAATCAATTCATATTTGTGGACGGTGTGACAATTTTTGTAACATGTTTTTTTTTATTTTATATTTTTGTCGATTTTGGCTTTTTTTGTTTAACAGTGTTTTGTGGAAAAAGTCGAAAGAAGCTAAAAATTATTTCCCGCAATCTGAAAGAGGATAAAATAAGGCTTCTAAAATGGTACATAGTATTGTAATCGGTTCACGAAGAAGAAAGATACAACGCTTTGAAATTGGAGAAAAAATAAGACTTGCTGAATTTGATATTGTTAGAACGTATACTAGCTTTGGCCCAAGGGAAGCATTGTTTTGTCATCATAAGCCTTGGGGCTAAAGGTTTGAAGCCCAAACTTTAGGCCCCTATAGGCACGGCAAGGAATTATTGGATTGGGTTTTAATTTTGGGCATTTCAGTTTAACACCAAAACGAACAATCTTGCACCGAAAAAAATCCGTAGGTAATATTGAAGAAATGGGCTGCGTTATTGAAGAAACGGCAGTAAAAATAGAGCTAACTAAAAAAAGCAATCAATATGAATAAAGACGATATTGAATATGAAAAAATTCAAATCAGGAAAAAAATTTCGTTATATTGAAGAAATATCTTCATATCAACGAAATTATTTTAGTCAAAATTCTTCAAGTATATTATCCTGCTTCGTTATATTGAAGAAATTTCTTCATATCTACGAAAAAATTATTGATATTGAATAAAATTCTTCAATATTACGAACGATTTTCTTCAATATGAAGAAATTTATTGAAATACGCAACCCTGCTTAGTTATTTGAAGAAATTTCTTCATATTTTATATTTCAAAATTTCATCATATGTATTAACTGTTGTGAGTCCCGTCTGTCTCACATCTGCTATTTTTTATAGACAAGAAAATCGTCCAAATATCATACACACAAAACAGTATATTAACTTTCTCATTGCAAGCAATAATGATTGACTAAATAAAGACTCGCGATAAGAATTAAAAAACAATTTTATGTACATATATATGATTGTGTGGTTAAAAGGACGAAAATTCTAAAATATTATGAAAGGACTTAAAGAAATTTTTCAAAATTTTATTTATTTATTTATTATTAAAGTTAGGAGAGTTTCCAAAACTATACTAACTTAGATTATTTATAGCGCTGGCAATATTTTCTTTCAATTTTCAAATTAAACACAATTTCGCTGCTTCCATAAAAAAGGCGTTTTCACTTCATGGACGAACTTTGCTTATGACGCTGAATCTTCTGCCTTAAGACTCATCAACCCCAAGAACTTCTTAAAAATATTCAATTTTTCGTAATATTGAAGAAATTCTTCATATCTCAAGAATTACATTAGTCATATTGAAGAAATTTCATTATTTATACGAAATAAATTCGTTATATTTAATATATAAATTAATTTTAAGACAATTTCTTCGTCATATTGAAAAAATTTCTTCATATTTACGAAATTAATTTCTTTATATTCACGAATAGGTCTTGTTATATTAACGAAATTTCTTCATATCAACAAACAAATTACGTCATATTGAAGAAATTTCTTCATTTATACGAAAATTCTAAATTTTAAAATGTCCTACGAAAGCATTTGTCATATGTAAGAAAATTTCTTTAGTATGAAGAAATGTTTTCGTACCTATGAAGAAATTTTGTTATATTGATTAAACTATTTAACTCATATTGAAGAATTTTTTTTCGTTCCATTCACAAAATTTCTGCAATATTACAAATATTTTCGTCAGCATGAAGAAAATTCGTTATATTGACTAAAATTCGTATTCAAATATTTACGAAAATTTTTATTCAATATTACTGCCGATATTTCTTTCAGTGTGGACGTGAGCACCTATAAAAAGCGAAAAAACGTATTTTGAAAAACCACCCTAATGTATGTATATATATAAATTGCATGCAACCGCATTCGAGAATGAAAACAGATACACTTGAGCGTAGCAGAGTATGCCTCAAAATACAATATGATGCTAAAAGTTTAAGTAGCCAAAACGAAATTAATTCATGCTCAGTTACACAAATTGCCACTTGACCCAACCAACAATACCATAAAACTCAATTAAGTGTCAAGTACAGAGGAGGAATATATGTACCTTCGGAAAAAATGGATAAATGGAAAACAAAAATATACATATATAAATTTGAAAAAATGATAAAAATATAAATAAAAGTGAAATAAAATTTCATTTAAGCTTGGCCGGCCGCATAAAGACATTCTGTGCATACGTACACGAACCCGTATATAAGCATGTGCGTTCATGTGCATATATGTATGTACATTAGGCTGTCCCGAAAAATATTTTTTTTGAGCTACAGATTCGCCTCCGGTGTCAAAACTTGCGTAATTTTTCACAGATAACGAAACAGGTACAAAAAGTTCATTTAAATGTCATCTTGAGGGCTCTACCTCTCTTTGAAGTTTTCAATTTTTTCGTTTTTTTCCGTCTTTTTATGATAACTCCCCAGAAGTCACCCCTACAGACATATAATGTATGACCAACTCCCATTATTTTTTTACCCCAAACATTTTTTTTGAACAAACTTTCCCCATATCCCCGCTCCTTGAGGGGGTTCCCATACAAAAATATTTTTTTTATGAATTTTCCCCCCACCGTCCTAACTATCCCCAGGGTCCCCCTAGAGGGGTCAAATATATGACCGACCCCCATTAACTTTGTCCCCCTAACATTTTGTCCGACCATACTGACCCTCTATCTCCCCTCCTTAGGGGGGCACCCATACAAAACTACACTAATTTTATCACAATTTCATACAAAATGGCTGTCACTACAGTCAAACCCCTCCTAGGGGGATGATATATATGACCGACCCCCATTATTTTTTTACCCCAAACTTTTTCTTCAAACATACCTACCCTCTATCTCCCCTCCTTAGGGGGGTCCCCATACAAAAATAGGCTTAAATTAAAGAAAAATGCCTCACGAACTTCAACCTAAAATATAGATGGCGTAGGAACAAGAACGAGCATGTTCAGTATGCATATTCGAAAAATTTACAAAATTACCTTTTAAACGAGCCTAATATGAAGAATATTGGATTAGTTTTTGGTATGTTTTAATAATACGTTATAATTATTACCTTTTTTTAAAACTGAATTTTGGGTTCCATCCCCTAACTGGCCAAATAATGACCCTAGTAGAAAAAACAAATTTTTTCGAGTCAAATGCCGCAAACCTCAATCTATGACGAGTTTTTTGAGACTATAACCATTAAAATCGGTTAGTGGTTTCTATTCATAAAATTAATTCAAAACAAATATTTTTTGAAACGCATTATTCACTGTTTTTACGTTCGTTTCTTAGGTCTTTGCATGTCTCTCTCGGTCTGTACGCATGTCTCTCTCGGTCTGTACGCATGCAAAGACTCAAGAAACAAACGTAAAAACAGTGAATAATGCGTTTCAAAAAATATTTGTTTTGAATTAATTTTATGAATAGAAACCACTAACCGATTTTAATGGTTATAGTCTCAAAAAACTCGTCATAGATTGAGGTTTGCGGCATTTGACTCGAAAAAATTTGTTTTTTCTACTAGGGTCATTATTTGGCCAGTTAGGGGATGGAACCCAAAATTCAGTTTTAAAAAAAGGTAATAATTATAACGTATTATTAAAACATACCAAAAACTAATCCAATATTCTTCATATTAGGCTCGTTTAAAAGGTAATTTTGTAAATTTTTCGAATATGCATACTGAACATGCTCGTTCTTGTTCCTACGCCATCTATATTTTAGGTTGAAGTTCGTGAGGCATTTTTCTTTAATTTAAGCCTATTTTTGTATGGGGACCCCCCTAAGAAGGGGAGATAGAGGGTAGGTATATTTGAAGAAAAAGTTTGGGGTAAAAAAATAATGGGGGTCGGTCATATATATCATCCCCCTAGGAGGGGTTTGACTGTAGTGACAGCCATTTTGTATGAAATTGTGATAAAATTAGTGTAGTTTTGTATGGGTGCCCCCCTAAGGAGGGGAGATAGAGGGTCAGTATGGTCGGACAAAATGTTAGGGGGACAAAGTTAATGGGGGTCGGTCATATATTTGACCCCTCTAGGGGGACCCTGGGGATAGTTAGGACGGTGGGGGGAAAATTCATAAAAAAAATATTTTTGTATGGGAACCCCCTCAAGGAGCGGGGATATGGGGAAAGTTTGTTCAAAAAAAATGTTTGGGGTAAAAAAATAATGGGAGTTGGTCATACATTATATGTCTGTAGGGGTGACTTCTGGGGAGTTATCATAAAAAGACGGAAAAACGAAAAAATTGAAAACTTCAAAGAGAGGTAGAGCCCTCAAGATGACATTTAAATGAACTTTTTGTAACTGTTTCGTTATCTGTGAAAAATTACGCAGGTTTTGACACCGGAGGCGAATCTGTAGCTCAAAAAAAATATTTTTCGGGACAGCCTAATGTACATTAGGGCTGCTCTTAATTCCCGAAATGGAATTTCAATCGGTCTCAGGGTCCAGAAGTGTTCCATTGGACATGGAGGAGAAACGTGAGAAATTTGGAAGCAATCGGATAACGGGAACCCGTGGCAATTTTCAATTGAAGTTTGGGAAATTGGCAAAAATAGAGAGGAAACGGCCCTTAACTCCCCACAAGGCGCCCCTACGGATATATAACATATGGCCAACCCCCATTATTTTTTTACTCCGAACATTTTTTCTGAACAAACTTACCCCCTATCTCCCCTCCTTAAGGGGGCTCCCATACAAAAATAATTTTTTAAAAACTTTTCCCCCCATCTTCCTAACTAGCCCCAGAGTGCTCCTAGAGGAGTCAAATGTATGACCGACCCCCATTAACTTTGTCCCCCTAACATTTTCTCCCAACATACTTAACCTCTATCTCCCCCCCTTAAGGGGGCTCCCATATAAAAACTACCTTAATTTGAGCAAAAATTCATACAAAATGGCCGTCACTACAGTCAAACCCCTCCTAGGGGGCTGATATATATGACCGACCCCCATTATTTTTTTACCCCAAACATTTTCTTCAAACATACCTACCCTCTATCTCCCCTCGTTAGGGGGGTCCCCATACAAAATTAGGCTTAAATTAAAGAAAAATGCCTCACGAACTTCAATCTATAATATAGATGCCGTAGGAACAAGAAAGAGCATGTTCAGCATGCATATTCGAAAAATTTACAAAATTACCCTTTAAACCAGCCTAATACGAAGAATATTGGATTCGTTTTTGGTATGTTATAATAATATGTTATAATTATTACCTTTTTTTAAAACTGAATTTTGGGTTCCATCCCCTAACTGGCCAAATAATGACCCTAGTACAAAAAAATAAATGTTCGAGTCAAATGCCGCAAACCTCAATCTATGACGACTTTTTTGAGACTATAACCACTAAAATCGGTTAGTGGTTTCATAAAATTAATTCAAAACAAATATTTTTTGAAACTCATAAAATTAATTCAAAACAAATATTTTTTGAAACGCATTATTCACTGTTTTCACGTTCGTTTCTTAGGTCTTCGCATGTCTCTCTCGGTCTGTACGCATGGCTCTCTCGGTCTGTACGCATGCAAAGACTCAAGAAACGAACGTAAAAACAGTGAATAATGCGTTTCAAAAAATATTTGTTTTGAATTAATTTTATGAATAGAAACTACTAACCGATTTTAATGGTTATAGTCTCAAAAAACTCGTCATAGATTGAGGTTTGCGGCATTTGACTCGAAAATATATTTTTTTTCTACTAGGGTCATTATTTGGCCAGTTAGGGGATGGAACCCAAAATTCAGTTTAAAAAAAAAGGTAATAAAATATATCATATTAGGTGTAGTAAAAAGAAATCCATTTTTTTCCAATAGATGCCGTTATTTATCTGCATCTCGCGTTGTATAAGTCCGATCGTGTTCCGCTAGGGGGCATTAGAAAGATGACAGTTCCTACTAAAAAAGCTTTTTTGACACTTTTTTGATTGATTGATTCAGTTTTGTTTGAGAGCTTGTCAAAGATGGACATCAGCAAAGAGAAAATTCGCTACATTTTACAGTTTTTCTTCGATAAGGGAGAAAACGCAAGCCAGGCGGCTGAAAATGTGAATAGCGTTTATGGACCTGATACTGTAACAGCCAATCATGCGCAATTTTGGTTTCGTCGATTCCGTTCCGGTAACTTCGATGTCAAGGATGCACCACGCACTGGAAGGCCAATTGTCGAAAATGTCGATAAAATCATGGAAATTATCGAGTCCGACCGTCATGTTAGCACTGTTTCGATTGCAAGAGAGCTAAAGATTGCACAAAAAACCGTTTGGAACCATTTGAATAAGGCTGGATACACAAAGAAGCTCGATGTATGGGTGCAACACGAGTTAACGCAAAAAAAACCTCATAGACCGAATTTCCATCTGCGAATCGCTGCTGAACCGCAACAAAATCGACCCATTTCTGAAGCGGTTGGTGACTGGTGATGAAAAGTGGGTCACTTACGACAACGTCAAGCGAAAACGGTCGTGGTCGAAACACGGTGAACCGGCGGAAACGGTGGCCAAGCCAGGATTGACGGCCAGGAAGGTTTTGCTGTGTGTTTGGTGGGATTGGCAGGGAATTATCTACTATGAGCTGCTCCCATACGGCAAAACTCTTAACTCGGAACTCTACTGTCAACAATTGGACCGTCTGAAGGAAGCAATCGCCCATAAGCGGCCCGCTTTGGCCAATAGGAGAGGAATTGTGTTCCATCAGGACAACGCCAGGCCACACACATCGAAAGTGACTCGCCAGAAGCTCCGGGAGTTTGGTTGGGAGGTTCTTCTGCATCCACCCTATAGTCCGGACCTGGCACCAAGTGATTACCATCTGTTCCTGTCCATGGCGAACAATTTTGCTGGTGAAACATTCGCTTCAAGAGAGGCTTCTGAGATTCGACTGTCTCAATTTTTTGCTAATAGGAACGAGGGCTTCTATGAGAGAGAGGCATAATGAAATTACCTTTAAAATGGCAACAATTTATCGAACAAAACGGCGCATATTTGACCTAAATCGGGTCATTCTAACTATCTTAAATAAAGCCCTCAATTTAATGCAAAAATAATGGATTTCTTTTTACTACACCTAATATTATTAAAACACACCAAAAACTAATCCAATATTCTTCATATTAGGCTCGTTTAAAAGGTAATTTTGTAAATTTTTCGAATATGCATGCTGAACATGCTCTTTCTTGTTCCTACGGCATCTATATTATAGATTGAAGTTCATGAGGCATTTTTTTTTAATTTAAGTGTCATTTTGTATGGGGGCCCCCCTTAGGAGGGGAGATAGAAGGTAGGTGTGTTGGAAGAAAATGTTTGGGGTAAAAAAACAGTGGGGGTCGGTCATACATTTCATCCCACTAGGACGGGTTTGACTGTAGTGACGGCCTTTTGTATGAAATTTTGATAAAATTAAGGTAATTTTGTATGGGGGACTCCCTTAGGAGGGGAGATAGAGGGTAGGTGTGTTTGAACAAAATGTTTGGGATAAAAAAATAGTGGGGGTCGGTCATACATATCATCTCTCTAGGACAGGTTCGACTGTAGTGACGGCCAGTTTTCATTCAATTTTGATAAAATTATGTTAGTTTTGTATGGGGGCCCCACTTAGGAGGAGAGATAGGAGTCACTTTGTGCCGCAAAAATGTTAGGGGGACAAAGTTAAGGGGGGTCGATCATACATTTGACTCCTCTAGGGGCACTCTGGGGCTAGTTAGGAAGGTGGGGGGAAAAGTTTTTAAAAAATTATTTTTGTATGGGAGCCCCCTTAAGGAGGGGAGATAGGGGGTAGGTTTGTTCAGAAAAAATGTTCGGAGTAAAAAAATAATGGGGGTTGGCCATACATTATATATCCGTAGGGGCGCCTTGTGGGGAGTTAAGGGCCGTTTCCTCTCTATTTTTGCCAATTTCGCAAACTTCAATTGAAAACTGCCACGGGTTCCCGTTATCCGATTGCCTCCAAATTTCTCACGTTTCTCCTCCATGTCTAATGGAACACTTCTGGACCCTGAGACCGATCAGAAACTCGCTACAAAATTTCTCCATACAGTTAAGAGCAGCC